>CM062811.1:287116406-288316406 GCA_031772625.1 Pinus tabuliformis
TTGAGGGCACACACCTGGGATGGGTGCCAAGCCTAAAACTCAAAGATTGGGACCTCGCTAACCATGAGAAGTTCCCTCACCTTGAGACCAAGCACCTCATGAAACCCAAGAAAAGCACCGCGGCGGGGGTTATATAATTAGAGCTGTGAAAGTGGTTGTGTGGAGTGGAAAAGATTGGGTTACTGAACTTGCTCTGGGTGCCACATTTCTACCATGCCCCAATAACCATTTCCCCATCAGGCAGCTGCTCTACCTGGTGCATGATGGGTGTTTGTGGCTGGAGGAGCCCATCCCCATCACGGTAGACTTGATTCACCGCATCTCTCGGCTTCCATGCAAAGGAGAGGACCCTATGGACATCTCAGAGGGGAAGAGTAGTGACTTAGCCATCACGGAGGGCATGAAGAAAAAATACAAGTTGGTGAAGAAGAAAAGGGGCGATGCCATATCTAGCATCACTGACAAAGTGGTGAAAGTGGACACCCAAATACTGGCTGGTAAGGTTATGCGCAAGTGTCGTGTAGATGAAGTACCTACGCCAATAGTCACACTAGCTAAGAAGTGCATGAAAGGGGTCTAGTCTAATTGGTCTGAGTTCCTCTATAAGGAGTTTTTAGAGAATTGTTTTGAAGCTCATGAATAGGGAAAAACATTCCACTATGCATGGCTTCTGCTGTCCATAGTGCTCATGGAAGGGGAATTACCAGAGGATAGTTAATTCCCCATAATTGACAAGGACTTACCAAAGGCCGTGAAGTATGCTTCACTCTAGGCCACAAAGGATTCCAAGAGGATCCACGACAGTAAAATATTATCAGTGTCCATGGAGATGAACCTCAGAATGGAAATCAACCGCAAGAGGTAGTTGTTTCCCACTATCTACAACAGCATGTAGAGTTTTGTGGAATTCAAAGCAGACATCCACAACATTTACATCAGAGCGTGTAAGGACCTCACCAAACAGTGGATAAATCTACCCTTTGTAGCCACATATGATGTCATTTTTAATGTACTATAGGCATGGCCACCAGAGTGGCATTCCCCATACATTGCGTACATAGAGAATTTAGCAACACAAAGAAAGAAAGACGAGGCCAAGCTTTGCATCGCACAGTTGGCTAAAAAGCAAAGGAAGGAAGCAGTAGTAACAAAAGTGAGGGCAGCGTGGGACGTTGTAAAGACAACACTTGAGTAGGAACAGGCCACAGCAATAGTAGCAGCAACATAGGAGGCAACCACAAAGGCACATAAGGGCCAACCGTCACCTTCGCATGGGCAGGAAGCAGAGGAAGAAGAGGAAGGCACAGACCCATGAACTATGTGAACACAGTTAAAGCACCAGAACCCAGCCGAGTGGGTAGGGTCGCGTAAGAAGGTCAAGGCATTGAAGTTGTTGATTGACCTGATCACCCTAACTAAGGGTGATCTCCACAACATTAGCGAGACAGTGCGCAATGTCACCTTTGAGGCCCTCCAAAATTTCATGTAGAAGAACCAGATTGTGTTGGGGGCCCTCCAAGTGCAGTTGCAAAAATTGTAGGTACGCCCTCCTCAGGCTGGTATCTTTTCAACCAGCATCGCAGTCGAAACAATGGTAGCAGAACAGATGTTGCACGTGCTAATGACAAACACCATATTTCTGCCAGAAGGGGCACTAGTGACAATGAATGGGGTCGACAGGCCTACGGTTAGTGCACTAAAGGGTCTCGATATCACCATAGCTACTTTCCCGTGAGAGACCTTATGTGTTTTACAGGATGGGACAACGGCCGAGTTGCGAACTAGGGAGAGCCATGCACTGTAAGTCGTCAGAGAGAAAAAAATAAATATGGAACAATTGAGCTTGAAGCACGATGAAGTAGTGTCGAAGAATCAATAGCTGGTACAGGTAATAAACAACACTTGCCAAAGCATCCCAGAGCTGGCCATCCCAGCAGACATGCCAACAGAGGCAAGGATCCACAGGCTAGTAGCAGGGGTATGTGAGGGGAGGGAAGAAATGACAAAGGATCAACTAGAGCTGAACCTTTAGATCGTTGAGTTACGATTAAATGCACAATTGTCCACCCCCCTGACAGTCAGATAACAATGCGCTAGTGTTATTATAGTGAGACTAGAGGAAATTAGTAGTGAAGTGCGAGACTACACCAACATGTTGGAATAATAATTTGAGGTCCTTAAAAATCTACAGGAGGACCCCACTATCCAACACTTAGAGACAGAGGTGCGAGAACTCCAATAGTAGTATGATAGCATCAAAGGAATTATGCAGATGGTGGCCCTCACTCAGAGGCTTGCATGGATGCAACGGGCTAAAGCGTTGAAAGAACAGGTGGACGTGACATGACACTATGAAGTAGTCCTAAAGGCTCACATTCAGCCTTGGATCAACGAGGCCTTCACCATCACAATAGAAATTGAAGGCAAGATCGCACAAATGCAGGGGATGCACAAATTAATGTAGAGAAGCACTTATGACACAGAGGTCTTGGAACAATGTATGCAACAGATCCAACAAGCAGCAGCTCAGTGTGGTACTGACCTTGCCGCAGTTAGAGAACAGTTGGAGGGAATCTGCGCAAGGATCTCCGCATCGATAAAGTAACTCGAGGGCAAGTTACGATGTTTTTGTTGGGAGCCTATTGGACATGGAATCCCCCCAAGGCATGTTTTGGGGCTTAAAGCCCAATTTTTGACTAAATCTTGTTGTAAAACCTCCACGAATTGCGGGCGTGGGGCACGAAAGTATAACAGAGTCACAGGGTTTTCCACCCTAGTTTTTGTAATGTAATGTCAGCTGGATAGACCTACCCATGGTCCACGGACCATGGGATTGTATAAATATCATGGCTCTAAGTATAGAAAGGAGAAAAAATGAAGAGACGAATAGAAGAATGAGAAGTCTAAGTGATTGAATCAAAGTGAAAAGTGTTTCTATGGGTCCTACAGTAGGAGAAGGCTCTGCAGCTAAGTGCGCAGAGGCCAAATAGTCCACAGTTGAGTGCATGGACCCCTGCAGCTGAGTGTGTAGGGCAAGTCGAGCTTGTAACCGTTGTAAGAATAAATACAGAGAAGTTTTTCTATAATTCTGTGTATCTTTTCCTAGTTTAATGGATCATTGGATATAATTTGCAAGTATATTGTTTATTTACTGCATGAACCTCTATGATTGTTTTGTAATGTTAAGTATAACTTAAGACATTTAAGTAGACGAAGGTGCTTAATTAATACTGAAAGATAAATAAGGTCTTGGGAAATAGTGAAAAGCGTGGCACAACCCCTACTTAGCATTGCGCGAAGGCAGGCTATCAGGTCACGAGGAACGAAAGGTGCACGAAGCCGCCTACACGCATGAACAAAAAGAGGACGAGTTGAGCCTCTTAGACGTTGTGGAGTACTAAAAAGGGTATGTTTTTGATGATTATTTCAGTATCTTTTCAGTAGAACTTGCAAACCTTTTTGCATCATGAACTCGGAAAATGATAAAGAATTATAACAAAACATGTGGGATTAATATGCAAGACTAAAACGCTGACAATTGTCATTTTTTTATGCAAGAAGGAGTGAAAACGAGAAGTTGCTATTTCAAAGCAAAGGACAAGGACAGGATAACTGCTATCCCTTTGACGGAAGATCGAATGCAAATAAGGCTAAGCAAATCAACGCGAATCAGCCCAGAAAAGGAGGTGGAAATATCAGCCTGGCGTAGGAGAGGAAAGAAGTGACCGAGGACTAATTGTTCAGCGAATCCCTCAGGATCCTTGATCCTGAGGGATCACTGCTTTATCTATTTTTTCACTTAGACATCTCTGCCGTCACCCTTATAAAAGGGACAACACTGTTAAGATTAGGAGAGAGTTAGACATGATTATGCTTTTATGTAATTCCTTTTAAGATCAAAACTTTGATCATCAAGTCTCGATAAGAACTGGTTTATTGTAATTCTGCTTTATGCATTAATACAAACTTGGTGATTACTTCATCTCTGAGTTTGGATTAGCTTCAAGCGGTGTACCCCTGGAGGATAATGGCTCGGCCCTAGAGGACGCTTGCTCTTGTATTATTACCTTGGTTTATGCCTAGTTTGCCTATCATCATTATTTGGTAATCTGATGTGTTTTATAAGTTTACATCACATGCTCTGTTATGATTAACTCATTAAGGTTTTCACATACAGAACTATTGTATTGACATTGCATCATATTACTGTTCTTTACAAGTGTTGATCTAATATTACTAGTCTTAACAGAATACTGTTACTAGTCCATTACAGATCTATTGTGTTGTGCACCTGTTCATTCACGTTACAGAATTCATCTTGGGAGTTATGTTCTTTATGATTGTTGGATTTATAAACAATGCTATTCTATTTTGAAACATAGTCGTATTCCTTCTAACTGAGATTGATAATTAGATTAGATTACTATTTAAGTGTGCTGCGTGTGTATATGGTTTTCAGCACTGTTCCATAGTTCATTACTAATCAGTGTTGTTGCATTGGTGTGTGCTATTTGATCTGCCTTAGGAGTGAAAGATTGTCGTTTGATTAAGATTAATGCATTTGATTTGATAGATTAAGTTTTTTATTGCTCGCGAGACTTAGTTGCTGTTCTATTTCTTAGTTGCTATCCTATTTCGGAATTGCTGTTCCATTACAGACTTGTTGTTCGATTTCTTATTTGCTGTCCCATTTTCTTATCTGCCATTCCATTTGCTGGCATTTGTTATTTTGGTGTGGGAGATAATCTAAGGCTGTAGTGAGCATTGGCATTTACTGTCCGACTCCCAGATCCACGATCTGTCCTCTGGTTTCCTTTTCCATCAGTTTCCAAAGGGATGGGTTATTGCTACTGAACCTTTGACTGATAAGTTACTTAGTCTTTTGAGTGTGTTATTTACTCTTTTAAGTAGTTAAGTTGTAGACAAGCATCCATTTACTCTTGTATTTCTGAACACTATACTACTAGCATTACTTTGGCAAATGATAGCCTCAGACTAAGACACTCTTTGAAATAACAAAATGCTCCCGGATTGACATATTAATGTGAGGTAATTAGAGGTGAAAGAGACCCTTTTTATAGCTCTACATTTTGGCGCCATTGTCGGGGAAAGAGTGTAGCCATTTGTTCTTTTTTTTTTTTCAGAGTAGTGTACGAACCTGCTAGGGAAAGAGTTGGATCTTAAAAACGGAAGATAAGAACCTATGTACGGAGCATGTAAAAGCCCTGCTCCTATGTCCGCTTTCCTAACAGATTTGCTGTTGTTTTGTTTGAATAGAATTTAATAGTTAGTTTGAGTGCATGACTAAGCAGAAAAAACCAGAAAAAAAATACCAAACCTCTACCCAAGCCAGAAAAAGCTAAGGGGCCAGTGACCCTTGGCCGAACGTCCTTCATAGACGAAATCTACAAGAAAGCGAATCTTAGCCATCAGTAGGACCCAGGAAAATCATTTCTAAACAGCCTACTAGTTCCCTTCAGGCCATAAGATAACCATCTGTAGCCTTTGCTGAGGTGCATAGTCAAACTGAAGAGCAGGACTTTCAAGAAATTGAAAATTCTACTCCAGAACTATTGCAGGAAGGGAATTTCAGCAATCTTTGTGAAGGAGAAGGAGAAACACGGGAAACTGAGGAACCAATATCTCCTATTGGAATGACTCAGCCATTAAATAGCCCAGACAAGGGAAGTGTTGCAAAAATCATTGTTGAAGAAACTCAATCACCTCAGACATCAGGCATTCTCATTATCCCAGATAGAGGAAGTGCTATTAAAATTGTCCCTATTAAAGCCGTTCCCTCTCAACCTAGGAATACCCTCCTAGATATCCCTGAAGGTTATTGGCATATATTCGACCTTATGGCTCAAAATCAGCCAAACACCCAAACCTCTACATTACAATACCCTATAGTGGATTCTGCAGCAAATGCGCCTATGAAAGCAATCCCTCTTCAACATGTCCCTACATTTCACGGTCTTACATCAGAAGATCTGGATGCACTTTTATTTGAATTTGATGTGTTGTGAAGGGGATATGATTACACCACCGACCCCCAGAAACTAAAACTATTTCCCTCTACATTAAAAGGGGCTGCTTTACGATGGTTTATGGGATTAGGTGGTGGGGTTATAAATAACTAGGATCAAATGAAAGAATCTTTTCTAAAAAAATATCAGGATTATTGCAGGTCTAGAGAACTAAAGGACGAAATATTCCAGATGACAGCTAGACCGAATGAAAAATTAGAGGAGTATGTGGAACGTTTCCAGTATAATCTACAAAGATCTCCTTATGCATCACTACCTTTACCTCATAATGTGTTAAAAACAACATTGATAAGGGGCATGAAGGAACAATGGATCGAAACATTAAACATTATGGGAAAAGGGGATATCTATCAAGAAAATTTTGCTGACATTATTGATTTATGTATCAGGAGATCAAGAGGCAGCACAAGAGTAAAACCGACAGAACATGATCAGTTTGTAAGAGATAATAAAATTTCGACAAAAGCAGTAACACGTGTAGAAATTGGAAATTTATTGGAAAATTTTAAAACTAATATACTAGGGACACTGACTACACAACTTGATATTATGCAGGCCAAACAGAAGCAAATGGAGGCAGAATAGAATTTGGCGATCTTCTATCCCCGATGCAGGAAAAAGCATAGTCACAAGGAGTGTCCACTAGATACAATCCAAACATGCACCATTTGTACAAAAGATCACCTTATGGAGAGCTGCCCCTCACTTCCTGGATTGAAAGCAGTATATAAGGAAGCGGAAGGAGAACCAGAATCGGTGTATTTTCTCAACCAGCACCGTCAGTGGCAGCCGAGAAAATCTAGTATGTTTCCAGACCCAACTTCTTCTTTTCAGCCTCCATAGTATAATGCTCAACAATATAGTATGTGGCAAAGTCAATCCCAACCCCCGGTTCCAAACTGTTCACCACAGTCATTTCCTTCTTTAAACCCATGGCTGAATCAGGTAAGCCAATCTGGTTGGCCGAATTTTCCTTATACTCCACCATATTGGCAAGGTAACTCATATCCTCCACAATGGTCTCCCCCTACTTCACAAAGTTCAGCCTGGCAGAAAAACTGGCAAAGACCGATGCACCAGCCAGTAGGAACCATTCCACTCCCTCAACCTACACTGCCAGCCTTACAACAAAATCCCCAGGCTAATCTGAGACCACAACTCCCAGCCCAACTCAACCCCAATCCAAATAACAGACTGGTCCAATCTCTCCAAATTATAGAAACACCAGAAATAGGAGCCGATCTGAGGGAGTGTAATGATCTTCAGTTAAGATCTGGGCATATTATTGAAACCGAGTGAGATAAGACAGTTCAGATTGAAGATCAATTACCCAGAGAACATCTGTCACAACAAGAGGATATGAATAAACAACAAACACATAATCAAGCAGCCACATCCTCTCCTCCGTTCCCAGAACAATTATTCATACCTCGACCTATACAATATCCTGATTTTGACATTCTGGGAGAATTACAAAATCTGTACATAAAAATTCAATTCTTCCAAGCCATTCAAGACATCCCGATATACGCAAAAACTATCAAAGAATTGTGCATAAAGAAACCAAGGAGGAATATAACAAATAATCCAAGAGTCCAAGTAGTCGGTACTTTATCTGACTTGCTATCAGGAAAAGAAACACCCATTAAATATGAAGACCCAGGAAATCCAATTGTAACTGTCCAAATTTATGGTCAGAACCTGTCCAATGCCTTAGTTGATCTAGGAGCTGCAATTAGTATCTTAACAACCACTACTTGCCAAAAGCTAGGCATTATATCTGTAGAACCCACCGCTACCTTGCTATAATTGGCTGACTGATCTGTGGTTAGGCCGGAGGGTACTCTACATGATGTCATGGTCTCTGTTGATTCCTGGGAATATCCAACCAATTTCTTGATAATAAATCCTAAAACCCGACTTGATGGACATCCACTGATTTTAGGTAGACCTTGGCTTGCCACTGCCGATGCTTATATTGGCTGCCGGCAAGGAAATATGACCATAACCAAAGGAACAAATATCAAGAATTTAGTTCTATATCCTCCAGCACAGCCAAGTGTCACAATAATCAAAACTAATAAGCACCATGTATCATACCTTACTGATAACATTAGATCTCCATTAACTATATAAGAGGCACTTGATTTTAAAGACCAAACAGAAGATGATGCCATTAATAATTTCATTAGTCAAACTGAATCTAGATCCTGCACACAGTGTCACATGATAGAAGCAGCATTTGATAATGAATTAGAAGAAGATCCTCTGAAAGATACACATGATCAACCAATACCCATTACTTCTGTTGCAAATAATAAAATTGTGGAAATTGAACCAAGGAAAATCTTAAATATCAATGCCAACCTCACACCTGAACAAGAAATGAAGCTCATCCATTTATTAAGGAAATATAAAGAAGCATTTGCATGGGATTACCCTGATATGAAAGGAATTGGCCCCCAATTATGTACACACCACATTTATATAGAAAAGGATGCCAGACCTATTCGCCAACCTCAAAGGAGACTTAATCCTCATCTAAAAGATGTGGTAAAAGCTAAACTTCAAAAACTTTTAGATGTCAATTTTATCTATCCTATCTCTAATAGTAAATGGGTCTCTCCGCTTGTGGTGGTACCAAAAAAGAATGGGAAATGGAGAATCTGTGTGGACTACAGGGAGCTAAATAAAGCAACACAAAAAGACCACTTTCCTCTCCCATTCATCGACCAAGTATTAGATACTTTAGCAAGAAAGAAATTCTTTTCTTTCCTGGATGGCTTCAGTGGATACAATCAGATTCAGATTGCCCTTGAAGACCAAGACAAAACAACTTTTACTTGTCCTTGGAGAACATTTGCCTGCCGAGTTCTACCTTTTGGCTTATGCAATGCTCGGCCACATTCCAAAGGGCTATCCTTAACATTTTTGCAGATTTAATAAATGACAGACTTGAAGTATACATGGATGACTTTACACCATATGGAGACGATTTCGATCCAGCATTGGATACCCTCGAAAAAGTCCTACAACGCTGCATTGCTACCAGGCTTTGTTTAAGCCACGAAAAATGTTATATGATGATGACTGAAGGACTTATCCTAGGACACTATATTTCAGCAGCTAGCATTCAGGTAGACCCAGCCAAAATCCAAATACTTTTGCTTATTCCCACTCCTACCACTCAAACAGAGGTATGCAGTTTTCTTGGATTTTCTGGTTATTATAGGCGATTTATAGAACATTATTCGCACATTGCTGCACCTCTATATGCACTGACTGGTAACGTTGATTTTCTTTGGACAAAAAAATGTGAACGTGCTTTCAAGGATTTGAGGAAGCTTGTGTCCATAGCCCCAATGCTTCGAGGAACAAATTAGGATTTGCCATTCCAGATATCATCTGATGCCTCAGATACAGCCATTAGAGCGGTCCTTGGGCAGGAGGAGGATAAAAAACCATATGCAATTTATTACATCAAAAAAAATTTATCCCCTGCTGAATTAAATTACACTGTTATTGAAAAAGAATTCCTAGCTGTAATACATGCTATCAATAAGTTTAGACATTACATTACTGGATATCCTGTTATCTTGTATGCAGATCATTCTGCCATAAAATATCTAGCAAATAAGCCTGTCACAAATGGCAGAATAACTAGATGGCTGATTTTATTACAGGAATTTGATATCACAATCAAGGATTGACCTGGCAAAGAAAATCCTGTAGCCAATTTTCTCTCAAGAATGCCAAAGCCAATCAATGCAGCAGTAGTTGAAGATCAATTTCCAGACGAGCATCTGTTTGCTGTTGCTGTTCAAACACCCTGGTATGCTGACGTTGCCAATTACCTAGCAGTAGGTAAACTACCCAAACATCTAACCCCTAATGAGAGGAAACATATTATTCAGAAGAGTGCTCAATTCTCGTGGATTTGGGGCTATTTGTTTCACACAGGGGCAGACATGCATATCAGGGGATGCATTCGAGAAGATGAAATCTTTGACATTTTAAAAGCCTGTCATGACAGACCATGCGGTGGACATTTCGCTGAGCAGAGAACTGGACATAAAGTTCTACAGATAGGGTATTATTGGCCCACGATTTTCAAAGATGCAAAGAAATTTGTCCAAGCCTATGATAGTTGCCAGCAAGCAGGATGCCCTGGTCAGTCTGATGAGATGCCTCTGAAACCACAGTTAGTCATTGAACCATTTGAGCGATGGGCTCTTGATTTCGTTGGACCAATTAACCCATCATCAAACCAGAAAACATATATTTTGGTGGCAATAGAATATGTCACCAAGTGGGTTAAAGCATAAGCATTACCTAGAGCTACAGAGGACTCTGTCATACAGTTCCTATTCCATCTATTTGTACGTTATGGCCTTCCAAGAGAAATAATTACAGACGGTGGACCACAATTTGCTGGGAATAGAATAGCTGCAACACTCAACAACTATCATGTCCAGCATAAAATCACTACTCCATACCACCCACAGGCGAATGGACAGGTAGAAAGCAACAATAAAATAATAGAAGCAATTCTAACGAAAACCATTGCGTCACATAGACGTGATTGGGCTGCCAGATTACCTGAAGCACTGTGGGCTTACAGAACAACATGGAGAAGCACCACTGGTTACTCACCTTATCAATTAGTGTTTGGAAAACAACCCATTTTCCCCATAGAATTCGAAATCCAAACATTACGGACAGCACAGGAAGTTGGCTTAGATCTAATTGAGGCACAGATTAATCAATTGTAGCAGATCAATGAGTTGGATGAAATTAGGCTCTCTGCACTTCAAAACACTGCCCTGATCCAACAGCAGCAAGCTAAATGGCATGATGCTCTCATTAAAAATAAAGTCTTTTATGAGGGAGACTGGGCTCTGTTGTACGACTCCTGATTTCAGGACTTCCCTGGGAAACTCCAGACCCATTGGTTGGGACCATATGAAATCCAGAAGGTACATGACAATGGGACCCTTACTCTAATCACTATTGATGGTTCTGGATATGCCTTCAAGGCAAATGGCCACCGAGTTCGTCTCTATCACAAACCACTCACTCGGGAGTCCTTTTGCCAGCAACTATGCCGAGACTCTGATATGGAGATTATGGGGGAGGAAGAGAAGTCCTCCTCACCTGTAATTCATTAAGGAATTCATTTCTTTTTACAGTTTGTACATAATTTCTTTTTTTGAATCATTTTTGTACATATTTTTGAATTAATGTTTTGTTGTTATTTTTGTTGTTCCTTTTTCAAAAGAACTGCATTTTCTTCTGGCTGTTCCTTTTTCAAAAAGAGCAAATCCCTTTGGATCAGTCGTCATCTCGTTGTGATTTGGATCTTTTTCTTTATTATTGCGTGTTCTGCTGTTCCTTTTCCAAAGGAACAGCATTTTCGACTTTTGCCGTTCCTTTTCCAAAGGTATGGCTTTTGTGTGTTTCTGTTGTTCCTCTTCCAAAGGAACGACATTTGCTTGTTTTGCTGTTCCTTTTCTAAAGGAACAACATTTTGATTTTTGCTGTTCCTTTTTCAAAGGAACGACATATCTGCGTCTTTTGCTGTTCCTTTTCCAAAGGAACAACATTTTCGATTTCCGTTGTTCCTTTTCAAAAGGAACGACATTCTTGCATGTTTTGTTGTTCCTTTTCCAAAGGAACAACATTTTTGATTTCTGCTGTTCCTTTTCCAAAGGAATGACATTTTTGCGTCTTTTGTTGTTCCTTTGTCAAAGTAACAACATTTTTTGGTTGCTGTTGTTCCTTTTCCGTGTGTTTGTTGTTCCTTTTCCAAAGGAACAACATTTTTGATGTTTGCTGTTCCTTTTCCAAAGGAACAACATTTTTTACTTTTGTTGTTCCTTTTTCAAAGGAACGGCATTGGAATGTTCCACTGTTCCTTTCTCCAAAGGAACAACATCTGTGTGTTCTGTTGTTCCTTTTCCAAAGGAACGACATTTGCATTTTCTGCTATTTGTGGTCCTTTGTTGTTCCTTTTTCTCTCCTTGTGAAACAGCTTGTTCCTTTTGCTGATCTAAACTGAGGATGCTTATTGCTCCTGTTCTTTCAAGTCTTTTAGAATACAGCGATGCGCTTATGCAATGGATACAAAATCACAACATACTGAAATCAGCCAATCATAAATCGCTATCTTTATAAGGCTCTGCATTGGTAAGAGGACGAAAGGAAGGACACACTTATTTATCATCTTTTGCTGTCATTGTTCTACTAATTCTGCTATGATTGTTCATCTTTGTCATGACGACCCCTTTTTTTTCCTCTTTGATTATTATTTAGGAATAAGAGCAAAGGGTTTATATCTTCCTATTGAGATGCTAAGACTTCTTCCACCATTCCTACTCTTAAGGAGTGTTGAACCACCCCTTGTGTATAAAGAAGGGAAAGTACTATATGAAAAAGAAAGAAAAAAAGTAAACATGACTTATAAGTTGTCAAATGCAGGATAGGGGGTCTCATCAAGAGCTAGCCTACGATGATCATGAGGACGAAAGCGAAGTGGCATTCCCACTATGGCCACCACACTAGGGATATGGTCCAAAAGGTATATCAAATAAACAAACCCTTGGAACAGGAGGTCTCACCACGAGCTGGCCTGCCCACTTTTCACTCCTTCCTCGTGAATGGCATTATGGTTAACTGGTCACCAAGCCAGCATAATGGCCTACATTTTGACATTACACAATATTCCCTAAGTATACACAAAGGATCATGGTTCCATGGGTGAAATAAACAACTCTGCCAAGGTTATGGACACCTGTCGGCAGCAGAGCACTGTTAATGGTATTGAAGTCACATTATTCACACCAATAGGTGAGTTATTAACACCCTTTTGTTTCTTATACCTTAGTAATTAATCATATATCATTTCCCAACTTATATAGCGGATGTAAATTTATTATCACCAATCATGGCAGTGTAATTGACAATGACCGCAGGGGATTTGGAAAGTACGACAGATGACCTATCCTCCCAGCCTCGCATCATATAAGCGATCTAACTCTATGCCTCGATTTCGGTAATTTATTGTTTTTGTAAACATGGCATATTTCCATACACTGTTCCTTTATGACTCTATTTCAGAGTAGGTGCTGCTCCTTTATTTGACGACTGGGATAGCCTATCACATTGCGGGGGGGGAGGTTAACCTCATTATTCCTTAGATTACATGTCAGCTCACTATTCGGGAAAGTTGTGTACTAGGGTATGGCATGGCTCAACGACATACTATTTTTATCTTTACTGCACGAATTGCTGTTCATAAGCCATTTCTATTGTATACTTTGTTTTTTTGAACAAGTCTTGCGTCTATTAGCCTCTCTGTGTTTCAACAAGCATGAACAACTACCATTCCATTGAGAGTTTACAGTGAAACCATGGGAGGGAGATCGATCCGGAGGGAACCGCAGGTGTTGATAGTCTCCGCTACTACCCAGGAAATCCTGGCAAGAGCAGGGTGGCTGACTTATCTCAACCACTTGCAGGAATCTAACGAGACGGTGGCAATTGAATTCCTACAGAATTTGCAAGAGGATTACTCCACAGTGAGGGGGAGACATATAGCAGTCACCGATGACATAATCGCAAAAGTCTCGGGACTACCAGCCACCAGACCTATATGGACGTTAAAGAAGGAGAGATTACAGAAGATTATAGAAATCTTCCGGGATGAAGGCCAGAGCCTGCCAATTAGAGGAAAGGGAGTTATGCCAGAAGCACTAGGAGAGCCCTGGGCAGAATTGGCAAGGACCGTTCAAAGCTACATCACCTGTGAAGGCAGAAAAGACATGGTAAGACCACGACATTTTAAACTCTTATTTGTACTAAAGTAGAAATGCTCTGTAAATTTACCTGCATTTTTGAATTCGTTACTTCATGACGTTGCACAGAGCATAAAAAAGGCACAACATGTAGAGTCAGTTTTTAGTCATCATGGGTTGATTCGGTTAATTATCAGTCATAGCCTCACCCAGCAGTAGAGCCGCTGGGAAGAGCTAATTGCCATGATAGACGGGGGGTTGACAGCACCATCCCCAAAACGTAAGCATGCCACCAGTACACCAGAGCGTCCAGAAAAATGCAGGGAACTAGCAAAACAGAAACATGCCACCAGTACATTCGAGCGTCCAGAAAAACGCAAGGAATTGGCAAAGCGTAAGCATGCCACTGGTACACCCAAACGGCAAGAAAAATGCAGGAAATCGGTCTAGTTAGCATGGATACGAGGGAGACTGGAGAAGCTCCAGGAAAACACCAGCTGGCCGGTAGAAATTGAAGATGAGCAACCCTCATGGCCTAAAGAAGAGGTCGAGCAATCTGAAGAAGAAGAAAAAGAAGAGGCCGAGCAATCTAAAGAAGAAGAAAAAGAAGAGGCTGAGCAATCAGAAGAAGGAGAAAAAGAAGAGGCTGAGAAATCCGAAGAAGAAGAAGAAAATGAAGAAGGATCCGAGCACTCTGAAGAAGAAGCCAAGAAATCCGAGTAGGAGGAGGAAATGGAACAGTAGGAGGGAAGCCCATTGCAGGACCCAGTGGGAGAAGATGAATTGGCCGAAGTTTTGGCCAAAATGGGCAAATATGGCCAACCTTCTAGTCCATCAGACCTCCATGATGAAAAGAAATCCCAGGAGGAAAATGCACCTGAAGAATCACATGCAAAGGAGGCAGAAGAAGAGAATGTGCCTGTTCATGATAAAGAGACGATAGGAGATACTGAACAGGAACAACCTGTTCCTAACCAGAAGACACCGGAAGAGATTCTGGAGGAAGTAGGGGCAGAAAGAGAAGTCATCCAAGAAATGGTAGAACCAGTTAGGGTTCCTACCCCAGAACAGCCAGAGCAGAACAATGAAGAAACACCCCAGAAGGAAGATCCGGGGACTAGTCACAGTCTAGGCCACAGTGAACAACCTGTTGTTCCTTCTAAGGAAATTTTGGAAATCAAAGAACTGCGAAAGGAATAGCAGAGATTATTGAATATAATAGTCCAACTCCACCAGCAGATTAGGATCCCGAAAGCAAGGAAAAGGGTAAAAAGGACTTCAAAAAGGAAAAAGGTGACCACTCCAGCAAAACCCCACAAGGCAAAGGGGTGGAGGACCAGAATTCATCCTGTCAAAACCCTGCCAAGAACTAGGTTGTTGTTCCAAATGATGCTGAGGAACAGATTGTTGTTCCAATTGAAAAGGAACAGCAACAGACTGATATTCACGTTAAAATAGAAATGGATGACATGATGACCTGTGATAAGGAAATTCAGACGGAGGCACCACTTTCAGGAGTGATAAGGGTTCTGAACTCAAAGCAACGCAATAGGAAAGTTCAGGTAAAACTCCCAGCCTCCACTGCTGCATGGAAAAGAGATCCAAAAATAGTAACCCTGCGAAAGGGGTTGAAGCAAGCTCAACAAGAAGCAGAAAAGCTTAGAGAGCAAACGGTCCCTTGCAAAAAATATGAAGAGCTACAGCAGCAGCTTAGGAACGTCAATCAATCCGAAAGCCAGGCTTTTGAAGGTTGGCGGAAGGAACAAGAGAAAGTCGCAAAGGTAACTCGTAAGCTAGATATCGTTATCAAGCAGATGGATACCTTGTGTTCTTTATACAATGACGTCTTAGCATGTAGAGCCCCTGCCAAGAATTATGCCCTGTTTCGACTGGAATGGTATTTGCAATTAAAAGTAAAAGCTGTTAAAGCAGGTCCTCCCATACAAATTAACACTGTCAATGATTTTATAGACTGCTGTAAGCACTACGGGGTAAAAGTCCAGAGATTGCTGTGTGAGTTCTATTTACATAACCTTGTATTAGACCAGGAGACCAAGCTAAACCCTGGCCCTTTTGTTGGAGACATCCAATTGCAGGCGTTCATCTCATTTGGGGTTAATCAAATTAAATGGCTTAAAGCCTATAACACTTTCCAGAGCCAAGAGAATGGCTTAGATTTGTGGGTAGGGGCTAAGCTTAGGAACCCAGTACAATTGTGGAAAGCACATAGAAATCTCATGAAGACTCCGGGTGTAATTGAAACATTAGGACCCATGCATGAGGCACTCATTCGATAGGGATTAGAATACATTCTTTCTATCAAAGACCTTGCCATTGATGCAGCTAAATTTCGGTATCAAATCTCTAATCCGAATATCCAGCTTAGGGAACCGTTTAAGTATGAGAATTTTAAATTAGCTACCAACCGCTTGCAACTCTATGGCGAAATCATTTTGAGGTCAAGGCCATCCTGGTTAGGATATAGGTTCCGGAGTCCAATTATTTGACACCCTGCACCTGGATACCAAGCCCTGTATGAGATGCCCGAGGGTTAGACAGGCCATTTCTTTGACTACCTAGTTACTCATCATGGTTTTAGGCCTCCACATGAGATTCCATCTCCAGCCTATTCTCTCACTGCCTTGCATGTCAACTAGAACGTTTTCATGAGGGCATGAAACAGGGTAAGTAGGGGGGTGTGTGGAGTACTAACAAAGGTATGTTTTTGATGATTATTTCAGTATCTTTTCAGTAGAACTTGCAAACCTTTTTGCATCATGAACTCGGAAAATGATAAAGAATTATAACAAAACATGTGAGATTAATATGCAGGACTAAAATGCTGACAATTGTCATTTCTTTATGAAGGAAGGAGTGAAAACGAGAAGTTGCCATTCCAAAGGAAAGGACAAGGATGAGATAACTGCTGTCCCTTTGACGGAATACCGAATGCAAACAAGGCTAAGCAAATCAAAGTGAATCAGCCCAGAAAAGGAGGTGGAGATATCAACCCGGCACAGGAGAGGAAAGAAGTGACCAAGGACTAACAGTTCGACGAATCCCTCAGGATCCTTAATCCTGAGGGATCGCTGCTTTATCTATTTTTGTGCTTAGACATCTCCATCGTCACCCTTATAAAAGGGACAACACTGTTAAGATCAGGAGAGAGTTAGACATGATTATGCTTTTATGTAATTCCTTTTAAGATCAAAACTTTTATCATCGAGTCTCGATAAGAACTGGTTTATTGTAATTCTGTTTTATGCATTAATACAAACTTGGTGATTACTTCATCTCTGAGTCTAGATTAACTTCAAGTGGTGTACCCCTGGAGGCTAAAGACCCGGCCCTGGAGGACACTTGCTCCTGTATTATTACGCTGGTTTATGCATGGTTTGCCTATCATCGTTATTTGGAAATCTGATGTGTTTTATAAGTTTACATCACATGCTCTGTTATGATTAATTCATTAAGGTTTTCACAGATAGAACTATTGTATTGACTCTGATCATATTACTGTTCTTTTCAAGAGTTGATCTAATATTACTAGTCTTAACAGAATACTGTTACTAGCCCATTATAGAGCTATTTTTTTGTGCACCTGTTCATTCACGTTACAGAATTCATCTTGGGAGTTATGTTCTTTACTATTGTTGGATTTATAAACAATGTTGTTCTATTTTGAAGCACAGTCATATTCCTTCTAACAGAGATTGATAGTTAGATCAGATTACTATTTAAGTGTGTTGCATGCGTATATGGTTTTCAACACTATTCCATAGTTCATTAGTAATCAGTGTTGTTCGATCTGCCTTAGGAGTGAAAGATTTCCCTTTGATTAAGATTAATGCATTTGATTTGATAGATTAAGTTTGTTATTGCTCGCGAGACTTAGTTGCTGTTCTATTTCTTAGCTGTTGTCCTATTTCGGAATTGTTGTTCCATTACAGACTTGCTATTCGATTTCTTATTTGTTGTCCCATTTTCTTATCTGTCGTTCCATTTGCTGGCGTTTGTTATTTTAGTGTGGGAGACGATCTAAGGCTGTAGTAAGCATTAGCATTTACTGTCCGGCTCCCACATCCACGATCCGTCCTCTGATTTCCTTTTCCATTAGTTTCTAAAGGGATGGGTTATTGCTACTGAACCCTTGACTGATAAGTTACTTAGTCTTTTGAGTGTGCGATTTACTCTTTTAAGTAGTTAAGCTGTAGACAAGCATCCATTTACTCTTGTATTTCTGAACACTGTATTACTAGCATTACTCTGGAAAATGATAGCCTCAGACTGAGACACTCTTTGAAATAAAAAAATGCTCCCGGATTATGTGAGGTAATTAGAGGTGAAAGAGACCCTTTTTATAGCTCTACGGACATCTCAAGGGTGCGGAAGCCTAGTTCTATCACCCTCCCAAACTACTTCGGGTGAGAACTTAGTCCACGCTCCACGAACTGTTGCCGAAAGGACTAGTAATATAGGGATTTGTTTTCCTAATTAACTCTGAACCTGGGTTAGGCCTCAACAAGCCAACACCCTAACTTCATCATCAAAAGTTACCCCTATAGAACTTAACTAACTGGTAACTATATTAAATTCATTTATATGATCAATAGCAGAACCGCCTTCTGACATCTTCATATTAAATAAATCCTTCATAATAAATACCTTATTTGAGGTTGAGGAATTTTTATATAATTTGGCCAACGCCAACATTAAACCTTCTATTGTTGTTTCCTTTGAAATATTAAAGGCTATTGACACTACTAGGCATAGCTGTATTTTTCCAAGTGCCTTTATGTTGAGAATATCCCATTCTGTGTTGGTCATACTCATCGGCTTCTTTGTCTTTCCACTCAATGGTAGGTACAGATCTTTCTAATAAAGATAATCTTCCGTCTGCATCTAACAAACCTAGTAGTTTTGGTTGTTAAATTTTTCGACCCTAAACCTACCATATTCCGCCATTGCTCCCACTTGAACTAGGAACCCTTCTCTCCTATGACTTTATCAACCAAATAGACATTCAACTTTGATACTAGTTGTTAGAAATTTATATATTGCATAGAAAGGGAACACAAAATATTGCAAAAACACAAACGCAGAAAAATTCATAAAATAAGAGAGAGACACAGATATGCGTAGTTCACCCAATTTGGGCTACATCCATGGAGAAACATCGAGTCCTTCCTTTTATGTTTTCTAGTAAAATGAAGAGATACAACCTACAACCGATCCGTTGTAATTTCCTCTTCACTCTTACATAATCTCCTCTTTCTTTCTCACTAGGAATACACATATACATAGCCACAATAAAATTCCCTCATAGATACGAAGGGGTTTCCTTCTATGGAGAAAAACCCTAAATTAAACATAACTTCTACCGTCAGATCTTTGCCTAAGGAACGACCCAGATTGACTAGGAAATTACAACATTTTCCAAGGCAATTTTACATCCATTTTTTAGCTTTGGGGTAGCTGCCCCAAAACCCCTATGGGGGGAGGCGCTCTAAAAATCATTGCTGCCCCACCAACCCCCCTAGTGGCGAGAAAACAGGCGGTGTTCATGCCCCATTATGAACTAGGGTCCAATGTGGCGATACCTTTGAATAAAGAAGATAGTTAAGCTCAACAACCAACATTTTGTTGTATGTATGTATATGTATTGTGTCGTACCCTGGGTGTAGGTGTATGTATTGTGTTGTGTTGTACACTATGTGTTGGTGTATTTGTTGTGTCATACACTAAATTTAGGTATATATGTTGTGTTTTATCTCGAGTGTAGGTATATGTAATGTATGTTAGGTGTAGGTGCATGTATTGAATGGTCTTTTATTCCATGTGTGGTTTTATGTGTGTGATTCACACTATGTGTATGTGTTTGAAGAGAAGGCACTACATATTCCTTGAGTGTTGCAATTGATTCGATGTGCATACAGAAAGGATCGATTAAAGGATAACTATCAATATTTTATTCTAGTTTTAATTATACATGTGACCTATGATTCTAGTTTCTGATGGTTACATGTGATCTATGATTTTGATTATGATGGCTCTATTTTAAGCTAACTCGATGCCATATATTTATACATGATGATTTGATCAAACATCTAGCTTGAATCGTTGTAACAGGAAGTGAACATAATTGTAAATGTACCTTATTGATGAGCCACCTATGAGGTATGATGTGAATTTATTTCAATTTATTTTGAATCTAATGGAAGTTATGTGCTTGCTACAACAAAGCCTGAAAATTCTCGGTTGGGTGGTTGAAATTGGCTTCAAGAATTAGTAGTAGTAGCAAAAGGAATTGGAGCAAGAATTCATATTTTGGTAAAGAACTTGAGGAGAAGGGCCATTGTGGGATAGTGGTACCTAATAGTGTCCAATGATTTCTATGGGCATGCTATGAATAGTATGATGGTTTTTAGGAATGTATATTCCTTAGTTGTTTGACCTTCGTATGTGAAGTTGGAAGGTGAGTGACTCCACAGAAGGGGGTGACTTAATTTCCTGAGGGACTATTTAGTAGAGAAGCGAAGGTTGAGGGATGGATTTTCTTTGGTCATTAGCATTGGCAGATGGAATCATACACACATTAGCAGTGTGCCTTGGAAAAGTGAGCCAATAGTTATTCATTGAGAGGAAAAGTGTGGCAAGGTCATAGTATTAGACATTGCATGCAAGTTTGACTTCGGTAGTCGATTATGGAATTCTTGGGAAGGAGGTGAATCCTGGTACTACTTTTGAGGGTGGAGGTGTGACCCTCTAGATTCCCGTGTTGTTGATGCAAGCGTCGTATCCTTTTATTTGATGGTTGAGAAAATGTGCATATATGTATATTATTGTAAATACTGTATTGAGCTAGATTTATAAATCTCAATTGAAATTATGATTATTTTTTGGTTGAAGAAAACGTGCATAAGTATATGTGGTTGTTAATGTAAATACTACAATGACATGTGTTATAAATCTCCAGTAAGTGGTATGTTTGTCATTTTTCAGTAGGTGGTCAGTACCAATACTGCAACAAGTTGTGTTATAAAACTCCATGAGTAGATGTTTTGTTTTTTAGTGTTTTTTCTTGTTATATGTGTCATTTAACACCGAGGATTGTGTTCCCCCAAGTGGGAGTGTTCTATAACAAACATGGTCAAAATTCCATGTAATAAAATTTAATAACGAAAAAATAAGACCATGGTCACCAGGCACGTATTCCAAGCTGAATGTTGGGCAAAACATCCAAGTCTGGGTATTCATTTTGTTTATTGTGGCTAAAGAAATTAGTAAAGTCATTGGGAAAGACTTTGAAAAGGAAAGAGGAATTATTGACATTTTATTTATGAAAATAATGGAAAATAAGAGAAATGGAAGGTGAAAGGTTAGAGGTTGCATGCGAGGAGGAAAATGCAGGAAAATAATGGAAAAATGAACAAATTATAGGCCTCATTGATAAAAAGGCTTCTACATATTAGTTGGTAACCTTTTATCAATTCAACTTTTGAACTTTCTCTCTATTCTCTCTCTGTCTCACTCTTGGACACTTAGAGAATTCATGGAGCATTCTAGCATTAGATCAATGAAAGAAAAGGAAGTAAAAGAAAGGAAAAGGAAAGAAAATATTAAGCAAGGAGTAGGATCCATGGGCTGCAATGAGATTAATTGAAGGTATCGAGTTGCATGTGTGATTTCCTCACTAGTTTTGGAATGTATGGTACATGCATGTGTGTATTTGATTCCCTTGTTGTCATTGGCATGGGCTTTTCGAGGTGTGGCAGTGGATTTCATTCTTTCCTTGACATTTCTAGATAGCGATGGTGTGGTGGGTTCTATTATATTTGGTTGAGCTGGATTTACAGATGGTATCGAAATTGGCTGGGTCGTGTCAAGAAAAATCCCAAGGCCTAGGAATCCATTGACCGATAATGGCGAGATATATAGTAAGGTATGATTGTGAAGCTCCTCATTAGGCATAATAATCCCCTAATCGATAATGATTGGATACACGATAAAACCTAGAGGATGGAGCCTCGTTTTTCCTAGAAACCCCTTGACCAACAATGGTGGGATACACGATAAATCCTAGACGTGTATTCTCTTGTTAAGCCCAGGAATCCCTTAACTGACTACAAAAGGATACATGGTAAATCCTAGATAGTGGATATGGACAAATTCCTCATGATTTAGGTGGAGATATCCATAGGAATCCATGCTTTTCTATGATCAAGTGATCCCTTGACTAGTATATGGTAGGATTACGATAAAGCCTGTAGTGTATAGTTATTGTTTGGCCCTAAGAATCACTTAGCGGGATTAAGGTAAAGCCTGAGGAAGCCTAGTTTATTTTTGTTGTCAGTCCCACATTCATGGTTGGAATATGGCACGAGGGTAATTGGTTGAAAGAAAGATTTTGTTCAACCCAATTCCATTACCAGGTGGTATGTGGAAGTCCTTGACTTGGTTTCATTTCACATATGTTAATAAGAGATCTTTTCCTCTTGTGTATTATTAGTAAATGTACTTGTTCATATGTGGTGTTATGGTTGTTATATCCTTGTTATTTTGCTTGGTTATATGTTCGTTATGAGTATGTTTTATGATAGAATGGATGTATGTCTCTTATCATATTTTGATTAGAAAATGAATGAAAAATGAATATATGACCTAATAGATGATAATGCAACTATTTTGATAAAGCATCAATTCTTATTCATGAATCTCAGATAAGTATGGGTCTCCTATGCTTAGATATGTTGTTATGACCTATAGATTACATGTTTGTGACATGTTTGACGAAATGCATGTCATAGCTTGTAACGGTTTGGTCAAGTCCTGTATCAAATGTTTGTATCAGTGGCTTGATTGCATCGTTATGTATCATTTCTAAAAGTTTCATGATGTTTTGGGTAGACAACTAATACATAGGATTGGAAGAGTAGATCAAAATAAAGGGTAGATAGCTTAGAATTGTTTGAAAAAGTCCAAACTCTTTGGCATGCCATACTATGGGAGCAACCGGAAGGCCCTAGTTGCATGCATGAGTTTCCATGGCAGTGGTTGAGGGTCCATATCAGAAAAATGACAAGTTGTATCAAGAGTTAGGCACCTGGAAGGGTTTGTTGCCTCCTGAAGGGTCTGTAGCTCCTAAGGAATTTTAGATTTGTTATGTTTCATTGGTTCCACTTCCTTAATTGTACATGGGGAGTTAAATCACAACATACTAGCCTCTCATAACTTATTTAGAATGGACTGATTAGCTTGGGTAAATTGAAGAGGAGGGTGTTACATGCCCTCCCCATTCTAGCTGTCTCCCAACAATAGGCTATGGGTGGTAGTTGCTATGGAAGATGATAATGTAAGACTTCAACCAACAAGTCTGGGAGACATGATTGAATGGCCTAGCCACTTGGTTGATTTAGGAAGTTTAAGAATTATATTATATTATCATGTGAGACCAATTCCTTATGGAGTCAATTACTTGCTTTATATCTATTTAGTACCAAATGATCAAATTAACAATCATCGCTTATGAGATGTTTAGTTATCCTATGTGAAGTACAAGTCGTACAATCTAGTTGAAATGAAAAAAATATTGGTTTAATTTAATTATATGCCTAACTAAATGTATCCCTTAATGTTCATTTTTTTAGCCTAATCTCTAAAGTATGTTGTAGATAGAAGTCATGGTGAAGCAAGAAAAGGCTTGGTTAGTGATACCTCCCCTTGAGATCTAACCACTTGATGCCTTTAGTGATGCAAAGGTTGTGGCTCTAACAATTGAAACCTTATCCTATTAACCACTAGAGAGGCTTTATCCTTCGCAAGCTACAATATGAAGGGTATGCTTGGAGGTATGTATGTTTGGACGTAAGTTAATAAATTCAAGGCTAGGCCTAGAATGCAAATGCAAATTTGATTTGGGTGCTCTTGATTTAAGATTACTTATGATCATAAGTACTTAGTTATAATTGATCTTTATTTATAACAAAACAATACTTAATTGAAAAATAAGAGATAATATAACCACAATATGGAGTACTCCATTTCAAGAGTGCCTAAAATATGTATCCAATGTGACCAAGAGATAATTTTCGAAGTACTAAACAAGAGTCGAGATTAATGCTCTTTATAACAAATTCACTAGTATGTCAAAGATGGGATTAACATCTTCAATAAATATTCAATATAACCATGAATAATACCTAAAATATTAGATAACTTATCCACAATGTTACGTATAATAATTAACCAAGGTTCTTTAGAGATAATACAAGGATGAAAGGATGCGAATAGACATTTTCATAAGAGATTGACAATTTGGATGATTACAAGAAGTTACCAAAATGCCAATTACATGTTAAACAATTAGGAGCCTTCCAATATCCTTAAACAATATTAACCATTCAAAATGATGCTCAACTCTTGAGATTGATTTGTCAAATTCTTTTTATGAGTGAGTTACTTAGCGCAAAATTAGGATCTCTTACTCAAAAGGAAACCAATGCTTTTAGCATTCAACCATGTCAAAACTTTAATGTCCACAATAGAGAATTAACAAATGTCAAGCTCCTTTATGTAAATTATGTTTAAATGACATCAAAGCAACAAGAAATTTTTTTTATGACAATAGTAGTTAATTATAATTAGAGCGCTTTAGAATGCAAAAAATGAAATCCATATGTGCAAAAAATGCAAATGAGGAAGCCCAATTAAATTACTTTTCTCAAGACAATGTGACAAATAGTGATGCAAATGAAATCAAGATATGAATTCTCATGTCATTGTTATATTGTAGACCTTATTATGCCTCTCTAAACAGTATGATAGTCATCAAAATTTATGAAATAAGCTAAATAATTATTACCCAATTGATGCAATGACTTCTTAATGTGTTTAGGTGACTTATTAAGTGAATTTGTGCCACTTAAATGAGATTTTTACCACTATAAGTGCAATGATCAAAGGCTACTAGAAAAACAAGGAGAAGAGTGAGGGTTTGAGGTGGCAAACCAATAGGCCTTTAGTGTAACATCCTTGCTTAAAAATATTTGTAATAAAGTTAATAAATGAAAAATAAGACCAAGTACATGAGACATGTATTCCAAGCTGAATGTTCATTTGGTTTATTATGGCTAAGGAAATTGGCATAGGCAATGAAAAAGGCATTGAAAAGGAAAAGAGGCATTATTTGACATTTATTTATGAACATAAAGGAAAATAGGAGAAAAGGAAAGTGAAATCTCACAAGTGGCATGTGAGGATGAAATTGAAGGAAAATAATGGAAAACGAAGAAAACAAAGGCCTCGTTGATAAAATGGTTTCTGGGGACGAGTTCACATATTTTTCCAGTGTTAGATTTTGTAAGTTAAGTTTTGGATCTCTCTCTTTCTCTCTATTTTCTCTCTCTCATACACTAGCACACTTGGAGACTTCTTCGAGTACTCTAGCATTAGTGAAAGGAAGGAAAGTGAATGAAAAATAAAGAAAGCGAAGCAAGGATCAAGCAAGTAAGAGTTGGATCAAGCAACTACAACGTGATTACTTGTAGGTATCGAGTTGCATCTATAATTTCCTTGCTAGTTTTGGCATGCATGTGTGTATTTGGTTCTCTTGTTGTCATTAGTGTGTTTTTTTCTAGATGTGACAATGGTTTTCATCCTTTCCTTTTCATTTTTAGATAGTCGTGGTGTGATGGGGTTATTTAACATGGTTTAGCTAGATTGATGGATGGTTTCGAAACTAAGTTGAGACGGCAAAATTTCTCATGATTTAGGTGGAGAGATACAAAAGAATCTAGGATTATATAGGGCTCAGTGAGCCCTTGACCGACATATGGTGGATTGATGTAAATATTAATAGTGTATGTTTATTGTTTTGGCCTAGGAATCCTTTGATCAGTAATGGCGGGGTACATGGTAGATATTGGTCGTATAGATGATGGTTTCGGGCCTAGGAATCCCTTGACTGGTAATTGCGGGATACACGGTAAAGCATGGTTTTATAGATGAGAGTTTCAGGCCTAGGAATCCATTCAATGATAATTTCTAGATACATGATAAAGTTTGAGGAAGCCCTGGTTGGTTATTTCGTGAGTCACACATTCATGCTTGGCATATGGAATGAGGGTGATTGGCTGAAAGAGAGATTTGGTTCAGCCCAATCTATGTTCAGGTGGTACGTCGAAGTCCTTGACTTGTTTGAATTTGCATATGTTAATAAGAGTTGTTTCCCTCTTGTATTTTCATGAGTAATTGTACTTGTTATTATGTGGATTTGGTGGATATTTATCATGGTGCATATGTTTCTCATTTGCTTCTTATATGGTTGTTATGTAATGTAGTGGTTATGGCTCTCGATGTGTTTGATTGTTGATGAATGGTTAATAAATGCATGAGCTAATAGATGTTCTTGCAGCTACTATGAGAGGGAATTATACCTTCTTGATGATTCTCACATAAGTATCAAACCCCTAAGTTTGAATATACATTCATGACTTGTAGATTACATTTTCACCACGTGTTTCACGAAATGTTTGGTGTGTTGTAGGCAGTCAGGTTTTGATTCGAGATTGAATATTTAGCTTGTCATTTTGTTAATTATGATCCTCTAGTGATATTATTAAATTAATGAACATATAACATGTATTTATAACCTATAGGTACTACATACACAAAATGTTTGAATAAATGAGTAATTCAAATCTCCAACTTCTCGGTGTCATAAGTTAGGCATAAATATCTTTTTTACTATAATATTTCGAATATCTCCACAAGGAGGCCAAAAATAGAAAAAAATTGGTTTGGAACTGTTGGCTTAGGGGGTCCTAACCTAGGTTTGGAGTTAGTTGCACCAACCAAAAAACCCTACACTATTGTCCCTTTCGATAACAACCCATGTAGTGTAGCCTACAGTCTCACCTGAAGCAGTATGGGGGGATGCAAGAACCAAGTTTCTACATCCAAAGACTAATGTGATGTCTTCCAATACCTTAGGTCTATCCCCACTCAGATCGAGAGAATTATAGGGTTCGTCACCGTAACTATCTTGAAATGGCCTTCAGACCTTCGCGAATGTCCACAATCAGTCCTCGCAGACCTTTAGCAGTCGATCCACCTACTTACACACATCAGAAAGCAATCCTAAATTGGTGCTCGCGTAGATCTACTTAAGTCATTATTAAACATAAGAGGAATCACCAAATTCTTTGCGAATGTGTTTAAACATGCATTGCGTACATTATTAAGACTTATTTAAGAGAATCACATAACATTAAATCAACATTTCACAAAACATGTCATTCATCAATGACATATAACATAAATAAACATGAACATAAATACTTCAATAATTCTTTAGGAAATTGTCTTTATTGATCTTAATTCATAGATTACAAACTCAAACATCCCTTCACACACAACTATAGGGGTTCACACACTCATCTGCATATTCTACCTAGGCCTCCCTCCACTCAGCTGTGAAGCCTTTCTTTCCCTATCTAGGCATAGGAAGCAAAGCCTTCCTACCTTAGCTTCTGCCCTAGACTCTTCAATCAACCCCATTCTCTATCTTACTTCCATCTAGTTACTTCGTCCTTTCACTAAGACTTAGCTATTTATAAACCCTTCTTAAATAATGGCATGGTCCATAGACCATGGGTGAATCTCAAAAACTGGCTCGAAACTTACCTAAAACAAGGGGCTAAGCTCCTTTGACTTTTATTCAACTGCGTCCCCTGCATCCAAAAATCATGGAGACTTTATGATCGAGCTGCCTCCAGACACATGTAGAAGTCCAAGAGGACTTAGAAAGGGTCAAAAATAAAATATTTTGGATTGTGCTCAAACTAGGTTCATGTTGAATATCTAATCATTGTGATCACAGTGGTGCGAACGGTCTGCTAAAACGAGTCTGTATGTGAAAGTTAGAAGCAGTCAAAGTTAAGGGTTGACTTGGGTCATTGGGTAGGCTTAATGAGGCAACAATTTGGACAAAATCTGGCCACTGGATTCTAGCCAACCTGGGCCAGATTCTGGGAAAATTTGTGGCCTACTTAAATTGACTCCTTCAGTCAATTTTCCAAATTTTCAAAATGCCTAATTATTTTATATATCAAAAAAAAAAAAATAAGGTGGTGGGACATGACCCCCGCCACCTCCATTGGACCCACCGATCTATTTGAATATATAAAAACAAATTTTATTTAAAAAACATGGCTGACGAGCCATGACGCCCACCGCCCCCAACAAACCCTCATAACATTATATATAAACATATATTTGGGTGGTGGGAGGACCACCTCCGGTAGACCTAGCCCATGCTCACACCCTCTAAAAAATAAACGTACCATATATAAATGGGTCGGTGGGAATCAAACCCACCCAGCCACGTGGCTGGGCCTCTCCATGGGCGGTGCAACCCAAAACCGCCTAACATTAATGCAACACCAACACTACAAATGACCCATGCACCAAAAATCTGTTGCATTCAATGGACCGCGTTTAACACAAAGATGTGACAGGTAATGTGATGGTTCCATATCAAACCAAAATTAGTGATGTTTGTAATTAAAATATGTTTTTATATATGGCACAGGTAGGATTTGATCCCCCGACCTCCCACCTTAATACCTCCGCCCTAACTAAGAGGCCAACAACCTTCTCATTGACATATTCGCCCAACATTTTACATATAAACCTATCATTTTCTTAGTGCCCACAGCATGGAGGAGTGGAGGAGCACATGCAGACCGAGACATATAATTTTTTATTAATTTTCCATGTGGAACCATGAACTTGGGAAAAGAGTAGGCAAAACCATGATTGAGCCAAATTCTAAGGAGGGCAAAATTTTGCTAGTGTCTAAATTCGAAAAAAATTATGTCAATCTTACACCTCTCAGTGACACGAGCCTGATGGCATAGAATGAATTTTGATATGAGTAGAAAATCTTTTGATGACCTAAAGGAGGGAATCTTTGAGGAATCTAGGGGAATCTAAAAGATTCCTATAGCCCTAGATTTCCGCTTTCTCAGAATTCAGAAATTTGACTGTCAACTTTACCCTATTCGATGCCACAAATCTTATGGTGCATTCACATTTTCCATTTGATCATTTCATTTTTCAGCCACTTTTCAAGGTGGAGTGTAGGTGTCAACATTCAATGTGTGAGTAGTCATTTCCATGAGATTTGATGCCACAACATTGATGGTACAACCAACTTCTGTAGTTTGACATCCTTTTGTTTAGATGGCCCCAAGATGTGAGGTATATGCAGTGTGTTGATGTACCTCTTTTGTTATGAGATGCATTGTGCTGCATAGATCCTTGTTTGTTGTTTGATGTGGGATCTTGTTTTCTTCCTTGCTTCATGATTCCTTCTTGATGTGATGTGGAATCATCTCTGGGATGTACTTGTTTTCATGATTCGTCATGTTTTGTTTGAGATCCATTTGGCATCATGTTGATGGGATAGTCATGTGTCGTAATGTATGTTTGCATTGAGATCCCTTTGATGCCATGTTGGCAGGATGCTCATTATCATAACTTATGAGTTTACGCCATACTGATAGGAGTCTTTTTGTCGTGAGAGTTCCTGTAGCAGAACATCTCGTGGAACCACTCCTGTGTGAGGGAATTTTCCTTGTATGATAGCAACATCACCACCTATGTACATCATCGCTATTGACAGCACTTAATGTAGTGGCCCACACCATATTGACAATGGGGCCTAGAGACATAGTCCCTCCTGGACGAACTCCATTATCAACATCTTGTGCTTTATGTTGTTGATTCTTGTCATGCTTCTTTTTCATTACAGCATGCATATATGTTCACTTATGCTATTTTTAGGCATGGAATCCCCCCAAGGCATGTTTTGGAGCTTAAAGACCAAGTTTTGACGAATTCCTTTGTAAAGACTCCGTGATTTGTGGGTGCGAAGCGCGAAGTTATAATAGAGTCACAAGGTTGTCTGCCCTTGTTTTTGTAATGTAATGTCGGCTTGGAAGATCCACCCATGGTCCATGGACCATGGGATTGTATAAATAGAGTGAGGCTATAAATGTAGAAGACAACAAAGAGTACGGAATTAGAAAAAAAGTATGATAAGTCTAATAGCTTGAGTTGAAGCGGAAAGTGTGTCTCAGGTCATAGAGTAAGAGAAGGCTCTACAGTTATGTGCGTAGAGGCCTAGTAGTCCGCAACTGATTGTGAGGACCCCTGTAGCTGAGAGTGCAGGGCAGGTCGATTCTATAACCGTGGGAAGAATTAATAAAGAGAAGTTTACCATATTTCTGTGTATCTTTTCCTACTTTATCTATTATTCGGCATAATTTGGAAGTCTATTGTTTATTTGCTACACGAACTTATATGAATGTACTATATAAATAAATATAACACGAGGATTCTACTTACATAAAGATAACTAACTAGTGTAAGAATGCAAGTAAGATGTAGGGTGTGATTTAGGGAAATAGTGCAAAAGGTTGCTCTAGTAGCATGGAAGCCCCACAACCCCTAGTTAGGGTTGTGCGAAGGTGAATCTATCAGGGTGCGAAGGCCAGGGAAGTGTGCGAAGCAACCTACACACAGGGACTAGCAGTTGGACCAAATCAACCCCTCAGACATCTCAAAGGTGCGGAAACCTGGTTTGAGCAACCCCCCAATACTACTTCGGGTGAGACCTCATTCCACAGCTCGCGGAATTTTGCCAAAAGGGCCAGTAGTACAGGGATTTGTTTAGGTAATTAGCTTGAACCTGGGTCAGGCTGCAACAAGCCAAAAAATGGTTCCATTGCTGAGATCGAGATCTACATAGAGATGTCTGATGTCGTCTCACTGGAATGCAACTAAGAAAGGAATTAAGGATTGGTTGGATAGGAAGATTCACAAGTTTGTGACATAGGAGAACAGGAATCCACAACTATCAAAAGGAGGGTGGTTAGACTACTACTTATACACAAAGATCCACAAAATTTTCTTCGCATCTTTCCCTACTGAGCTATACGAGTGGATCATGAAGCTAGCAGATAGCCAAGGAAGGTGTAAGCTTGACAGACCTATTGTGTGGAATCCAGAATTGGTGGGTATATTGGAAGCATCGAAGAATAAGATCGTTCATGCTGTTGATCACTGGCTCGACCGAATTATAGAAGGATTCATCACTAAGTTTGTGGTAGGCACTTCAGTTAGCTATAGTGAGGCAAAACAACACTTCATCAAAGGACTGCGAGGTAATTACGTTAAGTATTTGAACACTTGGATTAAAATGCTTCTGTGTGAAAAGTAGGTTATGTGAATAAATTGATGTTTGGGGCTACACGAAGTGGGAGAATCTACAAAAATGAAGGTAGTGCGAAACTAGAAACTAGCCCCATGATTTCACCTCCATAAGGGGGCGAGGAAGAGCTTGCAAAGGTCTCACCAAGAAGTGAGATCAATTTGATAAGGAAGAAGATTCCTCAAATACCAACCCCACCCACAACACCACCACTTTCACCATCTTCACCCCCATCTTCACCCATACCACCTCTCCTACCACTATGAGTCAATATAGCGAGCGCGATAAAGTTGCTAGTATTCAAGGGGGTAGAAAGTGAAGATTCAGATCAATTTTGGTTCGTGATAAAATATGTATGGGAAGCGCAGGGAATTACAGATGAAAAAATAAAGAAACCGATGTTGGTCAATGCTCTGTAGAATCACGTGCTAACCTGGTACATTAAGCATTCCAATGACAATCCGAATGCGGGGATCGTAGATATTCAAACTGTGCTAAACAAAGAATTTAGCAGGCCGAAGTCAAAGGTGCAGTCAATCATTGGGTTCAAGGAAATCACAATGCTACTAAGTGAGACCCCTTGGGAGTTGGATCAGAGACTGAAGTGCATAATTTGTGAAGCTAACATGACATTGATGGATGGAAAACACCTCGAATGGTTTGTAGCATCGTTAACGCCACATTTAAGGAATGCGCTGTCACAATAGAACCTAACAACTCAGGCCAAGGCCTTGGAGGTGGCGATGGGGCTACATGAGACCCTGATATAGGATCCCAACCTAGGAGTTTAGCAGATCCACATGCAGTTCAAAAACTTGTGCCTTGAGATGCAAATTCTGAAACAAGACAGGATAGCTCTCTCAGAAGTGCGCGATGAGGTATGATGTGTAAAGTGCAAGGGTCAGGCACATGACAAGGACCATTGCCTAGTGTTCACAAAATACCTCGCAGGAGGAGGACCAATGCTATTAAGACCAGAGGCACAAGGAGGACTGAGTGCAACACTTGCATTATGGTGCATGATTTGTGAGATAAGAGGAAAGCATGCTACAGATAACTGCCATTTACTGCATAAGTACATGCAGAATTAACAACAGTTGTTCTATAATTTCTGTAGGTCAATGGGACATGATGAGCACACCTATAGAAGTTATGAGCTGATGATGGATTGGACTCCTACCTACAGAGTTCAGGCCAAAATGCAGCTCCTTGACCATAACACAGGGATGGCGCGAACAAGATTTCAGGGGCGCAGACGAGGCCGAGGTGGAGAAGGAATTAGAAGAGGTTGTGAATAGCTGATATGTTACAATTACAGAGGGCCGGGACATTATGCTCACGATTGTATGAATCCAATGTAGCCATCAAGCTTGTATTGTACATTGTTTGGTCATGAGATGGAGGATTGTCCCACACTGATAGCGAGGTTGTGTGATAAAGGAGCACTCCAACCTCCCCCAACTCAGAACCTACAAATGATGAGGTCTAAGCCATGCGAGGAAGACCCTAATGTTAATATTGTGCTCCGAAGTGGAATTACAACACAGGATGACAAAGGTAAGCATCTCGAAGAAAGTACTTGGGTTTGCAAGGCTTCAATGAAGGAACCAAAGTTTGATTTAGAGCACGATAAGGAAACCTTCATGGAAGCCAAGAATAGCTTCATTGATTCCTCCACTTCAGGAAGCAAAGACAGACCAGAGTCGGAAATGGACCCATCAATGCTCACAATGTTCTTGGAAACATTCATGAAGCTCCTGTGTGACAATAACGCTATAAAGGGGCTACATGTACTTATAAATAGATGTGTTGGGACCATGTCTGGAGAACTGCATGTAGTCCGGAAGCTCGGAAAGCACATGATGAGGATGGGAAGGGAGATGAGATTGAGTGTGCAGATTGGAGAATATGAGATGGACAAAGTGATTCTGGACCTAGGATCAGACACGAACGTTCTGCCAAAGCAAACATGGGAGTGCATGGGAAGGCCTATGCTACAATGGTCTCCTATCCAACTGTGAATGGCGAACCAATAAAAGATCATACCTCTGGGTAGATTGCAAGGAATCATAGTGGATATCGAAGGAGCATGTGTGCTAGTAGACTTCGAAGTGATAGAGATTGTTGATGACAAAAATCCCTACCCCGTGCTATTAGGAATGGATTGGGCCACTGACATGAATGCGGTGATAAATCTGAAGAAGAGCAAGATGATTTTTTAGAAAAAGTATCTGCGTGTAGTTGTATCTTTGGACCCTGCAGAGGATCATGCTACATACAGCCAGTGCGCGACTACGACAGCGATGACGACCTAGACTGCATCTACAAGATAATCATGTGAGAGAAAGACTGGGTGAATCCAACCATGGATGGATGAATCTCATGGGATTGCAAAATCTCCTGCACATCGAATTCTGACGAGGAGATAAAATGATTTTAGAACTGGTTACAAGAGGTAACCACGCTAAACTGTAACATGATGACGAGATCATTGTGCTGCGTATCAATAGAGGTATGGTATTTTCCTACGTATGATGGGTTAAGCGAGGTAGATGACTTCTTGAACACATTTGAAAGCGAGGTGCCAGAAGAACAAAGTTTCAAAGCTTTGAAATGGGTATTGCGCGCTATGCCCATGATGTGGTGGGGTATGAAGCAAGGGAGGTTCAAGAACTGGCACAAATGCAGGAGGATGATGCACATGCAGTTTGTGAAGCCTCAGATGTGATTAAAAGACAATTATGACAAACAGTATGATCTGCACGTGCACCTCGTCAAATGGACAGAGGTCTATGGGGAAGAACCACAACCTGAGTGGGTGCACCTGTTCTGTCATACCCGGGATATTATGCCCATGAACTGGTATATAGAGATGGAGCTCCGCCATGGAACGAGTGAATGAGATATCTTGTGTGAAGGATTTCTATTAACCTTCATGTTTGAGGATCGTTGGTAGGATACTATTGATGATGCACTAAAAGCAGTAAAAGAAACTATCTTTAAAATACCCCAAGAGCAAATAGAAGTGATTCAGCCTGAATGGGTGAATCAGCTGAGCTGCACGCTAGAATGTTACAACATGACTACTGAAGAAGATGACGAAGACTCGTGAAAAGTTAAGATTCCAGAAACTGAAGGCTATCACAAGGTTCAAGGGCCATTGATTGAAGACTGTGACATAATTGCGCTAGTAAGAACAAAGCATGTAAACATTGGTACGAAGGCCAAACCTAAATATGCAATGCTCAGCAACTATTGGGATGACACGACGGTGGATAAGGTCGCTGAGTTACTCCGAGAGTACGAGGACTTATTCCCGACCAAGATCATGGACTTAAAGGGAATCATTGGTGATTTAGGGATGATGAAGATCACCTTAAAACCTGGCGTGAAGCCAGTTAAGCAGAGGCCTTACTGCTTGAATCTGAAGTACAAGGAAAACATCGACATAGAACTAGACAAAATTATCGCTGCTGGAATCATCAAGCCAGTGGAAGAATCCAACTAGGTAATCCCTATGGTAGTATAGGAAAAGAAGTAGAAGGGCGAGATAAGAATATGCGTCGACCTCAGGAAATTGAATAATGCATGTGTGCACGACCCATTCCCAACTCTGTTCACAGATGAAGTATTGGAAAATGTCGGCGGGCAAGAAGCATATTCTTTTACTGATGGGTTCTCAGGGTACCACCAGATGAAAATCGCCCCGAAAAATAGGAACAAGACAACCTTTGCAACTAAGTGGGGCTACTTTCAATACATCGTTATGCTATTTGGGTTGAAAAATGTGTCGGCCATCTTTTTGCGCATAGTTGTTGCAGCATTCAAAGAATATATCCACAAATTCCTGGACGTCTATCTAGATGATTGGATTGTATTTGGATTGGTTAAGCACCATGTAGCAAGCTTACACTTGATGCTGGATACTTGCCAATGACACCAAATCACGCTGAACCTCAAGAAGTGTACATTTCGCGTTCCCTTTGGAAACCTGTTAGGACATGTGGCAAACAGGGAATGATGGTAGACCCCATGAAGATTGCAGTAATTCTGAATTTGGAAGCACCACAAAGTGTCAAACGGTTGCACACTATGCTGGGACATACAAGGTACTACAGGAAGTTTATCAAAAGCTATGCTCAGATCACCGTGCCAATGGAGAAACTTTTGAAAAATGATGTCATGTTCTACTGGAATGATGATTGCATGAAGAGCTTGGATGTACTAAAAGAGAAATTGGCCTCTACACCAATCCTGGTCTTTCGAAAATGGGATGTGGAGTTTCATGTCCATGTCGATGTGTTGTGTATACTACTGGGAGCAATACTAACATAGGAGGGTGGAGAGGACTTAGATCACCCTATCACGTTTGCAAGTCACAAGTTTTCTAAAGTGGAAAAGAACTATTCCACAACTGAATGTGAGGGGTTGGCTATGTTGTATGTGCTCCAAAAATACTGGCACTATTTGCTAAGGGGACACTTCAATATGTATACAGAACATTTCGCACTAAGATACTTGGTCAATAAGCCTATGTTGGGGGGGCACATATGCAGGTCAATCTTATTGTTTCAAGAATATGATTTTGAGGTCCTTGTGAAACCTAGATACCTGAGCACAGGACCTGATCACTTGTCGCGAATTGAGACGGGCGAAGAACCTACTAATTTGGAGGAAGGATTACCTAATGCATAGCTCTTTGCTGTGCGCATAGCAGATGGACACTTCGAAGATACAATCCACTTTCTGACAATGGGGACTGTGCCAAAAGAATACTTCATCCAACAGAAGAAGGAACTGGTGGTGCACGCGGCTGATTTTTCTGTCATCGCGGGGCACCTATATAATATGGGAAATGACAAGATACTGTGAAGGTATGTGCTTGAATTTGAACACAGTTAGATCCTCGTGGAAGCATATGGTGGCGCTATAAGAGGACACTATGTAGGGCGATCGACCACGCAAAAGATTCTCTGTGTAGGGTTGTGGTGGCCAACTCTTCATTAGGATTCAAAATCACATTGTAAGGCATGTGATATATGTCAAAGAATAGGTAAACCGTCGTGAAGGGATGAGATGCCTTCGAATCCACCAATGACATTGCAGCCCTTCGAAAAGTGGTAAATTCACTTTGTAGGACCTATCAAACCTCAGGGGAACATGTGCATGAGATACATTATCACCGCGACAAAGTACCTGACTCGTTGGGAGAAGTGTAGCTGGTCAAAGATTTCACGGCTGCCATGGTTGCAAAGTTTTTGTTCGAACGTGTATTGACTCAATTTGGCTATCTGAAAATCTTGATGAGTGATCATGGTACACATTTCCTAAAAAAAATTAGCGTGCTAACATAAGAGTTTCATGTGTATCATCAGAAAGCACACTGTATCACCCACAAGCCAATGGGATAATAGAATCATTCAACAAAATAGTAGAGACTGTGCTAACCAAAGTATGCAACGTGTAGCAGAGCAATTGGGACCTGCGCGTACCTACAGTACTATGGGCTTATAGGACAATGTGCAAGAAACTGACGGGACAAACACCTTTCCAGTTGGTTTATGGCATGGAAGTTGTCATGCCAATGGAGTATATTGTGCTTAGTCTACACATAGTAGTGCTCACAGGTATGACGAACCGTCAAGCCTTGGAAGAGAGGCTCGTGCCATTGGAAGAACTTGAGTTGGAATAGTTCCTCGATGGCTTTCATCAACAGGTACAAAAGCAGTGCGACAAGGCTGGACATGATCACGATATTAAGTTTCACACCTTCAAGGTAAATGATTTAGTGTTCCTATATGACAGTAAGTTTAATAAATTCTCAAGAAAGTTTAGAATGGATTAGCTGGGACCATACATTGTTAAGGAGGTCACAGAGGGAGGTGCAGTACACCTCGTAAAACTAAATGAAGAACCTTTCCCAGGCAAAGTGAATGGTAGTCGATTGAAGCCCTACATGGGTGGTCCAGCTATCTGACTAGCTGGCAAAAGCACAGTCTTCACGGTCCAAGTAGCCAGATGAAGGCGCAAGATTATAAGAAAATGCAGGAAATGCAAGAGTAGGTCTGGGGAAGCAGTTACGACACCCCAGTCTCAGAATAACAGGTACCAGAGATCCAGAAGGTAGTCGCTCAGTGTGCTGCCGACCTTGCAGCGGTTCGAGTAGAATTGGAGGGACACCATGCCAAGATCTCCGTGCCGATAGAGTGACTCAAGGGCGAGTCACGATGTTTATGTTGGGCATGGAATCCCCCCAATGCATGTTTTGGGGCTTAAAGCCCAAGTTTTGACCAAATCCATTGTAAAGACTCCACGATTTGTGGGTGCAAAGCACGAAGTAATAATAGAGTCATAGGGTTGTCAACCTTGTTTCTGTAATGTAATGTTGGCTTGGAAGATCCACCCATGGTCAGCAGACCATGGGATTGTATAAATAGAGCGAGGCTCTAAGTGTAGAAGATAGCGAAGAGTAAGGAATTAGAAAATACGCATGATAAGTCTAAGAGGTTGAGTCAAAGTGTAAAGTGTGTCTCAGGTCATAGAGTAGGAGAAGGCTCTCCAGCTGTGTGTGCAGAGGCCTAGTAGTCCGTAGCTGAGTATGCGGACCCCTACAGCTGAGTGTGCAGGGCAGGTCAAGTTTGTAACCATGGGAAGAATTAATAAAGAGAAGTTTACCATATTTTGTGTATCTTTTCCTGCTTTATGTATTATTGGGTATAATTTTGCAAGTTTACTATTTATTTGTTGCACGAACTTATATGAATGTACTGTATAAGTAAATATAACACAAGGCTTCTACTTACACGAAGATAACTAACTGTTGTAAGAAGGCAAGTAAGATATCGGGTGTGATTTAGGCAAATAGTGCAGAACACTGCTCCAGTAGCACGAAAGCCCCACAACCCCTAGTTAGGGCTGAGAGAAGGCGAATCTATCAGGGCGCAAAGGCCAGGGAAGTGCGCAAAGAAACCTACATGCGAGGACTAGCAGTTGGACCAAATCAACCCTTCAGACATCTCAAGAGTGCAGAAACCTGGTTCCAGCACCCCACCATACTAATTTGGGTGAGACCTCAGTCCGCGCTCAGCGGACTATTGCCGAAAGGGCCAGCAGTATAGGGATTTGTTTGGCTAATTAACTCTGAACTTGGGTTAGGCCCCAACAAGCCAAAAACTATTTTAAATGCAATTCTAACAACATCATGAAAGTAAATGATCTTGGTTAAATCTGGGAGTTGAGTCAACTCAGATCAAGTTTGGTATCAAAGTTGTCTTTGCATGGATGTGAATAGTGAGTGTGAACAATGGAATATGTAATGACAGAGGATGAAAAAGCGATGTATGAGACCATGCTCAAAATTTCCCAAAGGGTGGAAATAATGTATGAAGCTCTACAAAAGGAGACTAAGGAAAAGGAGTGATTGCAGCTTCAGTTGCGAGCTACAGAAGAGGCCTTGGAAGAGCTGAAGCACAAAATACAGAATCTTCAAACAGAGAATGTTGAATTGAAGATGCTTCTACATGAAGAGAAATAGGAAAAACAGAGTTTGCCACAACAGTTGCAAGCTAAGGACGAGGCCTTGGAAAAGCTACAGCGTGACCCATGTGAGGTAAAAAGTAATTCTCTAAATTCATGTATGTGTCCTGATGATGATTTCGCTATTTTTGAAAATCATACCACAAGAATTGGCTCCAAATTGTTGAAGAAAATGAGTTATGAAGGAAACATCTTGGGAATTAATGGCCAAGGCATTGTCAACCCCATCAATATAGAGGAATTACCCCATCAGGAAAGACTTGGATATGTTGAAAAGGAAGCTTGGGAATCTGGCAACACTACTAGAAAACCACCAACAACAAATGATGAGAAGCCCTCATTAGTTCTTTCCAAATTGACAGAGGAGGTAAAGGATGTTGATTTCCTTTCAGTTTCATCTTCACATAATATTATTTCTGTTGGAGATGTGGAGATACCAATTACAAGGACAAACATGAGGCTCCTTACCAGGATGAGCTACAAGGAGGAAAAAGAACTTGGTGTTAATAACCAAGGCATAAATCAACCATTGGAGGTTGAGCAGAGACCACGATTTGGAGGCTTGGGATACATCGAATGAGAATGCTCAAAGGTGTCATATTCTTCTGAGACATCGAGGAAAGAGAATGATGTGAACACATCCCCATCATCCCATGGCAATGCCCATTGCAGGGAAAAAGCATAGGCAAGTTCTCATTGCCATAATGACACTAGAGGTAGTAAGGAAAGGTATAACCAATCTCGATATTCGAATGTTCATTTCAATTATAATCACGTTGGTAAAGATGACTGTAAATCATGGAATAAAAAAACATGTACCTTTTGTGGATTACATAACCATACATTTGCTAAGTGTTGTGAAAGAATAGCAGCACAAAAATGGATGAGGCATGAAAGACCCTCTCAACAGCAGGTAAAGAAACATGTTAAGAAGATCTGGAGGAAGAAGATGTATTGTAGTCATTGCAACAAAGGTGGCCATCAAAGAGCCACTATTGCAGGCTCCATCCAGAGCAGCACCTTAAAGACAAAGTGTTGTTGCATGAACCAGATGAAACAGTTGTTCGACCAATGAATGCACCATGAGGAGATGACCCATTCACATTGATAAGTGAAAAATGGTTTCTAAATATGTTATCTTGTCATGGTCATGCTTTTGTAAACCATTTGTTTCATTTTCAGATGTAAAGTGATGATGTGTTTTCCATCACTTGTTAAGCAACAATGATGTTCGTTCTTATTTTGTGTTGCATTTTAGACTCTGAAAGTGATGTTGTGTTTCCATCACTTGTTAAAAGAAACATAATGTTTGGCCTTATTTTTGTAAATCATGTGTTGGAGTGATGATGTATTTTCCATCAATTGTTGAAGCAATAATGATATGTTGGCCTTCGTTTTGGTAGTTGGGGTATTGTTTCCATCATGATGTAAACTTGACCACTGAGTATTTGTATAAACTCATGGCAAGTATGGGATTCTTGGGTCATCAGCTGGTCATGTAAGTCAAGCATGCAATTTTCAAAAACAATGTACTACATGTTTGCAGAGCTGGCAGGTGTTGGCTCGTCGCTCTGAAGGATAAAGGTGAAGGAGAAGGAAGGGTGACATATCACATACTTGTAAGTACAGACAGGGTGTAAAGAAGTTGCAGATTACTTTTCATGCTTTTGGAGGACCAAAATCTCCTTAGCTGGGAGGATTGATCCAGGTGGCTCCAAACACATGCAGAAGTCCAAGAGGACTCAGAAAGGGTCAAAAATCAAAGTGTTTGGAATGTTCTCAAACTAGATTCATGTTGAATATCTCTTTGTTGTGATCGTGGTGGTGCAAACGTTTTGTCAAACCGAGTTCGTATGCGAATGTTAGAAGCATTCAAAGTTCAGGGTTGACTTGGGTGACTCGATAGGCTTAAAGAGGCAACAATTTGGACAAAATATGGCCACCAGATTCCTGCCAACCTAGGCCAGATTCTAAGCCAATTTGTCGCCTACTTAAATTCACTCATTCAGTCAAATTCCTGAATTTTCAAAACGTCTAAATATTTTATATATTAGAAAAAATAAAAAAATATATAATCAGGTGGCAAGCCATGACCCCCACCACCTCCATTGGACACACCAATCTATTTCAATACATAAAAACAAATTTTATTTTAGAAAACAATGGTCGATGGGCCATGACCCTCGCCAGACCCTAACCAACCCTCATAACATTATATATAAACATATATTTGGGCAATGGGCGGGCCACCTCTGGTGGACCTATCCCACACCCCCACCCTCTAAACAATAAATGTACCACATATAAATGGGCCAGCTGGAATCAAACCTGCTTGGCCACATGACCAGCCTGCTCCATGGGCGAACCAACCCAAAACCGCCTCACATTAATTCAACACCAATACTACAAACAACCCATGCACCAAAACTTTGCCACATTCAATGGACTTTGTTTAACACAAAGATGTGACGATTAATGTGATGGTTCCATATCAAATGAAAAGCACACCATTTTTAATTAAAATATGTTGTTATATATGGCACAGGTAGGATTTTATCCCCCGACCTGCTACCTTAATACCTCTGCCTTAACCAATATGCCAACAACCCTCTCATTGACATATCTGCCCAACTTTTTACATACAAACCTATCATTTGCTCAGTGCACCCAGAATAGAGGAGTGGAGGAGTGCACAAGGACTGAGACATATAATTTTTTATTAATTTTCCATGTGGAACCATGAACCTGGGAAAAGAGTAAGTAGAGCCATGATTGAGCCAAATTCTTTGGAGGGAAAAATTTTGCCAGTGTCCAAATTGGACAAATTTTATGTCGATCTTACACCTCTTAGTGACATGAACCTAATGGCGTAGACCAAATATCGATCTAAGAAGTAGATATTTAGATGACCTGGAGGAGGGAATCTTTGAGGAATCTCGGGGGAATCTAAAAGATTCTTGTAGCCCCAGATTTCCACTTTCTCAGAATTTAGAAATTTGACAGTTGATTTTACCTTATTCGATGCCACAAATCTGATGGCGTATTCATATTTTCCATTTGATCATGTCATGTTTTGGCCACTTTTCAAAGTGGAGTGTAGGTGTCAGCATTCAGTGTGCGAGCAGTGATTTCCATGAGATTCGACCCCACGAGATTGATGGTATTTCCAGCTTCAACAGTTCGACATCCTTTTCTTCAGGTGGGCCTACGATGTGAGGTATATGCAATGTGTTCATGTACTTATTTTGCTATGAGATGAATTGTGCTGAATAGATCCCTATTTGATATTTGATGTGGGATCATGTTTTCTTCCTTGTTTCATGATTCTTGCTTGATGTGATGCAGAATCATTTGTGGGATGTACTTGTTGTCATGATTAGTCATGTTTTGTTTGAGATGCCTTTGTCGTCGTGTTGATGAGATACTCATGTGTTGCCATGTATGTTTTCATTTAGATCCCTTTGATGCCATGTTGACGGGATGCTCATTACCATCATGCATGAGTTTATGTCATACTGATAGGAGTATTTTTGTGCATGAGACTTCCTGTAGTGGAACATATCGTGGAGCCACTCCTGTGTGGGGGAATTTTCCTTGTATGATAGTGACATCACCACCTATGTACATCCTCAATATTGACAAAACTTAATGCAATAGCCTACACCATCTTGACACCAAGGCCCAGAGACGTAGTCCCTTGTGGACACACTCTGTTATCAATGCCTTGTGTTTTATGTTGTTGATTCCTGTCATGTTCCTTTTTCATTATGACATGAATATATGTTCACTTATGCTATTTTAAATGAAATTCTAATGACATCATGAAAGTAAAAGATCTTGGTTAAATCCAGGAGTTGAATCAACTTAGATCACTTTACAATTTTTACAAAATTGTACCAAAAATTAGGTTATCTAAACCCAAACTAACCCAGCGGACCTTATCCCAATATGTCCCCAACACAAAGGCCATGAATCACCCTCGAGTCACTCTACTGGCGTTGCGATCTTGCTGTGAAGATCCCCCAACTCCACCTGGATCACTACAACGTTAGCAACACTATGTGCCAATGCCTGTCGAAGCTCCTCAACAAATTTTTCAGTGGCTGGTCCTTCTACTGCTAGCCTCATTGTCCGCTACATCTACTATAGTCCCTTGAGCTTATCCTGAATGGAGATCATGATCTGATAAGCCTCATCCAACCAAGGCTATAGTCTAGCCTTTAGTAAGTCCTCTTTCTTCTACGCTTCCTATACCTGTGCCAGTAGCTACTTTCCTTCATGTAACTTGGAAAGGCACTACCCTGGTGCTAAGGTGCACATAGTCGCCCTGACCTCATCATATTGGTGCTGCATCTCCCTTACCTCTGTGTTCAATCTTTTCAGGTTCAGATCCTACTGTAGATTCATCAATAACTCCATAGCCTTATCAAATAGTGCCACACAGTCAGTGACTGTGGTATCCAAGGTAGAAATTCCCTTCTCAATTGTGATTCCACACTGCTCCCAGACCTTAGGCAGAGTCATGGGCTGCAACTTCAACTGCAACTCTACAATCTTCATTTTGAACTCAAAATTTAGTCGTCCAACTTCTTCTCTAGCCTCATGCACATTAGCGGCTAATTTTCTGATTTTGGCTTCAAGTTGTGCATCCTCCAGGATGTGAAGTTCAGGTACTGTCTTACAGGCCTCTATTACTACTGACTCTAGACTTGAAATGCACACATTTAGTGCCTTATTTTCCTTCAGAGCCTATGTCTTCTCAAATAACATTTGTTCATTGTTGACTTTGTACTCACTTATGAGGTTGAGGGTGTGCTTCTCCCTGGTTCTCAACTCATCTGTCACCCCCTTATGTAGCACATGGACAGTTTCGAGGGAGAGCACTACTACATTAAGTCCTATATCATTAACTATACTAACTACAATACGATCCTCAGCTAAATCTCTACGAATGGACTTGCCTGGCAATGGACTCGTATGGAAATGGAATAGTTCCGAGATCCAATGTCCTAACTAGCTATGCTGCTTGGCTTGTCCCATGTATCAGGTTTGCTTACTCTGCACTCGATTGTCCAATGCCCACCTATATTCTTCTCATTTGAATTCACAGCTCACGTAGATCCTTTTGGACGCTCCCCATAATCTGCATGTATTTCTGCTCAAACTACTATAGCACTTCTGTCATTGTATCCCTCACGTTGTTGTTGATCTCATCGAGATCGCTTTCTGTCAATACCATGGGATTGTCCTGCATTTTATCAGATTTTTGTTTTTTCTATGTTCCACCCTTCTGCTCCTTGCCATGTTTTTTTAAAATAAAGGGGGTGCTTTTCCCCTCATCACCTCCTCCATCTTGGTTTGAAATCTCCTCTTCATCTATCTTCAACGAAGGTGACTTATAATCTTTATGTGACTCACAGTACCCTTTTTCTTCCCACACTTTAGCAATGCGCTTTTGCTCTATGTGAGCCTTTTTTACATCTTCCTTCTTTTTCTATTCTATTAGGGTACGCGTATCTTTCTCTGCAGCCTCCTTTCTTTTCTTCGTAGTCAAACTTTCCATGCCCATGCTTGTTTCAACATCTAATTCTAACGAGGTGCACCACTGTGTAGGCCATAATCCTATGATCTCCTACACATCTCTTTCTAACACCAAATAGGGAAACTCGTGCCATTTCTACTCTTGATCCTTCTGTGCTTGGATATAGACTCTGTGGAAGTTAGCCTTGAATGCCGCATAGCATGACAATTGCATGAACAAGGTTGGGGACAACCTTGGATGCTGATTGAATTCCATATGGAGATCCATTTCCACCAAAGTCCAAAATTTCTTTGTTTATGTAATCCACGTGACATCCTTCATCGACCGTAAAGAGGAAAACTATGCGGCCTCTGGCAATACTTCCTCGAGAGGAGGAAATTGGCTATCATTTGGTAATCTCCACGCAATGATCACAATTGATAGTAGAAACCAAGCGTAGTTGAATGTCTTAGTTTCCTCCTAGGCCTCGAGGCAGTTCACTGGGAACTCCTAACAAAGGTACCTGGCCCAATTAAATTGCACGCCTTTGATTCACTACATAGCAAGTGAAACTACCAGTGTGAGAACTTCATCCACCCGACATTTTCTCATAACTTTTCATGCTAGAATCTATGCAGCAAATTGAATTTCCTATTCTGAAATGGAGACAATGGATTACGCTTGTGACTTCTTGAGGAGGCCATATTGCTTCTTCATTTTTTCTGCAAGCTCTTTCTCTAGAGTCTTCCCTCCAAACTCCTTCGCAGGGTTTGCGGCACTATTTTCATGTTCAACAGTCCTGACTTCTCAACTCCGTGGATGCATTTCATCATCTCCAATGTTGTAACACCCATTTCTTCATAATAGACCTTTCTCGTATATTTATCCGTCACAAAATGAGGAAATTTAGTGTGGTCCATGAGGTCCCAATCCTTCATCTTTAACAACGTCATTCATGTGAGCCAAGGACCTTCAAAAGGGACCTGCTTAAGCAGCATTGGCATGGATAATGTCAACTTCCCAGTATCAGGGTCCTTTGTTACCTTTTCTTTTCGCTTCCAAGGAGGGATATAATTTGGCATCGTCATCATGGGTTCCACCCCTTCGGCATTAGTATCCTCCATTCCCTAGAATTCTTCCTCTTGCTGGTCCACTACTCTTTCTGGCTGCTTATCTTTCTTTTTCTTTGCTGATGTTTTGGTATGCTTGCTTGGTGATGCACACACCAGTACCTTCTTTTGATTCTCCTTTGAAGATTGTTTTGGCTTGGCTAGTTTTTTTTCTCTAGTATGGGTCTGCTTCAGTCTAGGTGACCTCGACATTGTAGGCATAGTGGCTGGAGCTTCCATACATACAAATTTTGAGGTTGTTGTGTCAGAGTCAACATTTTCACCACTAATAGTTTCGGTAGGGTTTGTTCAAGACATTTTCTCAAGGATAAGCTTAGGTTTATCTCACGAAATTCAGGAAACACTTGGCTCAGAAATAAATCTTCCAAAGCTTGATCATTCATCCAATGAAGGAAAAAATGCTCAACTATAATTCTCACAGAGCAAAGTGTTTTCTTGCAGGACAACATGCCATATTTATAGGTTCTTTTGAATTCAAATATGACTGTTTTGCCCACATTATGATAATAAATAATGTTTTGGTGGTAGATATTTACAGAGTTTTTCATTAATTGCCGCCACCCCACTCCACTTAACGATTTTATGGCCATCAAATCATTAATAGTAAGTCTAACAATCATTTTCCTGGTGAGCCGCATGGTATCTCCTACCATGGTGCAGCTTCCTGAATGTAGCTTCATTTGTTGCATCTTCGTCTCTCTTCGTGCAACCTGGTCACTCCCTTATCCTCCAATGTGGGCATAGTATTTTATAGTTTTTCACTCCCTTGCAACTTCCTGGAGCACCAACACTATCTTGCTATCATATAGTCAATGCGCACGATCCCCTATATAAAATTTCAACCTGTTCCCATTCACTTTTCCCGGGAATAGTTGCCCATTTAGCTTCATGAGCTGAACTATGCCTCCATTGGTAATGTTTCTGAAAATATATGGCCCTAACCAATGCATCCAGAATTTACCCAAAAATTTGGTAAATTTACTATCATATAACAAGACTAGATAGTTTCCTTTGAATGTGCAAAGCTTGATATGGCGACCATGCCATGCCTTTTTGCATTCCTTCTATACTTATTGATGGAATCCTGCCAAAAATTGATCTACTTCGAGCTCCATCAGCTGCATGAGTTGTTCCTCCAAGGCCTCACGATCCGCCATGTCCTTCAAATTTGTTATACACAAACTAGGCACAATGTATTCCATCAGCATTAGGACTTCAACACATTAGACCAATCTGAACAACGTTTGTCCCGTCAGCTTCTTACAAGTATTCCCATAAGTCCATAGCATTGTAGGGATGAGTACATCCCAGTCACTTTGTTACGCATTGCAAATCTTCATTATCACGTTCTCCAAAATATTCTCAATGGCTTCAACAATTCTGTTTTCATGCGGGTGATATGGCATACACTTCTGATGGTAGATCTAGAATTCCTCAGTCAATGCATTGATCATTTCTTTCAAAAAGTGCGTACCCCTATCACTCATCAACACTTTCGGGCAACCAAATCTAGTTAAGACATGCTGAAGGAAGAATTTTTTTGTAGTAGCCCCTGTACAATCCTTAACTAGTTGTGCTTCTGCCCATCTGGTTAGATATTCCATCGCAATGATAAAATAGCACGCACCCATTTTCTTTCAACGGGGTTGAATTGGTCCCACAAAGTCAATCACCCACTTCTCAAATGGTTTCAAAGATATCTAAGGGTGTAGTGGTATCTCATCTCTTTGTAACGGTCTGCTTGTTCTTTGATAAGCATCGCATGCCTTACAATATGCCTTGGAATCTTTATGCAATGTTGGCCACAATAGACCTGCGCACAAAATCTTCTGCACAGTTTCCTTGCCCGTATAATGGCCTCTCACAAATCCCGCATGAGATTTAGTGAGAATTCTATCCCGCTCAAAGCATGGCACATCTCTTCGCAATATTTCATCTGCACCCATTTTATACAAATGTTCGGCAATAACTGGAAAATTGTCCACGTGCACTACTAATTCCTTCTTCTACTCACTTGTATATCATTCTGGCGCCATACCCATAGTCAAGAAGTGAATAATGTCTGCAAAATGGTCATTCTCTACGTGCACCACAAAGAGCTACGCATCTAGTAACCCTTCCTCCAAATTATTAGGTTCTTCTCCTGTTTCGATTCACGATAGATGGTTAGGTCGAGATTTAACCTCCCTAGCTTCACAGTGACTTCAAAGTCATACTCCTGAAATAATAGAAACCATTTAGAGATCTTCCTTGCCAACATAGGCTTGTTGACCAGGTATTTCAAGGCAAAATGATCTATATACATCTTGAAATTCCCTCCTAACAAATAGTGCTTGCACTTTTGCAGTGCGTAGACCATGGCTAGCCCTTCACGCTCTGTTGTTGAATAGTTTCTCTCAGCCTTCAATAACTTCCTACTTGCGAAGGCGATAGGGGGGCCAAGTTCTCCTTCACTAGCCTATGTTAATACTACACCCAGTGTAATGTAAGAAGCATCCACATGTACATGAAACTCCTTTTTCCAATCGAGGAATACTAAGATTGATGCAGTGACCATCTTTTCTTTCAACACATCTAAGTTGCACTGATATTATTCATCCCAATAGAATGTTGTGTCCTTCTTTAGCAGTTTCCCCATGGGCATAGTAAATTGAGCATAAGCTTTTGTAAATTTTCTATAGTATCCCCTATGTCCCAGCGTCGTGTGTAGATACTTGACATTCCCAGGGGACTCCAAGTTCACAATTACCGTGATCTTTGCAGGGTCTACCATTAATCCTTGCTTGCATAGAACATGACCCAGCAAGATCACAAAAGGAACACAGAATATGCATTTTTTCAAATTCATTGTGATCTAGTATCTGTGACAGGTATCTAACATCAGGCGCACACTTCCTACATGGCACTTCACTAATCCAAACACCGTCGAGTCATAAAAGTATACCTCCAGAAATTTATGAATGAACTTCTTGAACGCTGTTATGACTATGCAGGAAAATATCGCACACACATTCTTTAATCTAAAAGGCATAACAATGTACTTGAAACAACCCCACTCCATCATGAAGGTCATTTTGCTACTATCCTCTGACGTGATCTTGATTTGATGATACCTCGAGAACCCATCAGTAAAGGAATAGGCCTCCTGCCCTCCAACATTTTCTAACACTTCCTCTGTAAATGACTTTGGGAATGGATCATGAACACATGCATCATTAAGCTTCCACAGATCTATGGAGATTATTATTTCGCCCTTGTGTTTCTTCTCTTGAACCACCTCTAGCATCTTATCTATCTCCTAGTGAACCTCTTCCTTATACTTAGGATTAAGGAGATAAGGCCTTTGTTTCATAGGCTCCACGTCTGGTTTCAATGTCATGATCTTCATAGTGCCCAAATCACTAATTATGCCCTTTAGATCTGAAAACTTAGTTGGAAAGAGATCTTGGTATTTGTGGAGTAATTCAACAACTTTATTTACTATAGCGTCATCCCAATAATCTCCAATTTTTGTGAACTTCGGTTCTTCTTTAGTGTGAATGTTTATTTGCTTTGTATTCAAAGGTATGAAGATGTTTGGGTTTTCTATTTGTGGTCCCTCGAGTTCACAATTCCCTTCAACCTCTGGAATATTAACGTTGCTTGGGTCTTCTTGTTCCTCTTCAGTCATCACATTATAGCATTCTAGTGCATGGTGCAACTCGATGCTCCATTCTGGTTGGGTCCATTCCATAGGTTCCTTCAGTGTTCTGAAGATAACTTCTTTAATTTCTTACAGTGCTTCATCAATGCTTGCAAACTCATACCCAAAACAAAAAGCCAATAAGAACCCTTCGTTCAATACATCCCATTCTGTGGTGCCGTGGCGGAGATCCGTTTCCAGGTACCAGTTCATGGGAATTGTATCCAAGGTATGAAAAAATATGTGTACTCATTCAAGTTGCGGTTATGTTTCCCATGCCTTAGTCTACTTCGCTAGGTGATCGTGTGGATCGTCACTTCCATTATACCTCTCAATTATTCTGGTATTAGCACGCCCAAACCATAGCTTCATCATTCTTATGTAATCTCATGAGCAAGCAAAACTATCCTTATGTGTACCCCACCATCGCGTAGGCATAGAGTGCAGCGCTAACTCCAATTATTGAAAGATGTGGTCCTCAAGGAATTCGCGCTCAAAGTCATCCAAAAACAGATCTATGTGAGTTAAAACATCATAATAAGGTAATTTTCTTACCTCCAACGAAACACAGTGGACAACCTTTGTCATTATATTGCATCGCAATGTGGAAACTTCATGTAAGCAATTCTGCCAATCTCTAACTCATCTGAATCAAAGGTGCAGGAACTCTCTTGGTCACATGCAATCCACCCATCTGTCATTAGATTGATCGAGTCCTGATCTCACACTGTTATTTTGTAAATTTGATCAAGTTCATCATCACTTTCCTCATTATCGCATACTTGTTCAATATAGCGCGCCCCTTCTGTTGGATCGAGTGGCACTATAACGCGAAGTGACTTTATTTCAAATGACATTGTCCTCTTCTTCAAATTAATGACCCCATTCATATCAATAGCCCAGTTAATTCCCAGGAGTGCGAGGTAGGGATTACTATCATCGACAATTTCTATAACTTCAAAGTGTTCCATCACACTCGCACCTTCAATGTCAATTGCTACTCCATATAATTGTCCCATGGGGATGATTTTCTTCTAGTTCACCATTCGAAGTTGAATCAAAGACTATTGTAACACACACATCCCCATCCTTTCCCATGTTTGCTTCAGTAAAACATTCACAACAAATCGCAGATCCAGGATGACCTGATCCATTTGATAATTACATATTTGCGTGGTTCGCCGCATGTCTCGTCTTATTCGTACTTTATGTTTACCAATCTTTTTGACCACGTGATTTCCGTCAGGGGCTTTCTCTTTGCTGGCACATTTATTTATTAGTTCCTGCAGGCCCTCCATAGTCTTTCTATTGCACAACAGCTTTATGCATGTCTCCAAAAATGTATTGAGGGCAAAAGGATCAACCTTTGCAGGCATGTTGATTTCTTACATCTTATCGTGGCTTCTCGAGGTGGAGGCCTAAATGAAGTTCTTCTTGGATTCCATAAATGTCTCCTTATCACGATCCAAATCAAAGCCAGATTCTTTTTCTAGCGCTTCACAGACCCATCCCTCTTATTCAAGTTGTTTAACTTTATTAGTTCCAGTTGTCATTCGACTTCTTAGCATAATATTAACACTTCGATCTTCTTCACAGGGCTCAACCCTCATCATTTGTAAATTCTGTGTTGGCTACTAGGGCTACATTTTCTTCTCATGCATTTTAGCTATTAGCACAAGGAATTCTTATATAGTATGGTCAAACTGTCTACAGTATTGACATGATGGGTGTGTAGGATTTGGCACTCACACATAGTGCCTGATGTCCATAGTTGTAGTAGATAATCTGATAACAACCTCTATCAGGTCCTCCTCCTCCTCCTCCCCATCCTTGACATTGATATCCTCCACGCTCTCCTCCAGTGCCTTGATCTGGAGGTCAAGTTTCTACTTACATATCATACGTAGGGGTTCCATCCATCATCAACCCATAGCTTCGACAGTGGCACTCATCATGGCCCACAAATTTGCAAAAATTATAGAACAACTGCTAGGGTGTCTAAACTAACATCTAAAGTAAATGGAAATTATCTGTTTCATGTTTCCCAATAACTCGACAAATGGCACACCACAACAAAACCCCCATCCTCGGCCCTACTGGCACTTTGTCTTCAGGGGAATTCTCCCCCCTCCTGTAATATAATTTACGTACACGGGGAAATGATCTTTATCATGCCCATGGCCCTTACACTTCAAACACCATAATTATGTGTGTACTTATAGTTTAATCTCCTTGTCTTTATTCAAAATTTGTATTTCTAAGTGTAAGCTCTCTAACTGTCAGTGGATCTACTACACTCCTAGGTTCATATTCTAAATAGGTGATGCATGCAACCTCATCACAATCTCCAAAGCTTCTACCTATGTTTCTATCTTCTATTGTGATAGAGAAATTCTCAAGTGGGGCAAAAGTGATGCTATAAATGATTCACGATGTTGGCTAGCTATGATCTACATGTTGGCATCTCTAATCTAACACTTCAACCTATAAAACAATTCCTAAGGCATCTCCTAGAGTGTCATCATGATCTCTTTAAATACAATTATTGACTGTGAGTCAGATTTAGATTTACTAAACTCTCTGTTGAAAGTCGTCTTAGTCTCTACTAGTGTTATAAGAGGAATACTTAATGTACCAAGTTAGTGCATGATCGTGCAAAGTGGTAACCAACTATGACTTCTTTATATTATCATTAGTATCTGTTGTTCTATCCATACAATGTTCGCAACAAACCAGAACTGCTCTGGATCTTCACTTCCAATACCCTTGAAGACCGGCATCTTCATTGCATTCACCATATTGAAGGGTGAAGGTAGAGGTGGAGGGTGTTGGGTTGTGTTTTATTCTTTCCACGACTAGCCAATGTAGTTAACGGGGGGGTTCGAAGGGGGGCAGAGCCCCCCCCCCCCCCAAACCTTGTTGTGCCGATTGCATAGTGGGGGGGGGTCATAGGGGGTTTGAGGGGTGCAGGTAGCCCCACTGTATTGCGTCCAGGGCACAAGTAACCCCACTCTATGGGGTCTAGGGGGTTTGGACCCTATATTAGGTTGGGAGGACCCACCTATGGTTTTGTGCATGATTTTCGCTCATGGTTTTGGATGTGATGGTTTGTGGTCCATGGTTTTGGATGCGATGGTTTTCCATCCATGGTATTGGATGCTTCGGCATGTATAAATATGTATTGTAGCATTGAAAGGAGCATAATGAAAAATCAAGCTGGTAGTCCCAGTTTCGGGATCCAGGGAAAATCTCGGTGTATATGTGTTTTATGTGTTATCCTCTTGCAATGTTTACTTTCTATGTTATAGAATTCGTATGCAGGTAATTTATGTATAGGGTTAAAGCCTACATTTGGTATCAGAGTTGCTTTGGCTTCAAGGGGACGACTTTGTTACTAAGGGGTTTCTCTCAGGCCTGTGGTAGACCCTATTTAGTGGGAGATCTGCGAGATCGATTCTGGTGGTGAAAGAAGATGGCAAGCAGTGGAAAGATAGAGATCAAGAAATTTAATGGTCATAGCTTTGAGTTGTGGAAACTCAAGATGGAGGATCTATTGGTGGATAAATATTAGTGGATCACAGTAGATCCAAGTAATAAACCAATTGGACTATCCAATAAAGAATGGAAGAAGTTGGATGGGAAGGCAAAGAGCACAATACAATTGTGTGTCTCAGATTCAGTATTGCTGAATGTATCAGGGGAAGCTACGATGAAGGCTTTGTGGGACAAGTTAGGGACTTTGTACCAGTCTATCTCTCTGCTAAATAAACTGTTCCTACAGAAAAATCTGTATAACCTGAGGATGAAACATGGAGACAGTGACAGAGCATCTGAACACATTTAATACTATGGTAAGTTAGTTATTATCGATTGATATTAAAATTTTAGATGAAGATAAGTGCATCAGTTTGTTGTGTTCTCTACCGGATTCGTGGGATAGCATGGTTATTGCAATAGGTAGTAATACAACTGCCTTGCAATTTTATGAAACCATTTCATCCTTACTGACGGAGGAGATGAGACGGAAAAATATGGATAGCTAAAATGGTGATGCCTTGTCTGTACGAGGAAGGTCCCAGAACAGAAACAAAAATAAGTCATCGATTGGGATATCCAAATCTAGAGGGAGATCTAAATCTCCAGGAAAACCTGTAAAGGTGGTGTGCTGGAAATGTGGAAAGGAAGGGCACTACAAAAGGGACTGTAAATCTAAAGCTCCTAACAAAGGAAAGGGATCTGATGATGCTCCTTGTACAGAGGTGAAAACCACCTTAGATGAAGGTGGGAATGTGTACTTGGCTTCTTCAAGTACACACGTAGATCATGAGGCATGGTTGATTGACTTAGGTGCATCCTTTCACTTCACTCCCCATAGAGAGTGGTTCTATGAGTATGATAAATATGATGGTGGTGATGTCTTCTTGGGGGATGACAGGAAGGCTAGAATTGTTAGTCCTAGAAAAGTAAAGTTGAAGTTGCAAGGTGGAACTGTTAGAACACTTCTGGGTGTTCTGCATATTCATGCATTAGCTAGAAATCTAATTTTTGTAAGTAAGTTGAATGATGCTGGTGTAAAAATAGTGTTTGAGAAGGATACTTGCAAGATCGTTCGGGGAGCACTGGTATTGATGCAGGGAGTTCAGATTGGAACTTTGTACAAGCTGCAAGGTAGCACAGTTGTTGATGGGTGCAACAGTTCCGTGGTTCTTGAAAGTGGAGCAGAAAATCTAGTGGTCTCTGGAGAGAAGACCATGATGTGGCATCAAAGGCTTGGACATATTGGAGAGAAGGGCCTTTGAATAATTCATGGTAAATATATGGTAGAAGGTATGAGTAATAGCTCTCTGGATTTTGATTTCTGTGAAAATTGTGTATATGGGAAGCAGAATAGGGTGAGTTTTTCCCTCTGGTGGTAAGAGGGTGAAATAGATATCAGAGCTTGTGCTCAGTGATGTGTTTGGACATGTGAAGGATCCATCACTGGGTGAGTCTATGTATTATGTATCATTTATAGATGACTTCTTAAGGAATACATGGATATATTTCCTTAAGAAGAAACCTGAAGTATTTAACAGGTTTAAAGAATTTAAGGCTCTCATGGAAAACCAGACAGAGAAGAAGATAAAGGTTCTGAGGACAGATAAGGATGGAGAGTTTTGTAGTAAGGAATTTGAAGAATTCTGTAAGAAGTGTGGTATAGCATGGCATAAGACTACTCCATATACACCTCAACAAAATGGAGTTGCAAAAAGAATGAAGAAGACGTTGATGGAAAGGGCAAGAAGCATGCTCAGTGGTGTCGGGTTAGGATAAGAATTCTGGGCAGAGGCATTGGAGACTACATGTTACCTGGTCAACATATCACATTCATCAGCGTTGGAGTATAAAACTCCACAAGAGGTATGGACTGGTAAGAAACCCTCTCTTTCACATGTGAGGGTATTTTGATGTGATGCATATGTACATGTTCCAAAGGAGAAAAGAACAAAATTGGATAGTAAATCTGGAAAGTGTAGCTTTATTGGGTATAAGGATGGTTTAAAAGGTTATAAGATTTGGAACCCAGTAACATGGAAGGTTGTGTACAACCGAGATGTGGTGTTTGGATAGGTGAAATATGTTATTAAACATGAATTCGAACCAAAGGAACCTGAGAAGATAGAGTTTGAGCTTAAGGAGGAAGATTCAGACTCTACAGTAGAGGAGGAATCAAAAGATGAAGATACACAAACTCTAGGTGTGAGAAGATCAGTTCGAGAAAGAAGGTAACCAGAAAGGTATAGTCCATCCGATTTCTATTCAAATTTTTCTTTATCTATTACTAATGATGATCCCAAAACTGTGAAGGAAGTAGTAGATTCAGAGGATGGAAAACTCTGGAAAGAGGCCATTGTTGATGAAATGGAATCTTTGCACAAAAATGAGGCTCGGGATCGGGTGGTGTTGTCGGATGGAAGGAAAGCCATTGGCAGAAAATGGGTGTTCAAGAAGAAGACAAATGCATAAGGAAAGGTGGAGAGATAAAAAGCTCATTTGGTAGCAAAAGGTTATTCCCAGGTGCTGGGAATTGATGTTGGTGATATTTTTCTCCCGTTGCCAAGGTAACTTCTATTAGATTAATTTTATCTATTGTTGCTGCTTTTGATTTTTAGGTAGAACAGATGGATGTGAAGACAACATTTCTTCATGGGGATTTGGAATAGGAAATCTACATGAAGCAACCTGAAGGCTTTATGGTGAAGGGTAAGAAAGAACTAGTATGCAAGTTAAAGAAGTCTCTGTATGGGTTAAAACAGTCACCAAGGATGTGGTATCCAAAATTTGATACATGTATACGGGGACTTGGATTCACCAAAAGAAAAGCAGATCACTGTGTGTATTTTAAATTAATTGGTGACCGTGTTATTTATCTGGTCCTGTATGTGGATGATATGTTGCTGGTTGGAAATGAAAAAGAAATTATCCCTGATTTGAAGACCCAATTGTCCTCCAAATTTGACATGAAAGATATTGGTGCTGCGAACTATATTTTGGGCATGGAAATTAAAAGAAATTGGGCAAAGAGGAAGCTCTGGTTAAACCAGAGGAAGTATGTTGAGACAATACTAGAGAGGTTTAATATGCAGGATAGTAAAGCGGTGAAGGTTCCTATTCCTATAGGTGTGAAGTTATCTGCTGAACAGTGTCCCAAGACACAAGAAGAGGAAGAGGATATGTCCCGTGTTCCATATGCAAGTGCAATGGGTAGCTTGATGTATGCAATGGTCTGTACTAGACCAGACATTGCACATGCAGTGGGAGTATTGAGCAGGTTTATGTCAAAATGAGGGAAGAAGCACTAGACAGCAGTGAAGCGGGTTTTCAGGTATTTGCATGGCACTAGTGATTATGGTTTGTGCTACCAATTAAGACCAAGATTGGACAGAGTGTTAGATATTTGTAGCTTTGTTGATGTAGACTGGGATGGAGATATGGTTCAGAGAAGATCTAGAAGTGGTTATGTGTTTAACCTATTTGGAGGTGCAGTCAGTTGGATGAGTAAGAAACAATTTTTAGTGGCACTATGAACTACAGAGACAGAATACATGGCAGCCACTCATGCAAGCAAGGAAGCAATTTGGTTGTAGAGATTTTGTTCAAGTATGGGGTTAGTACAGAGAGCTATAAGGATATACTGGGACAGCCAAAGTGCAATTTTCTTAGCAAAGAACACTGCATATCATTCAAAGACAAAGCACATTGATGTTCAATATCACTTTGTGAGGGATATGATAGAAGACAAAAAGGTGTTGCTGGTAAAGGTGGACACTTTCAAGAATATTGCAGATGCATTGATAAAATCTATGAGCTCTAAGAAGTTCTCTTGGTGTAGAAAAACAATGGGCATTGCACGGCTTGATAAATGACTAAGCTCTCCTATGGCCCCCCTGTAGAAAGAAAAAAACAAGTGGGAGAATGTTTGGTTGTGTTATATTCTTTCCACGACTAGCCGACATAGTTAACCGGGGGGTTAAAAGGGGGGAGGAGTTGCCCCTTCATTGTGCCAATTGCTTAGCGGGGGGGTCATAGGGGGTTTGAGAAATGCAGGTAGCCCCACCCTATATTAGGTTGGGCAGACTTACCTATGGTTTTGTGCAATGATTTTTGCACATGGTTTTGGACACGATGGTTTTCGGTCCATGGTATTGGACGCTTGAGTATGTATAAATATGTATTGTAACATTGAAAGGAACATAATGAAAAATCAAGTTGCTAGTCCTGGTTTTGGGATCCAAGGGAAAATCACTATGTATATGTGATTTATGTGTTATGCTCTTGCATTGTTTATTTTCTTTGTTTTATAATTCGTATGGGGGTAATTTCTCTACAGGGTTAAAACCTACAGAGGGGTGGGTGAAGGTGTATGCGGTGGAGGGGGAGGCAAAGGTGGGGTGGATGGATGATTTGTTTTGGGAATCCCCTGAGTGATTAGTTGAATAGGTGCTTCAAGACATTGTTTGTCCCGCCTCTTCATCGTCACTTGAAGGAGGTCCAATCAATGGAATATACTCTAGTTCGAATCCTTCACGATCTCTAAAGAATTGTCCACTCTGCTTAGCTCCAAACATCAAGGTAATGGCATCACCCATTTTTCACATAAGAACATTTTAATCCAAGGATTCAACGATCTTAAGTACTTACCTCGTGGTCCCTTGAAGAATCTTCGTTTATAGCTGGCTGAGGTATCAACTGCAAATTCTGTAACAAATCCTCCGAGAATCTGATCGATCCAATGATTAACAGCCGATGCGATCTTTATTTTAGAGGTTTTCAGTCATCACACTAATTCTGGAGTCCACACTATAGGACTTTCAAGCTTCCATCTTCCTTGACTATCTATTAATTTGGCTAACCACTCGTACAATTCAATGGGGAAGGTGTAGAAGATGATCTCGTGTATCTCAGTGTAAAGGTATCTATTCAACCAATCCTTCTTAAACAAGTACAAATTTTTGATCTCTTACGCCACAAACTTGTGAATATTGTGGTCAAACCACTTATAAATTCCTTTCTTAGTCAATTTCCAACGATGCGACTTCACACATCTCTTTAAGTAGATCCCAGTCCCAGCAACGGAACCAATTGTTGGCTTAGGGGGTCCTGACCCAGGTTTAGAGCTAGTTGCACCAACCAAGAAAACCCTACACTACTGGCCCTTTCGGTAACAACCTGTGTAGCATAGGCTTTAGTCTCATTCGAAGTAATATGGGGGGATGCAATAACCAAGTTTCTGCATCCAGATGCTAGTGTGATTTCATCCAATACTTTAGGTCTGTCCCTATGCAAATAGAGAAATTTCTAGGGCTCGTCACTGTAACTCTACTAAAAAATCCTTAAGACCTTCTCGAAGGTTCACAATCAGTCCTTGCGAACCTTTAGCAGTCAATCTAGCTACTTGCATGCATCATAAATAAATCCTAAATTGGTATCCATGCAGATCTACTTAAGTCATTAGTAAACATAAGAGGAATCACCAGATTCTTCGCGGAAGTGTTTAAACATGCAGTGTGTACATTATTAAGAACTATTCAATACAATTGCATAGCATTCAATCAATATTTCATAAAAGAAGTCATTCATCAATAGCATATAACATAAATAGACATTAACAAAAATACTTGAATAATTATTGAGAAACTTGTATCTATTAATCTTAATTCACAGATTACAGACTCAAACTTCCCTGCCCACATAGCTGCAGTGGTCTGCGCACTTAGCTGCGGACTCTACCTAGGCCTCCATGCACTCACCTGTGGAACCTTTTGTTCCCTATCTCAGCACAGGAAGTAGAGCCTTCCTACCTTAACTCTTGCCCTAGACTCTTCAATCAACCGAGTTCTCTATCTTACCTCCATATAGTTACTTGTTCCTTTTGCTAAGACTCAACTATATATATAATTATTTCATATAGTACCATTGTCCGCGGACCTCATCCCAACAAGAACTTTTTTGGACTCTTCTTTTTCCTAGAAAATGTTGTCTAGGCCCTCAAAACAGCCTCAAAAGTTTAGATCCTAAAAACTTACCAAAAATAGAAAGTTGTATTAAATTTAAGGAAAGAAAACTTAAATGAAATAGTGTTGGGTCAAATTATGCTAATAACAGTGTGATCATATGTCCATAGGTGTTTTCATTTAGTTCTAGACATGTTGACCCCATTTTCCATAAGTACATCTTGGAAATCATGTCTCGTGCACTAACTCTCATCTCCTGTTTACCCTGAAAAATTTGTGGATTTGGGTAAATGTGGGAGGGTTGGTTACAGAGTGGTACCAGAGAATGGTTAAACACTTGGACTAAATAATATTTTTTTTTTCATGCATGCATGAAGGTTGTATATGTGCTTATGCATGCATGGTGGTGGTCATTGTTATAGTTATGTTGACTTGTAGAAGTTCTTGATGTTGTTGTTGGGATGTGGTTGTCATGAATCCATGTCAGTCGTATATGCATTTTTTATGCATGTTAGTTTCTATATGTTGTTATGCATCCATTGTTATGGTCATCATTGTCATGCATGAGGTCGTGGTATGCAATTGGTATTATCATGCATGGTAATAGGATAATAACTTAGATGATGTTGACATATTGTTATGATTATGATTATACATGTATCATGCTAATTTGGTTGATCTTGTAGATGATATATCCTCCCATGAACTATAATATTGTATGTTTATTATGTTTATATTTTTGTTTAGCTGAAATTGTATACTTGTAGGAAGTAGAAGGATCAAATATGAAAAGAAATATGGCAGACTACAGTTCACGAGACTCTCCCTACAGATCATATGAGAAGCATGGTGATGAGTATTCGCCTCACATAGTAGACACTTTGAGATGTTTGAAGGTAGAAATAAGGAGTTGCAAAGAAGATAATGACAAAATCATTTAGTCACAACAGATACTTTCCAAGGAATATGAGAAACAAGTAAAATTCAATGTAGTCATTTCTTAGAGCTTGTCAGACTTGGAGAGCCATGGATAACCATGGGTCAATTATGGACAAGAGGACACGACTAATGGAGCATGTGGTATCATATGTCATGATGGTCACATGTCAGACAGGGTTGATATTGTAAGGGGTGAAATATTCTTGGATACACCTAATAGGAGAGGCAATGGATATGGGTTCTATTCTAGTTCTGGTTCAAACAAGTATCATGGTCATCATCCCTGTCATCCTTATAGGAGGAATGATAGGGGATATTTTCTAAATGACTTCAAGAATTCCAAGACACCTAAATTTGATGGAGAGCTAAGTAAACCAAAAGATGGAGAAGCGTGGTTATGAGGGATGAATAAGTTCTTTGAGTTCCATAAATACAGAGAGAACATGAAGGCTAGGATAGTTATTTTCTGCCTCACAGTGAAAGAAGACATCTAGTGGGAATATTTGAAGTGGGTTAGAGACATAAGGATAAAGGAGTTGAGTTGGAATGAATTCAAGAGACATTTCAGGAAGAAGTACTTGTTAGAAAGGTATTATGACAATAAATCCAAGGAGTTCTATGAGCTAAAGATGAGATCAATGACAAATGAGGAGTACAAGACTAAGTTCTTGGAGTTGTTGAGATGTGTACCATATCTTAAGGATGAGAAGGTAAAATTTCATCAATTTGTTATTGAATTACCATTAACATTTAAAGATCATATTGAGTATGATGAGCCTCATCAATTTGAAGAAGTCATTGGAAAATTGAAGAGCTGTTATGAGAAATGGAAGTGTAAGATAGAGTGTGAGAAAGATTGGAAAGGGAAAGACAAAGCTAAAGGTAAATGGCCATAGAAGCATACAAGACCTTAGGATGTAGGTGAAAAGGAAAATGTTCTTCATTATAAGAAGTTTAATGCAATTGGAAAGGGACATGGGTCACAACCTAGAGGATAGAAAAATAAATATGATGGTAATGGATAGTTGCAGTGTTGGATATGCGGAAAAGAGCATCTCAAGAAGGATTTTTCATCATATCAGGTTGGTATGCATGATAACTAGAGTGTAGAAGAAGCACAAACAATTGGCGATGTTGGGAAGAGCATTCCTTGGATCTATGGGGCATTGGATAATATGTAGGTAGATCATCAGTAATATATTACCAAGATGCACGATAAGCTTAGGGATCAAGTTGTTTCTGTTTTGGTTGACCCTAGATCTAATTATAATTATGTTAACCTTGACCTGGCAGAGAAGTGTTGTTTGAATAAATAAGTACATGTGAAATATTGGTTAATTCAGTTGGATATAGGTAAAAGGAAAAGAGCTCATCATTTGGTAGGAGCTTGAGCATTTGAGTTGAATGGTATGCCTACATTAGTGCATATAAATGTGCTTACATTGGGATTGTACCATATTCTATTGGGCATGGACTATTGTATGTTAATATGACTAAGGTGGACTAATATGATAAGGTTATTAAGCACTTGGATGACAATAGAGAAAAAAGAATATTGCAGGGTAAGAAGAAGGTTACATCAATTATAACGATCACATCTATGTAGGAAAATGGAAGTCATAGGAAAGGATGTATATTACTTGTAGTGCATATTTCCAGTGGAAAAGGTAAGGATGTTGAGGATATTGAGGTCTCCAATAGGTACACAGTTTTACAACTGTTTCAAGATGTGTGTCTTGTAGAGATATCAGAGTTACTACCTCACAGGAAAATGGACTTTTATATTGAGTTGGTACCAGGAGAAACACCAACATCAAAGGCACCTTATAGGATGAGCATGCCAGAGCTGGTGGAATTGAATTTTTAGTTCAAGGAAATTCTTGGTAAGGGATACATTACGCCAAGTGTGTTACCTTGGGGTGCACCAGTGTTGTTTGTAAAGAAAAAGGATGGTACTCTAAAGTTGTGTATTGATTACATGCAATTGAGTAAGGTAACCATCAAGAACATGTATCCATTACCTAGTATCAATCACATGTTTGATCAACTAAAGGGACAAACAGTGTTCTCGAAGATTTTTTGAGATTAGGATATCATCGGGTACACATCAAAGAAGAGGAAATTTACAACATTGAATTTTGGACCAAGTATTGGCATTATAAGTTTATTGTGTTTCCTTTTGGTTTGAATAATGATCCAACTACTTTTAATATGTGCTTGATGAATAGTGTGTTGTGTCTTTATCTAGACAAGTTTGTTATTGTGTTCATTGATGATATATTGATATATTCTATGAATGAGGAAGAGAATTTAAAATGATTAGAAATAACATTGATATTACTAAGAGAGAATTAGTTGTATGCCAAGCTTAGAAAATGTATCTTCTTTCAGACATAGGACATTACTTGGGACATGTTGTTTCCAAAGAAGGAATAACAATGAATTCAGAAAATATCAGAGATATCATGGAATGGGAAGCTCCTAGAAATGTGGATCAGGTTAGAAAATTCATGGGGTTAGAAGGCTACTACAAGAGGTTCATTAGGAACTTCTCATGGATCACCTATCTTATCAAATATTTCCAAAGAAAAGAAAATAAATTTGAATTGACAAAGGAATGTGCACAATGTTTTGAGCAATTGAAGCAGTTTCTTACAAACGCTTTAGTTCTAAATATTGCATATCCATGAAGAGAGTTTGTAGTGTGTACAAATTCTTGCAAAAGAGGACTTGGTGGAGTCTTGATGGAGGGACATGTAGTATGCTATGAGTCAAGGATACTGAATGAGGATAAGAAGAATTGTGTGACGCATGATCTTGAGTTAGCAGCAATTGTCCATGCTTTGAATATGTGGAGGCATTATCTCCTTGGCAAGAGGTTCACTCTAATGAGTGACCACAGTGGATTGAGATACTTGTTTGACCAACTAAATTTGAATGCTTGACAAGCCTCAGTAGTTGGCTACGATCAGTGAGTTTGACTTTTGAGATGAGGTACATTAAGGATAAAGAGAATAGGGTTGAAAATTCTATTAGCAGAAGGGTATAGGTAAATCACATTACGGCTATGAGATCTTATGGGGAATATTTATAGGATAAGATTTTGTAGGAAGGACAATAGGATGACAGGTACCAACAACTTAGGAATAGTATACAAAAATATGGGTATAGGTGGATAGAATATGGAATATGATCTTCTAACAAATGGCTTGATCAAGTTTAGGGGTAGGATCTATGTGCCAGAAAAAAACGAGATCAAGAACCTTATCTTGTGGGAATTTCATGTTAATTCATATTCAAGTCATCCAGGGTATTGGAAGACAATAACAATGGTGAAGAAGTTCTACTATTGGTAGAATCTGAAGAACGAAGTGGTAGAGTTTGTTTCCAAGTGTTTAGATTTCTAATAAGTAAAGGCAGAGTGTAAGAATCCGTTTGGGTTATTGCAACTAATTCGGACTACAAAGTGGAGATGGGAGGTGATCTCCATGGATTTCATTACAGGTTTTTGAAGGACATCTAGGCAACATGATTCCATCATGATCATGGTTGACAGGATGACAAAGGTAACTCACTTCATAGTGGTCAAGTCTACTTATTTAGCTAGTGAGGTAACACAAGTCTTCATAAAAAAGATAGTAAGGCTGAATGGCATTCTATAGAAGATTGTGTTAGACAAAGATGCTAATTTCACTTCGAGGTTTTGGAAAGAGTTATTTGCACATTTGCGTAAAAAGTTAGCCTTCAATACAACTTAGCATCCACATATAGATGCATAGATAAAGAGGGTCGTCATGATTCTAAAGGACACGCTGAGAATGTATGTTATGCATTAGCAGAGGAAGTTGGAAGAGTATCTTTCACTAGTGGAATTTTCTTACAACAATGCGTATAAGGAATATTTCAGCACGAGTGTGTTTAAGGCACTTGGCGGAGTTCTAGTAATCCTCTCATTTGGAGTGATCCAGTGAACTTGTTGTGAATTGGAATAGACATGTTAGAAAAAATGGAATAGGAAATAGATGTTATCAAGACTAATTTAAAGGTAGCACATCATAGACAAAAGAGTTATGCAGACCACTATAGGAAATTTAAGGAGTTTCAGGTTTGGGAATAGGTGTACTTGCAAATCAAGCCTAGGAACATATCATTGACAATTGAATCATGTGCCGAGATGGCACCTCGATATTGCGGGCCTTTTAAGATTCTTGAGAGGATTTAATCAGTGTCTTCCCAAATTACATTTCCTCCTACAGTGAAATTCCATGATTTGTTCCATGTTTCATTGCTTAAGAAATATGTGAAATATGTTGATCGTGTGATTGACTGGTCTATATTGCAAGTGGAGCTAGAAGGATAATTCCATCCATAACCTTAGTGCATTTTACAACAAAAACAACTCATGCTATATAATCGAGCATGTTAAAGTGTAGTTGAAGCACTTTGGGCCCGATGAAGCTACATGGGAGATGGGTGCTTAGATGTGGGATGTGTATCATTCCTTATTTGTCGGTTAAGGAAAATAAATGTTGGTATATGTTTTGGTGTTGTGTTTGTACGAATTTACATGGTAATTTCCACATATAGAATACCAAAGGACACTTGCATTATTTTCTTGGTCTTCAAGTGTTGAAATCCAAGGAAGGTATTTCCCTTTCCCAGTCCAAGTATGCTTGTGATCTTTTACACCACTTTCACATGGAAGACTATAAGCCAAAACCTTATCCCTTTCACTCTCGAGACAAATTTTCAGTCACTTGTACTTCCCCTGAAGTTGATGCTACCTTATGCCGTCAGCTTGTAGGAAAACTTTTGTATCTGACCTGTACCCATCCCGACCTTTCCTTTGTTGTTGGCCTTATTACTTAGTTTATGTAAAAGCCACATGAAAGTAATTGGAAAGAAGTTAAAAGAATACTTCATTATGTTCAAGGTATAATTCAGGTTGGGATTCATTACAATCCAAAAGCATCTCCTTTATTGGTTGGTTTCACTAGTTCTGATTGGGTTGGCGACCCTGATGATTGGAAGTCTACTTCAGGTTATGTCTTCACTCTTGGTTCTGGACCTATTACATGGGCTTGTAAGAAATAAAGTGCCATTTCTATTTCTTCAGTAGAAGCAGAGTATCATGGCATTGTAGAAGCTAGTAAGCAAGCATTGTGGCTTCATCAGATCCTGTTAGAGTTTGGCTTTCAACAATAGCATTCGACTACACTTTGGTGTGATAATCAAAGTGCCATTGAAATATGCAAAGATCCAATCCAACATAAACACAACAAACACATTGAAATACACATGCATTTCATCATAAAGCTCATTCATGACCATGTTCTTGAAGTGCAATATTGTTCAACTGAAGATCAAGTTGCAGACATCTTTACAAAGGTTCTCACAGAGGCAATGTTTACTAAACATCAATTTATGGTTGGAGTTCAAGAAGTTGTCACTAAGGGGGGATAGGTTCTAATTCCTCCTTCCTTCTCCTATTGTGTCATATTTGTACATCCTTCAATCCTATCCCATGTTGTTCTTAAGGGGGGATGTTAGGATATTCTAACACATAGTAAATAGTTAAGTATAACTTGGTCTAGTGTAGAGTTAGGTAAATTGTGTTTATTTACTATGTACATTTGTAACATCGAATCCGACGGTCATGATATGTTCTAGACATGAAGTGATCTGATGGATCATTCTCTCCTCAGTATTATAGATGCTTTATCCATGGCTTAACACCTAATTGGTCCATGATCTCTATTTAAAGAGCATGGAGGGGCATTTGTAGGGTGACCATTCATGAAAGAAGCTTACGTAAATTTTATTTGTTTTATTAATAAATTGCCTGAAGTGGCCATGTTGGCTCAAGCCATGGACTATTTCCCTCTTTGAGGGTTTTAAAGATGTCAAGAATACTGGTGTATTGATTTTTGATTTGTTTGTGAGTGGTGTGCTTTCGTGTTCTATCTGATGAACTTACCCTGTAAATTCCCACAGTGTTTTGGTTATGTATATATATGCATATGTATGATGTAAATACCAAATTGAGTTGTGTTATAAAGCTCCAATAAGCATAATGGTTTTCATTTTTCTATTTCTTTCATGTTGGTTTTTCTTTTAGTAGGTTTTCATTGTGAATAGTACAATTAGCTAAGTTACAATGATCCATGGGCAGTATGTCTTGGTTTAAACATTTTTTTGGTTGTAGGTGTCATTGAACACTCAGGACATTTTTTTGGTTGTAGGTGTCATTGAACACTGAGGACGTTATTTCCCCAAGGGTCAAGGTTCTGTAACAACCCTGGTTAAAAATCCATGTAATAAATTTAAAAAAGGAAAAATAAGAACAAGGTCATGGGACACATATTCCGAGCTTAATGTTTGGAAAAACATTCTAGTGGGTGTTCATTTGGTTTATTATGGCTAAATAAATTGGCAAAGGCAATGGAAAAGGCATTAAAAAGGAAAAGAGGCATTATTTGGCATTTATTTATGAAAATAATGGAAAATAGGATACAATTAAGGTGAAATGTCACATGTTTCATGCGAGGAGGAAATTCAAGGAAAATAATGGAAAATGAAGAAAATAGAGGCCTTGTTGATAAAAAGGCTTCTGTCAATGTTAGCTTTTGGCAATGAAGTTTTGGAACTCTCTCTCTCTCTCTCTTTGTGTGTCTATTCACTCTCTCTCATACCCTTGCAGACTTAGAGAATTCTTGTAGCACTCTAGAATTGGAGAAAGGAAGGCAAAGGAAGGAAAAAAAAAGAAAAGGTAAGCAACAATCAAGGAAAAGTTGGATCAGGTAGCTAGAATGAGATTATTTGAAAGTATCAAAATGCATGTAAGATTTTGTTGCTATTTTTTCCATGCATGGTACATGCATGTGTCCATTTGGTTCTCTTGTTACATTGGCATGGTTTTTTCCAGGTGTGATAATGGTTTTCAGCCTTGCCTTGCCATTTCTAGACACAAATGGTGTGATGGGGTTTCTTTACATTGTTGAGCTAGATTGCCCGATGGTTTCAAAACTGAGTGAGGTGGTCTGAGGAAAATTCCCAATGGCATAGGAATCCCTTGACTGATAATGGCGGGATACACGATAAATCTTAAGGTTGGAGACAAGAAAATTCCTCACGGTTTTGGTGGAGAGATCTAGAAGCATCCACACTTGTTTAGTGCCTAGTGATCCCTTGAATAGTATATGGTGGGATTGAGGTAAATCCTATTAGTGTATGTTTATTGTTTGGGCCTAGGAATCCATTGACTGATAATGAAGGGATACATGGTAAAGCTTGGTTGTATATATGAGAGTTTTGGGCCTAGGAATCCATTGACTGGTAATGGTGTCATACATAGTAAACCTTAAGGAGGTCGTGGCTAGTTTTGTTGTGAGTCCCACATTCATGCTTGGAATATGGCATGGGGGTGATTGGCTTAAAGAGAGATTTTCTTCAGTTCACTCTATGGTCGGGTGGCAAGTGGAAGTCCCTCACTTGGTTGGATTTTCATATGTTATTAAGATATCTTTCCCTCTTATATTTGCGTGAGTAATTGTACTTCTTATTATCTGGATTTGGTGGCTCTTTTATCATTGTGTATATATTTCTCATTTTCTAGTTATATGTTAGTTATATGATCTATATCGGTTATGGATCTTGATGTGTTTGATCGTTGATGAATGGTTAATGAATGCATGAGATAATATATGTTATTGCAAATATTATGAGAGGGAATTAGACCTTATTCATGACTCTTAGATAGGTATTAGACACCTATGTTTAAATATGCATTCATGACCTGTAGATTACATGTTCGCCATGTTTTTAATGAAATGCCTATTGTGTTCTAAGAATTCTAAGTCAAGTTTTGGTTCAATACTGAAGGTTTATCTTGTCATTCTATTAGTTATGATCCTTTAGTTAGCTTATTGAATTAATTAACATATTTGTAGCTATAACCTATAGGTACTATGTAGAAAGTGTTTAAATAAATGAGTAATTGAGACTTCCAACTTCCAAGGGTCATAAATTAGGCATATGATTTCCATTTGACTATCATAGTACCTTGTTTAGAATGTCTCCATGAGGAGGCCGGAAGCAAACTAGAAATTTCTCTAACACTTTTTTGGCCTCTCCTTTTTCCCTAAAAATGTTGTTTAGGCCCTCAAAATGGCCTGAAAAGTCTAGAAACCGAAAAACTACCAAAAATATAAAGTTGTATTCAATTTAAGGAAACTAAACTTAAATGAAAAATTGTTGGGTCAAATTAGGTTGATAATAGTGAAATCGTGTGTCCCTTTGTGATTTCAGTTAGTTCTGGATACGTGGACCCTCGATAAGTGCATCTTGGAAATTGGGTCTCATACAGTAATTCTGATCTCATGTTTACCCAGGTGAGTTTGTGGATTTGGGTAAATGTGGGAGGGATGGTTACATTTAGGCCTTGAAAATGACCAAATTTCCTGCCCAAAATTATTCTAATGAATTTTCCTCCTACAACCAAAAATATTAGCCCAAAATGTCTATAAAAATTGATACAACCATAAGAATTAGTGGTAAAAACTAAATAATAAAGCAATGGAGTGATTGAAAGGAGGCAAAGAGGGCCAAAATAGGTCAATGATGAGGGCTAGAAGCCTAGAAAGCCAACTACTAAGGGAAAAAGGCCTTATAGGCCCATGACAAGGGTGAAAGAGACCTCAAGGCTAGACATCAAGAGCTTCTAGGGCCTACGACAGCTAAGGAAGGTCTCTTAGAGGTTGTCACTAGGCTAGTTAGGCATGTCGAGGAGGGAGGAGAAGTATATAGGCCTGTGGGAGAGGGAGTAGGGTAGCAAAGGGAAGTTGGATGAGGAAGATGGCTAGAAAAGGTGGGATAAGACATTGGAAACATATGCGGCTAAGACAAGCAACTATAAAGGGGGTATGACAAGGGAAACAAGGGCCACAACTAGGGTTCTGGGATCAAACAAGGGAAATGACTCAACTAAAAGGGAAGAAAAGGTTGTAACTAGGATAATGGAGGGCAACGATAGGCCTAAAAATGCTAAACAAGATTTCAAACCCTTGCAAAATTTGAATTTTTCTTTGGATCTTCACAATTCCCTAAAACGTACCACACATTTGTGTCCAAGGGCTAGCTAATTCCTTTTCTCCTTTAATGTTGAGCGTGGATGGTAGTGAGAGCATGGATCTTGCCTTCCTAGGCCCAGAGCCACCTCAAAACCCCAACAATTTTCTTCAAGAAGGCTTGACGTCTCACTTGGGTGTGAGAAACCCTAATTTTTTTTGAAAAATCACATACACAAATAAAATGAAAATTTCCCAAAATTGTGACATATACAAAATTCAAAAAATAAAACCCCAAAACCCTAATTGCTGTAAACACGAGTTATAAATAATGTACAAAATTATTTTACAAAAAATTATATAAAAAATATTGACAAATATGCAATGCTTGTAAAATATTTTTTTTGAGAAAAAAATTCTAAATAATGGAAATGCATAAATGTATCTTTTGAAGGTTATAATATTGGCTCCACCACTTAGAGAAGTTCAAACACCATATAAAAATTCCTAGAGCCCAAAAAAGTTCATCCCTTCTCCACGTTATGTTACTTTGGAGACCAAGGACTAGTATAATTAAAGATCTCTATAATGTTTCTCAAACCAAATCGTTAGATCATATGATGAATCGGATCAGCCAAAATAAATCGAAATTTTACCAATAAAATATCCCATCATCGACAAATGAAATAACAATTTATATAAAAATGAATGGCATTATAGGATTACCACATAACTAGCATCTACCACAGACCAATGGAACAAGAATGCCATGAATGAAACCTAAAAGTTTTTTTATTATAATATTAAAAAATTCCTAGTAGAGCAATGTCTGAATTCTAGCGTTACAAATTTACCTCATCAACAAATAGTCGATAATCAGAATACCATAAGAAGCAAAATTGCTTCTATTTACAGATATATCCTCCAAGTTCAAAATAATGGCTAGTTGGCTTGATCCGCGTTAAAATAATCTTGACCACTGATAATAATTTGATCATCTTTTAATCTTTGCTGTCGAAAATATTTATTTTGAGGAAAATTTCGAATTTCACTTAAAACCCATTTTTCATTAATCCAAAAAATAATATTTTGCATTAATTTCCTCAAAAATTAACTTTGACTTAACCACCAAGCTCTAAGGGCTTAAGTTTTCTTAATATATCCATTTTTTCCTTGGTGGGGAACCTCCAAAATTTAACTTTTCTGTGACCCAAAAATTTCTTGATTATTTTCCACTTGGAGAAAATTTAATTTCTCTATAATTATTTTTTACTCTAAATTAATTAACTTAATGGTTTAGGATTTAATTTTAATTTAGCGAGAAAATTATTTAATTGACACATGGGGGATTAATATTTTTTCCACCCTCAAATACTTTAGCCATGGTGTCTAAAAATGAGGGAGCATCCACTAAAATATTTCTTACATCAAATATTACAAGTAATTCAACCCTCAAATAGGGAATACACATCCGTTATAGATCATCATGAAATTACCCAATTTTGCAACATGATATGATATAGTATCGACCAAGTGGTTTATAGTAAAATAATCTAGCCAAATAGCTTATATTATTCTCAGACCATTTTTACAAAGAACCAATATAACACTAGGACTCACCTAAGACCTTTTCAATGAATTCCACTCTAGAATTAGGGTTTAAGACACACGTGAAACTATGTTGATTATCTGTGTTTAGAAACACCTATAATTCGGTGAGGTTAAAAACCTCATAGGATGAAATTCGACCAAAAAATCAAAGGCTTACCTAGGTGTTGTTACAAAATTAAGTGATCATACTAGCATCATTTACGACATAAATTGCAGAATTTGCATTTACAATGATATAACAATTCGTTCATTGATGATTCTGATATTTGAAGAAAAAAATTACTCTTCTTCGTTGGACTTGTCAAAAAATGGGTACAACAAGTACCTCAATTAAATGAAACGAGAGGAGGCCAAGTCGAGCCCCTATGTACTTGAAGAGTAGAAAAATCAACACGATAAGGCAAAGTAAGTGTCATCCACCTTCTCCAACCCCCATTTCTATTGAAGAGTCGCCCATCCATCAAGGGTAAGAATTGGAAAGTGACAAGAAACAATTACAAGAAATACCATCCACAAAAATCAAGGAAAACCAACCGTAACCCATAAAAGAGGCCCAATACCAAGGGGACCAAGATTCCTAGACAAGCCATCAAGTTAGAGGAAAAATTCGTAGTTTTTATCATCAAAAATTGATCATCTAGCCATAATTTACTAGATGGATCAAAGTACACCATGTAGGGCCAATTTTACCATAATAAAATTTCTTTCACTATAAGAAATTACTTAATAAACCACCTTTTTAAAGCTATATCTCGTTAAACCCATGAAAAATAATTAAATAAATCATTATTAATTTAATTATCTGCTAGGAATAATTAATTAATTGCTAATTAGTTATTATTCATTGTCAAGTTTGACTAAATCCCCTAGGAATACTTACATAAATCATTATTTATTTTTTATTCCTTAACCATATTTATTGAGACGATAAATAAATCATTTATTTATTTATTATTTCTAAATAAATGTATTTAACAAGTTTAAATACCTTTTCCTTCCAACTAAATATAATAAAATATTCCAAATGGCTAATTCTAGAATTTGGTTAACAATATTTTATTATTTCCCATTATTCGAGAATAATCTAATATTTTGTTATAAATAGAATGGTTTTACATTCATTCTTCACTTTCGATCATTTTCATTGTTGCACTCATTGTTGTAACTTTGATTATTATCATTGTTGCACACCATTTTCCTTTTTACTTGAGTTCTCATTGAGCTCAAACATTTGGTTTGCTCGACTTTACACATTATAGAGGAGAGAGACTCTACAAAAGCTGAAGACATTGAGGATAGCCAAGAACCCATATCCTAGAGGGGGAGTAGTAACATTATTTTTTCCCTTCATAGGTGTCATATAATAAATATATTCTTTATATATCTTGTTTCCATCGGATTATTGGAGTTACTTGTGCTTATTTTTTTATTCCATTTTGCTATTAAACTATTTCTATTGCATAGATTAGGGATTTGGCAAGTTTTGTTTCTATCATTTGCTTCATATCTACATTGTTTAACAACCATATTTGCTATTAGGGTTTTTTTCATGTCTAAAGTGGTTTATTTTCTTACACCTTCGAGAATAAAACACTCCAATAGATGGTGACCCCACTCGGGAATTTCTGATTTTAGCCAACAGATGGCGACTACACTGCATTTTTAATTTTCATTCAGAAACTTGGGTGACCTTCAATTTTCAGCTTAGGGTTTTTGTTTTTTCATTCTATTAATGTTGTTTAAAAGCATTCTAACCCTAGATCACTCAAATTTCTAACTTGTGCAAGTTTTCTTGCTATTTCTGCAGGTCACAGGAATGACCCGTGACATAGATGATAAATTTTCCTGAGACTTGCCGCCCGAGAATTGAGGAGCATAAATCAAACTTTTTTTACCCAAACCAGTGATCTAGAGGTCCAGAGCACACATTCTCGCACAAAAAGTGTGATATCCCCTAAATCACGTCACCTGCACTGGCCCCATCCACCATCATTTTGCGTTCTTGGGACGGTCACCCCTCCTCACTTCTTAGCATGTATCACAATTGTCCAGTCACTCTTGTCAGCAAGACTGTCACTGTAGACATTGATGTTATTGATTCCCCTATAGATTACAACATTCTCTTGGGTCGTAGTTACACATAATCCTTATCAGTAATCGCATCTGTGGTTTTTCACAAGATGTGCTTCACCTAGGAAGGAAAGATCATCACTATCGATCAACTGACATATTACGAGCCTTCTTTGTTAACCTCCCCTGAGTCCATTATCTCATCGATATCTAGCAAGTAGACAACCATCTCTCTTATTGGTATTTCACCTAGAGTCTACAAAGATTTGACTGTGTTGGGTGTTTTCCCTGGTCCTCCCCCTCCCATCTCTAAGCCCATCTCATTGAGTGTCTACATGTTACAAGCATCACGAGCTACTCAAAAGCATTCTAGTACCTCTCGTCAATAGTCAAATCCTTAGCACCCTTTTGTTAGCATCTCAGCTAAGCCATCCGAATCTGCCCCTCAAGGACCTACTCCTTTTGTGGGTGTCTCTCCTTTGTTCCCACGATAAATTGTTCCTCTAGGTCTTAATAATCCAGGATCTGTTCTGCCAGGACATGACCATGCAAGATAGATACCTTTCTTGTTTCCTCCTCCTCGAATATTTTTTGTCCCTATCATGGCTTTGTTTTGTCTCCCTAATATGAATTTGGTGATCCCAGCCTGGTACACTGATTCCCCATCGAACACTTTGCCTGGTCAGCTTAGACCATATCATGCTTTGACCCCGGTTCAGATGATCCCTACTAACCTTTTCGCTGCTTGAGTTCCACCACAACCTCAATAGGAACCCACTCCTATTGCGAAAGAACCCTAACAAGGGGGAAAAGCCAAGAAGAAGGAACCTAAGGAAAAGGCTCCCCAAGCACCTCTAGCTCCTAAGCCTCCAAAGTAGACACCTCCGTGCGCTTTGTATGAGGTTGTTGGGCATGCCACTAATAATTGTCTTGAGCTTCCTCATCTCAATCATTTGGTTCATGAAACGTTTCCTGAGTCTAATATCCATGAGGTCCAAGTTACCTTACTGTATTCAGCGAAGAGACTCAAAAATTTGCGCACAAATCACCCTTGTGCCTTGTGTGATCATAATGGTCATTATTCCCATTCTTGCCCTCATCTCGACAAATTTCATGATTTCCTCCAAGTGATTCACGACTTCGAGGCCACTCGTAGTGGATCATATACTCCTCTACCTATGGATTTTGGTACCACAAATATACTGGAACAAGGGGACTCTGGTCCCACCATCGTGATCCCTCACCTCGATGTCAAGATGATGAAATTGAAGGTACATATCCTTTACCTATCGTCATCCTTGATTTCTTCGCAGGAAAACCTTTCTGAGGTTTATGTGCACGATTCTACGGAACCTCTTTTGTCAGAAACCCATGTCTCAACATCAGTAGATTTTCCATCTACTAGCTCGTCGTATACTAGTTGAGATGATGCGTATGTGAACCTTCGTTCTGACGATGATTTACCAAGTACTGTTGCTACATCATGTAGTCAATCTTCCTCTCGTCCACCCGTCTTCCATTCCTATCAGGACATCACAGAAGCCATGACTACCCCTACCCTTGGGATCATATGCACCATCATGCAAACTTCCTCCCATATTTTTGAACCCAAAATTTTTCCTCACATCATACTCATGACAATCGACGACATATCCCATACGAGGCCACTCATTATCTTCTCATTAGCGATGACCTTTATTGTCGTGGTGTTGAGTTTATCCTTCATCATTGTCTCACTCATAATTATGGCTAGGACCTTACATCATTCGTAATGACTTGGGTAAGAGGGTATGTCTCTTAGAGGATTTCGAAGGGCAACTTCTTCCTAATCCTTGCAATACACTCTACCTCAAGAAATTTTACCCATAGCATATCCCATTGATTTCCATGTATTTATTGTGATCATGCATTTACAGAGGTTGCATCATCTCATTTTTTGTATTTTGCACCTTTAATATGGATCTGTCATCCACACTATGTATCGGTTATACCGACGGTGCGAGTCGCTTCTCCAGGAATGTAGCCTCCGCAACATGGGCTATTTTCACGCCCTTGCATATGTTAGTCCATTCTAATGGCCTGTGCATTAGATATCCCACCAATATCTAGGTTGAACATGATGTAGTGATAGGTTTGTTATTCGATGCCCTTTCTCATCGCATCCTTCATCTTCATGTTAATTTAGATTCCTTGCCACTTGTCATGTAATTGAATGGTGTGTATTATGTGCATAACCAAGTCATGTTTATAAAATATCTACGAGTTAAGTTGTTCGTACATGAATTTGAAACCATTACATTCAGTCATGTTCCTAGAGGCCAAAATAACTATGTAGATACCATTGAAAACAATATTCTAGATTGGAATTTATCACATGTATACCAAAAAAGACAACCATAACCAAAACAAATGGTGAACCACAATTGTCATATAAAAGATGCATAACAACATTATGTAGAGACATATAAAAGTAAATGTGTTTGGAGTCTACCACTCTAAATACATATGGTACACCCATAGAATAATGAATGGCACATAGGCCCCTACATCTCCTTATCATCCTTTGGAGGATCTTGTGCGAAGTTGGGCTGAGATGCTTGAATCCATTTTTTTATCACTCAGAACACAATGGCGGTCCACAAACACCTCCTGTTAGATGGAATCATTCCCATCTTTGCGTACCATATTAGTCCCTCCATCACATATGCATTCGAGTAGTATCCCATGTTTAGGGGCATGATGGTTTTCCCCTGGCCATCATTGCAATTGATTAACATAAGTCTTAGCCTAGATTCCCAACAGATCTATGTATGGTCGATTATCCTCCCATTCCCTAGATAGTTTGTCCTATCGGCCTTTACGACAAGCCATATTGACATCACATATCATAAACATTTGATACCATATCTTCAAATATTATACTCTATATCATACCACATTTACGACATAGTCCCCATGTTTGACATAATGCCTGAGGATGATTCAAGACCTCCTCTAGTACTTCATTCTTGTTTTCCTCTTCCCTTAATTCTTCACGAGGAACCATCATTCCAAGAAGTATTAAGGCCATATTTAGACAACTATGGCCACTTTCCTGAAATTCACAGATCTCAATTCCGATGGCCAATTTGTCTCCTCTAATCTCCATAATATTTAGGGCCTTCTCCTCCTCTCAAATTGGAGGGAAAACACCCTTTTGTAGGAAAACCTGCAGTTTTTATGTCGAACATTTCAACGAGACCGTAGTTCCATTTGAAAAAAAATTAGTGTCATTGGAAATCTCTCATCAAGCACTATAATGGATCTCACTTGATTTTTCATGACTCGACACTTCATTCGAAAGCCATTTTTCCAAGAAGAGTCACTTCATTGCCTCTCAAAATCTAATTTCTTCATATGCGACAGTTGTACTTTGGGGAATACCTTCCTGTAGAGCTTGTCGTCTCACGTGTCGATTTTCATCATGAGAAACCATCATTTGCTCATGTTTTCATGGTCCCCACCAGGCCTATTCTATGTGGCAACATCATCAAGTCACCCTTATTCAAAGCATCCGCGATGAGTCACCTTTGCATCCATGGAGTCTATTTCACATCCCATTATATCATGTCACAGTATTCCATCCATATTTGCTTACCATTCATCCCACATTTCCCATTTTGGCCTTTAGTCATACTATCCACCATCCCCTCTAGAGTTGAGTCAGTCGCTGCTAGGCCAACCATGCACTTTATGCTATGACAAGGGAAGTCGTGTGTTTTTCCCTTAATCCCATTTTCCCCATTTTTCTGTGTGTTAGTACATTAGTCACTTTACTATTCTCCCTCGTGCCTTAGTTGAGGATCGTGATTTCCTCACCTACGGTGGTCCCTCTTCTGTCAACATCAACACATCTATTCGAAAAGAATAACCTAGAGGGCGGTGTATCTTAGTTCCAGCTTCCACTCTTGTTTGGTGCCTTAGATCAAGCAAAGGGAATCATCATTTCCCTTTGACTTGATTTTTTCATGCGCATGATTCATACACTTGATGGTTTAGTGATGCAACAGATTGTATCAGTGATTCCTGGGTGTGTGTGAGATGTTTCACACCTCATTAGGGGTTGGCCGTTCAGGTAGCCCCCCACATTCCAATATGACTTCATCTTAGGCTATAGCCTCAAATCCAGTTTTGCATATTTGATGGGTCTGGTTCTCCCTGCTCGTAGCACTTATAGCATGCATGTCTCCTTGAAATTATCCATTCAGTTTTACGAAGCCCTTTCCTATTCACCAGGGCTTTTTTGGTTGTTATACCCTCCCTCCAACACATTTTTTAGGGAAGGAAAATTCTATCTCATGTAGTAAGATATTATTGTATTAAGTCCTTGCTCATGTTTTTCCAGATGCATTATATATATGGGACACATTGTATTATTTTCTGGCTCATTTATGCTTGCACGTCATGTACCATTCAACATGTACTTTATTTCTCAATTTCATTTTTCTCGGTACATCATTATTTTTGTACTGAGTTATCTCGCCAGGTATAGTTATGCTTCCCCCGCCTTAGTGAGATCAAGCACCACGACATAAAAGAAGACTTACATTAGTTAGTTAGTCTCGCCCCCTTTGTCACTATCCTCTTTCGATTCAACTCCATTGGTTTCTCTCTCTCTCTCTCTCTCTCTCTCTCTCTCTCTCTATGACTCCCCTTCGGTGTCTGGTGAATGTGTTCTTATAACATACTTCAGTCATACATTTTTCTCCTAACACTCATACATTGGCGGGCAATCTCTTATCACTAGAAATTGATCATCTAGCCATAATTTACTAGATGGATCGAGGTACACCATGTAGGGCCAATTTTACCATAGTAAAATTGCTTTCACTATAAGAAATAACTTAATAAACCACTTTTGTTAAGTTATTTCTCATTGAACCATTGAAGAATAATTAAATAAATAATTATTTGTTTAATTATTTTCTAGTAATGAATAATTAAACCATTGTTTAAGTAAAATTCCTTGTCATATTTGACCCAATCATGAGAAATAAATAGATAAATCATGATTTTTCTTATTTTTCTCTAGGAATAATTAATTAATCATGAATTAGTTATTATTCCTTGTTAAGTTTGACTACATACCCTAGGAATACTTAAATAAATCACTATTTGTTTATTATTCATAGGAGTACTTAAATAAATCATTATTTGTTTATTATTCCTTAACCGTATTTCTTGAAATGATAAACAAATCATTTATTTATTTATTATTTTTAAATAAAAGTATTTAACAAATTTAAATATTTTTTCCCTCGAGCTAAATATAATAAAATATTCCAAATGGTTAATTCTAGAATTTGGTTAATAATATTTTATTATTTCCCATCATTAGCGAATAACTTAATATTTTGTTATAAATAAAAGGATTTTACATTCATTCTTCACTTTCAATCATTTTCATTATTGCACTCATTGTTGTAACTTTCACTATTATCATTGTCACACACATTTTCTTTGCCATTTGAGTTCTCATGAGCTCAAACATTCTGTTTGTTCGGTTTTTCACATTATAGAGGAAAGAGACTCTACAAAAGCTCAATACATTGAGAATAGCAAAGAACCCATCCCATAGAGGGCAAGTGGTAACATTATTTGTTCCCTTCATAGGTGTCATATAATAAAATTAATTCTTCATATAGGTTTCCATTGGATTATTGGAGTTACTTGTGCTTATTTTCTTATTCCATTTTGTTGTTTAACTATTTATGTTGCATAGATCAAGGCTTTGGCAGGTTTTGTTTCTACCATTTGCTCTAGATCTACACTATTTAACAACCATTTTTTTTGTTAGGGTTGTTTGTCATCACTAGTCTAAATTGATTTCTTTTCATACACCTTCGAGAATAAAAAACTCCAATAGTAGTGCTACAACAAGAAAGAAAACTCTTGCAAGAAGAACAAAAAGAGCTACAAGAAGGTATTGTGTCATTATAGGGAAGAACAAAAAAGGGTTACCAGATAAAAATATAGATTTTCTCGAGCCATTTCCCCAACCAAACTTTAGATCCGACCATAAATGGACCGAGGTAGGAAAGATACTCCTTACCCATTTTGCAGTCGCACTTTTATTTAAACTAGAGAAGGTGAGGGGTAGGACCCACATGTGGACGAAAATTACAAAATCAAAAGGAGTTAAATATGTGAGTATAATTGAGGAGAAAATGGAAAAAATAGGGGAACAAATGGTTGATCGCAGATTCGGGGAAGCCAATATAAGGGACCAACTGCAAACATAAAATAGAATGTTGAAGGCCCAACTACAAGAAAAAAAGGAGAAACTGTCCATAATGGGATGAGATTGAAAAGAATGCAAGTTTCCATCCTAAAGAAGGCATTCCTTCTAAGATAGCTTACAATGACATGAAACGAGGTCCATGATTGAGGTACAATTAGGTGACTAATTTTCTCAAAGGATGAAAAGCACTTTTAATAGGGGATATGATGGGCATCTCAAATAGGTACAATTTGAGGGCCATATAACCATCATTTGGTACATTTTAACCTCTATTTTTGCATTCAATGATATATTTTTCTAGCTATAATGTGTTCTTAGGAAGTTTAGGGAATATTTTCTATATCTTGTAGCATAATGCATTAAATGTGCTAGACAAAGAGGATTTATTATGAAAAAAATGTTGGAGAATAGTAGGAGAATATTCAAGAGGCTTTTTCCTTGAGTTAACCAATCACGAGTAGGTAATATCCCTATGTGACTATGAGTATACCAAGAGACCATATTCACTTTTATAGGTGCTTTGGAGGGAGCCAAACCTCCCTTCAAGGAGGCTACCCCTCAATCACTTTTGTATAAATAAGAGAGCCCAAAAGCTTAGTAGGATTCAAATTCTAGAGGAAAGATAGTGATTATTTTAGGACACTTTTTCTTGTATTCCCATTGTCATGTTACATGTTTGAACAATTTTTAGATTAATGAAAAGCATCATTATGATTATAGTCTAAGTTCACTTCAAGGGAGGTGAGTCTCCTTGGGTTAGGGCCTAACCTCAGTGCTCAAGCCCCTTCTTCTGTAATTTCTTTTTATGTATACCTTTGAATGCAACTAGCTTTCCTATGGTTTCTTTCTGCAAATCTAATTTATAAGAAATTTTTTTGCTCTATAGGTTGATAAGTGAGATCCCTTGAGAGGCTTGGTTATTTACCATGTGTGGACAAGAAAAAAATAAATTTATTTTATGTAATAAGTATATTCTATTTCAAATTCAACTCATCCTTTCAGTGATATGTTTTCCCTTGCAGTAAATATTTCGGAAATCATTTAATCACATTGTTTTCATTAACTGAACATTTATTTTATGTGCAAATGAAATCTATTCGTTCCTAAAGTAGAACTACATAATTTTCCATGCACGAGGACCACCTCCCTCAAAAATCCTCCTTCCATTTCTATTCATTTCTCCAAACTTTTTGAGTGTTGGAAATCACCTCACCAAGCTATAGGAGACTATTAGTTTTTCTTTCCCTTTGTACAAATTAGCTTACTAAGTAGATCTTGGCTTGGTAAGGTCTCGTGCAACCTTCCATATCTTCCTACTACCTTCTCCCACCTTCAAACAACTCTTAAAACCATTAGATTTCTTTCGAGTTCAATCACGTAGCAATCCTATAACAATGTGTAGTAGTACACATAGTTCTTTAGAACACACCCATAATTGCCTCTAAAGCTTGTATTTTGATTCACATCATTCCATGACATCCTCTAAGCCTTGAAAATGAAGTTGAGAAGATCATAGACCAACGAGACACCTTCCTTTAATCGTTGTAGTTTTAGTTTTGCAACTAGGGTATACTGTTTTGGTTATGAGTTAAGCAAAATGAATATAGTTTACCTTGATAACATTTGAGAATTAACTTTTTTTTACAAATAGATTATAATTTATTTGTATTGCAATAGTATAGATTTTTTTCTTTGCAAGAGAGATCATACTTACTTTCATGGCATTTTTTTTCCTGCAACTAGCTTAGGGTTACTTTCATGTTATTTACCTTCTGCAAAATAGATTAGGACATCATTTCTATTATTTCCTTTGATGCAAATATATTAGAGTTTCTTCCATGTAGTATAATAAGTTATGCTTCAATCACCTATTTTCTTGTAAAGTTAATCTAGGTATTTTCCCTTTTGGAATTTGCAAAGTTGACTTTGTACATCTCATTTCAATTCATTGCTTTAGAATAAATTGAGCATAATATTGCTTCATGTCCATGTAGCATTCTTTGATGTTTGTAGAATTCCATATTGATAATTAAAGTTGGTAACCCTAGGAGTTGCAAAATTCTTACTGTAGTTTTGGGTCACATGAATTTTTCATAGAAGTGGGTTTCTAATAAACAAGAATTTCTAATTTTTAAATCTTTCAAAAAGTTAATAACTACTAACACTTTTTCTTACACTTCCTTAATAATATCTTTTAGAATAACAAAGTGGCTGATGGTTAATCTCTTATATTGGATATGGGATGAAGGAGTCCTAAAATTATTTTCTCATAACACTAATTTACTTATTTTTCTCTCTAAAACTTTTCCAATAACCTGGCAAAGATGATATTAAGATATCACTTCCATCGTGAATAAAAAATTCAACAACATTTATTTCACTTCCATTGTGTATAAAAGATATCGCTTTGAAATAAATATACCCAAAACGGATTGACTTAATATATGTTTGGCAAACACATGCAAGAATGGCCATTTCAATTGCTAAAACCCTAAGAATCATTCTCTTTTTCATTGGAAAGATTGCAAGTGCCTAATATTTATATGAAATAAACTTAGATTATTTTGTTGAGAGTTTCATGTTGGAATTCTTTCCGATAATGTTCAGTAATGCAAGCTATCAATTTTTCCTCATATAACTCTCGTAATTGAGACCATTTTCAACGTAACTAGTTTAAGATTTTCTTTGAGTCACCTATTAATGTGTTGATCAATTTTCCTTGCGTTTTTATAAGAATCATTCTTTTTCTTCCTTTGAAGATTATTGGGTTCATTTAACCATTTTATCACTTCATTTAAACTATATATTCACAGTTCCTTTTGAGATATCCCTTCATTTAAACGAGATATTAGTAGTTTTTTTTGAGATTTTTTTATGTGTCATCATACCAACCACCAAAAGGTTTTTAATTAGGTGTTCCGTGACCATATTGAATGAATTCATTATTCACTTATAACAAATCTTTGTGAGAATCCTACTCCATTTCCTTGAAAAGTGTAAGTTGTTTGGCATTTTTTTTTTTCTTTCTACTCATTGCACACATACATTTGCCTTTTGGCAGTTTAGTCAGCATATAATACTTCAAAAAGAAAAATCATTTCATCTTGATATACTTTGTTAAGAGAAAACATCATGAAAATATGATGATATTCCATAAGATTAATCCTAATTTTAATGCTTTCAATCTTATAAATTATTCTCACATTTTCTATTAAACTGTCCATTGCTATACCTAGATGTTTGATTTTTGAATTGTACCTTCCTCTCTCACTATAATTTTTTGGTAGACATGTAAGTATGTTAATGTCTAATAAATAAATATGAGACCTAATCTAAAAATAATAATAGAAATACTTTTTTATTTATATAAAACTCTTGAGGTAGGGTAACACCATACATTCAGTACTTAAAGAGAACACTCCACATGCCATGTACTTGTTAATACAAAACTTTAATTATATATAATGTTCTAACCTCCAAAACACTTCTGGTCCCTTTCATAATGTGGGTTAATCCCTTTATTTATTAGCTATCACTTGTTTATTCATTATCATTAACTAAACTAATTAATTATGGTCATGTATACTCTTTGCACCACTATGTGATATGTATATTATAATTTTTTTTTTATTTAAAAAAAAGTTCATAATTTTATTAATAAAAATAAAATTAGAATATAACAAATTGAATTTTATTATTTGTGTTACTTTCAACTTTTTCTTATTAATTGACCTTAGTGAGTTTTATATTACTTTTAACATTTTAGTTTTTTATTTAACTTTTTATCAATTTTTAAATGTTTATAAGAAAACATTTACATCACTCCACTGTAAAGTACTTCTAGGTGTATAATAACAACAACAAAAAAGAAGCCCCTCCCAAAAGTAATATTTAAATATATATTATATAAGTTTAATTTTGAGTTTTCTTAATAGATTTTAATTACACAAAAAAATACCAAGATATAATTATAAATATAAAGATCAAAGCACTTCAATCTTCAAAATATTTTACAAGCTTTTATCTCTAGGAAAAAAATATTTTATAAATATTTATAAATTGGAAATGGTAAAATTAATTAATGTTTTATAAATGACCTATTATTTATTATCAAAATTAAAATTTACCAGAATTGAAATTTATAAATTTACAACGAGAAAAGTATTTAGTCCATTTTTTAAAATGTAATTAAAATGTAAATATGCTAAAGAAATTTTACATCAAAAACTAATTTATAAAAAAATCAAATCAATCTAATAACTCTAAAAAATAAATAAATAAATATAATTTCAAATCAAAACAATAATTATAATGCTTTGAAGAATAGATGATCTATATATCTTCGCAATACTTTCATAACCCCCTAAAATCAAATAATTATGAAATCATGTACCGTTCTTTCTAACAAATCTTGAATCATGCACGACCCTTTCTAACCCATTTTTCTTACGGACAATGATTTGAAACAAATTTAATAAAACCAACTGTCCCAAAAAAAACATAACTCCCGGACTGTTCCTTCTATGCTATCAAATTTAATGTACTCCATCAAAGTATTATATAAATAAAATTGTAGTATACTCGCTGTTGCAAGGTTCAAGGTCCGATCCGTTATGAGATTCTAATCTACTTAGACGGAAAAATTCACTGTCAGAATGATAATATTAAACCTATTGCATTTTTATAATAATGATACGTATTAAAAATAGGTATCCATATGACATCAGAATCTTAAGATAATGTATGTTGTTCTAAGTTTTAGAAACAAAATTATTCAGAGTTACATAATCACGCAATCAGGAAGAGTAACAGAAATGCTGACGCCTGGACGGCGACGAGGAGGACGGGATTGCAATTTCCCTTCAAGCTCAGAGATTGCTACACGTGAACCTTCCTCAGCCTTCTTTCGGGCAGACTGTTCCACTGCCAACTGCTCTTCAAACATTTCGGGCAGACTGTTCCACTGCCAACTGCTCTTCAAACATTTTTGTAGATTTACGCAATGTCTCCTCAACCTGATCAAACACGGTATGCCGTGAAAATATGGCCAGAAACGCAATTCCAAATTTTCAAATGTATATAACGGCTAGTAACCGTATTCTCATCTAAATATAGAATAATAGAAGTCCATTGTTAACGCAACTCGATAATCCAGGACATTTTAGGGTTAGGCTAGCTGATTTTTCGTACATTCTGATTTTTCCCACATGTTTTATAAATATTCTACATTTTTACGATAACTGTTATTTATAAACAATTAAAAGATCCTGGAGATGTTGGTTTAGTTGGATGTGGGAGAAGGGACTCCCATAAAAAGTTGGTCAGATTAAGGTTTTCGGGACTAACATAATTGCCTCAACAACTTTCAATCACAATCAGGTTAGAACTGTTCGTTGATGGAACAGTAAAGGGGTTAAAGTATAGTTTAAATAGTGAAATATTTGACAGTAATACTTTATTAAGGTGTACATATTTTATTCTTTAGAATTGAGATTGTAATTTTCTCGAAAAAAATACAAAAAAAACATGTTATTGACCACCATCATTAAACTTACCAGTGATAGTCCAACATTAATTTAATTCAATTATAAATTAAATTGATATATTAAAAAAAAAAAAACTATTCAACATTCTCAACACATGTAATATTATATTAATAAAATATATACAGAGCGATGCAACATAGCCAAGTTAAGTATGGGAAGATTCAGAAGAGTTATTTTGATTTCTTTTAAGTATGGGAAGATTCAGAAGAGGTATTTTGATTTTTATTTGTTTTGTTTTTGGAGTATTTTTTAAGTTTTTTTTTTTTTTTTTGTGTTAGTAGTATATTGTGGGTTGGTTATTAATATGTTTGGTGTTATAATTTAATTAATGCACTATGTAGTATATGCTGCTCAATGGATTTAACTAAATATAAAATTTAAAGTTGGCATATACTGCCCTATTGCATTAATGCAGTTATAACTCTATTAATATTGATTTTCTTGAGTCTTGAAGATAAGGTGAACACCCCACACTAATATCTAACTAGGCCCCCTATGCACTCAGTCAAGGGTGGGAAATCTTGCCCTGGGTCAGTATATGCCACTCATTGGATTTAACCCAATATAAAATTTAAGGTTGGCATAGACTGCCCCATTGCATTGATGGAGCTATAATTCCACTAATATTGATTGTCTTGAGCTTGGGGTTAGTGTCACTGGTCAGTGTATGCCATTGATTGGATTTAACCAAACACAAAATCTAAGGTTGGCATATACTGCCCCATTGCATTAATGGAGTTATAGCTTCACTAATATTGATTGTCTTGAGTGTTTGGAGAAGTTGAATGCCACACACTAATATCCAACTCTGTCTGAGGCTCTCTATGCAAGGTAGTCAAGGGTGGAAAACCCTGTACTATTTCACAAATAGCATAAGAAATATTTGCACTGAAAATTATAGTAAAATTTTGTGAAAATCTTGCAGAAATTTTTGGATATCTAGATTATAGTTGTAAGTTTCAATATTTTAAGTGTCCAAAATTTTTTGATAAGGTTGAATCCATTTCCACTTTCAAAAAATTTCAAAATTTTCACCTAATTCTAACCAGAATTTCATGTCCAACCCAAAATTATTTCCTCATTGCAGTACACCAATATAGCAATATTAATGACACCAATATTTTAGAGCAATCTATATAGCGCACACGCCAACATTTTATAGGAATCTACTGCAATCTATATATCGCACACTGCATGGCATTACAACATCGAATTCATAGACTAGCTTCCTATAAATGATAAAACGAATCCACACGACTGGAGGCCCCGAATAAATGATTACCGCTTCTGCTGATTTTTTAAGCTGTTCAGCGTGTTGTTTTTCCATAGTTTCGAGTAAAATTTCTACTTCTTTCTTCGAATATCCACCCGATTCGATATTCTTACGCCTGTTTGACCATTCCTGCAGAAACGAAAAAAAAATGAGCAAAGAGAACTTTAGATATATTCACTACCATTGTAATTGCATTCTGAAACATACCTGAGCCTCACGGAACATCTCGTTAGTATAAGGATGTCCTTCATTTTGAAAACTTACAATGTCTATCTGCTTGAGCAATTCAGTTATTTGTTTTTTCTTCACTATTTCTGATTTGGTTCTATTATCGAAAAGAACCTTTCTACCATTGCACTTGAGCAAAAGCCTCTGCAAATGTTTACATATAAAGTTTTAACATGCCATGCTATTTAAATATATACGTTCGAAAAATATTAAAGATATTAAAGAAGAACTAGATTTCGATTTTTTGAGAACATTTTGCTTGCTCAGTCCAATTTCCATTCATATACGCGAAGAATAATTTATAATTTATAAAGTGCAGAATAGTAGTATTCTTTCTTTCGCCTATATATCACAAGATCACGGACAGTTGCATGGAGTAAAATTAACAGGTAAAATGGCATATCAAAGTTACTTTTACCAGGCATGAGATGTTATCAGGAACATTTACAATAAAATAAAATTAATACTGAAAATGGCAGTTATAAAAGAAAATAAATAGTGAAAATGGCAGCTTGGACATGAAAGTTATCAATCTGTATGTTAAGAATCAAAGACACATTTATAATTCATAAGAAACGAGTTATTTTCTAATGTTATGAAAAGTTTTGAATCTGAATGGTTTTTAAACATATTACAGTGACATTAAAGAACATAGCTAAACATATTGTAGTGACCTAATTTAATACTTGGGGTTTCCATGTTTTGAAACTAAACATCTTCTTTTCCTTCAGAAATTCAATGCGCACAGCAGAGAAAGTAAGATTCTAGAAACAAAATTAAAATTTATTAGAATAACAATCAATAATAAAGTATTTTGGAGAAGTGTCAGAGACATTGTGAAGTTGAACCTGTTTTCATAATTATATTTTTCCTTTAGAAATTCAATGCGCACAGCAGAAAACGTAAGACGCTAGAAACAAAATTAAAATTTATTAGAATTACAATCAATAATAAAGTATTTTGGAGAAGTGTCACAGACATTGTGAAGTTGAACCTGTTTTCATAATTATATTAAAAAGATATATATGGGATACTATTTTGAAGAAAAAATGTATAATGTGATCTGACTTATTTTATAATGAAAGAATAACAATAATGGACTCTAGTTATAACTAATCTAAGTAAAAAAGTCAATGTATTGTTCAATAGTTTGTTATTCTTTTTTTATTGAAAATAAAGCTAAAAATTATATATCATACTATTTTGAAGAAAAAATGTATAATGTGATCTGACTTATTTTATAATGAAAGAATAACAATAATGGACTCTAGTTATAACTAATCTAAGTAAAAAAGTCAATGTATTGTTCAATAGTTTGTTATTTTTTTTTATTGAAAATAAAACTAAAAATTATGTATGATATTTAGTATTTAAAAATTTTAATGACAAAAAATTATGTTATTATAAGTAATAAACAAGATACTTTATACTCATTTTATATAAAACAATTTTATATCAATTTTATTATATTTCAATGTGTTCCATACATAAAATTCTAATATCATATACATAATTTTCATTTGAATATATATATATATATATATATATATATATATATATATATATATGAGTGAGACAATGCAAGGTAACTTAGTATTACTATCTCTTTCTATAAATATGGACATGAAAATATAAGTACTCTTTACATTCTACTATGATGGAGATGTGTAGTTGCTTTTCCTCTTAAAATGAGGTTGACATGTGGCAAACACAAAGAACAAGTGTCCATCTATCTAACTTTAGATATATAGTGCACCAAGGGAGAAAGTCTCTCAATTGCAAATCTATGATGTCTCGAAAGGCATCAAAATTTTGTAGTGAAAACATTTACTCAGATTTTCTCAATCTAAAAAAGAATTAAGTAACCTCAACGAAATTAATACACTAATAGATAGAAAGTGAAAATGCATTTACAAAAGTGTATATACATTAATAATTTGAAAAATCAATTAAAATGATAAGAATAAAGTAGATGCTTTAATATCCATAAAACATGTGAATCAATATTAAAACATAAAAGAATACAAAACTAGACAAGGAACATTCCAACAATAATGTCAAAAAATGCATCAATCAAATTTCTCTATTTAAATTCACAACCAAGGAAAAGCTTACCAAATGAGGAGAAAATATGATACAATAGTTTTTTATACGTAATAAAAGTCTCTACTTATGTGATGTAAAACACCTAGTTTTTAGAAGCATTAGTATCCACGAAGTTCAAATCTCATGATCTAATTTTAGATAATTTGAGTGTAGAAATAAATTTCGAGTGTGTGGAAGCAAATTGAGAAATTACACTATTGCAATGAAACTTCCAAGTTTGGTACCACAAACCATCATGCTTGGAACTTCCAAGTTTCATACCACAAACAATGATGCTTTCAGGTAGCTCATTCTTTTATACAACATTGACTATATTACTTTTCATCTCGACATTAAAACTAATCTCTAAAAACAAATCACAAAAAAATAAAACGAACAAAAAAAACTAAAAAAAAAAATACCAAAAAAAAATTGATTTACATCATTCGAAAACCAAAGAAACAGAAAAGCCTATAAAGCCGAGGAAATTGTTGTAAGAAACCATTGAATTCTAAGGAGCTTGATCAAGAGGCTAAAGACATAGAGGACCATGGGTAGCTTAAGGAAACTCCTAAGAATAAAGTTGCTAAAGACATAGAGGACCATGGGTAGCTTAATGAAACTACTAAATATAAAGTTTTGTGTGAGAGGAAATATATTTAGTCAACATTTGTTGAAGATAATGGAGAATATCCTAGAATAGGTAGAGTTGGTTCGTAGCGTGAGTATAGGAATTAGTTTCTATTCCTTAGGATGCTATTCTAACTTCCCTAAAACCATGTATTCTTTTTAATGTGTAATGTTGATTAAGAATATAGAGTGTTCCGCAGAGCGAGACTCTCTCTTTTGTAGCGCTAAAGAGGGGGTTTTATTTTCATTAGTACAAACATTGCTATTTTTACCATGAAAGATTAAAAAGGGTGCGTAGTGCTCATTTCATTATATATAGATGATTTGATAATTATAAGTGATGATATATATCTAATTGATGAAATCAACCACAAGATATCACATATTTTTGAGATGAAGCATCTCTTAGGTCTCAAGATCTGGAGAGATTTAGGTCAAACATTTCTGTCTCAAGCAAAGTACGTTAAAAGCATGTTACAAAAGTTTAGAATGGATCAGTGTAAGCCGGCACTGGTACCATTGCACCAGAACATCAAATTGCACTGTGAGATGGCTCAAAAACTGTGGATGCACACTTTACAGATAGGTGGTTGGGAGTGTGATCTACCTAACCACCACTAGACGTGATTTGGCTTATGCAGTTAGTGTGTTAAGCCAATTTATGTCTAACCCACTTGAAAGCCATTAGACTGCAACTAAGAATGTTTTGAGGTATTTAATGTTTCGAGGTATTTACAAGGTAGTGTAGATTATGGAATTATTTACAATCACTCTTCTAATGCTAGACTCGCATGATTTGTAAATTTAGATCGGGTAGGAAATGTAGATGATCGCACATCTAACAGTTTATGCATTCAGTCTTGGATCCGGGGTGATCACATGGAGCAGCAAAAGGCAGAACACAATCTCCTTGTACTCAATAGAATCATACTATCAAGCCATATGTGGAGCAACGTGTCAGGCACTTTGGTTGCGAACACTTCTCGACTATGTTGGCGAAGAATATAGACTGGCAACAACAATGAGATGCGGCAATCAAAGTTCAATCAACGTGGCCAACAATCTCGTGTTTCATAAAAACACTAAACATATTGATACTGAGGTTAATTTTGCTAGGGAGAAAGTGCAATCTAAAGAAATTCATGTCGAATATTGTAATACATGTGATAATGTTGCATACATTTTCAATAATACTCTTGGAAAAGTTAAGTTTCAAATGTTACGGAGATGTTAGCCATATATGTGAACCCATTCTCGGAGTGTTTAAGTTAATGGAAAATATCATAGAATAGGTAGATTTGGTAGTAATTAGTTTCTATTTCTTATGATGCTCTTCTAACTTCCCTAAAACCATGTATTCTATTTAATGTGTAATGTTCATGAGGGTTTTGGACAGCCAAGACTCTCCTTGTTCACACTCTCCACCTGACCATTAGATTTTATTTTCATTAATACAAACATTCTCATTTTTATAACATTAGTGCAACCAAAACTAGTGCAACCAGAGATACGAATTTATACCGTAGATATTGGCACATTAACCTTAGGCCCGCAATCTGAGCCTGAGGAAAAGGACACTGTTAACGGCAAAAACATACAGGATCAAAAGACGAGTAAAAATGTGTTACTACGCTTCCAGAAGAACAAAGGAAGAAGCAAAAAGCTTCCCTGTACATTAATCATGTATCAGATGCGTATTATGTTAATAAAATTTACTTTCCATCTTTGTACGCAAGTCAAAGGACCGCCGATTTTCTTAAAATACAATGCTTGTTAAAGAGTTAATGAGTATGTCATTTATTTGTGAACATCATTTATAGAAATTATTTTAGGATTCAACTCCTTTTTCATGAAAATGTTAGAGAAAGAGTTAATTAGTATGTCATTTATTTGTGAACATCATTTATAGAAATTATTTTAGGAGATAACTCCTTTTTCATGAAAATGTTAGAGAAGAATCTTTTTGGTAAGAAAAGTGAAAAAAGTAACCTGAAGTAGTCTTCCAAAGTCTGTTCATTTTCATCCAACGCATCACCACCAGTAAAGACAACCACCATGTAATTGATAATTTTCTCACCAAACAAAGTTTGCAAGGTCTCTAAAGTGCTCGCTTCTTCTGTAGAAAATCGATTTTTAATGGAAAGTACCAAAAGAACTCCATGGAGTCCCTCCTTTGCGAGGTCAATACATTTGACAATTTCTTGGCCGAGAAACTGTAGTGTGACGTTGGGGTCAAAAAGGCCTGTAATGGAAAGCTTAATAACTTAGTTTCCTATCAATTTTACAATGTTTTATTTAGTAAGACAGTACATTCATGATCAAAACTGCAGTCTACCGAATCAAACCATGGAAAATGACTTACTAATGTTAAAAGGAAAACTATGCTAAACAAAACAGCCATAAAAGGAACGATAATACTACACCTAAATGCAAGAAACGGCACATTAAGAACAAGCTAAAAAGCCATTCCAATACGGTTATCATTGTATAAGAAGTGATAGAGTACACGGGGCAAACTGACTCTTAAAGACCAGACGTTAATAATATATATAATTATATTGAGTTTGTTTACAATGTGTAATAATGAATGATGAATAATGGTTTTCCCTCGTTACAATATCTTGGAAATATTGGATTATGTTGTTTATTATTTTAAAATCTCACATTAATGATTAATAGTATAATGTTATGTTATGTTTTATATAAATTTTAGGTTAATCTTAAAATTATTATTAAGGATCCGATGTTGAGTAATTATATTTTGATCTTTATATTATATTATATTATTATGTAAGTTAGAATTTTTCATAGTTTTATTTTATTATAATTGTATTGTTTATTTCTCTTATATATATTAAGGAGATTTAGTGTTAGAATCATCAAATTTTATCTTATACATTGTATTTATGAGAAAATAAGATTTTTTCCTCAAAAAAGACTATAATGATTGATTTCTTATCATTTTTAAAGTGCAAGATTCATAATATCTGGTATCAAAGATCATGATCCTAAGGTTTTGTTGCTTGAATGATGTCATCTTAGCATTTTCATTATAACATTTTTTCACGCAATCTTAGATGGTGAAACTTGAAAATATTGAGGGGAAATATTGGGGAAGGTCTAGTTCAAATTGCAAATCTTGCTTTGTTATAGTTTTTGAGATATTCACTAAGAGTTCTTAAATGTTCCTACGTTCATTCTCAAACAAGTAAGTTCATAATTTTTTCTATAACTTTGTTCTTAGGAGGTTTTAAATAGTGAAACATGGAACAAGTTGAGGAGAAATTGCAATGAACATCTGGTTCAAATTTTATACCTTGGCTAGCTATACTTTTGGAGATCTTCTCTAAGGAAGTTAGAGTTCTTGAATGCTCTTGAAATGTGTTTCAGACAGGTTAGTTTGGAATTTTCAATATAACTATTTTTTGGAAGGTGTGAGACGGTTAAACTTGATTTGTATTGAGGGGAAAGTATAGATAACATCTAATTCAAATTTAAAATCAAGGTTTGCTATACTAGAGATATTCTCTAAGGAAACTAGGGCTCGTGAATGCCCTTGAAATCAGTTTCAAAACAATTGGCCTGTCATTTTCACTATGAGTTCTTTCATGGGAAGTTTCAAATGGTACAACTTGGATTATATTGAGAATGAATATAGGGGCTATCTAGTTTATATTTCATAGTTCTATTTGCTATACTTTTAGATTTATACTTCATGCAATTTAAGGTTTATGAAGGATCTTGAAGTCTACATGAAATAGGCCACCTTGGTATTTTTTTGTAACATTTTTCTATGACTTTTTAAGTTGTGAAATATTCATGGATCTTAGGAGACATATAGGAGTATATGAAGTATAATTTTTGGAATTATGTTTGAAGAATCTCACACATGGGGCACAACACAATATTCATGGTGGGAAGAGGCCAATAATCAACAACTCTTAGGAAAGTCACCATAACATTTTCTTGGAAAATCAAATGACTGTCACACCTATGGAATCATAGAGAGGAAATGTGAGAGTGTTAAAGAAAAAAGTTTCATACTCAAAAGGATCGAGCCTCATACATATAAAAAGAAAAGGCTCATTAAGTTAGATATTCTCCAAATTAGTGTTTTAAAGGTAGGTAAGCTACAAGTGACTTAACTCTTGAGTAGAAGATCCAATATTTTATTTTTGTGATTGTAATTTGTGATAAAGAGGATTACTGTTATTATTTTCCAATATGATTACAAAGAAATCCATCACATGAATTAAACCCAATGAACCATCATCTTGTAATCATGAAGAAAGTGAAGACTTAGAATTTAGGTTTTCAAAATTAGACAAGAAAGTTAATGAAATGGATGATAGTATGTTCAAAACAATGGATTTATTAGAGTCTAAAGAAAAGAGTAATAGAGAAATAGTGGATGAAATGAAGGAAGAAATATAAAAGCCTATGAATACCATGGAAAATATTCTTTTGGGGAAAATATTATCTTGAGATTCAAGGAAATCATTAAAATAAGAAGACTCATTGTGCTAAAACAAAATCACCTATGGTAAATATCTTATCACAATTGGAGAGTATAAATATTTAATCATAGGACCATAATAAGAAATTTTCAATATAAGATCCACATCCAAGGTTTTCAAGTTAGTAGAAAGAAACTAATATATTGTTAAGATCTACATGAGGAAGTTTCATGGTAATGATATTATAACATGGACATTTTACATGGAGCATTACTTTGGTCAACACCAAATGGCATGCTATCAAAAGGTAAATATTGCATCCATATTTTTAAACAAGACCAAAATGTATGGTATTAATGGTTTTATTAAAGAAAAATTTATTTTGCTATATCTTGGTGTATTTTTACTCAGGAATTGATAACACATTACGGGGATATTGAGAGTAATGTTTTCTTTAGTCAATTGTTCAATATTTGGAAAAGCCTTTCAGTTATAGAGGACATTAAGAAATTCCAAAAGTTGATTCTAAAGGTAGAGGACATTTCAAAGGATTTTGTTTTAGACCTATTTTTTAGAATATTAAAGAAAAGAATTCAAGATGAGGTGCATATCTTTGAACATAAATATCTAGAGCATGTTTTCAATTTAGCAAGCAAATTTGAAAGTAAACATATGGTAAGTAGAAAATGAATCCCCAATAGTTGTAGAGAAGATCATGCTCCCTCTCCTAAACTAACAAGGTTGAATCCTTAGAAAATGGGTGAAAGAGGAGAAAAGAGACTACATTTCAATTGTGACAATGTTAAGTACTATATAAGCCTAATTTTAACTACAAACCCCCTTATTAATCCCTAAATATTGAGTGATTGCATTTATATTGTTATACTATTATCTAGGATAGAAGCCCTCATCATCTGATTTTATTATTTCTTTAACCATTCCCTCCTATATATATATATATATATATATATATATATATATATATATATATATATATATATATATATATATATATACACTAAGGAGATCTAGTATGAGAAACATCAAATATTGTCGTGTACATTATATTCATTGTAAAATGAAGTTTCCCCCTCAAATATGATTGTGATTATTGGTTTCTTATTAATTTTAAGCCACAAGGATAATAGCAATTGGTCCAAAGCTCATGATTCTAGGATCTTTCTACTTAAAACAAGTCATCCTAGAATTTTTTCTATCACGATCTTTTTTGGAGGTTTCAAACAATGACTCTTGGAAAATATTGAGAAGGAATCTCGGGAAATATCTACTTCAAATTTGAGACCTTGGTTTACTATATTTTCATGGATATTTTGCAAGGAATTTAGTGTTTTTTAATGCTCCTTAAATTTGTCTCAAATAGACCTTAGTTCACTATAATTTTATATATACCCTCTACTGAAGTCCAAGTTCCTGAATGGTCCTCAAAGAAATTTCTTAGCTTGTAATTTTGGCTATATGTTCATGTCTAGTACCTTTCAGATTGTAGAATATTTATGGATCTTCAAAGACATACAAAAGTACACCAAGTAGAAATTTTAGAATTATATCTGAAGGATTATAAATGTCACACAATATACAAGTTTCATCATAGGAAGAGGCAAAAAATAACCAAATATTGCCAAAGTTACTGTAACTTTAACTTGACATGTCAAATTTAGTTCAAACTTATTGAATTAAAGAGAATACATATAAAAGTATTAGGTAACAAATTTTGAGTTCTAGGAGGGCTCAAATCTCAAAGATATAGCATTAAAACTTAGCCAATTATTATATTCTCCTAATTAAGGTGCACAACTTAGTAATGACCTAAGTGTTGATTAGAAGATACCTTTTTTTAGTGACTATTTTTTTGTAAAGAGGAGTTATATTATTAATTTCCATCATGCGGCCAAAAAGAGCTACTTCACCAATTAAATATATTGAAAGATCATCCTTCACTCATGAAAGAAATGAATACTTAAAATTTAGGTTATCAATTAGAGAAGAGAGTTAATGAAACTCATGGTAGTATGTTGAAAACCCTGGTTTTATTAGAGTCTCGAGAAAAATTTAAAAGAGAAATGGAAAATATGATTAATGAAAACACAAGAAATTGAAAATAAAATGAATAAAAATAAGGAATATATAGAAAATAAGATAAATTAAAATATTAAAAAAATAAAAAAATTATCTCTATGGAATATCTTCTATTGGGGAGGCTTCCCAAAAGGGAAGTGGACATCATAGGAAATCAAGAACATAAGGAAAAGCATGGTGTGGAGAAAGAATTTCATATAGGGTGATCTAGATTATATCATTATATTATTTTTCATGTGTATTGAAATATTTCCTTAATTTCGCTATACCAATGACATAACCAAAATACACTAAGGATTGTTGACAAAATTCTAATTTCGTAAGGTTAACAACCAAGTAATGGTTTTCCAATGTCTCTAACATCTTCATGAGATTTGATATATTTTATTATCATGTATAGTTAATATTGAATATATCATCTAATTACAATGTCACAAATGAGTCTAGAAAAGATTGCAATCCATACTTTGCATGCATTCATATAGGTCATTCCTTGTCCTCAAAGTAATACTCCAAGTTTCTTATTCTTTAACATGTATCTATTGGTATCCTAATTTGAGATCTAACCTCGTGAAGTGATTAGAATGTTGTAATTAATCTAAAAATTTACTAATTTTGGGAAATAGGTAGTGATGTTTGAGGATTATATTGTTAAGACATTTATGGTTGATAAAAATTGCTCATTGTTAGGTATTATGATGATTGGTGACCTTCAAGGTGAGGTTCTTGATTGAATTTTTCTCTACTCTATTAACTGCTAAGACTATTTCATCACTCCATCTACTTCTAGGATGGACTTGTTGTACAACAAAATATTTGAAAATGTGGATTTAGGAAAAAACTATATCTCATGCTCTACTTCCTTCTTTGGTGGTAAAGTCCTATGTAGTGTACCAAGATCCATTTTCAAACACACTAACACCCTTTTATTATTTTCACATGCTAAATTTCTATTTTTTTCTTATACTAGATTATATAACTCATAAAAAATAACTAATACAGTTTAATTAATTATTAGTTATATATGCACATGATATACCTCGCCTTCTACATTAACTTATATGCAAATAATGCTTGATTAGCAAAAAACATATAATACAACATGACTATTCAATTGTTAACATCAATTACCATAAAAAAAATACAAATTAATATTCAAATTAAAAAAGAAATCATAATAGAACACTTTTCTTAATGAAATCCACCAAATAATTTTTTGCTAAGAACACTCCTCCTAGCCTTAGGAACTAATATTTTAGGACTCTGAACAACATGACATCCCTAAGTTACAACTATAACATTAGCATGACTAACAATATCATTCTATCACTAAGCCTCATACAATACCATACATAATTATATCACTCATATAACCATCCCAATAACCTTCATTTTTTTCTACTCAACCCACATCATCGAAGAGAGTATCCCCTATCTTTGTAAGTATGATCCCCTAAGTTACCTCTCTCTAATAGGTCTCTAGTTTAAGTTGTCTAGAAAAAATTATACCCAAGGATAGTACAGATGCTCCTATAGTAATTTTTCATTACATTCGACATGTAACTTAGTCTCCATACGGTTCTCCATTCCCCCTAGACAACCATATGAACTAGTAAAATGAATAGGTTGGAATAAATCAATAAGCCTCTACTTAACTCACAAAATTTGCACTTTTGTGTGCATGGATTTGATTTGGCACATGGCATTCTCTTAATTTCTCCCATGTAATCTAGGGTTGACTATTTTTGAAGATAAAAAATTTAGGTTATGAAACTAACTAATATTTTATCTCATGAATTTCTCTTTGATACATGTGAGCCCCTTCAACTCGCTTTTGTTCCCCTCTTACTCAATCAGATGCCCATGATACCTTTTTTTCATCGTTATGCCATGAGGGCAATGACATATTTTGTTATTATCATTATGTAAAATATTTATATTAAATACTTTCTTCCTTGGTCATATCATGAAACTTACCAACCTATTTATTTTCTATGTACAATTTTCATTACAAAATTAGGAGTATTACATTCCCATCCCTTTTAATTTTCCAGTTCCCTCACCCCACGTATTTTATTAGGGTCACTATATATAATATACATATATGAAAAGTATCGAAACAACTGTGGTTATGTATATCACATAGCCTCCTCTATCTCCCATATAATCTCTTAAGTGTTGTAACAACTAGAGCAGCTCCATTAGACCTTTACTAGCCCTGTGTAATTTCTCCAAATCGCCTTGACTTATTGGTCTTGCTTAGGGCCATGTATATACTGTGCGAATAACAAAAAACGAAGTATATTATGTAGATATATGGATGAAATTAATGAAAGTTCATATTCAATTGGCACAATTCTATTCATTATGATAGATGTCCCACAAAATCGTATTTCCAACTTGCTATAGCTTCCTAATTTTATTGACCTCCTCTTTTGGTTAAATTTTATAAATACATGGTCACCCACTTAAACTTATTTACCTATTATGCCCTTATATACATAATTTTTTTCTTATAATATCCTACTTTCAAATTCTATTTAATTTCCATTACTTGTTATTCCATTTCCTTGAGAATATCTAGCACAAGAAGTAATTTGTTAATTTTATTATCACAACATACTATAGTAATTCATTTTCATAATATAATTCCTCAATTATGATCGTTTTTAATGAATCTTGATATCAATTATTATAGTGAAATTCAACTAAGTATAAATACTCTTCCAATTTTGATGGTTTCTAAATCACATACATCCTTAAGGTAACTTCAATCACCTAAATATGCCTCTCTATCTACCAATCTAAATCTAATGGTATGTTGAATTGAAATTCAAATTAGTGCCCAATGGATTGAATAAAACTTTGGAAACATTTGATGTAAACTCGTGATCCTTATCAAAAATTATTTCCTTATGCTCTCCATATAACCTAGCAATTTGTCTAATGTATATTTCTATAGTGTTGGTTATGTTATATGTTGAATTTATTTGAAATGAATGAGTAGACATAGCAAGCTTATCGACCAATACCATAAAGGAGTCATGTTTCCTCATAGTCCTAAGAAATTTTGTAACAAAATTAATTAAAACAAATTCCCACTTCCACTCTCGAATGGGCATTTCTTATGACAATCTAGTTGGATGTCTATACTAACCTCAACTTTCTAGCATTTGAAACACCTAGATATATAATCAGCCACTTTTATTTTCGTACATGGCTAACAATATTTATCTATTACTATTGAAATTGTTTTTTGGTACCCTTGATGGTCGAGATAGGGTAAATTTATGGAGTTCACTCATCACTAGTGATTCTAATTGCATACAATTTGGAACATAAATGTTACCTTTGTACATAAGCATTCCATCTACACTCAACTCATAATTTGTGTGTTTTGGTTGTAAATCACCTTGCTTTAGATTTTCTTTAATTTGGATGTAATGGTAATATGAAATTGCATCGTCTAAAAGTATGACATTAGAATCAAAATTTTGTATACTTATGGCTGTAGCATGCATTGCATGCATTCTTCTATTTATTGTATCAACACTTATGTTTTCTTCTCCTATTATGTGCATTATTTCAAATTCATGCACACTAAAAAATTATGACCATCTAAATTTCCTTGCATTCAACATTGGTTGCTCAAATATATATTTTAATCCGCTCTGATCTATCACCAACTAAATTCTCTTTCCCATGAAGCTGTGTCTTCATATTCTAAGAGAATGCACTATGGCTGCCAACTCCAAGTCATGTGTTGAATAATTGTCTTTATGCATATTCAATTTCCTATATTCCTAACATATCACATGGAAATTTTCCATAAATAATCCACCACACCATTTCTTTCCTGCATCAATGCACACAAAACATTTGTCACTCCAATCTACAAATTTTAAGATTGGTATAGATATCAATAAATTCTGTAAGTGTTGAAAGCTTTCCTCACATGTTGTTTTCGTTAAAATTTTATCTCGTTCTTTTTCAAATAACTAATGGGTTGAGAAATGTTTGAGAGACCTTAAGTAAATATTATCATAATGTCTTGAAAGTCCCATGAATGAGTTAACCTCGATCATATTTCTTAGGGCTAGAAAACTTATGATTGCTTCTATCTTCTTTATACCTTCTTTTGAGAGGATATGCCTAAAGTAGTGGATCTAATTTTTTCAAAATAAACATTTACTAAGTTTGGCATAGAGTTAATTATCTCTTCAAACTTGTAGCACCATCCTTAATTTTTTCTCATGCTCTTCCTTTAATTTGGAATAAATCAATCTAGCATCTAAAAATACAATGGAAAACCACAAACCGTCTAAAAATTCCATTCAATAGTCATGTATAAAAACCAAGTGCATTTGTTAATCCAAATGGTAGAACAAAACATCGTACTCTCAATCACTTTTCCTAAGGGTTGTTTTACTTATCTCTTATTCTTTAACTCCTACCAGATGGTATCTTTATCTTAGAACAACCTTGGAAAATACTTTTTCTCCTTTTAGCTAATCATATAAATCATGTATCCTTCATATTCATAATGGATACTAGTAGTTAATTTTTACGTTGTTTAGTTACATAAAATCTATGCACAACCCAAATGTGCCATCTTTATTCTTAAAAAGAGAATTGGGGCTCTCTAATGTGACATAGTTGGGAATCTATATCCTTTCTTTAGAATTTCCTCCAAATGTATTTGTAATTCCTGCAACTCTAGTGTACTAATTCTATATGGAGTTTAGCCACTAAACTAGTGGAAAAATATATTCCCTTCTTTGGTTGAAATTTTTGGTTTCCACTATGCACATTCTCATATTTATTCAGAAATGGGTGGTATTCAAAACATGGTATGATCTCCTTGGATGCCTCCTTCATATAATATGCATATACTTGAAACCCTTATCTAAAGCTCCTTTGAACTTCATATGTAGTATATATATGATGGAAATGGCTATTAGAATCTCCGAGACCTTGTTTTGTTACCCTTCCTCATAACGTGTAACAATATAGGATAGACTGACACTTTTCCAACCAATTCATGCCAATGAGAATGCCATAAGAACCCAAATGAATGACATTTAAATTGGCAGTGTTATTTACCCAATTCAAATTTATTGGACAACTCCAAACAATTTCATTGAAGTATCTTCTAGTTCCATTAGATATCTAGACGAACTACGATCTTCTGGGCATCACTTTTTTTTTACTTGACCGACTGGAAATTTGAACCTTAAATATCATGTTTTAAAAAATACTTCATAAAGTTGTGATTGCCAATTTATTTACCCCCTGTGAAATTATGCATGATCTCTTTTAAATGAATCCTATCCACTGTTTTCGAACTAATGTAACTATGACTTACCCTTGGGTCAATTAAAATTGCAATAAGTTGGTTTCAAGTATTACCTTCTACTTCAATCATGTGTAATTAATTCTTAAGTTTTCAATCTTCTATGGTTTCATATATCCATGCGTTATTTCTTCCCATGTCCTCAACTGTATTATCTACTCGAAGGTTATGGATAGTCTTCAATTTTTCCTCCTATGAGGAAAATATATGAACAATATTTCTACCTTACAACCCCAAAATTTAAGCAGTTCTATTGGTGTCTTCCTTAATTATTTTTCCATATTGGACACATATTGATCCATTGGGCTTGGTTTATTTATATTAGGGATACTTGTAAAATAAAAAATGGGTTTGGATCCATTCATCCTCTTAATTGCGTTTTCCCTCATCTTCTCTTCCAATACCTCTTCCAAGTTCTTTGCTCATCAACTATGATTTTATGATTGAAACATTAGGCTAAACCACTTAGAAATATTTTTATTTGGACCTTCTTATCCTCAATAAATCCAACATGCCTCAATAGATTGAGGAATTTATTTCATATTTCTCCATGATCATTTTCCAAAGGTTAAGTTCTAAGAACTCCATTTTTTTATATTAGTACTTAGAAAAATAATATTCTTGAATGCATTATTTAAAATTATTTTAAGTAATATTCTTCTCATTCAAATGCTTGACTTGTGTTAGCTAGTCCCCCACATGGAAGCCTTTTTTTTCCAGTGGTAAATGGAAATCATGGCTTCTATGTTGAAGTAGCTATGTAGTTGAAATTACTTACTAACCCAAAGAAGCCATGATTCAAATTATTCTCCTTTCTCATATTCTCCATCATATATTGCTGGATTTATTCTTTTGAGTTCCACTTATATTTTATCAAACTCATATATCCTCCTTTGATGTCTTACAAAAGCGACATGTAGAGTGTTATGTGATTCCCTATAGGAATGTCCCGTTCATACTCAGTAACCACGCAAACGTTGTGGTGTTTGATTTATAGTGGCACTTTCTAAATTTTATATATTTTATATATTTTCCTTGTATCACAAGGCTTATTCTCCTCTCTATGCCTTGAGTTTCCTACTCTCCTAAGTTTCCCTTGCAACTAGTTTAGGCTTTAAAGTAGTTGATTGGTCTTCTCCTGGGAACTAATTATCCTTTTATCATCAGCCTTGTATATAAATAGCCCAATCCTTAGGCTCTTAATGGTATATGACATCTCATTTGTCTCTTCTCTATCTCTATACCCATTTAATTTTGAGTTAGTGACACCCATATTAACATTCATCCCCAAGCCCCCAATATAATTTTTATGGACATATAATCCTGAACATCCTCCATACTCCATACTCCTTATTTTAATGTCCATTTTTTTAAATTCTTGTTTCTATTTCTACAATGTGCCTATAATAGTACTATTTAACTCTTAAAATGATACTTAAATACAATTTTCCAATTATATGTAACTTAGGATTATTTCACCATTATATGTTATCAATAGCCTTTTTTTCTAAGAATATTTACTACCTCATTCAAAAATGGGTTGGGAGATTATTTCTCCTCCTTACTAGCTTTCTATTTATTTCTCACTTGTCCAAACTTGATTTGTAGGTTGAAAATTATGTTTTTTTTATGTTTGGCTTAATTTGCCCAATTTTTTCTTATACTAGTACAACGTATTTCCACTAATATACGAGGAAATTGGATGCCTAGATTATAATACTAATTCGATGCCTATGTTATGCTATCCCATGGATTTCTTTTGACTTCTCTTGTGCCCCATTCTGAGTTTTGAGGAAGGACTTGTGCCTCCTAGATGTAAACTAGTACCTGATTCCTCCCTCACTATTTCAAGTGTAATTTTCTCATACTAAGTCTATTTCAAAATTTAAATATCTAATTCAAATTTTCTCTCCAAGATATTTCATTTTAATTTTCAAGATCCTTTCTCAAGGAAACAACCTTAGCTTCTAGTTTATTGTATGTCCTTCATTTTCTTTTAGTTGGATGGTCACCACTTCTTTGATTATTCTTTATTCTTCTAATTGATTATTTGGGAGTATGATTATGGTTTAATTAGAGTCATAATATCTCCTTTCATAACACATTAGTATATATCTTAACGTCTTTGCATTTATCCTAAATTTGTCTATTTATCTAAAGGAAATAATCAATCCACATTCAAGATTTTCTTCTTCTTATTTTGACTTGATTTCTTCTTTTCCCTTTCTATGGGTGTTTGTGGCCATGAGAAGGAAATATTTAGCACTATCTTGATTAGATGATTTTTCAACCTCTTAGGTTTATGAGATGTTTTCCTATTTAGAATAAACACCTTTATTCTTGAAAGTATTGTAATTATTAATTTTCCTAGAATTCTTCATTTTGTTTTCATCATATTAATTATCTCTCTAACCATATGATCATTTAGAAACATAATGATTAATTTACCACAATTATAACACTTGAAAGGTAACTTACCTTTATCTCTTCAGCTACTGGAATTAACAAAGATCTTTTACTTATGTGATGTTACAAGAATTTCATTTAAAAGAGTATAAAACAACCACATGTGCATATTAAAAAAAGAAGAAACGTAACAACAACCATCAAATCAATGAAAACAAACACGTTGATGATGAATTTCACCCAATGTGGGTAACGTCTTTGGGCCCAATGTCAAGAGAGTGGAGGTTGCTTCATTTAATGTTGTAAATGATGATAATGTACATGGAATTCTCTTTGTCATTACATGAAAGAATACACTCAATCAGAGTGACATTCCTCTCCATGATACATTCTCCCTACACAAAATCTCACTCAAATGGATTCTCCTCCAACATGACAAGCTAATCCAATCTCACATAATATGGAAAAAAAGCATCCATAAACATAATAGCAATTGGGGATCTCATCAACAAGAACATGATGTCAACAAATCAAGAAGCATAGCATGACATAACTGCATCATATACCTCCACGTTCAAAGATGGCTAAAAAATAAGCTTAGCTGCTGAAATGGACTGCACCACTGAAATCATGGTGATGAGTGGTGTAAAATCAACTATAAACTTGTCCAATTATGACACCGTCAAAATCTGGGCCATCAATAATCTTGTTGAAAATGCTCGGAAAATCTACTGCTCGAATGAAGATTCTAATTGCACCACCACGCTCGCTACAAACTTTCGAGAAGAATGACTATAAATTCGACATCATTTTGTCCCTAGAAAAATTTAGTCTCTAAGGGAATCTAAAGATTCCTCAACATTCTCCAAAGATTCTTAGATGTTGGACACCTGCATTTCTGCTACTCATATGGAGCTTCTAACTGCACGATTGGACTCTTAGTGAGAAAATGTGCAAAAATTACTATCCACAGGTCAAATTCTTGCATTGGCACCTATTGCCATCAAGGGAATCTTTCTGCACATCTTGTGGATTCTCATTCACGGTTTTTCCTTCCTACAACTCGTCGTTCTGTTGGTTGGAACTCTGCCCCTCCTTTGTGGTGGAATGAAAGAGGTGAGTTTATATAAGTTTGTGGTGGTAGATTTACCAACATAGGGTCGTTGGTACAATGGTTAAATCACGTGTTCGTTGCCGAGGTGTCGGGGTTTCAAAACCCGTCCCGTCCAAACTTGGTGCTTTATTTAATTTTTAAACTTGCGCTATAATTTTAGGTTGATGGTTAGCATTTCCATGAGTGGTTTTCAGTTATGGTTATCAAATTCATTTGAAACGATTATCACATATTTAGATACATATTACTCTTGGCATTGATTTAACATATAATGTGTTATGTTATGGTTTTGTGGAACCACCCAAGAAACGGCCCGACTCCATCGGGCTGGGCGGATTCAGACGTCGTCGGTTCTGGAAGTCATGCCATATGGCGCGTTGTTAACTATTTGTGTTATACATTTGGAATTTTGACCAGTGGGGGTAGTTGGGGTTAGGTACTACCCCCTATTTTTAACGGTTTTTTTTTTTTTTTATGTTATATAATATTTTTGTCAATTTGACCAAAACCAAGGGTAATAATATAAATTAATTGTTTGACAAATTTGTCTATTTTTGGGAACAAAATTCCATGTCTGAGACTTTTTCAATTTGTAGGATCATTAAACCTCGCCCACATACCCAGTTTGACCAAAACTTTAACTAGATATATCTTCCTCATTCGAACTCAGATTGGAGAGTCATTTGCACTATTGGAATCAGGGTGACAAGCACTTCAATTTTGTTCTAGTTTGGGAGCATTTTGACCACTTTTATTTTTGAACTATTTTGAGCCCTCTTTGACCTCTAAGCATCTCTCGAGTCACCTAGATCATTCCTCCTCATTGAGGAGCTTTTGGTCCTCCAAAAGCATGAAGATAATCTGCAATTATTGTGTACCTTATCTACGCCACAAGTGTCATGACAGGTCACCCTTCCTTCTCCTTCACGTTTGTTCTTTGGAGCCATAAGCGATGACGTGACACCTACACCCTCTGCAAACTGGTAGTACAATATTTACAAACTACATGCTTAATTACATGATCAACTATTACCCAAGCATCTCCACACTTGCCACGAGTTTATAAGACACACTTTGTGGTCAAGTTCACATCATAATGGAAATCAATTCCCGGCCTATCAATAAAATTCCAAAACATCATTGTCACTTTAATAAGAGATGGAAAACATGTCATCACTTTTACATTATGTTGCAACATATGATTTACAAAATGAGGCCATGACAAGCTATCATGTCTAGTAAAATCATCTCTTAATCAACAAAGTTATCCAAGAGGAATGTGGTGGATTTTCTTGTTGAACACCTTCACTAACTAATTTTTGCATGGCTACTTTGTCCTTAAGACAATGCTCTAGATGGAGCATCCAACATGTGGCTTGGTGATGACCACCTCTACTGCAATGAATCGAAAAATATTCTTCCTCTAGAACTGCTTTACCTTCTTCCTTCCCTGATGTGGAGAAGGGAGGGCTTCCACGCCTCATCCTCTTTGTTGCTTCCATTCTCTTCCATCATTCAGCAAACACGTGGTTATGTAAACAACAAAAACTACGTAGTTTCCAATGCCATATTATCTATTCATATTTAACAACATGCTTGTAAGTAAAATGAACTTTGAAATATTGAGACTTGTTATACCCTTCCTCGCTATCTTTGGTGCAATTCTGGTGATGAGAGATTGCCTCAGCTCTTCCTCTATAATTTTCACTGCCATGGGATGATGGTGATGTGTTCCCATCATTCTCTTTCCTCGACAGTTTCAACAATGTCTTGGAAGCTTTTGAAAACTTCGAGCCTTCTCCTTCAGTCTACGCCAAACCTACGAATCAAGGTATTTTCACAACCTCCAATGCTTGAGTCATGCCTTGGCCATTAACACCATGTCCTCATCCTTTATACCTCATCTTGTTAAGGAGTCTCATGCGAGTTCCTATAATGGGTACCTCCACATTTCCAACAGAAATAAAATCATGTGAAGATTAAATTGAAGAATGATCAACATTTTTTACCTCAGTTGTCGATTCTGAAACAGGTGATGATGGCTTTGCTAAGCCTTCATTGTGCTTGAACTCCTCCAAATACTTTTGCATGGCTCGTAGCTGAAGTTATAGTCTCTTCTTCTCCTCTTTATCTTCTCGTAGAAGCCTCCTTAATTCATCATTCTCTCCTTGAAGGCTCTGACTGATACCCTCATTTGAATGATGGAAAGATGAAGAAGAAGATGAATGTACACTAGATGGGGTAGATGGAGCTTTATTCTATGCTTTTTCTTTCTCCCGTTCTTCTCTTTCCATTTTATTCTAATATAATTCATCTAGTATGCATACAATGTGTGACATCCTCAGTAGGTCCTCATACATATCTTTCTCATTCGTCCATTTTCTCTCTATTTCATGTTCCATTGTTCATACTCGCAATTAACATCTGCGAGAATACCATTCTGATACCAAATTTGATTCGGATCTCTTCAACTACAGGAATTAACCAAGATATCTTACTTCTATGATGTTTGAATAATTGCATTTAAAAGAGTATAAAACAACCACATGTGCATACTAAAAGAATAGGAAACTTAACAACAACCATCAAATCAATGAACACAAACACATTGATAACAAAGTTCACCCAATGTGGGTTACATCTCCAAGCCACGTGTCAAGAGAGTGGAGGTTGCCTCATTTAATGTTGCAAATGATGACTATGTACATGGCATGTTATTTGCCATTACAAGGATGAATACCCTTAATCAGTGTGGCATGTCTATTGATGAGACGTTCTCCCTACAGGAACTCTCATTCAAATGGATTCTCGTGCAACATGACAAGCTAATACAATCTCACATAATGTGGAAAACAAGAATCCATCAACATAATAGCAATGGGCGATCTCAACAACAAGAATATCATCTCAAGAAATCAAGAAGAAAAGCATGACATAATTGTATCATATACCTTCACTTTTGAAGACGGATAAAAAACACAAATCTTAGCTATTGAAATGGACTGCGCCACTAAACTACTATCGATGAGTGGTATAAAATGAATTCTAAAATTGTTCAATTCCGACACTATCAAAATATGGGCCCTTGAGAATATTTTATATTCCCCGATTATGAAGATGCTCGACTGACTATTATGAGCACACCAGTGCACTCCTTGAAAAATTCTTAGAAGAATGACTATAAAGTCGGCATCATTGTGACAGTGGAAAAATTTAGCCTTCAAGGTAATTTAAAATTTGTATTAACTTATATATTGTTGTTTTCCTTGATTTAACATATAATGTTTTGTGTTATGATTTTGTGGAATCACGTGGTAGGGAGAGGTTGGTTGAAACCCTGCCAGTTCCGGTAGTCATAGCACATGACACTTTGTTAGCTATTTGTGTTATTTGGTTGGAACTTCGACTGGTCGGGGTGGTGGGTCTTATGGCCTAACCTCTAATTTTTATTTATTTTTTATAATATTTTTGTCAATTTGACCGAAACCAAGGGTCATAAGACAAATTAAGTGTTTAACAAATTCGCCCATTTTCGGGAGCCAATTTCCATGTCCTCGACTGATTCAATTTGTAGGATCATTAGACCTCCTCGCCCACATACACACTTTGACCAAAACTTTTACGAGCTCTATCTCCCTCATCCAAAACTTTTACAAGCTCTATCTCTGCCATACAAACTGAATTCGAGTGTCATTTTCAACATTGGAATTTTGGAATTAGGGCGAGGAGAACTTGTTCTAGTTTGGTAGCATTCTAACAACTTTGGTTTTCAAGTTATTATGAGCCCTCTTTGACCTATGAGAGTCTGTGGAGAATGAAGCTAATTCATGGATATTTTTGAAAGATATTTCAATTCTTCCAAGGTTCAAACTTTCACATTAAACGTATAGGGGAGAGATATCAAAACATTTTAAACTACTATGAATCAATCACTTCATCAATTATTTTAACAATATTAACTATTTCATATACCTCAGGGAAGAAGTATGATATGTTTTCATCTACTTGCATCCTCAATCTTTCAAAGTGCATTCAACGAACTTTAATCTTACCTCTCCTAACCTAGTCATCTCCTTCATTGGTGCTTTCTAAGTTGTGTCACATATCCTTTGTTGATTTGCAATAGGTAAATTTGACAAATTATGATTTTGAGAGGTCACAAAGGATAAAATTCATTGCTCTTACATTGTGGGTGCAATGTATTTTTTCATCTTTAACAACCGAAGGTGATTATGTCTCTTTATATCCATCTTCCACTAGATTACTAAACATCAACGCTAAGAGATGTCAGATATGCCCTCATTTTCACTTTCGAAAAGGCATAGCTTGTTCCATTAAATAGGAGATTTGTTTTTGAAACAGCCATTCTAACTAGCATTGTTTCTTGTTGGACATTCCTTCGAGTCATTATAATGCTACTCAAGTAACCTTCTTTTATTCCAATAATTGGAATTATGAATATATTTAGAGGGGTGTTTCAATCATTTGAATGGAAAATTTTAACAATATAAAATTATTCAAACTAATTAATACATCAATCACATAAAGAACACACAGAAACACCAAATGTATGTAGAAACCCTAAAAGGGAGAAAACCATGAAACATATTTGTCTAAGTATTCTTGTAGGCACCAACTTACTTTTAAATCAATTTTCCAGCACCAACATAAAGGAAACACCCATCAATTGATTTATAAGCACCAAACTAAAAGAGGCGCCTCTTCACTAATTTATAGACACCATCCTAAAGGATACAACTAGCCCCTAATTTATAGGAACCAACATGAAAAATACATATATCCCATGATTTACAAGAACCAAGCTAAAGGAGACGCTAATCCCTTGATTTTCTAGGCATCAATGTGAAGGAAACACCAATCCCTTAAATAATTCTAATTCTTATTATGCTCCTTTCTTCATAATTCTACACACTTCTCTCTACTTCATGTCTTATAGTTCTACCATTTTACCTTTTTCATTATACTATTGATTTGCTACTTTGATTAAGGATTTCTCCTCTCACTTGAGAAACTCATTTTCACTTCAACACTTAACCTTATTTTGTTTACCTTGAATATAAAATATTTACTTAATTGTGGATAATCCTCATCATGATCACCTCACACAACATGATTTCATATTTTAGAAAACATTACGGACTTAAACCATTTATACATACAACATAAGTCACTATGGATTTTAACTTTTTTTAGACATAATTCCTACATAGGGTCTTCTTCAGAAACCATACCTAATTTCATAGACTTCAAACTACACATCTCTTCTTCTCCTTGTTCTATCTTCTTATTATCTCACCATGCCAACCACAATTCACTTGATACTCTATCACACCCTTCCATATCAAGTTATTTATATACAAGTGTATAGATCTAAAGGGACTCCTCATTGAATTTAGATCCAAGTGGATGATGTGGCTTGGATCCGATTCTAAATCTAATACCTTTGGATGCCAAACATTTGGCACCCTAAACACAAATGTCAAGGGAGCAATGGATATCTGGATGGCCCATATGTTAACTTTATATAATTACTTAGCCCTAGGTCATAAACCAAGATGCATGTGTTATGACTAAGTGCCAGGACCATGGTCCAAATAGTTGTTTTGAAATATCCTTTAGCTCCATGATATAAATCATAAAAATCCTATGACCATGTGGCACAAGCTAAATAATTTGAATAACTATCATCTTGGTACAATGGTATCTTTTCTCATCAAATGAAAAACATTTCCAATGATTTTCCAAAGCCTTTAGTTGAAGGCATTTTCCCTATCATAGGAAGACACCATATACTCAAGATTCAAGCATTTTTATCCATATTGCGATAGTTTGGAGCCATCCATACTAGATACTAGGTTTGTCCTCCATATTATAAGGGGTCCCATATTAGACTACCTGGTATAGTATGCTAGATACACAAAAGAAACTAAGGGTTGAGCCCTTGGATCCTTGTGAATATGGCCCACAAGAACAAAATTTTGGCCTTTTGGCCAAGAACAATGACACACGAAAGCCAACTCTAAGATGATTCATGTCACCTCTTAGTCTACCACGTTAAAGCACCATGGACCAATCACTATCTTCCTTTTTTTTCTTCAATAACATCTAAGAAAACATCATCTATGTGTCACTATGTAACATTACCATGTATCACTTTCTAAAAACTTCATTTTCTCCTACCATGTGTCACTCATTTTTCAACAATGCCATCAACTTTTCCACTTACCATCCATGTGGAAATGCTATGATATATCCTTATCACATCATCTTTTTGTAATGTCATACCAAATACTAACCTATCCTTACCACACTAAACCTATATATTTCCTTCTAATTATACCTTAATTAATATAACCATGGCTTAGTAATGGATTAGGAGGAAATATTAAAAAAGTATTTTTTGTTGAAATTTTCTTTATTAAGTTTTAATTTTTCTTTTGTATTTTTATATATCAGCACTGCACTCTTATTTTCTACATGTAAGCATTCATCTGATACCTGGTATGTAATATAATGTCGCTCATCCCATATAGATATAATATAAAATCCAATATTCAAAATTTTTGGGCTTAGTAATTAGTAGTTTGAACGGATAGCTAGATATAATCCATTAAATTCAAGGATGTGAGGGCCTATACAACTAGGTTTTTTCCTCTTCAAACATTTTCCCTTTTACCACCTTGGGCAACCTTCCTCTCAACTACCTTGAATGGTTTTGATCTTCTCTCTTACCACCTCACTTTACTCACTTAATATTAATAACAATATAGTCAATGCTAGATTGATCTTCCTTTGACATCAATCTCATTGCAAAAGTTCCTTTTATAACACACTTCCAAGAATTCTTGTTGGATAATATGTTCATCTCAACTAGGAATAGAGAAATTGAAATGTCTAAAGGATCTATGACACATAAATTTGATCAAATTTCTAAAATATTTGATTAATAAGAAATAATGGTTGATTGCTTCATGATAATTAAATCTTAAAAGAGACTTCATTCCACATAATACAAAAAACCACAACAAACATTTTAATAAAATTGTAAATCACATACTAAGGGATCTTCACAACATTTCTCTTATGATTTCGATAAAAAGGAAGTGTTTAATCCTTCTAAATATTGTGGTAGGGCCCATCACCGTAGAAATATTTTCTTTAAACAAAGACATAAACTTGCTAAAGTCAAGAGTAAATCCTTCACTAAATAATGTGCTTTTGTGTGTGACTATTTTTCTCAATGGACAAAATGTCATTTTTCTTTGGAATGAATTGTGGATTTTAGTTATTTTAACCATTTTTCTAATACTACATATTTTTGTTCTTCAAACACTCACAAGCACATACCATAGAATTTTTTTTATTGGTGATAGTAAACAACTTTCAATAGTAGGTATTGGTAATGTTAAATCTCCTAGTGGTACATTGAGACATCTTTTTCATGTTCAAGGCATGCATTCACTTTTCTTTCTATTTATTGTACATGTTAGAAACCTTATAAATTTCAAGCATATCCAGATAAATATGTTCTTAAAATATCAAGGATAACTTAAAGTTGTTTCTTCAGGTCATGTTTGTTATGACTTTTGTTTACATAAATTTATTGGTTTTCATTCAACTAAAAGTAAGGCATCTATTCCTATGTTTCTCATGTTAATGAACTAAATAAATTATGACATGATGCATTATGTCAGTTGAATATTGGTAAACTAAAAATGTTATTTAATATGGTACTTGGATTACATCTTATTTCTTGCATTAGAGGTGTTATGAAGGTTTTGATCTTAGTAAACATTATATGGAAATGTTTGAAAAAAGTAAAGCTTGGGATTTTAAATAACAATTGAAATTGATTCATACTAATATATGTATTTCATTTTAAAATCCATCCTTTTACATGCTATATTTTTTTATAGCTCTTATTGATGACTATAATAAAAAATATTGGATTTATTTTTTGAAACATAGAAGTAAAACATTTGGAAATTTTCAAGACTTTAAATACATTGTTGAAAATGAATCTAGTAAAATTATTAATACATTGAGACCTAATAAATGTAGGACAGTGGGGGAGAATCATTGAAAAAAAATTAATGCTTATTTATCTAAACATGGTATTCAAATTCAAAATAATATTTTGTACACACCTTAACAAAAAATGGTATATAAAAGGAAAAATATAACTTTGGTTCAAATGGCTAGATATATGCTTTATTAGGAAATGGTTACATAGAAGGATTTGGGATGAAGTCGTTTGTACTCATAATTATATTTTAAATTGAATTCCTATTAAGGTAATTGTCTAGATTACTTCTTAAGAAGGATGGAATGGAAGAAACGTTTATCTAAGTAAGTTTAAGATAATTGGTAGTGAATGTTAGGCCCATATTCTGGGTTATAAAAGGAAAAGGTTAGATAGCAAGTATAAAAATGTATTTTCATTGATTATATTGAGGATTCATAAGTTCACATGTTATTTGATCAATCTACCTAAGGTGTGTTCATACAACAAAGTGTTAAATTTAATAAATGTTATTCCTCCCCATATTTTTATAAATCTCATGTTACCTTAAATTTGTGCTAATGTCCTTTTACTCCCATCTAAGTTACTCCTTTGAACTTTCTTCCTAACCCAGTTTACTTGTTGGTACATTGGAAGTGAATGGCCACTTTCCTTTTAAAAGGATTCAACTTACATCTTAGAGCTTAGAGATGTGGTTATCAAATAAAAACTCACTTGTCATATAGCTATTGTATTGTAGGAAAATCCCCAAAAAATGATTTTATTATTTTAACATAATACAAATAAGGAGGTTATGTATGGGAAAACAATAAATCCACTTTCATTTAAACTTGGTGTAACCCAATGATGATCATTCTCATTGTTTTGTATGAAAAAGGAATTATTCCAAATATCTCTAAGAGGATAAAAAAAATGTGTATTTGCATTGAAAAGTATGTAGGACCACATAAAAAGAGTTCCCCAAAGAGGATGAATTGCACTTGTAGGGATTTTCAAAACTATCTATTTAATTTAATTCAAAGTCTATATTCGATTTCCCAAACTGTGTAATAGAAACTAGGGGTCAAGGAATTGTAAAATTAAGGAAATATGTACTAAATATGCTCGATTTTTTGGACTAAAAGGAAAAATATAACTTTGGTTCAAATGGCTAGATATATGCTTTATTCCAAAATGGTTACATAGAAGGATTTGGGATGAAGCCATTTGTACTGATAATTATATTTTAAATTGAATTCCTATTAAGGTAGTTCTGTAGATTACTTCTTAAGAAGAATGGAATGGAAGAAACATTTATCTAAGTTTAAGATAATTGGTAGTGAATGTTAGGCCCATATTCTTGGTTATAAAAGGAAAAGGTTAGATGGCAAGTATAAAAATGAATTTTCATTGATTATATTGAGGATTCATAAGTTCACATGTTATTTGATCAATCTACCTAAGGTGTGTTCATACAACAAAGTGTTAAATTTAATAAATGTTATTCTTCCCCATATTTTTATAAATCTCATGTTACCTTAAATTTGTGGTAATCTCCTTTTACTCCCATCTATGTTACTCCTTCGAACTTTCTTCCTAACCCAGTTTACTTGTTGGTATAGTGGAAGTGAATGGTGACTTTCCTTTTAAAAGGATTTAACCTAGAGCTTAGAGCTTAGAGATGTGGTTATCAAATAAAAAACTCACTTGTCATATAACTATTGTATTGTAGGAAAATCTCCAAAAAATGATTTTATTATTTTAACATAATACAAATAAGGAGGTTATGTATGCGAAAACAATAAATTCACTTTCATTTAAACTTGGTGTAACCCAATGATGATCATTCCCATTGTTTCGCATGAAAAAGGAATTATTCCAAATATCTCTAATAGGATAAAAAAATGTGTATTTGCATTGAAAAGTATGTACGACCACACATAAAGAGTTCCCCAAAGAGGATGAATTGCACTTGTAGGTATTTTCAAAAACATCCATTTAATTTAATTCAAAGTCGATTTCCCAAAATGTGTAATAGAAACTAGGGGTCAAGGAATTGTAAAATTAAGGCAATATGTACTAAATATGCTCGATTGTTTGGACTAAAAGGAAAAATATAACTTTGGTTCAAATGGCTAGATATATGCTTTATTCAGAAATGGTTACATAGAAGGATTTGGAATGAAGCCATTTGTACTGATAATTATATTTTAAATTGAATTCCTATTAAGGTAGTTTTGTAGATTACTTCTTAAGAAGAATGGAATGGAAGAAAGATTTATGTAAGTAAGTTTAAGATAATTCGTAGTGAATGTTAGGCCCATATTCTTGGTTATAAAAGGAAAAGGTTAGATGGCAAGTATAAAAATGTATTTTCATTGATTATATTGAGGATTCATAAGTTCACATGTTATTTGATCCTAAGGCTTGTTCATACAACAAAGTGTTAAATTTAATAAATGTTATTCTTCCCCATATTTTTATAAATCTCATGTTACCTTAAATTTGTGCTAATCTCCATTTACTCCCATCTATGTTACTCCTTAGAACTTTCTTCCTAACCCAGTTTACTTGTTGGTACATTGGAAGTGAATGGCCACTTTCCTTTTAAAAGGATTCAACTTACAGCTTAGAGCTTAGAGATGTGGTTATCAAATAAAAAACTCACTTGTCATATAACTATTATATTGTAGGAAAATCCCCAAAAAATGATTTTATTATTTTAACATAATACAAATAAGGAGGTTATGTATGCGAAAACAATAAATCCACTTTCATTTAAACTTGGTGTAAGCCAATGATGATCATTCTCATTGTTTTGCATGAAAAAGGAATTATTCCAAATATCTCTAGGAAGATAAAAAAATGTGTATTTGCATTGAAAAGTATGTACGACCACATATAAAGAGTTCCCCAAAGAGGATGAATTGCACCTGTAGGGTCACTTGTAGGGATTTTCAAAAACATCGATTTAATTTAATTCAAAGTCTATATTCGATTTCCCAAACTGTGTAATAGAAACTATGGGTCAAGGAATTGTAAAATGAAGGAAATATGTATTAAATATGCTCGATTGTTTAGACTAAAAAAGTGACATTTCTTTTGAAAAAGTTTTTAAACCATGAAGAGGTGGAAGGTATTTAGATCCAAATTGTAAGACGTCTCAATAGAAAGGAAATTTCCCATGTAGAGATAAGGGAGTTAAAGTTCCCTCACATACAAATTGGGCTAGGATGGGTTATTGTCATTATCTCGTTCAAACCATCTTTCTAGATTTAGGGATAAAAGTTTGGATATTAGACAAGTAATGGTAATTGGTTTTTCTCCTTGTCTTCTAAATCATGGATCATTTATTCTATCTGATCCAATACAAATAATATTCAGAATTTTGGAAATGTGCTATGATTCAGTAGAATCAATATTTTTATTATTTTCTAGAGTTATTGAGCACCCAAAATAAGAATCTATTGGCATCTACAAATAAACTAGAGAATAAATCATTACTTCATATTTCCAAGATCCAATAATTTTGGCTATATGCTATCACCTCATAAATACTTTGTCCTAAAGATAAAAAATGATATTTTCTCTCTCATAAGTTGAAAACTTTATTTGGTAATGTGGAAAAAGAAAATAAAAAAAAGTAAGATAAATATTCTCCCATCATTGTATGGTTTAGTAAGCACCCTCTCAAGGGCAATCTAATAAATCATCTTAATTCATCCAAGCAGGAGATGGAATTTATCTTATGAATGATAAATAGCTTTAGGTCATGGAAACTAAGAAAATTGATTATGTAATAGATCAAAGGAAACATCCATTATGGAGGGAACACCTAGGCATTTAGATAGAAATTATGGAAAAATGGAGCATATGAATGCATATTATAATATAAGAGTCTTAATAATCTATTTGATAGGATGGAGAAATAAAATTAAAATCAAGTAATCTCATTGGAGTCTATGAGTAAGTCCAACCCATGAGGAAATATTGGAAGAGTAAATACTCACCTTTCATATTATTTAGCAAGAGTCTCATTCAATGAAAATATACTAGTTATTCATCCTACAAATTATTTTATATATACAATATGTGTAATGAGTAGATATCGTCTCATTTATATATAAATAATAACTACATACTAGTCTTCCAATTTGACATAGATTATTCACAAGGAACCAAACAAGAGGAAACTTTGATTTCTGGTTCTGGATTAGAGATGGCATCAATATACTAATATACTATTAACCATTGAATATAATCCAAATATATATATAAACAACGTATTGAAAGAAAGGAGTATCTTATTGCAACAATCACATTTGTGTCAATATATTCTCTCTAAATACTTGAATCGGCTTGGATCACATCTCGATAGATAGAAGCTAGATGGAAAAAAATTACTCATTATGCCTGTCATGGTAGAAAAGTATGAGTAGATAAAAATTTTGACAAACCTATTATAATGAGACCTACATAAACAAATATTGGTTTAGGGAAAGGATCTCCTGAATAGTGTGTATTTGTTATCAAACCAAGTCGAATACTTTATGAAATGGGAGTATCTCAAACCATTACTAGAGAAATTGCATACAAAATTCCAATATGTACTCAATTTGTTACTACGTAACATGTACAGAATTAAAGATCTATTCTGGTAAAATAATATGACTAGTTTCATACCAAGTCTTCCTTTCTATTTCCATGTTATTTGTCCAGGTAAAAAATATTTTGGACTGAAAACGATTCAGTCTCAAACTTATTTGAATATAGAAGATAGTAGGGGAGCAAAAAAAATATGTGTATTCAAGTTCTCGCAGTAAGCAATCGTAAATGTGATCATATAAATGATACTGTAATTATTATAATTAAACAATCGGTACCTAACATGCCTGAGGGAAAATCAGAAGTAGTTAGATCTGTAATTATATGCACCTATAAAGAACTTCAATGTAACAATGGAATTATGATATGATCTGGTGACAATGCATCCGTTATCATTCATAATGAAGGAAATCCAAAAAAAACCAATTTTTTTTTTTCGGTTGCTAAAATTTGGGACAATATAATTTCACAAAAATATTTTCATTGGTTCCCGAAGTCATAGTTCGGTTCTTGCCCAAAGCTTAGCGAAAAAATGTTTTATACCATGGTTCTAGGTATTCTAACACGAAATTCAAGTTAAAAACCTTAAAATGGTAATGATGAATATGCTTATACCATATCTATAAAATTAGAAATAAATCATTATAACACGTGTAGAAACAAATAGAATCTCAAACATAAACAACATTACAATACTCCCATGCTCAATGAAAAATATTCTTATCATAATATGGAATATCACCTTGACTGAAAGATGCATGAATGTGGATTGTGATAGCCTCCTCCTTGGGAGGGTTCTTTTGTCCCCTCCTGTGAATGTGAATGTAGTGTCTCCCTTCTTGCAAGGTATGATATAACTATAATGACAAGCTCAAATGGAAAGAATCAAAATTTCTACCATGAAATGGTGAGGGTGAAGATGAGTGGAGGAAACTTCTCTATTTGTAATAAAATGGTGGATAAGAATTGATATGGTCAAATAACAAAATATTTTCTAGGCCAAATCAATATCTAATCACTTTTGGTATTTTAGTATTATTTATGGGAGAAAAAGGTATGAGTTAATTAATAAAAATGAGTAAAATAAATATACCAAATAATTAATATATGAGTTTATGAAATTACTTGTGGGTGAACTATAAAATTGGTTAGAAATAATTATTAATTGATTGATTAATAAACTATTCCTATGAGAATTACATAATAATCAATAAATAAATTGTTTATTGAATTTTCCTATGGAAATAGAATGTGAGTGAAAATATTTTTAATTATTTTCACATTAATGTTTAGAAATTTGAGAATAACATAATTAATGAATTTATTGGTTATTCACATGTGGGTAAATCAATTAAATGGAAATAACTTAGAAAAATTGGTTTCTTTGGTTATTTCCTAAGGTGAAAGAAAGTTTTACTCTCTAAAACCCATAATACATGGTTTATTTTAATCAACCTAGCAAATTATGGTTAGGTGATCTATTATTCAACGAGATCATAAAACAAAGGAAAACATAGATCAATGACTTACAAATTAGCCTCTTCAAGAGGGGAAGCTCCTTTATATCACATAAATGAACAATTCTTGGATGATACAAATGATAATACTTCCTTGGTATATATAGGAGTCTATGGAATCATAATATAATCAAAGCTTACATAACAATAATAATGTAAGGGAACAACAATAACAGTAGGGGGCTATAGTAAAAATCACAATAAAGAGGCTAGGCTAGTGTTATAGAGACCTAACATGTCTCCTTCAAAAAAGTGTTGTCATCAATGCTTGGGTAGTTATGGATGCTTATGTATAAAATTCTCATCGTGCCATGTGGAATCTTCAGCGAGTAAGTTCTTCCACTTATTGAGATACTCTAAAATTAATCGATTTCGTAGATGTGAGGTTCTTGTTTCCATGACTATTTCAGGATCAAATTTTATTTTTCCTTCTTCATCAAGTTCTAGAAATATTGTTTGATTTGGGAGCTTGTCACCGATGACCTTTTTTAAGCATGCAACATGGAAAAATGAGTGTACTTGGGAAGATGCACGAAGCTCCAATTTGTATGCCACAGTACCAATCTTTTTCAACACATTGTAAGGACCATAGTACTTGGGTGATAATTTATTATCCTTCTTAGCTTTCTCAAGGGATATCTATTTGTATGGATGTAGTCGTAAAATGTCGAGTTTCCTACATCAAAACTTCTTTCGCTATGATGGTGATCTGCCTATTCTTTCATTTTAGTTTGAACAAGAGTGAGGTTATCCTTTAAGAGTTGTATAACTTGTTGTAGATGCTCGATGTGGTATTCCACTGCTTGAAACATAGAATTTTCTCTTAAATGTGATGTGATGGAGGATAGGTGATATCCATAAAGTGCTATAAATGGGGTCAATTTTGTTGGAGTATGGAAGGAACTGTTATACCACCATTCAACGAGAGGTAACCACTTGACCAATTGTGTTTTTTATGAGATACAAAGCAAAGAAGATATCCTTACAAACATTTTTTCACTATCTTATTGTTCTGGTCACATTGAGGATGATAAAATGAGCTATGAGTTAATTGAGTACCAATACAAGAAAAATAAATTTGTATAAAAATTTCTAGTGAAAATAGGATCTCTATCACTCACAATAATTTTTGGATTTCAACGTAGCTTCTAAATTGTTTCCATAAATGCAGTAGAAATTTTATTGGCTTTAAAAGGATGAGATAATTCACATAGGTGTGCATACTTGGTAATTCTATAAACTACTGCCATGATGACACTCTTTCCTTTAGACTTGGGTAAACCTATGATAAAATCTATTGAGACCTCCTCCCAACACTGACTTGGAATGGATAAAGGTTGTAATAGACCGAGGTTCTTAATTGTCTCAACTTTATTTTGTTTGCAAACAAAACATTTTTCAAAAAACTTTTGAATATCAGATATAAGGCCATCCTAAAAATTTTCCTTCTTGATCCTATGGTAAATTTTAAAAATCGTGAGTTCCCTCCTAATAGGGAGTTGTACAATTCAAAAAGAATATTTTTTATGATTTAGGAATTCTTACAAAGATATAAGCGATGTTTGTACCATAATGAATCATTTTTCGTGATAAATGTTTCATATGTACTAGGATCTTGCTACAAATTTTGAATGTGTCCACACCTCTTCTTCATTCTTCCATTCATCTCTTGCTTTAGTTATCCAATTAGGTTGGATAATATAAATGACACAAAGGAGTGCTTCCACATCCTCATCCTTTCTTGAGAGTGATTCTGCAACAATATTTTTCTTCCCTTTTTGCAGATGATTTCAATGTCATGAACCAACATCTTTGTGACCCATTTTTGTTGCTATTATGAAGATAATATTCGTTCCAAAAGTATTTAAGACTATCATGATCTATTTTAAACTTTAAGCATCTTCCCATTAGGTAAGGTTGCCATTGCATTAGTGCATGTTGTATTTCCAACATTTCCTTGTCATAAATACATTTGTGTAAATACTTTCCTTGATTAGATGACTTTCAAAACAAATGCCTCTTCCTTATTGCACTGAAAACACACAAATTCTATTTCTCGATGCATCACATTCCACAATAAAGGTTTCTGTGAAGTCTGTCATAGATGAGGCTGATGCTTGGCACATTTCATTTTTAAGATGTTCAAAGGATTTAGTTGCTTCTTGAGACCAAGAAAATTCATCTTTCTTCAGTAATGTTGTTATAGGTGTTGTTATTATCCCATAATTCTTGACAAACTTTTGATAATACCCTTTCAACCTGGGAATTCCTTGAATATGCTTTAGGGTTGTGGGGATTTTCCATTCCTTAATGGATTTAATTTTTCACAATCTACCTTAACACCCTAATGAGATACATTGTGACCCAAATATTTTACCTCATGTGCTCCAAAGAAACATTTGGAGGTTCTTTTATATAATTTCTTCTCTGCCAATAGTTTGAGCACCCTCCCAACATGTTGAATTTGATCCTTCCAAGTCTTGTTGTAGATTAGTATATCATCAAAAAATACTAAAAAATATTTTCCAAATAAGGGTTTGAAAATTGAACTCATTAAACCTTGTAATGTGGAATGTTTATTAGTAAGGCGAAAAGGCATGACCAAAAATTCGTAATGATTTTCATGAGTTGTGAATGTTGTTTTGAGAATTTCATTAGTCTTCATTCTAATCTGATGATATCCTAAATGAAGATCTAGATTGGTGAAGTAAATTGCTCTATGTAATTCATCCAACAGTTCATCAATGACAAGAATGGAAAATTTATCTTTAATAGTGATTTTGTTGAGCTCTGTATAATTCAGACACATACGCGATGATCAATCCCTCTTGTGCACAAATACTACTAGAGAGGAGAAAGAACTTCAACTAGGTTTAATTATACCATCCTCTGGAATTTCTGCAACCATAACTCTTTTGGGCATAGGAATATTTATCAGGCCCGATGTTTGGAGGAACACTTACTAGAATAAAATGAATAGCATGATCACGATCACGAATAGGTAGGATTCCTTTGGGAGTGTCAAATACTTTGGAATGATTGCCCACGACTTTTTTGAGATATGGAGAAATATATGATTTTGATGTTTGAACCTATAGTGAACATGATTGTGCAATTACGCCCTATTTTTCTTTCTTCAAAAGATTTTTCATGCCGTTAGAGATAATTATCTTCCCCTCGTTTCCATGTGGCACCCCTTAGTTTAACTTCCTTTCCGCCCTAAAAAAATTCAAGAAAAGTTCTTGAAAATTAAAAGCTATCATCCCCAAAGATTGTAACCATTAGACTATTCCAGATATATTCCCCCGTGGTTAGATTGATATTATGGCACTTTCTAGAGAAATTTATAGTTCCTCCATTTGCAACATCACTTGATACTTTGGTGCTCGATATAGAAAGAAATTTAATTCCCCGGTTATCTTACAATGAATAAAATTATGTGTACTACCCGAATCAATAAGCACTATTACTTTTTTCTTTTTGATATATCCTTTCATCTTGATAGTTTGACAAGTGGCAATGCCCTTAATGCATTACAAGATATTATCATATTCATTTCCTCTTTCTCTGAGGTTGGTTATAGGTGTATATCCTCCTGTTTCGATGTTCTTGCTCATTTTCTTCCTCCTCATCACAATCTATGTAAAGTAATTTCTTCTCATCACACTTATGACCTTTAGTGTATTTTCTATGAGAGCTCTAACAAACCATTTTTCTCTTTTTTCCTAAAATTGTTGTGGTGTCAACCTTTTAGGTTATGGAAGGTAGGAGCATAAACACTTCCATCTTTAGAGCTGTGAGTGGTAGACTTCCTTGTTTCCATAATTTTCCTTTCAACTTTTCTTTCTACCCTAAATTCCTTTTCCAATCAATCAAGTTCCTAAAGGTGAACCTCATGTTGGATGTTACCCTTCAAAATCCCTATCAAGAAATGAATCATATTCTCCTATGGAATATTAGGTACCCTTATATTCAATTTTTGGAAGTTCTCAATGTGCTCTTCCATTGAACACTTCTCTTTTAGATTTATCAATTGGCTAAAGAAGTTTTTTCTCTTTGTATCCTCATAATGTGTTAGCATTTCCTCTGTAAATATTAACCAAGTGACAAGGGGTTTATGAGAAAAAATGCATTGACACCGTACAAATTTATTTGGTCCTAAATATAAATATTCATTTTGTACTTTTTGTGTGTGTTGCACAATATGGAGATCAAAATATTGCTCGGTTTGTAGTATCCATGTTACTAGATCCTTACCATCAAAATCCCTCATATCGATATTTGGCATGTGGTGTGTCTTAAACCCAACATTAGAGTCTCTAAAATATTAATTCATATTCATCTTCTCCTCATCATGATTTTCATGGATTACCTTGTCACCACTCGAAAGCCTTTCTTGTAGCAACTTCGTCAACCCTTCCTTCAACCTTTCCATGTTGGCATTCATCATTGCTTCAACATCAACTTTTAAACCATTCATATCACATTTATTTATGTATTTAAACCATCAATGTCACCTTTTATTTATTCTTTTAAACTGACCATGTCCCCTTTTAGTTCATCGTTGGTTTCTCTTTGTGAGAGCAAAATTTGGTTCACTTGGTCCCGTAATTTTAATATATCATGTTTCCATTCTTCCTGTTCATGCATCATAGTATATATTTCTGAGGGCTTAATGGATGTAGACTTATTTTGTTTGGGAGGAGTTTTACAACCAAATACTCAGATATATGCTTCAATATTCCCTTGGAATCACTTCAAATTTATTTTTCAAACAAAAGTTATGCAATCTTCTAAAGAAAAGACACATTTTTCTTTCCTTTAGGAGGTTGATGTTGAAATAGTTGTACCTCTATAATTTCAGCTCTCCAAGCTATAAAATTTCTTCCTTTGGTAGCCCTTTCTAGGCTTATTTCCAATGCCACAAGTCATACTGAGATTGGATTCCTCCAGATAAAGTTATGCTCAATCTCCCACAATGATCTGGTAATGGACTGGTTCAAAAGAGCAAACTTGTAAAGAATTACATGTGTCATTGTTTCAACCTTTAGCCTTCGAAGTAATACAAAAGAACTAAAGTCTATGTTCTTTCAGTAACCTTCTACAAAATTCAAATCTAATTCCTGTAGTGAAATTTATGATGATTTTTCCTAGGTCACTTGTTTGAGACTAAATTCTAGAGAATGAAAAAATCATAATTTCTTTGGACCATATCTCCAAATATATACCAAAATAATATCTAAAATGTCTACACAAAGTTCACCAAGATTTCAGATCCACATGGGAAAAATTTCATCTTCTGAAGTTTCATACAAAAAAAATTGTAATGAAAATTTCAAGATGGCATGTTTAACCCTAACATCCAAATATTTGATAACAAATGTTATGTAACTAGATCAAAAAACAAAAGAAAGGATAGCTAAATGACTTGAAAATTAGCCTCTTCGAGGGGGAAACCTCCTTTACATCACATAAATGAAAAATTCTTGAATGATATAAATGATAAGACCTTTTTGGTAGAAAAATTGATTTATGGAGATCGATTAATTCTTCAGCGCGATTTTTTTTCAGTAGATAGGAATTAGGAAAAACACAGGAGTTTCGTAGTGACCAGGGCGACCATAGTGATCAGGGTCAGATTCGAATGGAGGGCGGTAGGGGAGGGAGCTCTACCACCTCCTACAAAGAGGCAGTGGCTAGCAGGAATAAATCACCAGCTGAAACTAGTAAAGGAGATATGAACAATAGTAATAGGGGCATTGAAAAAGACATAGATGGGACCAGAGCAAAAGAAAAGAGCAGCACAAAGGACAAAGAGGAAGAATACAAAAATCTGGGCTCAAGATACAAAACCCAGAAAGGACCTTGCAAACCGAAAGCAGAAATCACTCCTCGAGTAATATTAAATGATCCTGCTCTACAGGAGCATAGGGAACACATGGGAAACTACTCCATCATCTGTAAATTTATGGGACTATGGTCCACAGAAAATGCTTTGCAGACATGGATCAAGTATCATTGGAAACCCAAAGGTAGCATTGACTTACATCTAGGGTCAAAAGGATTATTCACAGTAGTGTTCTCAAACATCGAAGATAAAGATAGAATATTCGAAGGAGGTCCCTATTTTTTTGCAGCGGCAGGTCTCTATATGAGACCTAGGAGGATGAACTTTGTCCCAGAGAGGGAGACTTTCTCTTCAGTTCCTATCTGGGTAAGGCTCTACTCTCTACCTCTTGAGTACTGGCAAACTGAATCGTTGGCTGCCATTGGCAACAAACTAGGACACTTTGTCAAAGCTTCTGAAGCCACTAGAAGAGGAACATACACCTCCTTTGCTAGGATATGTGTGGAAATGGATCTTTCAGGAGAACTTCCAGATGAAGTTATCCTAGAAGTTCAAGATGAGGAATGGGTGCAGATGGTAGACTACGAAAATATCCCCTTCAGATGTTGAAGATGCCATGAACATGGGAATTTACTAAGAGAATGCCCTCTCAGCAAAGAAGATAACAAAGAAAAACCTAATACAATGAAGGATACTGAAAGCTTCCAGAAAGTGGCTAGTAGAGGAAGAGGAGGAAAAAAGGGGCCAAAACAACTACATACTGAAGGGCATAAGGGTAATCAGAATAATTTTCAATTGCTAGAAGAGCCTGAACAAAGTATAAGAGAGATTCATTTTCAGGAGGATGATGCTAAGGTAAAAGGAAAAAAAGAGGATACAAATCTTTCTCCAGGAACTGACTCTCAAAAAGAAACCATGAGAAGTGAAACAGAAATGGAAATGGACTAGGAAATGACCCAAAGTGAAACAGACATGGAAGATCATGAACTACAAGAAATCCTTGACAAGGAAAACTTGGATCTCGAAGGATTCCTAAGGCAAGGAACCAAAGGAGGAATAGAATCTTTGCCTCAAGAAGAATGCTACAGGATACATCAGCTATTTTTATGGATGACTCGGGAACGAGGATTGGAGAAAGGTAAAAACATCCACAAACAGGAGCATAGAGCAGTGAAAACAATGAAATTAATTCCAGGACTAGCCACCAGAAATCCAGGAAAAAAGAGAGGCAGAAAAAAGCAAGACGAGCTCCTGATGAAGTGCGGAAAGCTAATGATAGATTCGGGTAAGATGAAAGATCTAACCAGTTACTCCTTTACTAATCTTTAATTATGAAGTTCATATCATGGAATATCAGAGGTCTAGGTAGTAAAATAAAACAGAGAATGCTAAGTAATAGAATGAAACTAGCAATGCCAGATATAATCTTTATTCAAGAAACAAAATGCTCCATTCAGAAAATAAGGCAAATCCACAACAAATGGCTCAGTAAATTTGAGTTTCTAGAAGTCAAAGCAGAGAACACAGTGGGTGGTATTCTCACCCTTTGGAACACCCAAAAATTCAGCATTGTAGATGCATAGGTGACAAGAAACTACTTATAAACCATCATTCAAACTATGGGAATGACAGAGACCTTCCTGGTTACGAATGTTTACGGCCCTCAAAAAATTGATGAGAATCTTAGATTTCTGAACTCCCTGGCAGATCTCAGAAGCAGACATGAAGAAATCCCTTGGGTCATTAGAGGAGACTTTAATATGATTAAATCTCTTTCAGAAAAAAAGGAGGCACTAGAATCCTCAGTCGAGATTCTGTAGAATTCCATTCTTTCACAGAAGACATGAAACTGGTTGACTTTGAAATGCATAATGATCTTTTTACTTGGAACAACAAAAGAGGAGGCAACGCTCAGGTTGCCTCCAAATTAGGCAGATTTTTGATCTCTGAGAAGCTGATGCTCATAAATTTAGAAATTTCTGCAAGTATTCTCCCATTTGGAGGCTCGAATCACTGGCCAATTCAACTAGAAATGAAGGGAATTGATGCTCCCAGAAATAGACCCTTCAGATTTGAGAATATTTGGCTCTCTCATCCAGAATTCATCAGCAACATTGAAAAATGGTGGTCCGAAGATCTTCAGGTTCAGGGCTCCAAAATGTTCCTCCTCCATAAAAGACTAAAGCACATAAAAGTCAGACTCAAAGAATGGAACAAGAAGGATTTTGGTAACATTTTTGCAAATAAAAATTCTGTAGAAGTCAAATTGCAGGAGCTTCACCAAGCAATGATCACAGATGGTTTTGATAAAACCAAAAGTGAGCAAGCTGAAAAACTGAACCTAGATTAGGAGAATTTATGCAAACAAGAGGAAATATTTTGGAGACAAAAGTCAATAGTGCAATGGCTCAAAGAAGGTGAGTGAAACACTCATTTTTTCCACCGTTCCACCATTGCCAATAGAAAGCACAATAGAATCTCTTCAATACTGAATGTTGATGGGGAGCTTTAGACCTCTCATAAGAACATTGAAGTTGTGTTGGTTCAATTTTTCAGAGGCATCACAAATGAAAGTAATCTAGACAGAGAAAAACACATCAAGGAAATTATAAAAAATATTCCGAGGATGGTGTCAAGAGAAGATAACTTTAACCTGAACAAACCAGTTACTGAAGCAGAGGTCAATATGGTAATCAAAGACATGCAGAATGGCAAAGCTCTAGGTCCAGATGGTTTCAATGTTGATTTTTTCAAAGCTTGCTGGAAGGTGGTCAAATAGGACATCTTGGTCCTTGGATGTGGTTTAGGACTCCAGAAGAAGTAAATCCATTCTAAAAGCACTCAACAACTCCTTCATTTCCCTGATCCCCAAACAGGACTCTGCCCTGACTCCAGATAAATTTAGACCCATTGCCTTATGTAATGTTGTTTACAAAATTATTTCCAAAATCTTGGCCAATAGTCCCAAACCTCTTCTTCCTTCTTTGATTTATGGGGAACAGTCTGGATATGTCGAAGGAAGGAAAATCCTGGATAATATTGTTCAGGCTCATGAGGTTGTTCACTCTCTCACTAGTAAAAAGCAAGCTGGTATGATCATTCAACTAGATATTGTAAAAGTGTATGACAAGGTGAATCGGACTTACATTAAAAAGGTCCTTTCTGCTTTTGGATTTGATCATGACTGGATCAAATGGGTTATGACTTTGGTTACTTCACCTAGATTTTCAATTCTAGTAAATGGTTCACCCTCAGAGATCTTCACTCCTTCCAGAGGTCTCAGGCAGGGTGACCCACTCTCTCCCTTCCTCTTCATTCTCATGATGGAAGTGTTAGCCTCCTGTTGCAACAGGTATTCATCTTTCATGATCGACATTTTTACATGCCAAATATGTCATACTTTGCATGCTGCAATGTTCCATATTTCCTTAAGAGCCCAAAGAAGATGCCATGAAAGTGTGCTAGTCTAAATGCCACTGCTGTATTCCAAATTTTGATGAGTTAATCCATTTTTGATGAGTTTTCAGTTAAGGGGAAGTCCAAACAGCTTAATCTTGGCTTCCCTAGGTTTCAATTTCTTGTTGTAGAATATAGAGAATGAATATCTATCCAAACAACTTAATCTTGGCAGATTTGTAGATAGGTAGAGAAACAAGGGTGCTCAACAGCTTAATCTGAGCCCCTGGATGCAATAAGTGTAGATTTAGATAGGAGGACAGCAAGAAGAAAAGAATGAAAAGTTGGGTATGCTAGTTCAAGTGCACCCAAACCAAAAAGAAGAGAAAATGCTAGGTGAGTAGGCCGGGTAGGTAGTTTTGTGGTTGCAGAATCATGACTTGTGATCCATTTCATATTTTCAAGTGTCATATCTATTCACATCTCAAGCATGAGGTCAAGAGGTCTATTCCTCTTTCCCCAATCACTCACTAACTTCCCCTAAAGAGGTCAAGATCTGCTTGATATCTCTTAGTCTCATCATTTTCATATCAGTTGCCTTGATAAAGATCTGCTTTACTCAAGGAATGTCCATACTTCCTCTATGAGTCATTTTCCCCCTAATAGCCTAAGATCTCATACTTGGTGCTCTTTCTTGTCATTATCATGTTAACTACTAACTCTATTATGTAACTCCCTATCTATCTCCCCTTCCCCTACTAAAACTATGTTAAATAGCTCCCCTATATACTTATCCCCTCCCCCTGGTTGAAAAATAACCATAAGTACACTTGGGAATTGCTAAGTTTATCTGAAACTCAGCAAGAACCCTAATTTCCCCCCTCAAACCATCTTCTCATGCATTTTGGACTCCTTCCAATGCATAAAACCCTTCATCACTCCATAAAACCTCCCAAATTCTTTTTGACTCCTTCACAAAGCATAAAATTCCCTTCATGTGTATAAAAACCATCTTATTTGACTTGTTTTCACCTTCTCAAGGCATAAACCCCTTGTTTGGCCTTAAAACCCTTCTCAAACCGCATAAAATTCCTCTTAAGTGCTTATGGACTCCTTCCAAGGCATGAAATTCCTAAGAAATCATGCAAAAAACCATGAAAATCCCTCAAAAATGCATTAGAAGTCCCTTTTAAGGCTTTCGGACCCCTTCCGAAGCCTCAAAAACCATTCAAAACATCAAGAAAAGCTCCTCCGAATTCATAAGCCTTAGCCTTTTACAAAAAAATGGGTCCGATTGGTAATGGGCTGCATTTGTGCCCCCTCCGATGCGATATCGCTATCGGGACGGGGCAAACATATGTTTTTAGACACCTTCGAATGCATATCCCTCCCCTCCGACGCAATATCGCTGTCGGGGGAAGCAGTTAACAGCTGGCCCTTTTATATATATTGTGCTCCGATGGCCAACCCCCGATGCGATATCGCTATCGGCGGTCGCAAGAGTTCTACGCCCATATTACAATGCCCCCGTTGATCGCCAATATGCCGAATTAATCTTAGCCGCCCATTCGGGCCCACTAATCAACGGCCCTTATTGATTCGCATCATTCCCATATGGCTCCGACTGTTGAAGCCGAAAAATTATAAGGCGCGACGTATAGATTTTTCGGGTGCGAAAAGGCCCTTTTTACAGCCAAGCGGGACTACTCCAATATGGCGGAGCCGAAATAACAATAAAGTGGGCCTATAAGCAGTTCGGGTCTACCCTCTATATCGCTCGTCGGAGGTTTTTTATGTTTGGACCGTCGATCCGCCAATCACCGATTTAGAATTGGCCGTTGGATCGGCCTGCGCCGAATCCAACGGCCAGGATTTAATCTTCGCTATAGTGTCGCTCCCGCCCCATATTTTTGCGATTTTTGCATGTAAATGGGTTTTTTGCCTGTTTTAAAGAAAATGGCCATTTTTCACAGGATTTCCTCCAGCACCCACGCCCGCGCTCCCGATAAGGGAATTCATGCATTTTTAAACCATCTTTGATCACTCCAAAGCCCAGTTTTGCTTCAGAGGGCTAGTCTCGGCCTAGCACAGTTATCAGCATGCAGTCCTCCTCCATGTTGTAGGGAAAAGTATCCGATTCGGATGACCCTATCCCACTCTAAGGGTGATAGTACCTCAGCAACAACTGTAAAGAAAACTACTTAAGGTTTACTTCTTTATGAAAGCAAGAGAGAATGAAGAAATGCACTAACCGTTGCCTTGCGCTTAATATTTGCTCCAATCTCTTCTCTTTGCTGCTTGCTCCTAGCTCTTTGCTCTTTTGCTGGCCCAGTTACAATGAGATCCTGCAAAATAACAAAGAAGGAAACTACAAGAAGCATGCATTCATAACTGATTCAAGGATTAGCATAAATCAAATATACAATCATCACAATACATCATTGAAACAAATGCATATAGAAGAACCTCAATAGCTTTTATTAATAGAAGAAGTAAAGTTCTGAGTAGGTTACAACCATTGAAGGCCCCAATCCAGCAACACCTCCCAGCAGAAAGAATTTCTCCTCTTCACCTCCTTCAAGCAATCACCCAATAGTTCTATAGTGAAACCAACAGCATATCATTACTTTGCACAAAATTCCAGCCTCCTGAGCTCATAGGAGAGAGCTCAATATATAGATGAATTGAGAAAGGATGAGTCAGCTTGCAACTGATGTGTAGCTGCCTTGTGTCCTCTGTCTCTTCAGTTGATCTTCAGTTCTTGAGTCCACTTGGAGAACCTTGCTTCCACTTGGAGAAACAGAGCCTCTGACTCATCACAAGGCGAAATCCCTGATCCAAGTGTCATTTTTGGAAGATTCCAGAGCAATGACTCAGTGTGCCACTTGTTCCATCTCGCTCAGCGCAGGTGGCCTTTGTTCTACCTGCTTTGCAACGCAGGTACACCATGGAGGAGTTGAGTTTCAGCGCAGAAGCCTAGTGGAGCACCTGCTTTGATTTCAGGATTGCTTGTTTTTTAGTGTTTTCAGGTGGAGAACTGATCTGAGAGCTGTTGGTTTGCTGACCTTGTTCCTCTAGGGGTAGGAACATCATGTTTAGGGACTTTGGATCCCTTGGATTATTGACAATTCATGCCTGATGTTGCAAGGCACAAAATTGTCTATAACAGATGCCCCCTAAAGTATGAGGTCGTTTATCGGGTGAAATGCTTTATTAGGAGGATCCGAAGTTCATTCAATCTGCTGAGAAGTGTCATGTAATAAGATACAATACAATACATTATTTTTCATACTTTTTCATGATCTAGCTGAGGCGGGCATTCCCATGCTCAGCTTTATAAATTCATTTTGGTACATAGAACAGACGATCGTCTGATGGTAGACTGATAATTCTCTACTGAAATTATCATCCTTTGAGAAGGATGATCATCTGCTGCAATGATGTACACATCAAATGTCTTTATATCCTGAATATATATCGCAGCCTGGATGGATGGAACTAGATCCGGGGTCTTCAATCTCTTCCGATCTTCACTCGATGTACAAGTCGATCCATGTGAGAATTTCTTGAAGTCGAACATGGAAAGACATCGCTTGATTACCGGTCAATGATGTAAACCGTTAACAAGCGCGAGAGGAATCACCGATAAGGATGATGACCCTCAAGGTACAACAGTACAATTCACATGGTGGGAATAAAGGACTTGGCGTCGACCACCATGCAAAATCTTCTGGTCGAAGGTCATTGATGTATACCTGTCGCCGGAAGTGAGAAACTTGCCATTGAGGCATGCAAGCTTCAAAGTACTGAAGGGGTTGTTCCTAGATCAACTCCTTGGATAATGAGCTGATGTCGACAAGGAGCGATCCGTCAAAGGAGGGCCTTAATGAATCCCACATCAGTGACACGGAACGGAGCTAGTGATTGTGATGAGGTGAAAACAAACTGTGATGTATGATTCAGGGTGGCGGTCATGAAATAGATGAAGGACAATGTATGGCAGTGGATGGGACACGGTTGACTCTTTGCAGAACAACATCTCTTGAACATATAACGACACTGATGTGATGGATCGGTAGCATTACCCCAAATGTGGATGGTGTGGCGAGGACCATGGTGATGAGACCGGTGAATGAAACAACCCAACCCGATGTGATACGGAGGACAAAGTGTCATGTTCAAGAGCGACTTGCTACCATTAAAGCTGTGAGGTTCTCCCAATTTTTCCCCAGTCATTGTTGACCAGTACCTCTTTATTTTTGTCAAGCTTGAGGAGGATAACATATGCTTGTTCTATAACCTGCCCTTCGGGCAAGCCCATCGCTATGTTTTAACGAGCCTAGCGATAGGGAAACTCGTTCTCGTCTAAAGACAAGTTTGTCGCTATTTAATGAATTTAACGAGTCTAACGACAAGGATAACTCGGTCCTTTTCATTTTTAGAGAGTCTGAAAAGGTACATAAAGTCAACTCCAGAATTCCTTTTTCGTCATCTAATCCCTTAAGTCCGAAAAAGTATAAAACAATACAGCAGGGATGAATTTTCAATTGCTTTAACGAGCCGAACAAAACAAGCGCTCGATCTTTTTGTGCAATAATCCCTCAGGTCCAAAAAGATTAAAATCTAGAGGAGGGATAGCTCTTCCGGTCGTTTAGCGAGCTAGAAGGCCAAAACTCGGCAAACTTTTCATATTTTACGAGTCAGGAGAAAAGAGCTCAAAGAAGACTCGTCTTTTGAGGAACGAGTGATAAACAGGGATAGCAGCAGATTCCAGGTACAGGTTGGAATATTCCAATCACGGCAGTGTCACAAGGATGGCTAAGTGAAATCACTCTTCGCAGTTGTTCCTCAAAATGGGTAAACAAACATATGGAGATGAACGATTGGCCAACTGAACGGATGGAGGTGAGACTGCAAGAACACGACCAAGGGCTTTAATATGGCTGTCAAAGGTTACATTTACCAAGGTTATTTACCGGTTCATTTTTTCTGGGTGAGCTTGAACTCTAGGGGAAGATTGCTCACAACATATGTTTATTTTTTAACGAGCATGAACTATGTGCTAAAACTGCTCGGATCTTGCGTTTATTTTTTAACGAGCATGAACGGTGTGCTAAAACTGCTCGATTATACCAGTCATAATACAAGAAACGCCTCAGGTGAGATAACTATTTTTTAAGGAGCTTTATCTCACGAAGCTGTGCTCCTATTTGGCAAGTTTTGACTTTTGCCCCACATCCTTTCCTTATGCAAGCTGGAAACGGCTAATCCTACGAGTTTAACGGGTTAGACCTACGGGTTTAAAGGGAGGACCTAAAAATTTAAAAAATAAATAGTCGTCCCGTGCTTGCACTCCAAAAGGTTTGCATGCCCCCAGGTATAAAGTATAATTTCAAGGCTACCCCTCCTCTGTCCCACCTCTGTTTTTCTACTTGTCGTCTTGCTATTTTTTGGTGCCGACGGTACTTGTCTTCCCATCAGTTCACTTTTAGATTTTTGCAAGATCGCAACAGATAAAACATTGGCGTTACGGAGGGAGGCTTGCCTCTTACTTATTATCCGAAAAATGGTTTTGTTCGCTGCCGCAAACTAAACTCTCTTTTCGGCGATGTCTATCATTAGGTTGCTAAGGATGGTGACTACTTGTTGCAGCAATTTCATCTCTTTCTTTGGAGGCTGCCCCTACTTATCCTTCAAAACATATGTTTTAATGGGTGAGGTTTTCCTTCAAAGATGGTGGCTACTTGCCGCCACAAATGGATCTCCTCCCTCAGGAGAGCCTACTTTTTAGACAAAGGGAGCGAGAAGCTGATTATCTCACTCACATAACTTTGACAAAAGAACTTTATCCTAGAACAACCCTCTCTTCCTTCTTTCGGACGGGGTACGGACTAGTCCCATTCTTCTGCGGAAATTAACTTTATACCCAAGGTTTCCTCTGCCCAAGGCAGGCCAGGGTGCATGCCCCCTGGGTCCCAGTTACATCTTTCCGAATCACTCGCATTCATCGGCAAGTAGAACCGGGGGTGGAGGCATTCCTTGAGTGAATAAACCGTTAAGGGATGGTATTTGACTATTTGCGATGCGTGATCCTGGAAATGAAAGTTGGTCTACGAGCTTGACCATTCTTCCTTCGTGCGGAAAACACATAACTCTGAAGAGTGAGGACACTATCGCCTCCATGCAATATATATAGTCTCGTCCAAGGAGTAAGTTATACACCAAGGGTCCTTGGACGACCATGACGTTCATATGAACTGTCTTCCCTTTCAATGTAACGGGAACATTGGGGAGAATCCCTAACGGGCGACTGGTTCCTTTATCAAAACCTGATAGATTTCTCATCTCAGGTAAAAGCGCCGGGGAACCCAGTGCTTTCCAAGCAATAGAGGAAAGGATACTCACAGATGCCCCTTCATCAATGATAGTTCCAGCCATCACCATTCTGTAGATTTGGACGATGATTCTGAATGGGATACTGGCTGGTAACCGGGGTCTGCCTAGTTGATTCCAATCAAAGGACACAACCAGGTTGCTTGGTGGTGGGACCGAATACACGGCCGGATACGACCCTGACGATGTTCCTTCCTGCGATAAAGGAATGGGCGCGTTGCCCTGATGCTCATCAGAGTCTGTGTTGATGAAAAGAATCTGGATGGTGTCATCCTTGTTCTCTTCAGTGAGGGTGTCATTTGAAGATGAATCTTCAACGACGGTGTCATTTGAGGATGAAACCTCTGAAGGAAGAACCGGGTCAACTGCCGTTTCGACCTTTAGACTTTCGTCTGGTCTGGATTCAGTAGGTTTATTCTCAATGACCGACACTTCAGCTGACCACTTGATCGGGCCAGCTGGATTTTCAACTATCGAGGGACTTGGCACGAGTTTTTGGTATCCAGGAGGAAGTCGTAACGGTGAAACCGGACGATCTTCCAAAACTCTCTTCGCCTCATCTAAGAATGGACAACGGTGGATGGCGTGATCACCTTCACACAGTCTGCAGGGTGATCTTGGTCTCCCTCTTTGTCCTTCACTCTCGCTAGTTGACGGAATGCAATCAACATGTCTATCGGAGGTTGATGCTACCGGATTGTGCAACCTGGGGGACCAGTCCCTTAGTATCCGGGGAATACAAGGACAGTCACGGTGGAAGTGGGTCCCTTTGCAAATGACACATGGCGATTTAGGCCCGGTCGGTGCAGTGTGTGGATTTTTGTCAGATGTCTTTTGCTTGCCCCCAGTCGCCTTCGCCTTAGGCTCCTTCTGCTTCTTTTCTTTCTTCTTCTTCTCCTTCTTCTCCATGGGAGGCTGACTTTTGCCGGCTCTACCTTGCGAAGATGAAGGACCAGAGGAAGAATTGTAAGAAGTGGAAGGCTGGTGGGTAGCTCTAGACTGGTCTGACTGTTGATTTGACTGTTAAGGATTAGTGATGATCTGAACTACATTAGTTGAAAAGAGCCATACAGGTAGGCCAATTGTCAATCCTGGAAGTGACAATGTGGCCATATGAGGCGCACCAACATCTCCCCAAGAGGAGAAGGGATTGGGACTTCCACCAAGGTGACTTCCTTGGTTGGTGGGCTCCATACTTTTCAACTGAAAGATCAACGTGGGAATAACAGGTGATTATGTTCCGATTAAAATAAATTTTATTAACGATGCTTTAGACACAACTTTGCTTTTTCATGTTTTAAGAGTCGAGAAAAAGCTAAAGATGACTCTAGTCTCCTTCGATGTTTTAACGAGCCCGAAGTGACAAATGCTCGGATGGACTTTTTCAGTTATAGAGTTTGAAAAAGGCCAAAAGAAACTACTCTGAAGTTCTAGGCAGAGGGTGTGCCAAACTTTTCGCGAAACCACAGAATACGTTTTATGGTACGGGTGGTCGATCTTCGTGAATGCTGTGTTCACTGCATCGCGATCAGTAGGGCGGCTGACACGGCTTCCTATGGATAAAGGCTTTGTTCCTATAGGGGTCTCCCAATATATACGCGACGGTACGTGGGAGCACAAGTCCGTATTAGTGCCACCGACTCTCAGGAGGAATCACCCACCTTCGTAGGGATCGACAGTCACTATGTTTAACGACGCCGGAACACGTCTCTACCTAGACCTCTATGTGTTTGCGTTATGTTACAAAGCGTTGTTATGTAAATTGAATTTATTTTAATGTTGATCTTGTTTAGCAGTTTGCCTTTAAGGATCACCACGAGATGTATGTAACAAATTCCTGAATGCAGTCTAAGATGAGAAGCAAACTTTTCAATCTTTCAACTTTGAAAATCTTAACTACTGAGGAGAAGAAAGGCAAATCTTTTCACACAGATCATAGAGCACACACTAATGCAAAATTTCCTAAATCAGCATGCAAACAGTCAAATGCAAAATGCACAATGCATGTATTTTCTTTTCCCTTTCTTAATGTTGATGTATTACAAAAAGAAAGTTGTTATATAACTTTGATTTCGATTTCAAGCGAAAGTAAACAAGCTAGTCCAAAATCAAAAGACACCTTAAGATTTACTTGTTTAAACACTAGAAATGCATGGAATCAAACCATAATGACGAAAGTAAAAAGACTAATCAGCTATGGACAGCAAACAAGCTAACTCTTTAGACCAGCAAAATGCCTAACACAGGTTCAGATCTAAGAGGCCAAAGCACGACTAGTTCACTTTCGTTATGGGAAATTGTAAATGATGTAAGAATACAAAAGAACAAGTACAATTTAGTTATATAACAGAGGCGGAATGATGGCAAGTAAGGTTGGTTTCAGAACAGGTACAAGACTGGTAACTGGCTGCAAAATCTATAGGGAAAACAGGCAAGAAAAAGGGAGGAAACCCCAAATGCACAAGGCAAAATTGGGCCAACGCAGGTGCTGCACAGCCAGTCTGGCTCTCAGCGCAGGTAGCCCCTTCGGGACCTGCGTTGCAAAGCAGGTAGCCTGTGTACTACCTGCTTTGGAAAACGAAAGTTGCGTTTTCTCAGTTTCCGGGTCACAATTTTCTCAAAAATTCACAGTTTTTGCTCAAATCAGAAGCTATCAGTCAAGCACACACTAAGGGATGACAAGGAAGATGAAAAGCTATCACTAGGAGCTTACAAGGATCCTTGTAGATCAGCTCTTCAAATCATGAACATGCTCAGAAATGAGCTAGAGTAGCTGCCCTCGACTTCGCTTTTGATATAGTCAAAAGCTTTTCGATTTGGTACTCTTTTGTTCAGGAAATGAATAGCAAAATACTACAAACAATCAAACAGATATGATCCCCAGCAGAGTCGCCAGTTTGTTGTAGGGAAAAGTATCCGATTCGGATGACCCTATCCCACTCTAAGGGTGATAGTACCTCAGCAACAACTGTAAAAAAAACTACTTAAGGTTTACTTCTTTATGAAAGCAAGAGAGAATGAAGAAATGCACTAACCGTTGCCTTGCGCTTAATATTTGCTCCAATCTCTTCTCTTTGCTGCTTGCTCCTAGCTCTTTGCTCTTTTGCTAGCCCAGCTACAATGAGATCCTGCAAAATAACAAAGAAGGAAACTAAAAGAAGCATGCATTCATAACTGATTCAAGGATTAGCATAAATCAAATATACAATCATCACAATACATCATTGAAACAAATGCATATAGAAGAACCTCAATAGCTTTTATTAATAGAAGAAGTAAAGTTCTGAGAAGGTTACAACCATTGAAGGCCCCAATCCAGCAACACCTCCCAGCAGAAAGAATTTCTCCTCTTCACCTCCTTCAAGCAATCACCCAATAGTTCTATAGTGAAACCAACAGCATATCATTACTTTGCACAAAATTCCAGCCTCCTGAGCTCATAGGAGAGAGCTCAATATATAGATGAATTGAGAAAGGATGAGTCAGCTTGCAACTGATGTGTAGCTGCCTTGTGTCCTCTGTCTCTTCAGTTGATCTTCAGTTCTTGAGTCCACTTGGAGAACCTTGCTTCCACTTGGAGAAACAGAGCCTCTGACTCATCACAAGGCGAAATCCCTGATCCAAGTGTTATTTTTGGAAGATTCCAGAGCAATGACTCAGTGTGCCACTTGTCCCATCTCGCTCAGCGCAGGTGGCCTTTGTTCTACCTGCTTTGCAACGCAGGTACACCATGGAGGAGTTGAGTTTCAGCGCGGAAGCCTAGTGGAGCACCTGCTTTGATTTCAGGATTGCTTGTTTTTGAGTGTTTTCAGGTGGAGAACTGATCTGAGAGCTGTTGGTTTGCTGACCTTGTTCCTCTAGGGGTAGGAACATCATGTTTAGGGACTTTGGATCCCTTGGATTATTGACAATTCATGACTGATGTTGCAAAGCACAAAATTGTCTATAACACTCCATTTTTTCCATTTTTCTTCAGATTAAGCATTATTTGATCAGCCAAGCACCGATAGCATCCCAAAGGCCACAGAAGACATCAGCAGGAGTTATTTTTGCCTTGAAAGGGCAGAAAAAGGGGCGATTAGACAGTTAAAGAGTATCATAGGAAAGATAAAGCCCAGATTCAATTAAAGAATATCAGTGAAGTGGCAAAGAGTATCAGATCGACAATATCAAAGTAGGTGAACATTAAGAGCCCCCCATAAAAGTCAAAGAAAGCGGTCAAGCCACTTAAGGCTCTCAGATCAGTGATTAAAGCATTTAAAACCACATAAGATCGGTGGATCAAAGCCCAAAGCACAGTTATGGCTAAATGAACAGCACAAAGCCACAAGGACATATTTCAACTCATTTTTTGAGGCAGCTGCCCAGCGCAGCACTTAGATAGATCATTATGCATTTATTTCAGGATAACTTAGATTAGAAAGCACTCATTTCCCTCATATCTGTTTAAGATCTGTTGTAATAGATATTTTGGGATATTTTCCCTATATAAACCACCCTGATTCATTGTTTAAAGCGTTGGTTGGTTGATAACTTCTTCTCCAGACTTGCACTGTATTTTTTGAGAGCCTCTATAATCAGAGATCACTGGAATGCTTGGGAGATGAACTGTCTATTTTGTTTTAATGGCTGAAGAGTGACTATGGGATTCTAATGCTTCTACATGGTCCAATAAGTGTTTCTCACCTCTGTTTTCAGTTTATATGTGTTTATGCCACCATTGTATCACCATCTAAATAGCAGGAAGAAAGAATAGTTCAGAGCTTACTTACTTTTATTATGTTCTCAATTTCTATGATTTATCTATGTTTTCCTCTGAATTAGTCCTGAATATGAATACTGATTTGCTCATATTTACGCTAGTTCCTTCATATATGAATGTTGTTTATTAATCCTTGATTTCTCCTATATAAATGTTCATTCACCTTCCCTCTATTAGCATAATGAGAGCTACTTAGTTGCCTTTCATTGACTGACCTTCATTCCACCTTTATTTCAGCTTGATATTGTTCTATGTGTAGCTATCCTGTTCTGTATTCCTCTTGTGACCAAGAAAACGCAACAACAAGCCCTAATCCATGACTCCATGCCCAATGGTTTGAACTTCTCACACTATGCATCCCAACTCTGTTTGAAAGAATCCTCCTTCCCACCAAAATCAAAACAAAACCCAAGAACATCATATCTAGCCTAAAATCACCCCTAAAACAAAGCTAAATCATTAAGAGAGAGCCCTCTCTGACTGCTGGTAGGCTAGGACCTGCAGTCCAAAGATTGGTTTGTGGTTACCTCGGTCGTATCCCTTTAAGGAGCTTTAGGGACAACCTGAGTGTTAACATAATGGCGACTCAACTGGTGAAAATCCTCAGATAATTTCACAAATCAAGTTGGAAAGCTCCACTGGGAAAGAACCAGACCTTCAAAAGTTTCTTTCTAACCCATATATTCTTAGAAAAATCCCCAAAAAACAAGCTAGAAGCTGGCTCCCAAAAAGAATTCACGTTATACAAGGTCAAATCCAGACCCAAATCCCCCAGCTACTTTTGAAAATATGAATATAATCCCAAGGAACCTCAGGAAGCTAGAGCGAAGAGAAGATTTTGCTGATTCTAGTCCTGAAACAGTCCAGCCAAGCTGTGTTCCAACCCCTGTCAAAGTTTTATTTCGTTCAACCCCTACTTCCCCTTGTTCTTCATCCACCTCTCCAAGCACCTCTTCCACACCTCCGTTCACTACACATACTACCACTACTACTCCTATTATCCCAGTTGTTCCAGCTGTTCCGTTTATCCCTGTTGTTCCACTTATCCCTGTGAATATGGCTAACAGATATGCACCTTTACAGCTGCCTGCAAATCCCGGGGCTATGCCTCAGGATTACCAGACTAAAATAACTTATTTTGATGGCACAAGTGCTTGCACAACGCTTCAGCATACAAAGAAAATGTAGGATTACTTTAAAAGCTATGAGATTGACGATGATGGTGTGACAATGAAGATTTTTGTCCAAATTTTGACAGGTGAAGTCAGGACTTGGTTTAGAGCACTCCCAGCCAATTCCATAGCAGACTCAGAAGCCTTATACCAGTCATTTATCAATAGATGGGAGAAAAAGAAAGACCCCTTGCACATATCATCTGGATATGACACCATCAAAAGAGGCCCTCAAGAGGCTGTCTTGGACTATTGTACAAGATTTAATAATGTTTATAATGCAATACCACAGAACTTAAGACCTCCACTTGATCTTGCCTTGTATAAATTCCCTGATGGTTTTGATACTGATATGGCTTATCAGTTAAGGGAAAGAGCCCCTCAAAGCCTTGCAGACATGCAAAATGTTGCTGTTAGTGTAGAGGAAAATCTAATTGCCAAAAGAAATAGAGCTATAACTGAGAGAAGAACCACCTTCAAGGAAGAACCCTCAGCCTTAGATCAAAAGCTAGATGCTATTATCAATGTCATGCATAGGCTGGGAGACAGAGTAGAGAGTGTTGAGAGGAAATCATCATGGGACGGGCAGCAAGCCAACACTATCAGGAACCCAAATTTCAGGAAAAATCAAAATCTAAACGCTGGTAGGTCTAGCCCAGACCATGATATAATACCTCCTTTTCATGAAAACTATGCTGAAGCATCTACTTCTAGTGAGCCAACAGAGGACACTCACATGAACTTGATGGATTTGAAGGGTGAGCAACAAATTTTTCTAACCCAAGAAGACCAAGATGACCATCAGATAAATCAATTTCAGACTAAGTCTGGTGAGTCTTTTGACTTTAAACAAGGTTAAGATTCAGCTGTTTATGAGGTCCACAAACAGTATAAGCTGAGGACAAGAACCATAGATGTGCCCGAAAAAGTTAAACCAAATGAAACCAAGCAGCCTAAGAAGATCAAAGAAAAGGTTGCCCTCATAGAAACTGCTGATAAAATAGTCCCAAATCCAAAAGAAGTGACCATAGAGGATATCACAGATGTTCAGCCCTCTAAAAATCAGCCTTTTGTATCTTCTTCCTCAAAATAAGATTTGAACAGCACTCCTAAAAGCCTTTCCAAATCAGAAATAGTTCAAGAAATCAATCAAGAACAAGAGCAAATCACTGATACTCCAATGGAAAAAGGGAAGGCTGCCTCTCATAACACTAAAACCCAATTAGAGAAACCATTTAACTTAGAGGCAGAAATAGGTAAACTTAAGATTTCCATCCCCCTCTCTGAGCTTGCCAAACACTATCTATATAGGCAACAAATCCAAAGATCACTGCAAATACCAGAGAACAGGGATGATGTGAACGTATTAGATGATCAACCTGAGCTCCTTTTCGGTCCTAAAGTCGATGGAAAATCAGCACATGGAGCTTTTCTACCCTTTTATGTCAGTTTACACATACATGATAAAGTCTTGCATAATGCCATGTTTGATTCAGGTGCCTCACACAACCTTATGCCGAAAGTTGTAATGGAGAAGCTAAACCTTGATGTTACAAGACCCTACAAAGACTTATTTTCCTTTGACTCAAGTCAGGTCAAGTGTTTAGGCTTAATCAAAGATTTATGTGTGTCTTTAGTCCAATATCCCAACAAGACAATCCTAATGGACGTGGTGGTTGCTGACATCCCACCAAAGTATGGCATGCTCTTATCAAGATCTTGGGGAGTAAAACTCCAAGGATCTCTCCAATTAGACCTCTCTTATGCCACTATTTCAGTCTTTGGGCAACCAAAGAGACTGTATAGAGAAACACTGATGAAGTATGTGGTAAGTAGTGAGGAAAAGCCCCAAAACTTTCCAATTTACTCAATCCATTCTAATATGGATTCTTTTATTTTGTTTAATGATGAAACAAGTCCTCCAACTGATGATAAGCCTTTGCCTTTAGTACAAGAAACATGCATGAATGAGGAATCTGTTGCCCATACCCATGAAACTGTCAAAACAATTAGTGTAACCAGCATACAACAAGAACCACATGAAGCATAAAACCTAGGTTCGCCCAATCCTATAATGACTAAAACTCTTAATACTAACCACAAGCAAGAAATCACATGGTATTTGGAGTTTGATGGTTCAGTTAATAAGTTAGGAGCAGGGGCAGGAATATGGATTCACAATGCACATAGCAGTCATGCAGAGGGTCATGCTTACAGACTTAACTTCAAATGCACCAACAACATGGGAGAGTATGGGGCTCTCCTTTTAGGCCTTAAACTGCTCAAAGCTCTAGGAGCTACAAAGGTGTCCATTCTAGGTGACTCCGATTTAATCATACAACAAATGAAAGGCAACTTTGTTACCAATGATAGAAGGCTAAGAGCTTATAGGACTGCTGCCACTGCAATACTTGATACCTTCACCGAATCCAAACTTGCTAAGATTTCTAGAAGCCATAACATGCATGCTCATAGCCTAGCTACTTTTTCTAGCACTTGCAAGCTTCCTTTTGAGCCCAATCACCACTTTACAGCTGAGATAAAGCACAGGCCTGCTGTCCCTAACAATATCAAAGATTGGCAAGTGTTTGAGGATGATGCTCAAATCAACAATTTTCTTACCTTACAGCAAGAATTTTCAAGCTTAAACATTGATATGGATGCCATGGATGATCCACAGCAAGCAGTAAACCAAAATGAGTAGACCATAACAGCTGAAGCAGCAAAACAAATGTTGCAGCCTACCATCTTTGATGAAGAAAACATAGAGGAATTGAAACAAATGCATTTGGAAGAAATAGCTAAAACAGAGGCCGAAATCATTGATTTAAAGGATAACTTTCTGCCCGCTGGCCTCACTCCATTATAAGACATGTTTGATGCTAATGATGTCCCCAAAAAGCCTAAGATACAGCCCTTAAACGCTGCCATAGAAGAATACAACATTGGGACAGAAGAGAAGCCCAAAATGATTAAACTGTCCAAAAATCTGCCACCTGATAAAAACCCAAAGTATGTGGATCTGTTCAAAGAGTTTCAAGATGTGTTTGCTTGGAGTTATGAGGACTTGAAGTCCTATGACACCTCAGTTATTCAACATACCATCTCTTTAAAGCCAAATCAAAAGCCCTTCAAACAGAAACTAAGGAGAATCAATCCTGTGCTTCTTCCCTTGATTGAGAAGGAAGTAAAAAGAATGTTTGAAGCAGGTATCATAACACCCATCAGATTTTCTGAATGGGTATCCAATCTTGTTCCCACAAGAAAGAAGACAGGTGAGATTAGGCTATGTGTAGACCTAAGAAATTTAAACCAAGTCTCCCTAAAAGACCACTACCCATTGCCAAAAATGGACCACATCCTACAAAGAGTAGTGGGGTCATCTAGAATCTCTTTTCTAGATGGATTTTCAGGTTTCAATCAAATACTTGTTCACCCGGATGACCAAGACAAGACAGCCTTTACAACACCATGGGGAACATTTAAATATGTCAAAATGCCTTTCGGCCTAAAGAATGCAGGTGCCACCTTTCAAAGGGCAATGGACATTGCATTTGCCAAAGAAATACATGATTTCTTGGTTGTCTATCTTGATGACCTTACCCCTTTCTCCAAGTATGATCAAGAGCACCTCAAACATCTTAGGCAAATATTCATGACATGTAGGAAATATGGCATTTCCTTAAACCCCAAGAAGTCTCTCTTTGGCCTTGAAGAAGGCAAATTACTTGGACATATCATCTCAAAAGATGGGATTAGAATAGATCCGGAAAGGATCCAAGCCATTTTGCAAATCCCCTATCCAAGAAACATAAAAGAGTTGCAAGCATTCCTTGGAAAGATCAATTTCTTAAGGAGATTCATCCCAAATCTAGCCGAGCTGATAAGACTGTTAAGCAACATGTTAAAAAAGGATGCCAAGGTAAAATGGTCTCTTGAAACCAAGCAAGCATTTGAGAGTATCAAAGTTTCCTTAACCCAAGCCCCAGTCCTCACAAGTCAATTTGATAGGGACTTTATCATATTTTCATTTGCATCTGATCACACCATAGCTGCTATCCTTTTGCAAAAGGATGATCAAGGAAATGAAAAGCCAATTGCATTTTTCAGCCGAGCCTTAAGAGATGCATCCCTGAAGTACCAAATCATGGAGAAGCAGGCCTATGCCCTTGTTAAAGCAATCAAAGATTTCCGAGTTTACATTTTATATTCACATGTGATTGCCTATGTCCCAAATGTTGTTGTAAAAGACATATTAACTCAAGAGGGATTAGAAGGAAAAAGAGGCAAGTGGATTGCTAACATCCTTGAGTATGACATAGAAATAAAACCAACCAAGCTCATGAAGGGACAAGGTTTAGCCAAACTGATGTCCGAAACAAATTTTCAAGCCTTAGACATTAACCAACTGGACAATGAATAGGAGCTGGCGACTCCACAGATCAGTGAAACCTTTTTGCAATCCCCATGGTATGCTGATATATGCTTTGTATTGTTAAACATGTTTGCTCCCCCAGGATTCTCCAGAACCAAGAAAATATTTTTAAAAATGAAGGCTTTAAAGTTTTGTGTCTTAGATGGTGCATTATTTTGGAAAAATCATGAAGGCATATTGCTTAATTGTTTAACCATGAATGAAACTAACAATGTCATGAAAGAATTCCATGTAGGGGACTGTGGAGGACATCTATATTGGAAGTCCACTGCTGATAAGATTTTAAGGGCTGGTTCCTATTAGCCCTCTTTGTTTGTAGATGTAAAGAAGTTTGCTATCTCATGTCACAAATGCCAAATCTTTGAGGGCAAAAGAAAGCTGATGCCCTTGCTCCTTAAGCCCATCTCAACCGAAAAGCCTTTTCAACAATGGGGTCTTGACTTCATTGGATAAATCCATCCATCTTCCTCAGGCCAGCACAAGTGGATTTTAACAGCCACCGATTATTTCACCAAGTGGATTGAGGCCATCCCATGTAGGCAAGCCAATGACACCACCATTATCCAATTCCTCGAGTGCAACATCCTTTCTAGATTTGGCTGCCCTGAGAAGATCATCACTGACAACGCTACTACCTTCAAATCCAAAAAGATGATCAATTTTTGCCATAAATTTCACATTACCTTGGGCCATTCCATAGCCTATTACCCTCAAGGTAATGGCTTGGCCGAGTCATCTAACAAGAGCCTGATTAGTATTATCAAGAAGATCTTAGAAGAAAACAAGAAGAACTGGCATAAAAAGCTCACAAAGGCCCTATGGGCAGACAGACTTTCAACAAAGAGATCCATTGGGATGAGCCCTTATGAGCTAGTCTATGGTATGGAGGCCAGATTCCCTTCATCCTTGGGCATTCCTATTATTAAGCTGCTACAGGAAATTCAGGCTGAACCAAATGATGTTCAAAGAAGAATTAATCAGACCATTCATCTTCAGCAAACCAGAGAGCAAGTGTATGACAGAGCTCAAATTATGCAAGAGAGGCTGAAGAAAGCATTTGACAAAAGGACCAAGGCTGAGGATTTCTACATTGGCGACAAAGTTCTAAGGTGGGACTCACGAAGAGAAGACAAGGGGAAGCATGCAAAGTTCGATTTTTTATGGAAAGACCCATTTGTTATCAGCGCTGTGCAGGGCAATAACAAGTATTTTCTCAAATCTATAGATGACAGCACAGTGGAAGACGGCCCTGTAAATGGCCGAATGTTGAAACATTATCGAGATCCCTTTTAAGGGATACAATGTCCCTCTGTATATATTTGTATATTAGTGTTTGTATATATGTCAACGTTTTCCTTTTTATGTTTGTATAAGCAATCCGATTGCTTGGAATCAAGCAGCGAAGTTATGGAGACAGAGCAAGGTAGTCCTCTATTTTAACGATCAGTCACAGCCTCATTCTCAGGAGAAAAGCGCAGCAAAGTTTATAAGGCACAGCCCATGCAAATCATCCATTTCAAAGGCTCTGTTTTTGCATTGGTTTCTGCATAAGTGTGCAACGCAGTTTTGAGTGAAAGGAGCAATAGAACGCAGCACCCAGCTCTCTGTTCTTGTGAAATTGATGTCAAAAATAAGTATCCATTTTCGATCCCTGTCTTCAAATAAAGTGCAAAAGGATGCTCAGGACCAATTAAGATGTATTTAAAGAACTCAGTGTTAAAAAGGGGCAGCACTGTATTGTACAGCGATTCATGTTTAAAGGAGGCCGCGTTCAGAGTTCAAGCTAAAATCATGTGGCAGCTAGTGAAAGAAAATGCTCCATTTTTTCGTGTTGTGAAGCGTATTCAAAGGAAAGGAACAAGCAGTTTCAACTATATACAAAGCACTCAGAACAAGACAAAGCAGCGCTGTTATATCAAATCAAATTCAGTTAGAAGTGCTACAATCAAGCTTCCGACTTCAGTCAATAGTATCAAAACAGAGGAGCGTTTTCAGTTTCATATCAGCACCCTTTGTCAAAGCAAAAATAAAGGAAATACATCAGTTATGATCCATGTTTTGAGACTATTTCAAAGGGCAGTTCTCAAGCAACATTGTACATAACATTAAGCACGTAGAAGAAAGCAGGCGATGCTTTATAGTTCACAGTAATTCAGTTGAGGAGAGTGTTGTTCAGATCTCAAAATTCCAGTCTTTTAGCGGTTAGCACAAGGGAAGTTTCAGTACACAACAACAATAGAAGATCAAGGCAGTCTGACCTGCTATTCTTGGCTTTTCACAAGGAAAAGCCATCCCAAAGTGGAGCCACTGTTAGCCTCCTGTTGCAATAGGTATTCATCTTTCATGATCGACATTTTTACATGCCAAATATGTCATACTTTGCATGCTGCAATGTTCCATATTTCCTTAAGAGGCCAAAGAAGATGCCATGAAAGTGTGTTAGTCTAAATGCCACTGCTGTATTCCAAACTTTGATGAGTTAATCCATTTTTGATGAGTTTTCAGTTAAGGGGAAGTCCAAACAGCTTAATCTTGGCTTCCCTAGGTTTCAATTTCTTGTTTTAGAATATAGAGAATGAATATCTGTCCAAACAGCTTAATCTTGGCAGATTTGTAGATAGGTAGAGAAACAAGGGTGCTCAACAACTTAATATGAGCCCCTGGATGCAATAAGTGTAGATTTAGATAGGAGGACAGCAAGAAGAAAAGAATGAAAAGCTGGGTATGCTAGTTCAAGTGCACCCAAACCAAAAGAAGAGAAAATGCTAGGTGAGTAGGCTGGGTAGGTAGTTTTGTGGTTGCAGAATCATGACTTGTGATCCATTTCATATTTTCAAGTGTCATATCTATTCACATCTCAAGCATGAGACAATTTTCCATTTGAAGGAGCTCAAGCGAGGCATGTCTAACTTCCCCTTCTTCCTCTTTCCCCAATCACTCACTAACTTCCCCTAAAGAGGTCAAGATCTGCTTGATATCTCTTAGTCTCATCATTTTCATATCAATTGCCTTGATAAATATCTGCTTTACTCAAGGAATGTCCATACTTCCTCTATGAGTCATTTTCCCCCTAATAGCCTAAGATCTCATACTTGGTGCTCTTTCTTATAATTATCATGTTAACTACTAACTCTATTATGTAACTCCCTATCTATCTCCCCTTCCCCTACTAAAACTATGTTAAATAGCTCCCTTATATACTAATCCCCTCCCCCTGGTTGAAAAATAACCATAAGTACACTTGGGAATTGCTAAGTTTATCTGAAACTCAGCAAGAACCCTCATTTCCCCCCTCAAACCATCTTCTCATGCATTTTGGACTCCTTCCAATGCATAAAACCCTTCATCACTCCATAAAACCTCCCAAATGCTTTTTGACTCCTTCACAAAGCATAAAATTCCCTTCATGTGTATAAAAACCATCTTATTTGACTTGTTTTCACCTTCTCAAGGCATAAACCCCTTGTTTGGCCTTAAAACCCTTCTCAAACCGCATAAAATTCCTCTTAAGTGCCTATGGACTCCTTCCAAGGCATGAAAATCCCAAGAAATCATGCAAAAAACCATGAAAATCCCTCAAAAGTGCATTAAAAGTCCCTTTTAAGGCTTTCAGACCCCTTCCGAAGCCTCAAAAACCATTCAAAACATCAAGAAAAGCTCCTCCGAATTCATAAGCCTTAGCCTTTTTACAAAAACATGGGTCCGATTGGTAATGGGCTTCATTTGGGCCCCCTTCGATGCGATATCGCTATCGGGAGGGGGCAAACATATGTTTTTAGACTCCTCCAAATGCATATCCCTCCCCTCTGACGCGATATCACTGTCGGGGGAAGCGGTTAACAGTTGGCCCTTTTGTATATATTGTGCTCCTATGGCCGACCGCCGATGCGATATCGCTATCGGCTGTCGCAAGAGTTCTGCGCCCATATTACAATGCCCCCGCCGATCGCCGATATGCCGAATTAATCTCAGCCGCCCATTCGGACCCGCTGATCAATGGCCCTTATTGATTTGCATCATTCCCATATGGCTCCAACTGTCGGAGCCGAAAAGTTATAAGGCGCAGTGTATATATTTTTCGGGTTCGATAAGGCCCTTTTTACAGCCAAGCAGGACTGCTCCGATATGGCAGAGCCGAAATAACAATAAAGTGGGCCTATAAGTAGTTCGGGTCGGCCCTCTATATCACTCGTCAGAGGTTTTTTATGTTTGGACTGCCGATCCACCGATCACCGATTTAGCGCTGGTCGTTGGATCGACACACGCCAACGACCAGGATTTAATCTTCGCTACAGTGTCGCTCCCACCCCGGATTTTTGCGATTTTTGCATGTAAATGGGTTTTTTGCCTGTTTTAAAGAAAATGGCCATTTTTCACAGTATTTCCTCCAGCGCCCGCGCCCGCACTCCCGATAAGGGAATTCATGCATTTTTAAACCATCTTTGATCGCTCCAAAGCCCAGTTTTGCTTCAGAAGGCCAGTCTCGGCCCAGCACAGTTATTAGCATGCAGTCCTCCTCCATTTTTGCAGTTTTTCTTCTGATTAAGCATTATTTGATCAGCCAAGCGCCGATATCATCCCAAAGGCCACGGAAGACATCAACAGGAGTTATTTTTGCCTTGAAAGGGCAGAAAAAGGGGCGATTAGATAGTTAAAGAGTATCAAAGGAAAGATAAAGCCCAGATTCAATTAAAGAATATCAGTGAAGCGGCAAAGAGTATCATATCGACAATATCAAAGCAGGTGAACATTAAGAGCCCCCCATCAAAGTCAAAGAAAGCGGTGAAGCCACTTAAGGCTCTCAGATCAGTGATTAAAGCATTTAAAACCACATAAGATCGGTGGATCAAAGCCCAAAGCAGAGTTATGGCTAAATGAACAGCACAGAACCACAAGGACAGATTTCAACTCATTTTTTGAGGTAGCTGCCCAGCGCAGCACTTAGATAGATCATTATGCATTTATTTCAGGATAACTTAGATTAGAAAGCACTCATTTCCCTCAGATATGTTTAAGATCTGCTGTAATAGATATTTTGGGATATTTTCCCTATATAAACCACCCTGATTCATTGTTTAAAGGGTTGGTTGGTTGATAACTTCTTCTCCAGACTTGCACTGTATTTTTTGAGAGCCTCTATAATCAAAGATCGCTTGAATGCTTGGGAGATGAACTATCTGTTGTGTTTTAATGGCTGAAGAGTGACTATGGGATTCTAATGCTTCTACATGGTCCAATAAGTGTCTCTCAACTCTGTCTTCATTTTATATGTGTTTATGCCACCATTGTATCACCATCTAAATAGCAGGAAGAAAGAATAGTTCAAAGCTTACTTACTTGTATTCTCTTCTCAATTTCTGTGATTTATATATGTTTTCCTTCGAATTAGTCCTGAATATGAATACTGATTTTCTCATATTTACGCTAGTTCCTTCATATATGAATGTTGTTTAGGAATCCTTGATTGCTCCTATATAAATGTTCATTCACCTTCCCTCCGTTAGCATAAGGAGAGCTACTTAGTTGCCTTTCATTGACTGACCTTCATTCCATCTTTATTCCAGCTTGATATTGTTCTATGTGTAGCTATCCTGCTTTGTATTCCTCTTGTGACCAAGAAAACGCAACAGCAAGCCCTAATCCATGACTCCATGCCCAATGGTTTGAACTTCTCAAACTATGCATCCCAACTCTGTTTGAAAGAATCCTCCTTCCCACCAAAATCAAAACAAAACCTAAGAACATCATATCTAGCCTAAAATCACCCCTAAAACAAAGCTAAATCATTAAGAGAGAGCCCTCTCTGACTGCTGGTAGGCTAGGACCTGCAGTACAAAGATTGGTTTGTGGTTACCTCGGCCGTATCCCTTTAAGGAGCTTTAGGGACAACCTGAGTGTTAACAGGAAGGATTGGGCCAAGCCATTAAAAAGGCCAAAGGCTTAGGGAAGATTAAATGTCTCCATTTAATGAAGAACAACCAATCCTTGACTCCTCAGCAATTTGTGGATGACACCATGCTGAAAGGCATCCCCACAGTCAAGGAAGCTACTGCATACAAGAAAATCTTAAATTACTTTGCCTCGGCTTCAAGTATGGAAGTCAATCTCTCCAAATAAATTTTTTTTTCTTAAACACTAACATTGCTATCCAAAGGAATATATCTAGAATTCTAGGCTTCCAAAGGGAGGTCCTCCCTTCAAAATATTTGGGTACCCCCCTGACGGATAAACAAATGCACAAAAGTATCTGGGAACTGGTGCTCAACAAGATGCAAGACAAGATCAAATGATGGATTGAACCTTGCTGGCAGATTGATTCTAACGAAGACAGTTCCTCAAGCTATCCATGTTTTCTTCTTATCAACCCTGCCAACTCCCAAAGGGGTCTTACATCAATTCAGGAACATTCAGAGAGACTTTCTCTAGGGCAAGGAGGAAACTAGAAAGAAATGGGCCCTTTTGTCTTGGGATAAAATTTGCAAGCCCAAAAGTCATGGAGGCCTAGGCTTAGATGATAAGGAGATTCTAAGTAATGTTTTAGGAGCTAAACTCTGGTGGAGATGGGTTAAAGAACTAAGGGCGCAATAGGATAAAACTTGGAAAGAGAAATATGCCAACTCCTGGCAAACGAGTGAGGTCATTAGAATGTCAGGGAACATAAAAGGCTCTCACATCTGGAACAAAGCTTGGGAAAATAGAGGCCTGGTTCAAAACAACAGCTTCTAGGAAATCAGATCTGGAGATCAGGCTCTCTTCTGGGAAGACAAATGGCAGCAAGAGCCGATGTTGTTAAGGGAGGATTTTCTGGGCATCAAGCAAGAGACTGATCTCCAAGGGCTAACAAGAGTCAACGATTTCTGGAATCTTCCTCAGGACACTGAGAAGTGGAGAAACTAGAGAAAAATAGATTGCAGATCTGACAGCCCCATAAAAGAAAAAACTGATGAACTCATGAACATATTGGAACAGAGGAAGATTCTGGTTACAGATGGGCAGGATTAGTTAATATTGGGCCAAAACAAAGAAGGTATCTTTAATATCAAGGAGGCTAAAATAATTTCTCTTAACCTAGAGCCCTGCGTTTTGGCTAGTTCCTAGAAAAAGCTTTGGAATTACCAAGGATGGATGAAGATCAAGCTATTTATGTGGTTAGTTCATCACAAGAAAATACTAACTTTGGATAACGTTCAGAAGAGGGGAGTGATGGGGCCTTCTATATGCCCATTATGTGAGGCTCAAGAGGAGACTATGGAGCATATTCTCAATAGTTGTACCTATACCTCCTGGTTATGGGATTCCTTCAAAAGAATTTTTTAGCAGATAGACAGAGACAAAGGTAGCATCATTAATACCCTAAGCAAGTGGAGAAAAGACTTTGCAGAGAATGAGATCCTTAATTTAGCCTGGACCTTTACACCAAGCTTCATTATCTGGAATGCTTGGAAAGAAAGGAATAAAAGAATCCTCAAGGATGAAAAGACCACTCTGCTCTGCGTAATGGATTTGATCTTAAAGCAGATAAAGGAGACTGTGTCCACCACTCTGCATAGTTATCCCTCGAATCCTCCCACAACACTTGAATTGAGAACCCTCAAGTAGCTCGGAATACATGAGATCATCCTCAATGGTCTGAGGAAAAAAGAAAGAATAGTGGAAAGGGAAAAGGAGTTTTGGCATCCTCCACCTAATGGTTACCTAAAATGCAACATTGATGGGGCTTCTAAAAGCAAATCGGGGATTGCAGGTTATCGAGGTGTCTTGAGAGATGAAGATGGAAAAATAATTTCTGCCTTCCACTGTCATTTAGTCCATGCTTCCAACAACATGGTTGAATTAATGGCATTGGAACAATGTATAAAGCTTCTTAAACTCAATAATAGCTCAAATGTTCTCATCAAAGCAGACTCTGAAATTTCTATAAATGCAGTTAAGAAAATCAGCTATGGTAGGGCTCTTGAAAGAGTCTCAAAACAATGGAGACTAATACAAGTGTATCAGAGAATCCAAAAACACCTCCAAAGTCTACGAACGATTAGCTTCATCCATGTTCGGCGGAAGGCCAACAAACCTACAGATCTTTTGGCCAACCTTGGAGTGACTAATCTAGATTGCAAAGTAGAAATGAAATGGCAGGAGATGCCTACAAGCTGGCTAAAAGCTCTCTGCGAGGCTCAAGCCGTAGAGGATAAAGAAATTCTTGATTTTTGGGCATGAGGAGCAATCCAAGTTCAACGCTCTTTTTGCTTGTTTTTCTTCTCAATTCGGTGGTCAACTCCATGATTTTTGGTTTTCTCTGCGTTGGTGACTTCTTCCTTTGGGGAATGGAACCTTTTCTCCTTCGTGCCTTGAGAGGCAACACAGGGTTTCCCATGTAGTTCCACAAGGTTTCGGTAGCTAGTTTCAGTGTCGGGTTAAGCAGGTGGAAGGGCGGGTCAGCTCCCTCCATGATTTTCCCTCACTTTTTGTCTTTTTGCGGGCAAAACCAGGATAGCAGTGGTTTTCTTTCGTTTGCAAGGCCCCCAGATTGTAAGTGGTTTTTCCTCATTGAGAGTGATTCCACTCAGTTTTTTACATGTGGCAGGGGGGGTATTAAAACCACCCTTCCCCGCGACCTAAAAGCCTTGCACCTCAGCTCTCTGATTTCTTTCTGCGTCGTCCGTTTCTGGCAGGGGAATTCGATGGTCAGATCTCGCCGGGCTAGTTGGTGGGGTCGCCATAAAGACCTCACATCTTTGCTTTCTATTTTCTCTCCACGTCATCCATCTCGGGTGGGGGCAATCGACGGTATGTGCTCTTCAGGACAGTTGGTGGGGTCACGCGTTTGTGCATTCTTTAAGTGTTGTGTACGGGAGGTGAAGCGTGCTTTGTCCTTGTGTCTCCATGTTGACGTAGGGACAGTTTGTTTGTCAGTTTGGACTGGCGTTGGTTTAGTGGCTCTCTTCTTTCTCTGTTTGTTCTCATTGGTTTGACAGGCCCTCTTTTCTGCAGGCCTTTTGTAATTTTTGTAACTATTCTTTTGGGTTTTTGAAATAGAAGGAAAATCTCTTGCTTTAGCAAAAAAAGGATAAGACCTTTTTGGTATATATGGGAGTCTAAACACTCACAATTTAAGTAGAGAATACATAACAATAATAATGTAAGGGTACAACAGTAATAATATTGGCTTCAATGCGGCACAACAATAAAAATATGGGGGTTACACGGGCACAACAATAACAATATGGGGCTACACTAGTACTATAGGGACGTATCATGGTCACTCTTTAGGAGGTGACACAAATCCTTACAAGTTCTAATAGATCTTGTAGAAATATTTGACTTATCCTTCATCAAATGCTAAATGGATCAATTCATTTTTCCTTAAGAATATTAATTGAATATCGAGCATCCCTTTTTTATAGATATTGGGAATCTATCATCATTTCTTTTTCATGGGTAATGATTCTTTACTTCTATAAGAAACATTAACATGGTAGAAAAAGGAATAATTCAAGTAAAAGTGACTAATATTATGCAAAACATTTGGATGATCCTTTTACGAGAAGGATTTATAGAAGATATTAGGGAAGATGAGGAAGGCCAAAAATATTTTTTGATATTGACTTCAAAATATTGGAGAGGGAAGAAATACATGACATGCTAAACCATAACAACAAACTTGCTTGAGAATTTATTCTAATTATCAAGAAATTCTCAACGTTGGAGATGAAATGGGGATCATAACTCTTTCTATTTCCCATAGAATTTAGATAGACATATAAGCTCAACAAATGTGATCCAATTGGAATTTTTGGCTATTGAATTAGTCCCCAACAATATGTTTGAAGTTCTGCTAGCTAATGGATGTTAGATTCTAACTAATATTTCAACTAGCATTTGAGGTAATCTCATAGGAATAGTAACAGAACATAGGGTCAAGGTCTAATTAACAACTTATGATTTAATTGAACCATGCATAATATGTAGACGTAGAAACAAATATTCAAATGGTTGAATCAATTTTTGAACTTTGATAAAAAAATTAGAATCATAGATTAAATACACTATCTTTTTTAGGAAACAAAATGCAATATCAGTGAATTAGAGAGCAACAAATAGGAAAATTTGTGCTTCTATTTGTAGAATGTGTAGAAAAAATCAAACAATTTGTAGAAGGAAAGGAATTATGATAATGTTAGGAGAAATTTGAGGTAAAAATGAGCGTCAAAACAAAAAATATACTACCAAAATAAACTTTTAAACAATTCATAGGACTCATTATAATGATGTCATCCCTAGGGGTTAATATTTTGGGAGGAAAAGAAGATTCACTTTTCTAATCGTATTTTTGACTTGTCCTTTATAGGTTTACTCAAATGTCAAGTTTAGACACACATTGTATGTGGAATAAATTTCCACATCCAAAGAGTATCCACTCTACATACTTCTAAGTAGACCCAAATCGAAAAAATTTGAAAATACCCTAAAAAACATGTTCAACATGGTTTTTAATGTATTTTAATTCTTTTCAATATGGGTCTACTCATAATTATGTATAGTAGTGATTTATTGGATTTGGAATTTCATTCGACATAAAATGGATTTCTATGCTTTACAGTTGATTAAATCTAAAGGAGATAAGCCAAAAATATAATTAAAAAATGTAGTTTCCTTTTATTTTTGTTTTAAAATTCATAGCTCTTATTTTCTTATTTTAACTATTATTTTACCATTTTCCTTAGGAGGTGCATTTTAGAGATCGAAATTCCACTAATGTTTATTCTAATCCAATATATAAGAATAAAGAGGGGTATTTTCCTTCTATATCAATGAATGGATCTAGTGGTAAAATAGATTTGAATATGAATTTTTTGAACTAAACTCGCAATGATTAATATGTCTAAAACTACAAGAAGAATTGGTTCATGTAGGAATAGACACCGAGTACTTGAAGGATTTATTTACATATAAGCATGTTTTAATAATACCATTGAGATCGTTACAAATGGATGGGGATATGTTATTTCCTAGTTTTCTACTAGTTCTTGTGGATTCATAGGTACAAAGAGAGGTATGCCATTTCATACCTAGACTTCACCAACAAATGTTATTTAGACATTAATGGATTATGGTATGAAACAACTAAAAATTATGATAAATGGTCCTAGTTGAGGGAAATACATGACATTATGAACCATTTCTGGAAGTGAAATACTATTAAATTGTGTACATGATGTAACCTACACCACATAATAGATGTATACCTCCTAAAAAGAGTTTCCTGTAAGAATTGAATGAATGTCAATGAAAAGAAATGCTTTAATTATTTTATGAAATATTTTAGCTAATATTCAAGAAGAAATATCATTCTCTTTTTAGACAATATGATGGAAGTGCATCAAATCCAAATCATAGTTTAAGTGTCTTGATTATGACCATTTTTCTCTTTCTTGGCTATGCAAATGTCTAGCCAACACAATAAGAGTTGCAATGTGAAGATATTTACTTGGAGAAGTAGAAGTAATATGTATCACACATATTAAAATGGAGAATATAAAACACGAATATTTCATGATAATATGTATCGAAGAATCAATACATGAAATTTTTATGAATCTAAAAGAAATTGTACTTATAATTGACTCATACGGAAGCTAAGAAGCTTCTATCTATATTGTTGGACCATAAATGTAACTACTCAAGATATCATATTACCATCTTGTATAAAAATAATCAATATTAAAAAAACATATAGCTAGAGTTATCCTACTTCACCTACTCCTTCAAGTGATTTTCCTGAATTTTCGGAAGATAATAAAGTGGTTCCCAAATTACTCCTTGTCTTATTTATACTTGGAAATCGCTTGAATCCATAGATTCTAAGATCAATATTCTTTATATTACTCATTGAACTAGACCTAACTAATGTTTTTTTTTAGAATATCTTTCCACATATATTTTTTTCCGAGAAAAAAATCGAACATTTCATTGCAATGACAAAATGCTACATTGTATATGATGTTAGTCATTCAAATGACTATATGATTTTCAATCAAAGAGTTGTTGAGATGTTGCTTGAAGGTCACCCCTTTTACCATCTCGATTATTTGTTTCTAAGTCACTGATCAATTTTTAAACCAAGGCCTCCTCAGAGAGGAAAATAGCCCCGATTGATCTGTTTCTTGAGCATCAAAAATGCTTCATTGGTCCTTGTTATCAGCTAGAACATAAATTGATGGGGCTGAATCATTCCCAGGTCTCCTTAGAAAGGAAAAAACCCAAACAGGAATGAGTAAGCTGAAGTTTGTATGGAAGTTATAGATTGTTATGGAGTTAAAAAAGTTCAAGTGACTATTGTTTTTGAATTGAGGAAAAAACTAAACAAAGGAAAGTGTCTGAGCCTAGGATGTAGACTTAGAGAGATTTTATTTGAGCATAGGGTGGAAGATCTAACACATAGATCTCATCCACCTACAAGTCCTCTATCCTCCAACTTCCCAGATCTTGTTGCAAATCTGCTTTAGAAAGCTGGTATGCAAAATCATTGTGTTCCCTATAAATGTGACATAGAGAGATGTTATTAAAATAGGATTTTAAATGCATCATCTCTTCTAACAATGGAGATAGTATGTAATTCTGACATCTACTTATTCCATTGAACCAATTGACAATATTTAGTGAGTCCCTGAAGATCGAAGTCATGGATATTCACAGATGGGTAAGCCAGTAAAGAAGAAGTTTTAAGGTTGTCAGCTCTGCAAAGTTGTTAGTTCTAGTCCCTAAACCCATTGATGCTTTGAGGCATCTATGAGGGTGTAGGTGAATAACCAGCCTAGCGCCACATTCGTTATTTTGGCTGGAGGCCCCATCAAAATATGCCAAGGGAGCTCCTTCCTTAATGCACTCTCCTTTAATTGGGCAGGGTAATTCCTCATGGGCGGGCTTTGGGATTCTTGTGAAGATAAATGCACTTCCAACTGTTGTTCTCCCCGCCAAAGTAGGATTGATCTTGAAATATACTTTTATTACTTGTGAGCCATAACCCCCATGAGATGATTAGGGGAAGGTCCCTCAGATTTTCTTCAGGGTGTTGATGCCACCAAGATTTCTAGGCTTCTGCAATCGTCCACACATTCCATGAGACTCTTTTGTGGATAAGTTCCTTGACATCTTGCCAGAAATATTTGGAGAAGGAGCAATCTATAAAGAGGTGATAAATTGATTCGGAGGCAATTTTGCATAGGGCACATCTCCTTGGACCTAACTTATATGTTTTCTAGAGGATGTCCCAGGTTGGCACCTTCTCCTTTAGGATGCACCAGAAGAAGAATCGGGCTTTTACGGGGCATTACAGTTTCCATATTTAGGTTTCCCACCAATCCTAATTTCCCCTGCCTTTCTTCATCATTAGGTACTTGTATCCTTGTTTTAGGGAGTATTTTCTTGAGTTTGCATGAGCCCATACTCAATGATCTGGTCTATTTCTATGTCAGACATTTGATTGAGACAACTCTGTGATGAAGGTGATCCATTCCCCTCTCCATTGATGGTTTAGATTTAGGTCCGATCCTGAAAGCCAGGCTTGACCCGAGATGGAGGAGTGGCCATGGTTCTCAATCTGACTAAGATTATGAATGCCTCTTGAATTGAGATAGTTGATGAAAGCCATCTAATGTTTCTTTCCACACCATAGAGGTAGTGCCTTTCTTTTTATTTCAGCTTCTGATCCAATCTTCCAACGACATTGGATCAATGTATTTTTGTTTGAGCACCATAGTCCATAGGTTCTTTGTTTTGATAAGCCTCCATCCCAGCTTTGCTGCTAGTGATGGTTAGAAGGTGGTTAAATATTTTATTCCCCATCTGCCCGAGTCCTTTGGCCTTGCCACCTTCTCTGAGGCCACCCATGGGAGTACCGAGTCTTCCTTTGAGCCTCCCCATAAGAATTTGCTACAAAATCTTATGATTTTTTCCACAATCCCTTTTGGGACCCGGGTTAGGGTAGCCCAGTAAATAGGTATAGCAAAGGACTAATTTAATAAGGGTTCGTCTACCAGCTCTAGAAATCCATTTGAAACTCCAGTGGTTGATCCTTGATTCGATTTTTGTAATCAGCCAGTGCCATCCTGCTTCTTGTATGAGCAGGGGCTTAGGAAGAACCCTAGGTATTTGAAACAGTCTTGTAGCTTTCGATCTTCAAAAGGAAAATATTTTTTGATTTGGTTTACTTCCTTCCTGTTGAAGCCTTCCAGTAGTAGATGTGATTTATCTTTGTTAACTTGTAGGCCTATTTCCTTTAAGAAGAGATTTAGTATCCTTTTTAATTCTCGTGTTTCAGATCTTCTTCCATTAGTGAATAGAAGAATGTCATCCCCGAACATGAGGTGGGTTATTTTTAAGTTCACTGCCACTTCCAGCCCTTTCATATCCCCTTTCCTTCAGGCTTCTAGGAGCAGCTAGTTAAGGCCTCAAGCTACCAGGAGAAAGAGGAGGGGAGAGAGGGGGCATCCTTGTCTCAATCCTCTCTAGGTTTGAAAAAATGTGGAGGCTGCTCCATTGATGAGTACCACAAATCTTATGCTGGTTAAACTTCCCATTACCCAGTTTATGAAGTCAACTTGAAACCCTATACGTGTGAGAAGAATTCGAATGTACATCCAACTGACCTTGTCAAAGGCCTTGGAGAGATGTATTTTCACTATTGCTCCTTTAATTTTTTTCTGGATGATACTATGAATGGTTTCCTCAGCTACTCCAATAGCTTCATGGATCTGCATCCTGTCAAAGCTGAACTGTTCTTTTGACATGTGCCTAGATAGAATTGGTTTAACCTGGAAGGATATCACCTTTGCTATGATTTTATAGATACAGTTACAGAGGGATATCGGTCAGAAGTCCTCAAAAGATGAAGGGTCTTCCTTTTTAAGGATGAGGGCTATGAAGGTTGAGTTTAAGGGGGGATAGATTACCCCTTTCCTTCTAGATTCTTCAACAACTTCGGTAAGATATAGCCATAATTGCTCAAAGAAGTGCTCAAACAGCTCCACTATCCATCCATCTGGACTTGGGCTTTTATCCTTTGGCATTCCTTTTATGATTTCTTCCACCTCCCCCATGGTGACTTCTCCCATTAGTTCCAGTGATTCCTCTTCATCCACATAGTGAGGAAAAGTCTGGGTTGTTTGGATTACTTCCGCCAAGGAAATTCCTATTGGGGCTGTGAATAGGTTTCGAAAATGTCTTGTGCCCATCTGGGATAGGTCCTTGAAGGATCAGGCCTCTCTTCCTCCCTCTTCCTTCAGATGCCAAATGGTATTCACATTATTTCTTCCTCTGGCATAGTTTTGAAATAATTTGGTGTTCTCATCCCCTGCCCTTAACCAAATGGCTCTACTCTTCATTCGCCATTGTTCTTCTCTTGCTAAGAGGATTTTATTCCTTTGGGATTCCTGCTGCATGATTCTTTCCCTTTTCTCTTGAGTTTCATAGCTATCAGCTTTAGGGCTTTCAAGCCATTGAAGGTTCCTTCCTATTTTGATGGGGTCTTCACCTTCTTTTAGTTTCTTTTCCTTGGCCTAGCTCATCGCAGCTTTTTTAAGGTGCTTCAGATTCTCCATGAAGAGGAAAGCTTTATCATCGGGTCTCTGGCCCTTGGAGGTCTCTAAGTAGTCATAAAGAGAGAGTTGAAAGAATCCTCTTGAAGCTAGCCAGGATTTAATTTGAAGGGGGCTGCCAGTTTTTTGGGGGGCTTGGATAATTCTAGAAATATTGGCATATGATCCGAGATTCCCCCTTCACCCACTCATTGATGAAAGGCTAGGATCTTTGGTAGTGCTTCCTCATGGAGGAGGAAACGGTCCAATATTTTTGCAACACGACCATCCCCAATTCTCCTATTTCTCCAGGTGGGTCTAACCTTCAGTAAGTTAACATCCAACAGCTTGTTTTCCTTGAATATATTGGTGAAAAAATCTGATAGCTCGTCTTCTCTGGCTGAGGGGCCCCAAGTTTCGAAGGAGCCTATTGAGAAGTTTAAATCTCCCATGATGACTAGATTCTGACTATTTGGTAAGGGTTTGGAGAGGAGGGTCTTCCAGAAGAGGGCTCTTCCCTGGCATGGCCGGTAAATGTTACTATCAACAGAGTGGTGCAGAGTTCTTGGAAGTAGACATCCATCCCCATTACCTGATCCATCCCCCATGAATTTAGGGCTTTTAATTTCCCTTCGTTAAATTCCATGGCTAGGTCCCCAGAATGACATTTGGTGTCTAAGACCTAGATGCTCCAACCTGGCAAAAATAATTTCAGTGATTTTGAGACTCCTTCGCCTGTTCCCAAAGTTTCTTGAAGGAAGAGTATGTCCAGATTGTAAGTCCGGATTACTTCTTTAAGGCCAAGTTTTTAGGGTTGCTAGCTAAATCTCTGCAATTCCAGGAGAGAATGATCATTGATTGACCTTGGGAGGGGGTTTCGCTCCTCTAAGCACCCTAGAAATGGACATTTTCTTGCCATTTGCAATATCTAGCTTGGCTCTTATCTGAGCCTTTAACAGGTTTGCTTTCCTCTTACCTCTCGGTCTCATGGCTAGGAGGATTGCATGTTGATTCCCCCCACTACCCCCAACACTCCCCATGGGGGAGGTTTTCTCTCTCGAGGCCTGAGGTTATAAGGATTGTATGAAATGAGGGTTTCATCTCTCTAAAGGCCAGCATTGCTTAAGGCATATTCACGATTCAGATCTAAAGTGGGAATGGAGGTGATTATAGTCTCAACTTGCATATTATCTGAGCTTAGAATAGGAGAAACAATATTTTGTTTCCTAGAGGGACCAAGCACAGAATTAGCTTTATTAAAAAAATTACAAGAGTAACAAAAGGTAGGGTTAAGGCTAGACCTATACCCTCTTTTTCGATTGAGTGACTTTCTTCCATGTCTGCTAGAGAATCCTAGTTCTTTGCATTCCCTTCGAGCTAGTAGGGTGAATGGTGCTCATGGATGGGCTTTTGTTGCTCTTTCGTATTTTCGTTTGGATCTTTCCAAGGTCCGTTTATGTCCATCAACTCCTCCCCCTTGTTTCCCCCCAGGGGATTATTTTTTTGGATTTCTGCTGCTAATCCCCATGTCTCAGCCTTTTTTTTATTCCTTCAACATCTGAGTGCCATTGGACATTCTTTTTCCAAGTGTCCATAAATGTGACACCTATGGCAGCGAAATGGCAGGTGCTCATAGTTAAGTTGTTGCATATATTTGAACTCTTTTTATTACAACTAGATTTCTTCTGCCAATCCTAACCGATGGGTGAGGCTTACCAGGATGTGGGCCATCCCCAGGTCTCTTGTTTGTAAAAAGGACATGTCAGTTTCCATGTATTTCCCCAGGTGATTCTCGATAGACCTAAAGACTGATTCAACCGAGAGAAATGATGGGAGCCCTTGCAAGTGGACCCAAACTAGTAGCTCATCGACTCGTTCCCTATGGGCGTCAAACAAAGGGTTCCATCATTTGATTAGGATCGGGTTCCTCCCAAATGCCCAATTTATTTCCAACACCCAGTTTGCTACTTCTTGTTTCTCAAATTTTACCATAAACCATCCCTTTGCGAGTATTGAGACTTGAAAGGCTAAGTTTAGGGCTTCCTTCAATTGTTGGGAAGCCCACTCCTAAATGAAGTTAGTTAAGTTCTTTTTCCCTCTTGACCTTCCAACCAGCATGAAATCCATGACTTCCATAGCTTCATCTATTGACACATTCATTCCAAGAATCAGGTTTGCTACTGATTCTTTCCTCTTAATTATTTTGGGCTTTTTCCTCTCCTCCCCCGCCTGCCTCTGCCATGTCCCTTCCTCCCTACCCTCAATGGTCGCTTCCACATCTTCTGATTCTACTTGGATTGTTCTTGTGCTCATTTCTTCCTGGGTAATCCCTCTTCCTCCTTTTGGTCTACCTTCTACTTGTCCTTCTTTGCCTCTTTCCTCTGCCTCTACCAGGTCTGCTTCCTTCCCTTTCTTCAACGCCCCCTCCATAGTATTCCCCTCTACCTCAAACCCATCTGATAAATTCAGAATCCCCAGAAAACTAGATCACAAGGCTAGAATTTACTGCTTTTCCTATCTGCAGCTGATGGGATTTTGGGATTTTGCAGCCCAATCTAGATTACAACGCGGCTGTGCATTTATTTTTTGTTCTGCTCCCAGCTTAAATCCTGGGTTATTTTTCTCAATTCTTCCAAGACCACAGCTTATCACTACATCCTCTAACCCTATAGAATAGAAGAGGCTAAGAGGATGGGGGTTTGATAGACTTACTTGTGTCTTTTTTGATGCCGCTGCTGCCGATTATTCCTGACCCTCCATCTCCTCAATGAAGGGGAATGCTTTCCAGTTGTTTAGAAACGACAAGCCTAGGATATCCTCCAGCGGCCCTAGGGTTTCCTTATGTTCCCAGGCCTCCTCCGAATCTCGAGTTTCCTTTCCATGTCATCCAGCTGGACGAATATACCATTTGATGTTCTGGTCTCTAACCTCTAGACCCCAGACTGGCAAGATGTCGCTAGGTTCGAGGTCCAGATCAATGGTATTGTTCGGGTTGACCATCCTCTTTCTAGCTACTCCTTGGTAACTGCTGGCTACACCTTGGTAACTGTCGGGCATAAAAATTGCCCCTGTTCAAGCTTCCACCACTTGTGTGCCGCGGGATGAGAGAGGCAACATTGTTAACCTTGCTGATTATCCCCGTTTTTCTTCCCAGGTCTATTTTCTTAAGTCGCACATGGATTTGGTTTGTTTTTCCGGGGTTGATCTCAGCTGTCATCCTCTTCCACCTGCCTCCTACCTCGATCCCTACTCTTACATCCTTTTCGGAGCTGCAGCCATCTATCTGCCTCCCGTACACACCCCTGTCCTTGTCAAGGCCCCGTGGCCTCCACTTGTAGGCCTTCTTGCCCCTACACCCACCTGCTTCCTTGCTTCAAGCCCTAGCATGACTCCAAAGTAAAACTCATTAATTAAGAACAAGTCTTGAGCTCTTATTCCCCTTTCGCCTAGAGATCATTTAATTGGATATAAATGGTTATATAAGGAAAACCTTAGTGGAGAATGGAAAATTGAATAACATAAATCTGGCTTTACAGAAGAAGGATATTTCAAGTAAGAAGGTGTTGATTATAATGAATATTTTCCTGCAGTTGCTAAAATGAATAGTATGAGCCTACTATTCTCCCTCTTCCTACATCTTATCATTGGGAACTATGCCAAATGGATGTCAATGGTGTGATTTTGAATGGTGATATTCATGAAGAAATTTATATGTAATAACGACATTGTTTTATCAATGCGAAAAAATCAAGTTTGATATGAAAATTAGAGAAGTATTTATATGGTGTTAAGGAGTCACCCAGAGCTTGGTATGAGAAAATTGACACTTATTCTTGAAGAACGGTTTCAATCAATCTATCTCTAATATGATTCTATATGTAAAGCACTTTGGTGATGAAATACTCATTGTTGTAATATATTAGGATCATCTTATAATTCCTTGCAGCCAACATGTGTCCATAGAGGAATCGAAGAACAAATTTTAGAATCAATTTGGAATGATAGATTAAGGCATCTTACACTCTTTTCTAGGTCTTCAAATTTGGCATATGTTTGGCATTATTATTCTATATAGCCTAATTATGAGACATATTTACTTGCTCAATTCCATATCAGTGATTATAAGTATTCACCAATTCCATTTCATTCAGGAGTAAAGTTAACCATTGATTGTACTACTGATCTTGTTGAGAACACACTACCATCAACCCATGGGAAATTTAAAGTATGTGACATGTAAAAAACTTGATATATATTTTTATCATTAGTATGCTCATGAGGTTTCTACACTATTGAGAAATCTAGGGCATGAATAGTTAAAATATTTCTCTTCTTGATCATTTATTATGATATACTTTTTTGCTTCTTAGATTATAGTGTTTTCTTCATTATGTTATTATTGCATTCTTTTCATGAATACAATTACCAATAATAAAGGACAAGTGACAGAGTATGTAGGCTTGTCAGCTTGGGCCAAAACCTCTCAACCCTTATGGGGAAAACCCGATCAAAATTCTTCTTCTATATTCTCAATTGATGAGTACCATGACCATGACAAAGACCCTTGACTCATGTATACTCCCAAGAGCCTTGTCACTAACCTTGATGCTCTGCCTCTTCCTTTCCTTGATTTCCTTTCCAATCTTGAACTGCTCTCCATAGCTTCCTATAGAGAAACTTCGTCTCTATCCTTCACACTATTTCATCTTGGCTTTCCCTAGAGAATATCGATCTCTAGTCTCTAGCTTAGTCACCCATAATAAGTACCCTAGAAGAATCCTTCCTTACATGAACATAGAAGAATCGTTCCTTTGCTATATCTAGAAGAAACATCTCCTTGGTTGATCCCAAAAGAAATTCTCCTTTCATTATGCCTAGAAGAATCTCTCCCTCCCTAACCCAAAAGAAACTCTCCTTCATTGTGCCTAGAAGTATCCTTCATGTGTTATTCCTTCTTCACACTTCTTCCTAGAACCTCTTCTTCACACTTCTGCTTGATCAAATTCTTGTCGATTTTCTTTCCTCTAAGTGAGGTTGAGTGTGGCTATATGTACACCTCAACACATGTCCTTTAGGAGGACATGATCACTAGGGGTTAGGCCCACTTCTTCTAACAATTTCTTCCATCGTTGTAGGTTAACTTGAAGAGGATAAGTGACAAGGTATTGGAGGATACTTTACATAGACAAGCCTGACATTTTATAAAGTGTAACATGAATTTATTACATGAAAATGACTCTAATATTTTATTATTAGATCACAAATAATTCCTAAAGACTCTCATTGGATGTCTTGACTAAAAAGTAAAAGATCCTTCTCATGAAACCCATGAAGCAAGAAATATATATATATATATATATATATATATATATATATATATATATATATATATATATATATATATATATATATATATATATATATATATATATATACACTAATATTGAGTGGATTAAGGAATATTTGATCCTATCCAAGAATACCATAAGTTCTAAGTGTTGTTTTGGTTCAAGGAATTGAGAAAGGCAAAAAACTACATAAGGAGGAGAAGATCAAAGGTCCAAGTGTGAAAGTGAAAGGTTTTCTCAGGAATACCTCTATCTGAAGTACACTTTATGTTGTGGGGGCTATGATTATGATATAATCTGAAATATTGTGTGCACCTTGAATTCAATGTTGGATCAAGATCATGAGACCTGAAATGACTTATCATTGAATGATATGATTTAGTTGGGTTAGATCTGATTACTTACACATGTTTTATTCTTCAAATACCATGATCTGGGTATGTCTGAAATATGGAATAGCAACGAATTTGTAAGTTAGTATTTGCATATATATACACTAATTATTCTTGGTGAAGGTGCGTATACACATTGGTTCGAAGCTTTCAAGTAGCATATACAAAAGAAAAGTTTGTTATTCAGAAATCACGGATATATCTCATCGCTGCTGCTGGTTTATTGTTCTATGTCAATGACGTCTTCTTAGATTTGAAAGTAGAACTCAATGCATAAGGAGATTGAGTCTGATTGATTGCTTGATTAAGTGAGAAGGGTGATATTTGCTACTAATTGTCTAGATCTCTTTAATTTGACAGTAAATTCTCAGAATATTACTATCTCGTACAGATTTGATTTAGAAGTTTTATATTTTAGTGGTTTTGGAAGTATACACAGGTTTGGTTAAAGGAAGTAGTGTATAGACACAGGTTGGGTTCATTAAAGTAGCTTATGCATTCTGCTGTATGATTCTTGAGGTTGCAGCTGGTTCTGAATGATGATGCTGGTTTATGGGTTCAGCACAGTGTTCTGGAAACAGTCATCTGATTATTCAGATTGACTGATTGTTGGTTGATGCAGTTATTATTATAGAGTTTGAGCTTCAAAGTTTATGATGGGTCAGGTATGAAAATTTGATGAAAAGAGGCCTTCATATTGTGTTGCTATGCACCAGGAGCATCCAGTTTGATAACTTATGAAACGTGGTCCCTGGAGGAAGAGAGAAGTTTGAAGCCTTCTGTAGGCTGGTGCCTACATACTAGTAAACATATTGGGTAGCACAAGAGCTAGGGGTTGTAGCTCCCCTCCCGTAGAAGATGGAGAATGAGAGAAGTTTGTAGCCTTCTCGAGCTGGGTGCCTGCTTACTTATATGAGTCTGCACCAATACAAGATTGTAAAGAGATTTTCTTTATATTAAAAAGAAGACAGAGATGACAACAACAAGTGGTTTTTCTCCCACATTGGATTTCCACCTTAAATCTTGGTGTTCATGTGTGTTTCTTATGTTTGATGGTTTATTATGTTATTACTACACATAGTTATTATATAATAAGGGACTGATGCACTGATTAAAGATAAACACATTATGAATTAACTAAATCATAATTTCTCTGGGTATGCACTGATTTCTTTAATCATAGTTGTGTGCACATGCATGTTCACTTCACTAAAGTAGCGTATATAAATTTGATTGGGAAATGAAAAATTATTGAATTGTAAATACTGGTTCACCCCCCCTCTCAATGTTATTTCAAACAATTGGTATCCGAGCAGGTCCTAAAGAAGAAGTTTGATGGCTTGAAGGGAGATCTTTCAATATGAACAATCATGAAGGCATGGGATTTATTAGACCACGAACCTTCAATGGGAACAACTTGGTATATTTGAAAATAAGAACTAGATCCTATATTCAGTCGCTTGCAGTCGATGTTTGGGAAATCGTGGAAGGAGAATACCAATTTCAAGCAACAATACCTACAGATATAGTAGGTAAGAAGTTATACGAAACCAATGCCAATGAAATCAATACTTTATTGGGAAGTCTGTCAGAATCAAAATTTGTCAAAGTCATGTAGCTCAAGATAGACAAAGAGATATGGGACAAAATCATTTAGAGCTACGAAGGATACTCCCAAGGAAAATGTGCTAAGCTCCAAACTCTCAGAATTCAATATCAAACTCTTAAGATGCATAGTTATGAAAGTATTGCTAGTTACTTTTTACGTGTAGATGAGATTGTTAATTGTATGAAGAATCTGGGTGAAGAGATAAAGGAGGCTACTTTAGTAGAGAAAATTTTGCGATCTTTGTCTTCTAAATTTGATTCAAAAGTATCTTCCATAGAAGAAAAGAAGGATCTTCAATCTATTACTGTGGTTCAACTTCATGGAATTCTAACTACCTTTCAAATGAGGAAAGGAGGTCCATCAGATATGAGAGAGTCTGCTTCCAAAGCTTCAACAGAAGGAAAAGAAAAGAAAGAGCACAATGAATGAGGATATATTTCAAAAGAAGAAGATGAGGTAAACTTTGTCAAGAAGATTCAATGGGGTTCTAGAATATTCATATGTAAGCTACCATTCAAATTCTTTGCTTGTGGTAGAGTTGGCCATTATGCTACAAAATGTCCTCATAAAGATAATCATGAAAAGGGAAAGGAATCTGCAAAAGGAAATAGAAATCAGGCTGTTAATAGAAGAAGTTACTATACTCATGAAGATAGTGATGGATTATCTAATAGCGATGAAGATGAAACTAAAAAAGATTATAAACTAATCATGGCTTATGACAATGATGATTTTTTGGATGCCTTAGAAGAGGAAGGAGTTCTTGAAGAAATCACTAAACTAAAAATCTGTTTGGAAAAAAAGAATATGATCATAGACACGTTGACACATATCTTAAAGAAAAGAACTTGAGAAGACAAGATCTCTTAATTTATGATTTTCTATAGGATCAGAAACTTTAAATGAAATCATCAAGCTTCAACATTCTCCTCTTATAAAGACAAGTCTTGGATATACTGGAGAATCATCCCAATGAAAAAATCTATCATCGTCCACCAGAAACTATCTCGATGCAGCAAACACCAGTAAAAAATATGTCAATCATCAGAAAAAGCCTAAAAGTGCTCATCAGGTAAATCATGGTCAATTTACTCCAAGGGTGAACATCAATAGAAGCATCAACAAAAGGGTAAACAATATCAAAAGATTCTATGATCACATAAACTTCTTTGATGGACAATGCTCTGCATGCCATAACTTTGGGCATAAGGCTGCTCAATGTGTTTCTTACAAAGCTATCATGACTAGAGAAGCACAGAATCAATGTAGCGTAACAAGAATCAAGAAAATTTCTTATAATAACTTTTCTCCTCTTGAAGATAAAATTGAATGTTCATTTTGTAATAACTTTGGTCATGAAGAATTTGAATGCAGGAGAAAATTTCATCCAACACTTCAAAAGGAGAAAACATCATCAAATTCCAGGGTATGGAGAGAGAAGGAATTTCAATCAGAAAGATGTGGCATACCTCTGTTTGTAGAAGGACAATAAAATTAGTGGTACATTGGCAGCGGATGCTCTAAACACTTGAAAAGTGATAAAGAGAAACTTCATTCATATAATGCTTTAGAGAAAAAGAAGAATTTCTCCTTTGGAAATGACACACCAATAGTCATTAAAGGGAAAGGTTCTATTTATTTGAAAGAAAAGGTTAAAGCTAGAAATTTCATGTATGTTTATGGTTTAAAAATAACTTGTTGAGTGTCAGTCAAATGTGTGATCAAGTAAATGAGGTTGTGTTTCGATCAAATAGATGTGTGGTTCGTGAGCTTGATACATGAAATACCATAATCAAAGGTACAGGAACTCCAAGAAATATATACATATTGAAAGGAGGAGAAAAGCAATGTTATCTAAGAAAAATAGATGAAAATTAGTTATGGAACAGAAGATTGGGGCATCTAAAAGCATGCAGGCTCAAGGCGGTTTGTGATCTTCTAAATATTAGCATCCCAAAAAATACCGTATGCAAACCATGTCAAGTCAGTAAGAAAACCATAGTTCATTTTAGTGAAAAATAAGGATCAACAAGTAAGCCTCTTGAACTCATCCATACTAATTTGTGTGGACCAATAAGGAAAAAGTCACCCAATGGAGAAGAATACTTTGTTTTATTCATTGATGATTTTTCTAGAATATATAGGACAGGTCTACTAAAGCATAAAGATGAAGCATTTCAAAATTTTAAAGCCTTCAAATCTTTAGTTGAAAATGAATCAGATTGAAAAATAAAATGTTTGAGATCAGATCAAGGGGGAGAATTCATATCAGGTGAATTTTTTTTTTTTTGAACAACAGGGAATAAAAAGGTAGTTCTCTGTTGCCATAACTCCTCAACAAAATGGCATAGTTAAATTAACGAATAAAAAAATTCAAAAAATGGCTCAAGCTATGCATTATGAATCTGGAACTCCTCCCACCTTCTGGGGTGAAGTTGCACTTACTGTTGTGACTATTCTCAACAAAGCTAATGTTCAGGTAAATAGTTATCAAACTCCATATGAACTTTGGTATGGTAAGCCTCCTACTATACAACACTTTAGAGTTTTTGGAAGCAAATGTTTCATCAGAAGGACTAATAAAAAAATTGGTAAGTTTGAACCCAGAGCAAACGAAGGAATTCTTCTTGGTTATTCATGTAGAAGTAAAGGATACACATGTTATACCAAGAGACTTCAGAAAATTGTTGAATGCATTGATGTAGTAATTGATGAAGCATGCAGAAACCTGGGACAGACAAAGGATGATGAAAATGAATAAGATGATGAATGCTTTCCCATATCAAACCAAAATGATATAGCGGAAGAAAAAAATGAAGGAACAAAAGAAGATACAACTGACAGGTAAAAGAATCCATCCAGGTATGTTCAAAAGAATCATCTAGCATCTCAAATTCTAGGAGAAAAAGGGTCTGGAGTATAGACAAGAAGAACTCTTGCAGGAACTTCTAGTTATCTAGCATTATTATCCTCCACAGAACCGCATAAGGTTAATGAAGCTAGCAAATATTAATTTTGGGTTAAGGTAATGAATGAAGAGCTTGACCAAATTGAAAAGAATGATACTTGTGAACTGGTTCCTAGACCTCTTGACAAAAATGTTATAGGAACAAAAGGGATATTCAAGAATAAATTGAATGAAAATAGAAGTTATTAGAAACAAAGAAAGACTTGTCTGTTAAGGGTATGCTCAACAAGAAGGTATAGACTTTGAAGAAACATTTACACTTGTTGCTAGACTTGAAATCATAAGAATTTTTCTTTCTCTTTGAAGTTTTCGAAAATTCAAAGTGTATCAAATGGATGTAAAATCTTCATTTCTCAATGGAGTGTTAGAAGAAGAAGTTTATATTGAACAACGAGAAGGATTCATTCTATAAAATGATGCAAATCTTGTATGCAAGCTAAAAGAGGCTCTTTATGGACTAAAATAAGCTCCAAGGGCTTGGTATTGTTGCCTTGACAAATATCTACAAAAAAAAGGGTTCACAAAAGGGTTTGCAGACAACAACTTATACACCAAGATTGAGAATGATAAACTACTAATTATTGTTGTTTATGTTGATGATATCATCTTTAGCAGCAATGAAGAATATATGAGTCAAAATCTTTCTCCGGTTATGTAGCAAGAATTTGAAATGTCCTTACTTGGTGAACTTACTTATTTTCTTGGTCTACAACTACAACAAACAAAAGATGGTATTTTTCTTTCACAAACTAAATATTTCAAGAAAATTTTGAAGAAGTGCAGAATGGAATATTCTAAACCAGTATGTACTCCAATGGTAATAGGATGCAATCTCAGTTCTAACGATGAATCACCTACAGTGAATCTACGAGCATACAAATCTATGATTGGAAATATACTCTATCTAGCAGGTACCAAACCTGATATCAAGCATGGAGTAGCAATTGTTGGAAGGTTCCCATCAAATCCAAATGAATTAGATCTTCAGGTTGTAAAAATAATATTTAAATATCTTCAAGGAACTCAAAGCTTTAGTCTATGGTATCCTAAATATACAGATCATACTCTTCATGCATATATAGATGCAAATTGGGCAGGAAACGTTGATGATAGAAAAAGCACAAGTGAAGGTGCATTCTATATGGGACCACAGTTAGTATCTTGGTTTAGCAAGAAACAAAGTTTGATTTCTTTATCTACATCTAAACTGGAATATGTGGTTGCTGCATCTTGCTGCATACAACTACTCTAGATGATGCAAACATTGCAAGACATTCAAATCACATGTTCTCCACCCATGTCCATTTTATGTGATGATACAAGCGCCATCCGTATTTTGAAAATTCCAGTCATGCACTCCAAGACCAAACACATAACATTAAGTACCATTTTCTACGAGAACAAGTGCTTGAACAAAAGGTTAAATTGGAGTATGTTCCCTCCAAAGAATAGGTTGCTTATATATTTACCAAACCCCTTCCCAGAGAAACATTTGAATATCTCAAACAAAAGTTGGGAGTAATTTCTGCATCATCCTACTGTTAAATCCAATTTTTAGAAGAAGGTTCCTATATGCGGGTTTCATGAAGGATAGTCGCGTATATACAATAGGTTCTTTGGTTGCAGGAGCGTATATATATTTTTGATAGAAAAACAATGGGTCAGACTCTAGCATGGGTGCTCAGTCCGATATCAATGATGACAGTCTATTGATATGATTTGTTCATTGATTTTTATCTTACTAATTAAGATGCCTTGATGAATGATTTGTTGACAATTCATAGGTAGCACAAGTTTAGGGGGAGCATTAGCCTTCACAAAAATTCTGCATTCTTGGCATTATGGTTGATGATTTCAACTATGGGTTTAGGTATTCATATCAATTGTTGCAGAGGTCATGTAAAGATCTAGGGTGTAATATGTCTCCTTATATCATAGTATATTTTTGAATGAGTCCTATTAGACATATGATGTAATTTCTATGACGACTATGTATGGGAAGGATGATGTAGTAATTGTTATATTTCAATCATGTATAAATAATTGGTATATCCCCATTTTGTTGGTTAGATGAGTCAAATTTTGTGTATCCCCACTTGGTTGGGTGACAGATGTATCTATGAGTCATTGGTGATAAGAATTTCATACTCACATAGTTGAGTTATAGAGTCATGTTATTCTTTTGGAAAATATCTCTGTAGACTTTGCATGTACTCACGGAGAGCATGGACAACATAGTGTATCTCAAAGGGGGAGAGTATATTGATCTGCCCTTTGCCCTTGATGTCAAAGGGGAAGAGTATTTTGGTGTTTCTTGATATCTCTAATAGGTTTAACAACTTGAAGCAATAACCACCCATATGGTTTCCGTCAAGTCTAAACAGGGAGATTGTTGGCATTATGATACAAGTGTTGTCCTTAATGGCAACTCACTCATAGTTTAGTTCAGATTTGATAAAAGGAAACCCACTTGTAGAAGAAAAAGTATATGGAAAATAGATGAATCTGTAGGACAGATTAGAGGTGATAGAATGATGGAAAAAAGATGAATATACAGGTCAGAGGTGACAGAATGATGGAAGAGAATAATGGTGAAAGGTTTGATACAGGGAGATTGCTAGTGTGCGTTGTCCTTGATATTTGATGAATGAACTAATTGATAAAAGTATAAATAGGATGCATGGAATTTGTGTTTATATATGTGACAAAATGAAGGGAAGTTCAAAGAAATCAGTTCAGAAGTGATGTATGATGAAAAATCACATTGTAATAGGTCAATTCAGAGGTAACATGGCAATGGCATAGAATAACATGATGTTGGAACAAAGGACTACATATCTGAATCAAGTAGTAGAAGAAAAGGGATGTTTTCAGCTATGTTAAGATGTATATGTAGGTTCACTTTGACAAAGAAGCATATCCATGTGGGTTAACAGAACAAAAAGAGTGTATACGTATGCACACACTTTCACAAGGGGAAAGGTGTGTATGGGTTGGAAAATGAGGAAATTCAAGATTAAAGAATACCAAGGGTTAATACCATGGTATTCACCCACAATATTGAGTGGAGTAGCAACTATTTGATCCCATCCAAGAATACCATAGGTTCTAAGTGTTTTGTTGGTTTGACGTATTGAGAAAGGCCAAAAACTATATAATGACGAGAACATGAAAGGGCCAGGTGTGAAAGTGAAAGGGTTTCTATGGAATACTTCTATCTGAAGTACATTTTATGTTGCAGAGGCTATGATTATGATATAATCTGAGATATTGTGTGCACCTTGAACTCAATGTTGGATCAGGATCTTGAGACCTGAAATGACTTATCATTGAATGATCTGATTTGGTTGGGCTAGATATGATTGCTTACACATGTTTTATTCTTTAAATATTATGATCTGGGTATTTCTAAAATATGGAATAAAAACAAAGTTGGAAGTTAGTATTTGTAGATATATACTCATGCTAGCCTTGGTGAAGGCGCATATACATGATGGTTGGAAGCTTCCAAGTAGCGTATATAAAAGACAAGTCCATTATTTAGAAATGAATGATCTATTTGATCAGTGTTGTTGGTTTACAGCTGCCTGTCAATGATGTATTCTTAGATTTGAAAGAAGAACTCAATGCATAAGGAGATTGAGTCTGATTGATTGATTGATTAAGTGAGAAGGGTGATATTTCCTAATCACTCTCGAGATCTCTATAATCTGATAGTATATGCTCATAATCTTACTATATGGTAAATATTTGATTCAAAAGATTTATTTTTTAGTAGTTTTGGAGGTATACACAGGTTTAGTTAAAGGAAGTAGTGTATACACACAGGTTGGGTTCATTAAAGTAGTGTATGCATTCTGAAGTATGATTCTTGAGGTTTCAACTAGTTTTGAATGATGATGCAGGTTTCTGGATTCAACACAATGTTCTCGTGACAGTGATCTGACTATTCAAATTAACTCATTGTTGGTTGATGCAGTTATTATTATAGATTTTGAGCTTCAAGGTTTCTCATGGGTCGAGTATGAAAATTTGATGAAACGAGGCCTTCATATTGTGTTGTTGTGTACCAGGAGCATCGAGTCTAAAAATTTATGAAATGTGGTCCCTAGAGGAATAGAGAAGGTCGTAGCCTTCTGTAGGTCAGCGCCTATGTACTAGTAAACATATCGGCTAGTACAAGATCTAGGGGGTTGTAGCTTCCTTCCAGTAGAATCTAGAGAATGAGAATAGATTGTAGCCTTCTGCAGGTGGGTGCCTACGTACTAGTATGAGTCTACACCAGTACAATATTGTAAATAGATTTTCTTTATATTAAAAAGAAGACAAAGAAGACAGCAACAGGTGGTTTTTCTCTCGCATTGCATTTCCACCTTAAATCTTGGTTTTCTTGTTTGTTGCTTATGTGTGATGGTTTATTATGTTATTACTCCACATAGTTACTATATAATAAGATACTGATGCATTAATTAAATTTCAACACATGATGAATTAACGAAATCATAAGTTCTCTTGGTATACGTTGGTTTCTTTAATCACAGTTGTGTGCACACAAGTTCACTTCACTGAAGTAGTGTATAAAAATCTGATTTGGAAATGATAAATTATTGAATTGTAAATACTGATTGACCCCCGCTCTCAGTATTATTTCCAACACTCTCATCATTGTCTCTCTCGGAACATCCCCTACCTGGGTACTCAGGGTGTGTTCAATGAAGACTATTCTGATCTTGGACTCCCCAAACCTTAAAGAATATTAGTCCTCCGTGACTATCCTTCTATTGGATGCCCTATCTCATCCTAAAATAGTATTGGATGCCAGATAATTAGCCATTCCTCCATTCTATCTTCGTAGGTGAAGGCCAAAATGATCTATCTATCTGTCCCTCTTAGACAGGGATCACATATTCCAATAAACAAATGCACTGATTCCTACAAAAATAATGTACCTAAGCTCCCTCTTCGCTTAGGAGTTTCTAATTTTATTCCATTTAAGAAACTTTTTTCAGGCTTTGTCTTAACTAGGTACCTACAATAGCTCCTTCGGTGGATATAATGAGACAACTAGTTTCTTGAAGAAATCCTCTCTTCTTCAATGTCATGAATTTATTCTTTGTTATGTAGTCTTCATATTTTAGGGACTTCTTCATAGGGCACATACCATCCATCATTTTCATCCATTAGTTAGTCATGTCATTATTTCATTAGAAACGGATCCATTGATTTTTCCATATGGCTTTACTTCATGTCATGCTGCTTTCTTCACGGTATATTTTTCGAAAGGATATTACATCCTTCTATATGGTTTTCTTGGAAGTCATCCCCAAATCTTCCCTTTCATAGACCTACATAAGCCCATCCAAATATTAGTTCAAAAATAAGAAATGAACACTTAAATCACAATTACCTTTGTGATAATATTTCATCATGAAATCTTCCTATAGTTATTAGCATCTTGCATGCATGTTGACACATATCCTAAAGATATGCAATATCAAGGGTCTCCATCCTTTTCTAACTCTTATTAGGGTCTTCAAATATTTTTAGGGCGATATTCTTGTCAACTCTTCTTGGTCTTGGATGTTGAATTCCTTCTACCTTTGTTGCATATTTTCACGATCTATTCCTTTATTTTCACACACTTCATGCCCAGGAACTTCTAATTAGAGTTCCTCAATTTTAGTTAGTTTCCTCATGTTTCATATGAGAACATATTATGTTGATTTCATCTATTGTGACTTATGATTTTATGGAATATTTCGGAGGAGGAGATCCCCTTTCCTTAATCATGTTTCCCAAGATGGAAATAGTGATCCATATTATTTGGAACCATATGACATGTATTTCGTAATAATCTATGTAAGCATACAGACCTTATCTTTCCTTTGGGTCATCCAAACTTCCTACAACAACTTCATTTGAATGAAAGAGCTTTATCATATAGACCTCCTTCATTGTTATGTCATCATACTATCATCCCCTGACTCCGACGCATTGGAATTCTTGATGAAACATTTGATTCTTTTCTATATCGTTGAATCCTTTAATAAGGATTCCATCAAAGAAACTTGAGGATATTTCATGTCCTTACCCAGTATATGTTTCATTATTGACTATTGTATGATGATCATAGTCAATGATGACCTCTACTTCTTTCTATAAGTATCACTTGATATTTCAATAAGGTTTCCAAGAGCCCTTATTCTTTGTAATCAATAGAATTTATTCTAGACATTCTTTCTGCTTCTCATGTCAAGAGCTCTTGCTTCTAATGCTTCTATTATTATGTTATTTTCTAATCTAATGCATCCTATATTATTGCTTCCTATCTATATTACAAATGTAAAGTACCTTCTAGTGAAGAAGATCATCTCAATCATAGTATAGATCACTTACTTCTTCCTTCTTAAGCTTATTTGTCTCAGGTTCTTTCACTTATTCACTAATATGGGCTTTTACCCTATCCTTCTTGTCCTTCTTATGTTTAGGAAAATATCTTCTATAGTGACCAAGTTCCTGGCATCCATAGCATATTACCTTATCCATGTTCTTCCTTTTCTTTTTGTCATTAATTGATCCCTTTTATCTAATCTTTTATCACCTTCTTTATTCAACCTGTCTTCTTATGCCTTCCATATAGACCATAATTTGATGAACAGGATAGCTTCATCTTCCTTTGTAGATATGAGGTTACCTTGTTCATCAGTCAATGCATTTAGAATAATGGAGATCATTTCCTTATTAGAAAACATCTCTCCTAGATCTCACAATTGACTTTTTATTTGAGATGCTTTTGAAAGGCATGAAGATATCACTTCATCCTTTGACACCTTCAACTTATATAGATCATATCTATTTGATATGGTATTTTCTATCTCACTTTTAAAGAAACATTCTACTATCTCATCATATATATATTTAGATGTCTCTAATTTAGATACATAGGAAATGAGAGGATTTTTAATATATTAAGAATCTGTTGAGCCTTTGGACCCCTTTCCATGTATTCAAATAACGTCCTTTCTTTGGATGGCTTGGAGACATTTCCATGGACATGATCAATGAATTCATTTACTTAAAGGACTATGTCTATCATTCTTTTCTATTTAAGGAAGTTTAATATCCCAACCAGCTTATGGTTCTCCTTGGAACATGAAGTCATTTTTAATAGATTAGATTATGAGAAAAAAAAGTACTTACTTGTGAAGATAGAATATTCAACTTGATAATGATGACGAACTTGTTTCTTTAGATGATCCTTTTAATCAGGTTCTTACTTCGACGACCGAGGACTTCCTTCTTTAGGGTGATCTTCTTCAAAATGAGATCCTTTCTTCAATAAATAGAATATTTCCTTTTGATCTAGCCTTCCTTATATTTGAAGAGTTTTCACTCCTTTGATGACATATGAGTGATGATCTCAGAAGTGCTTCATGCACTCCAATCTTTCTTCCTTCTTCAATATAATTTCAAGACTCTTGTTAGAGTATATTTTTTCGATCTAGGTTTTTGGTATGATGAAGATATTGATTTCTTGCTTGGTATTCCTTGATTTCCTTTGATCATTCTTTGAAGATTGATTCTCGTGTTTCTACTTGCTTGAATGCCCCTTCTTGACTTTAGCACATTAGCTCTGATAACATGTTGAAGTCTATGTTGAGGCACCTTATATTTTAGATATAAGTGGGAGTCTTGACTCAAAAGTAAAATCTCTTGCTCATGAAACCGATGACGAAAGAAATACAACAATTTTATTTTTCTCCTTTACATCTCATTACATAAAATCATAATTACATGTCATTATGAAGACCAAACCTAGTTAAACTTTTCAACATACACAAGCCTCTTGAAAGTCACTTGTAGGAAACAAAGAGAATTGTGAGATATTTATAAGGGATAATGAATTATGGTGATATATAGTTGAGCGAGACTACATTTTCGCTTCTTGGCTATACAAATTCTAATTACGAATGTGATAGTTGACATAGATATTTCATTACAAGGTGCATGTTTTAGCTTGGTTAAGGTCTAATTTCATAGTCAAATAAGATGTTGAGAACTCTCTTTATTCCTATGAAGAAAAGTACATGACAACTAAGGAAATAGATAAATAATTTTTTTGGTTGTGTCTCAGTACATTTGAGATCTTGTTGTGGATGTTATTATTTCTTCATATTAGTATTCCAAAAATTATCAAGAAATATATATTTTCACAAAATCTATTAAAGAGATGAAGTTTATGTGAATTTGACAATTGTTGGAAATTTGGGAAGTTTTCATCAAGGGAGAGTGTTGATGTAATTCCATCTCCCCCCATAGGTGCTCCTTCTCCCAACTCATGATTTAAGTTGGAGGTGTTGGAATATGTCCCTATGAAAGGTAATAATGTCTAGGTTATGCTAACATAAATTGTAATATTATGTAAAATATTTATATACCACATTCATCATGGTGTCAAATACCCTTGTCATCATTTATCATCAATTTGTAGGAAATTTGATATATTTGATAGAAAATAGCCTTGATATATTTTGTTCATTAGTGTGGTCTTAAGGCTTCTCCACAAACCTCATGAAATTCATTGGAAAGTAGAAAATATAATTCTAAGATATATATATGTATATATATATATATATATGAAATAGTGATTTATGGTATTTTTTTATTCAAGAAGAGATATAATTTCACTTCCTGGTTATATAGATTCGAATTGGATAGGTAAAATTGGATATTAGTTCATGTTGAATTTCATGGACTAGTAAGAAGTTAAGAACTCTTCCTATTTATTTTTGTGAGGTCGAGTACAAGGAAGCTAACAAAATAACAAAAGAATGAATTTGTTTGTGTCATGTCATTATTGATCTTAGATTGATTCTAAAATGAAATACTAAGTTAATATGTGTAAATTAGTGTGCCATTCAAATTGTGTATAAGCACGTGTATCACTCCAAGACTAAACATAGTGACCTTGATACTCAATACATTCGAAATAATTTTTGTTATTTCATCGGAACATTGTCCCAACGAGTAGTAAGGACCAAACATCTACACCAAATCCATAACAAAGCAACACTTGTTTGACTTTGACACTTGTTGGGATTGAAAGAATCTGTAATGAAGGGTGAGTATTAATGTAATGTTTTCATCCTCCATAAGTTATTCTCCCTTCTCATCATTAAGGGAGAGTGTTAGAATGTGTCCCTTTCAAAGTTAAGAATGTCTATGTTATTTCAAAAGAAATTGTAATCTTATATAAAATATTTAAATACCACAATTATCATGAAGTAAAATTCCCTATGTAATCATTTATTTTAGAAAAATGTGAAATTACATTTATCGCACAAATTATTACTAGGAAACAATTCCTCCATATCTCTTCCTATAGTAAACACTTTACATATAGAAGACCTCCACAAATTCTTCATAATACAATGATATTTGATTTTATGTGTTTCATGGCTCACCCTTACAATTGAATATCAAAGTATTATATTTGTAAAAAGGTGAAGCATATTTGGAGGTGTTCTCTATTTCAATAATTTATTATATAACAAATATAAGGAATTTCATGTCAATGATACATGTGGGATAAATGTAATTTGACATTTTTATATAACAAATGATTACAAGGATATTTTACTCCATGATGAATGTGGTATATAAAATTCTTAGATAAGATTACAATTTCTTCAGACGTAACCTGGGAATTAGTACTTTCCAAATCAGAATATTCCAACATCTATAAGATTCTAGGTCATTAGAAATCCATCATTTCTTTGGAGAAAATGACCAGTCAAAAAAATACAAAATTTAGCCCCTCTAAAGATTTGTTTAAGATAAACATTCATATGTAAAGCCTCATTCTGAGGGAATTGGGATTTATTTTTTAGTAAGATTATTCAAAACTCCGTCATGAAGAATATTTAATCCTTTATATATTTAAAACACCCTTCATACAAAATATTAAATGGTGGATGATCATCTTTAAATCCAAATGCTAGGTGGATACAGACACACCATTGTGTGTAGTCATCTTCCCTATCCTAGAATTTATGCATTTTGCTTGGTTTGTCACATACAAATATTTTCAAAAGTCCTCTTCCCTAGTGAACTATACCTTCATGAGTAACCAATTATTAATTTTTGATAAAATAACTCCCTCAATCATATTGTATGGAAATTCCATATTGCTAAAGGCTATTAGAAGAAAGTTTAGATGAAAGTTTCTTCTCTTATTTAGGGTTGTATCTATTGTATGGAATCCCCACTAGTTTAATCCAAAAATTTACTTACATAAGCATGTATGTCATTGTGAAATTTCCTCAAGACAAATGATTTATTATCTATTTAAAAACTAAGATATAAGTGTATTACTTTTTATGAGGATAGTTATGCTTACACATTTTCTAGGATTTAATATGAAAAGGTGTTTAACCACCTTCATGCTAAGGTATATATTGTAATGAGGGATGCCAAGCTATTAATTTTTTAGCCTATTTTGATTTGATGTATTATTATTGGCACTAAGGATGATTTTTTTATTTATTTCCTCCTTCACCCCTTATAAATGTTCCTCCATGGTTCTTTCCTTTGTGAATATTAGAAGTTTAATATAGAAAATAATTTTGTGAGGAAAAAATAAATAGGATAAAATAGTCTAGAATATGAAAAAAAGGTGATGATAAACCCCTCAAGTGTCCTAATAAGGAATAATGTTGAATAAGGAAAACAAGACAATGCCACAAGGTTTAAGTGACTTATAAGGGGTGGAAACACTAAATTTACATGATCGCATTGTAACAAAACTTACACATTCAAATACCCATTAGGGAACCATATTTATAATTCATTTCCATGTGATGAATGGAAGAACAAAAGAATCAAATATTGTGATAGAGTATGAAATATAGATATCGAAAATACACCAAGGAAAACCATGAAGCAAAAAATAAATGATTTTTTTTATAGAAGGTTGACTTTGATTACCTATATATAATTTTTGGTGGAGAGTCCCAATTTTCCAATGGTAGTGGAACCTAAGCCATGCATGCATGGTGTAGAACAATACTATCTTTTATTCACTAGATTTATTGTGATAGCATGGGTGCAAAATTGTTCAATTCATTGATGCATGTTGCATATCATTTGTCTTCTTCACTCACACTATTTGTATGATATGGTTAAGGAAATCAATAATTCCATAGGTATAATAAATCCAAAATTATAGGACTTAATAAGGATAAATCAAAGTTCCATAAAGCTTTGGTAGAACTTAGAAATTATTGCCCAAATATAGGGTATCCATTTTATCTAGTTGTTTGACAAATGTTGGAGGCAAGCTATTGATAAATGTTATTGGCAACTTTACTATAGGTATTGTCTTTCTTAAATCCCATTACTAATCAATTATTACAAGGTTGTAATTAGTATTGTTTAATACTCACTAAAAAAAATTCATGTAATAGGGTGCCAAAAAGTCATTTATGTCATTACTCACAATCTTTCTAATTGTAAGGAAACATGAGAAATCATTGAGAATGTCTATCCTAACAAAATGTAGTTTTGTTATTTCATGCAAACATTGGACATATTACCACATGATATTACTAAGTTGAAGAAACCTAATTATAAATGGATCAATTCCTTCTACAAGAAAAGGAAATAGTAGTGTTTCCCACTTTGTTTGTTGTGGTCATTCTAAGTTAGAGATACTTAAACTTGCAAAGGTCAACTTTGGTATCTATTACATTAACTTCATGCACATTTTCAAGGTAAGACAAGAATTGAATATCATGGAGGTTAGTTATTTGTGTTAGGGTTTAGAATTGAGATATTCATCCGACAAATAGACAAGAATTTTAGGAGGCTGATACACCATTATTAATGATCAGTTTTGGGAAAATGTTAGGTATGTTATAAAATTCACCATGTCTATTTTTAATATGATTTGGTTTGTATATATGTATCAGCTAGGGATTGGGGAGGTGTACGAGAAGGAGAACATAATATGCTAAATCAAATATGTTGGTGAGTCAAAGGATGCAATATTGTATGACCATATTTCTAAGTATGTTGCCACAACTCAGTAAATGTAATAACACAAAAATATTATTCTACATCAAGGTTATCATGACCAACACCTATGGGTCAGATTAAGAGATAATAACACATAAATCTAGAAATATAAAATTTCCATATCATCGCATGAGATAAGATGAATGATGATTGAGTTGAGTGTAATCAAATATCGATAAAACTGAGCTTCAATATCAGTGGTCTTGGATTTTTTTTTGATGTTCCTGTAAGTAAATATTTATATATGATGAACCCTATAGAATGATGGAACATACGTGGTTTTTCTATTGAATATTTGAATACATTGGTCGTGAGGTTGTTTTCACAAGTTGTGAACACTTCTTTTGAAAAGGGGTGGTGGAGCACCTAGAACTTCATCAACAATGTGAACATAAACATCCTAAATGCACACCAAGAATAAAGCTTCGCTTATGCGGACTACAAATTGAGGTTGTTTTCCTATTAAGATAAAGTAATGAGAAATGATAAAACCTATATGACTTGTGACAACATTTCATACAAAAATAATTTTGCGGATAGAGTCATAGCATTATATATCTTGAATGTTGTACCATTGGTTTTTGAGACCCATTTCACTGATCGTGCCATGATCATGCAACAAATATGCTACCATGATCCACTACCAATATTGGCACTAGTAAAATTCTATATGTTGCAACTTTATATTAACATCCTCCACCATTGCATGGGTGTAATGTAATTCATGATGTGTTGATTTGTGTATATTGGGAGATACTCCAATCCCTCAAGTTCAGGGTTTAGAGGGAAAATTACCACAAGGCTCACTTGTGGGCCTGAAACCCAAGCATGGGGTTTTTCACCCTTTGGGATTTGGGTCACAACTGTGATGAATTTGAGCTTGGGAAAATTTGAGGTGATATAGCTTGGTGAGCCGATTATAATGCTCTAAACACCACTGAAATCATAGCTCTAGAAATGAAGTTATGAATTTTTGAAGTTGACAATTAATTATGGATAGCCAAAGTCATAAATTCTTGACGAATTCGTCTAAGAGACATGTATCTTCAATTGAATTCATGGAGCCCCTCATTTGTGTATAAATAGAGAGCGAAGGAGATTCATCTTACTCATCCATTTGTGAAACAAAGTACAAAAGAGATTCCCTAGTTGCAGGAAGGGAGGATGAACAAGACAGTGAGGTGATTTGGAGACTGTTTTTGGGTCATTTTATGGAGCCTGAGTTACTATCTTCAAGACCGTGGGCCTCTTCTTGGAGGCTGAAGGAGGGGAGTATGTTTTAGGGACATTTGGAGGAGTGAAAACCCTTGGAAGGGATGCCACAACCAAGATGAGGCTTTTTGTAGCAAGCCACAACAAAAAGGAGGGAGGCTAAGGTTGTTGGTGAGGAATAGATTGCCCGTAATTATAGCATAGGCTCTCTTCCCCTCTTAGAAGGTAAATTGAAGAAAACAAAGGGAATTATAGGTATTTTCAAGGTTTGTTAGGGAATGTCGTTGGGTGCCCTAACCAGTCCATAATTGCAGTAATCGAAGGAGGCTAAAATAGTAGCTAGAGCATGCATTTTGGAATGCATATTCTATTTGTAAAGTACATTTTCCCTTAATAATTCATCCAATTCTTCTTTTGTTCCTACTTTGATGGCCTTGGCTTCAGCCCAGTTGGGTAATAGTCAGTGCACACAATGATGTACTGCTTTTTCCTGGATGGAGGGTTAATGGGTCCCATGAAATCCATGCCCCACTTGTCAAATGGCTCAAAAGTCACTTGAGGTTGAAGAGGTATTTCATCCCTTGGGGTAGGTTGGTGAGGAATAGACTGCCCGTAATTACAGCATAGGCTCTCCTCCCCTTTTAGAAGGTAAATCAAAGGAAACAAAGGGAATTATAGGTATTTTAAAGGTTTGTTAGGGACTGTGGTTAGGTGACCTAACCAGTCCATAATTGCAGTAGTCGAAGGAGGCTAAAATAGTGAGCTAGAGCATGCATTTTGGAATGCATCTTCTGTTTGTAAAATACATTTTCCCTTAATAATTCAGCTAATTCTTCTTTTGTTGCTGCTTTGATGGCCTTAGCTTCAGCCCACTTGGGTAAATAGTCAGTGCACATAATGATGTACTGCTTTTTCCTGGATGGAGGGTCAATGGGTCCCATGAAATCCATGCCCCACTTGTCAAATGGCTCAAAAGTCACTTGAGGTTGAAGAGGTATTTCATCCCTTGGGGTAGGTTTGCCCATCCTTTGGCACCAATCACACTGACTAGTATAACTGCTTACATATTGTTGAACAGTGGTCCAGTAATAACCAGCTTGTAGTACCTTGAATGTTGTTCTTTTGGTTGCAAAGTGACCTCCACAAGGCCCATCATGATAGGTTAGAAGGATGTCAAAGACTTCCTTCTCCCTGACACATATTCTTAGAATTTGATCTAGGCCTAGTTTGAAGATGTTGCCCCCAATCCAACTGAATGGGGAGTTCTTCCTTACACTCTTGCTCTTTTCCTTAGAGGACACATTTGGTGGAGACTATGTAGACACCAATTAATTTGCTATGTCATCAAACCATAGATAGAGAACTGAAATGGAAAATATGTGTTCATCTGGTAACTGATCATTAACCATTTCTTCCTCCCTTGTAGGCAAAGTCAATCTGGATAAAAAATTTGCAACAACATTCTCCTTGTCAAGCTTATCAATACTGGTTAAATCAAGTTGTTGCAATAAAATTAACCATCTAATAATCTGTCCATTTACATCAGGTTTATTCATCAAGTATTTAATTGCAGCATGGTTAGTATGTACAAATGTCTTGTAACTAGTAATGTAATGTCTAAATTTATTCAATGAATGCATAATAACTAGGAGCTCTTTTTCAGTCACTATGTATTTTAGCTCAGCTTTCGATAGATTCTTACTGATGAAGTAAATGAAATAAGGTGGCTTGTCATCTAGTTGGCCTAGAGCTACTCCTATGGCTTTGTGAGAGGCATCGACATGTAAATGGAAAGGAAGAGCCCAATTTGGGCCTCAGAGAATAGGTGCAGTAGTCAACTTGTCCTTTAGGGTGTTGAAGGCTTCTTGATAGCTTTCTGACCATACCAATTCAAAGTCCTTGGCCAATAACCCAAGCAAAAGAGAAGCTAACTTGCTGAAGTCTTTTATACATCTCCTGTAACATCTGGCTAAACCTAGAAAGCTTCTAATATCTCTCTATTTTTGTGGAGATGGGACCCTTTGGATGATGGCTATATTATTTGGGTCTACCTACAGTCCCTTTTGTGATATTGAGAGACCTAGAAAAATCCCTCTAGTTGTCAAGAACTCACATTTTTCGGGACTAAGGGATAGGTTAATGTCAATCTGTCTGTTCAACACCTTACCCAAGTTGGAGAGAGCCTCCTGGAAATCACACCCATAGGGTGTAAAGTCATCCACATAAATTTCCACTACATCATGGACTAGCTCGACAAAGATACTCAAGACTTCCATCTGGAAAATGACAAGGGAATTGCATAGGCCAAAAGGAAGGACCATATAAACGAAAGTACCCGAAGGACAAGTGAAGGTTTTTTTATCCTAGTCCTCTGGGCTAATCTGGATTTGGTTGTCTCTGCTGAACCCATCTAGGGAAGAGAAGAATTTTTTCCCTACGAGGCCATCTAACACTTGGTCAATGAAAGGTAGAGGGAAATGGTCCTTCTTTGTTGCTTTGTTTAATTCTCTGTAATCAACACAAATACTCCACTTCCCATTTTTTTTTGCAATCAACACCAAAGGAGAAACCCACTCACTTTCCAAGGTAGGGTAAATAAATCTTGCATCTAGTAGCTTTTGCAATTGTTCTTGCACTATATTCTTTAGATTTGGATTCATTCTCCTTTGGGGTTGTCGGACTAGTTTGCAACCTTATTTAATATAAATGTTGTGAGTACACACCGAGGGGTGAACTCCCTTCATTCCTTTGTACCTATAAGCAAAGGCATTCAAATGTTCCCTTAGCATGTTGCACAACTCTTCTTCTTGGTGTACAGAAAGAGGGTTTGATTTTCAAAGTTCTTTCAAAGGTGAATTCTATTTTCTTGAGACAATTAGGGTTTGAATCAACTAAGAATAGACCAATATGATGGTTTCTCTTGGTTTCTTTTACAACTTCCTCTAAGGACAAGGTGCGGGGAGTTGGATTTTGGAGGATGTGTTCAATTAAATCATCTTCATGAGGCTATCCTCCTCCCATGGCATTTTCTAGGGTATATTTTTGGGATGAGTAAACTTCATCTGCTTTCTCCTCTTCCAGCCATAAAGGTAAATCATGTTCTAAAGATGTCTGAGCAAGAGGGTACAAGATCAACTGCTTGGATAGATGCCCATTTTTTATAGTCATGTTTCCAGCCCTGCAGCCGATGTAAGCATCGATAGTCGCTAATCAAGGCCTCCTAAGTATGAGAGGATAACCATTAAGCTTCGCCTTAGGCTAGAGAACTAGGAAGTCAGCAAGGTACTCCTAGGAGTCAATGGAGACCATCACATCCTCAAAAGTCCCCTCAGGGGCTACTGTGGAATGGTCTGCAAGGTGCAAGATTGTTGTGGTATTTCTTAAAGAACCTAGAGATTTAGCTTAAGCATGGTGTCCTTAGTCATTACATTAATTGTAGCCCCAAGATCAATCAAGGTGTGTGGGACAATGGTGCCATTGATGTGCACATCTACTAGAGGGCTTCCATGGTCTAAATACTTTGGGCAAATTACCTGCCCCAATATTAAGTTGGATAGTTATCCAGTGACATTAATAGTATGGGTGTCTCTTTTTCTTCTCCCTAGATGTTTTAAATACTTCTCTTTAATAATTTTCTTGTAAATAGGCACATCCTTAATGGCTTGGAAAAGAGGAATTTTGAAACAGAGTTTTTAGTTCACCTAGAAGTTTGTTCTCTTCTGGGGTAGGATGGATTGGATGAGTTAATATTTCAAGAAGGGGTGGTGGATTCACTCTAGGCATACTTTCCTCTCTTTCCACCTCACTCTCACTTGGTGGAGATGTAGGTTGGATTTCCAGGAGTACTCTCCTAGACCTCAGGTTGATTTCCTAAATCTTCATAGCATAAGCAGGGTAGGATGGCTCTCCATTGTATACTTGTTGTGCTTGTCTATTATTGGGATTCAGATTTGGTTGGGAAAAAATCTGAGGTTGTTTAGGTGGAGCAAGGTGTAGAAGTTTTGGTTGAGTATGAGGTGAAGGCAATAAAGTTGGAGCATTGTTGTATGGGGGCTTCCACGCATGGGGCGGTGCATTCGACTAAGGCTGTGGAGGAGTATATGGATGAAATGGCTGGTTGGTTGGCTGGGAATGGTACTGAGGTGTAAAAGACTGAGGAGAAGGTGTAGACTAGGAGGGATGAACATGGGACTCCCAAGAGGGAATTAATGTGTTTCGGTTAGGGTTGTAATATGCATAGGATAACCCTTGCATGCCCTGCAGGTATGGTCGAGGCCCTATTGTGGCCACAATCACCACCCTATTAAAACCTACCTTGGTGGAAAATTTGAATGGGTCCCCTAGATGTTTGATCTTTCATTTCTTACTAGAGTTGTCACATGGAATTATGTCTTCAAAGCTGAATGGTTAAGGCCCCTTTTATAAATCTCTATGGAATGATTTATTTATAACCCAGTCTATCCCTTCATTCATATCCTTTCATTGGGACTTATTAAACCCTTATAAACCTCCATGATATTCTATGCCCACACATATAACCAACCCCCACTCTTTACTATGGTTGTATGTGGACTCAACCCTCAAAACTTTCTATCACGTCTTTATTTCTATTATAATGGTTTTATAATGGAAATACTCTGCCAGCATACATAACTTACCTTTCGGTGCTTCCTCCATCTTTACACATCTCTCGATGCATGCCTTTATCGCTTATCACAATCACCTATCCACTCCTCCATCGCATATCACTTTTTGCATTGCTAAGGGGTTGCGTTCTATTTCCCATGAATAATTGCAATGCGATCAAGTCTTCGATCGCATCGGATATCATAATTGACACTTTCAACTAGTGTCCGGCCAAAGCTTCAACGTTCTACTATGGCGGACCCATCGAGATTATTAAATGCAACACATATGATTTCGGGTCCGAAGCCCACCACAAATCGAAATCGGCGAAATTCAACTCTTATACATAAGGTGAGATGCAACATGGAGGACCTGCCAAGATTATTAAGCATAACACATATGATTTCGGGTCTCGCCTGTTAGTGTCAGTGTCTTCACACTGCAATTAGTGATCAAAATCTGCTCTTTTTCATTTCATAGTAGGAGTCCCACACTTATGAGTTTGCATTCCATTAGGTCATGGATCCACTGATGGTAGGGTTTACTTCAGTTTTTCGCTCATGATATATACTTGCTGTTCTTCTTTCATACTTTTCGGTCATGATTCATGTTCATTTTGCAGTCCATTTCATCAAAACCTAGGGTTTGATCTCATTAGGTCTTAGGGTTTCCTCCATGGTCAAATTCAGTGATTATATGTTAATAATGATTATAAAGCACATGAGGAGGCCAATAATGATGGATAAAGTCATAAGTTGTTATTTTGAAAGCCGAATATAGTTCTCACCTCAAAACTTGTTTTGAGGTGAAAATAGAGTATTATGTTTTATATCTTTCTTCATGATGTAATTTTAATATTTCTATATGTAATATTTGTTCCCAAGCTCCTCCTAAAGCTTTTGATGTTGCCAAGCACCTTCCACTACAAAAATCAAGTCATCATGAGCACTAATTCACCTAGAAAAGCAAAAGAGAAACAAGCACTGAAACCCTAAATTCCTCTCCCACTGAGCTAGGGTTGGCTATTGGAGCAGAGATATCTGAGCAGAGGAGGCATGAGATATATCAGAAGGTATGAGGCCATTTCGTATCATCAAACATCAGGTCTCCATCATTTGTTGAGAAGTCATTGCAAGGAACAAGCCATTCACTACACATGAGAGACAATTTTTCTTCAAACTTTGTTTTTGAGCAATAAAAGATGAATTTAACAAAAGTGATGGATTTTTTGTCCATAATTGACCCAAGAATAAAAACCTCTTTCAGTTTTTACACGGGTTTCATTGTTTGGGAGAAATGTTGAAAACATCATTTGCCTCAGGAGGGTTAATGTACCTATGGAGAGGCCTTGGGAAAATAACAATTTCTCCTAGTCGAGTTGATCAAATGACTTGCTTGATGAGTAAAATGATAACTAGACACAAATATATTTCCAATGAGCTATCATGAGCTCAATTTGGAGTTGAGAAAGACCTTCAAAAGTTGACTGCAATAGCACTCTGCATTTTGGCAGCCTCATTCTGCACATTTTGACCAGTCTTGGGAGATTGGACATTTGGTAGGGAAAATGAACCCCAAATTGAAAAATTCAAGATGTTCTGGAAATTAGACTCAACACGATTTCCAATGAGCTATCCTGCACCCAATTTGGACACACGGAAGGCCTTCAAAGTTGTCTTACAAAACGACATTGCGCTTTTGGAAACTGGCGATGTGGATTGAAGCCGGTGCTACGGTTCTAGAGAATTTTTGTAGTGTAAAAATACACAGGTGCTGTGCTTTCAGGCCGGTGCTACTCTCCTATAGGTGGCACTGCGCTTTGTGCAGCAGAGCCCCAAATCACCTCAAATCACCAAATTGCACCGCATTTCTCCAAGTTTCCCTCTTTTGCAAGTAAGTACACTAATATCTCTTATGGTTTAGGGATTTTATATCAAGTTTTTGTGGTTATTCACATCCAAAATCAAAGCCCTAGTTTCTAGGGAAAACCCTAGTTTTCCTACAATTTACCTCATGAACTAAAACCCTCATCTCTATTAGTGCTATCCTACCATATTAACTTCTTATTTCTCCCCAAATCCCCCCTCACACATATATTTTCCCAAACTCCCTCATCATATACATTTTGCCAAACTCCCTCATCCATACATTCTGCCAACTAAATTCCTCCACACCATTATACATAACACTATCCATATATAACCATATTGTTCAAGCAAAGGGAAATATGGACAGAGACAATGACTTTGAATATGAGGAGGAAAGAGATTTTAACCTGATTGAGCATGATGAGCCACATCAACACTTCACTCATCATGGAAGTGGAATTATTGACTTGGAGGCTCAGGATGAACACACCATCAAAGACCTCATCATTCAAGAAAGAGATGCTCAAATACAATCCTTGGCAGAAAACTTAGAGAGAGCCAAGTTCATCATCAAATATTTAGAGCAGGAAAACAAATAATTGAGTGATAAGCAAGTCCTCATGGAGCTGCAAATGATCAAAGAAAACAGGCAAATGGCCAAAGAGGCTCATGTCACATTGACTCCAATTGAGCAAGAGATTGAAAATGATAGGGAAACTTGGCTTGAGAGGGTCAACATATGTCTTCAAGGGCTGATTGAGAAGGCCAACAGGGATAATAAAATGCTCTAACACATGGCCTATCATTACATGACCCGCAACAAAATTTGTAAGATGAGAATTCAAAAGTTAAAGGCTAGGCTAAGCAGAGTTTTGAAAGGAAAAAAGGAGCAAGATAGATTGAAGATGTTGGCTGAAGCCTCCCTAGACCATCAAAGCAACTGGTGGTGGTGTCCCATGCCAAATTTGGGTAAATTTTGGAAAGTTTTTACACTTTTGCAATTTTGTAATTTTAAACACATAAATTTTTCCTAGAGGCGCTGTGCTTTTCCCTGGAGCATCAAATGGAGAAACGGTTTGCATATTTGGATTCAAGAGGATGAGGATGGACATCCTAGAAATTTTTAGAATTTTTGGAGCAAATCTGGGTGACCAAAAGGTCCAAAAACTACCAAAAAATGACCTCTCTGCCTCTTTTTGGACATGCAGAAGCGGTCTTGGGAGCTTCAATGTTTGAGGGGGGAAATGACCTCCAAATGAAAAAATTATAGGTGTTCCTGAAACTAGACTTGAGTACCTTTCCAATTCGCTATCATGGGTTCAATTTGGCTAAGAGGAAGGCCTCCAAAACTAGGTGGAAAGCGGCACTACGCTTTTAACCAGTTTGCCCAGAAAATCAAAATTTCTCTTGTTTTCACTGTAAATTCACTTTCTCTCTCCTCATGGATGATTTTACTGATGTAATTGATGAAATAGCATGTAAATGTAATTGTAAAATATTCTTATAGGGTAGATTCATTAGTTAGAGGTGGTTTTGAGGCTAATGAATCAGTTTCCATTCTTATAGAGGCAAGTAGTTTGACTGTCTATATTCTTGGTCCATGTTTGGAAATGGTTGTAACATCCCCTCTTCTCATGGATTCGACCCCTGATGGTTAGGATGAGTGGTTTTGATGTCTATATTATGTATTTTCTTTGTCATTGGCAAGGGTTGGACTCACTTGGATGCTCTGAGCTTGATTGTACACCATTGTAAGCAGTTTGGCAAGGAAATTAAAAGGAGTTGCAGCTATTTTTATGGGATCCCTGTGGTATGGTGTTTTTGCATAGTCTCTTATTTTGTTATCAATTGTTTACATGTTTTATTTATTCCATCATCTATTTCAATACTTCTAATTGAATGATATCAATATAGATAGGTAGAATCCATTGTTTGCAATGCTCTACCTTGGGAAATCATTCAGTATTCTATGTTTTTTGTTGTTTGAGAAGAATACATGATTCCCACATGCCCTCCTTAACTCCTCACCAGTCTTAGACACTTCACCTCACTTAATTTTAAGTGCTATAGCCTATACCTGCCTTGCCCCATAGAACACCCTACATCTCGACCTAATTTCCCAGACCCAAAACTGCCTGGCTCCATTTGATCCACAAAAACCAACAAATTCAATCAAAATCCTTTGAGCTACTATACGTAGCCTAAAATCCCATCTGATCCAGTCATTTTGACTAAGATCCTCAAAGGAGAGAGCCCTGTCCCAACCTGGTAGGGCTAGCTACTAGGTTAAGTGTGGTTTGTGGTTACCCTAGAATTGCTTCAATTCAGCCTGAGGTCAATCTAGGCTCTAACATAGTGGTGACCATATTGGGGAATGTAGTTTTATGTTCCTCAGTAAAATGTATCAATTTTAGATCTAATGGTTGATGGTGGACAACGATCGGACACCAGAAGGCTGAGATCATTCACTTGGCAACTCTAGTGTCGAAAAATCCCAAGCCTTAGAATTTTTATGGCAACTATACTCTTCAAAAACTAGTAGCTTGAAGAATTTCTTGGTGAATTCATTGTGATCAAAATGGATTTGTTTGCTTGAAGCTACGATCCCATGAGCCAAGAACACATTCCAGGTTTCCCAAATAACATTCCTAAGGTAGACTGGCAAAGGAATTTGCCTATGTTTAAAGGTGATGATAGGAAGGATGCTGCTTTACATCTGGTTAGTTTTCACATGCATATTCAAAAGTTGAAGGTTGATTTTCTTGAAGATTGCTTGATGAAGATATTCATGACCACTCTGGAAGGTGAAGGTCGATCTTGGTATGAAAGTTTTCCACCTACTTGTATTCAATGTTTAAAAGACTTTCATACCATGTTCTTTGAATGGTATAAAGAATCTTGTCCATCCTTAATATTAATTCAGAACTGTTGCAAACATGTTCATAGTTTTATTGAAAATCTTGAGAAAATTTACGAAGATGATGACTTCATGGACGATGAGATCGTGGAAGTCCTGTATGAAAATCCATTTCAGTAGCATAAAAAGAAGCTTAGAGGATACTTGTCAAGATGCTTAAGATAATTTGCAGCAAGTTCAAGATCTTAGTACAACTGAAAATGATGGAAGACAATGTCTTATTTCAGATCTCATCATAGCAGAAAACATTATGCAGGAAAATCAAGTTCCAATTTCAGATTGTGATAAAGTCAAGTTGGTTATTCCAGATCTAGATTCAGATCGTGATGATGAAGAAATCATTGAAGCCTTCTTTGATTTTTCCCTTCAGCAAGAGTCTCAAAAAGCTAGTCACTTCGTTACACAATATCATAATCAACATACAGTAACTTCTTATTTGCTTGAAGATGAAGGAATTTTGCATCTTGATAGTCAACAGGAATCGTATGAAATGAATCAGCAGTATGAGGAAAATTTGTATACTCCTTTTCTTGAAATTAATGAAGATATTCAACAACCTTGTGAATCCTTAGGAGGGAAAGAAGACAATTATTGTTTTAGCAAATGAAAACAAAAAGTACTTTGTCCTCTATCTGAAGATGATATAGATTAACTCCTGAAAGGTCATGTTATAGCCCAAGCTAATGTAGGTTTGCAGTGTTCACATAGTCATGAAGGTCAAAAAGGTCTTAGTGAAGTTTCTTCCACTTTTCAAAATGATGACAGTTTTGAAATTAGATTTACAGATCAACGAGCCGATATGATTTTCTTTCATGAAGATGATAGGGCTGTCGTGTTTGATAATCTTGAAGAATGTATTCTGTTTAAGAATGACTTAGACTATGAAATTGAAGAATATGAGTTTGAGAGAGATAATATGCCAGAAATCAAGTCAGAATTTCTCATGCTCGAGGAATTTACAGCGAACACTCGGATAGCAGAAACTCATACTTCTCTATGCCTTCATATCAATTAGCAATCAACAGTTCTTTCATATCAGAATGAAGGGAATACTTGTATTTTTGCTGCTCGATCTTAAGACAAGCTAGTGCTTTAGGATTTTTAATATCCCTTTGGAATTCTTTTGCAAGCATTAGAGAAGATGAATGTTGCCTGGCTCGTTGGCATAAGCCTTGGTTTCAGTGGTTATTATGAGTTTCCTACATGTACATCTTTCTACCTGCTCGAGGAAAGTGAGAGTAGAATTTCAATATGTAGCCATCTGTTGCATTGGTTACAATGGAAGGCCCACGTCACATGATTGTACATATTTCATCAGTAGGCAAGTGGTTTTCATCATGATTTGAAGCCCCCAAAATTTCAATGGTCTTCTACAATTAAAAACCTTTGTAAGTACTTGTTTCAGTTAAGTAAGTCTTGAGTCTTTTTTTTAGTCATTTTCAAGACAGTTTGTGTTGTCAAGTCATCAGTATTCATTCATGTATTTTTTCTTACTCCATGTCCAATGCATAAGGCGACTAGGTCTACGGTGTTCTTGGCACCTCCAAGGAGCTACCATCCCCATTGGAGCCAATGTTAGAATGCCAGTTTCTTCACACTGCCATCAGTGATCAAAATCTGCTCTTTTACATTTCATAGTAGGAGTCCCACTTGATGAGTTTGCATTCCATTAGGTCATGGATCCACTGATGGTAGGGTTTACTTCAGTTTTTTCCTCATGATATGTACTTTCTGATCTTCTTTGATACTTTTCAGTCATGATTCATGTTCATTTTGTAGTCCATTTCATCAAATCCTAGGGTTTGGTCTCATTAGGTCTTAGGGTTTCCTCCATGGTCAAATTTAGTGATTATATGTTAATAATGGTCAGCAAACACATGAGGAGGCCAATAATGATGGATAAAGTCATAATTTTTTGTTTTGAAAGACGAATCTAGTTCTCACCTCAAAACTTATTTTGAGGTGAAAACATAGTATTATGTTTTTTATCTTTCTTCATGATGTAATTTTATTGTTTCTATATGTAATATTTGTTCCCAATATCCTCCTAAAGCTTTTGATGTTTCCAAGCACCAGCCACTACAAAAATCAAGTCATCATGAGCACCAATTCACTTGCAAAAGAAAAAGAGAAACAAGCACTAAAACCCTAAATTCCTCTCCCACTAAGCTAGGGTTGGCTATGGGAGCAGAGATATCTGAGCAGAGGAGGCATGAGAGATACCAGAAGGTGTGAGGCCATTTCATATCATCAAACATCAGGTTTCCATCATTTTTTGAGAAGTCATTCCAATGAACAAGCCATTCACTGCACGTGAGGGATGTTGTTTCTTCAAACTGTGTTTCTGAGCAAGAAAAGATGAATTTGACAAAAGTGAGAGAGTGTTTTGTCCATACTTAACGCAAGAAGCAAAACCTCTTTCATTTTTTACAAAGGTTTCATGGTTTGGGAGAAATGTCAAAAACATCATTTTCCTCAGGAGGGTTAATGCACCTCTGGAGTGACCTTGGGAAAATCAATATTTCTCCTATCCAGGTTGACCAGTGACTTGCGTAATGAGTCAAATGATAATTAGACACAATCTATTTCCAATGAACTATCATGAGCTCAATTTGGAGTTGAGGAAAACCTTCAAAAGTTGACTGCAACATCACTCTGCATTTTGGCAGCCTCATTCTACACATTTTGACCAGTCTTGGGAGATTGGACTTTTGACAGGGCAAATGAATTCCAAATTGAAAAATTCAAGATTTTCTGGAAGGTAGACTCGATAGGATTTCCAATGAGCTATCCTGTGCCCAAATTTGACACCAGGAAAGCCTTCAAAAGTGTCCTACAAAAATGCACTGCGATTTTGGAAATTGGCGCTACACTTTGAAGCTAGCGCTGCGCTTCTGGAGAATTTTTGCAGCGTAAAAATACACAAGCACTGCGCTCCTATAGGTAGCGTTGCAATTTGCCCAGCAGAGCCCCAAATCACCTCGAGTCACCAAATTTCACCATATTTCTTCAAGATTGCCTCTTTTTCAAGTAAGTACACAAATATCTCTTGTGGTTTAGGGTTTTTATATCAAGTTTTTGTGGTTTTTCACATCCAAAATCAAAACCCTAGTTTCTAGGGCAAACCCTAGTTTTCCTACAATTTACCTCATGAACTAAAACCCTCATATCGATTAGTGCTATCTTACCATATCAACTTCTTATTTCTCCCCATATACCTCCTCACACATATATTTTCCCAAACTCCCTCATCCATACATTCTGCCCACTACATTCCTCCACACCATTATACATAACACTATCCATATATAACCATATTGTTCAAGCCAAGTGAAACATGGACAGAGATAGTGACTTTGAATATGAGGAGGAAAGATATTTTAACCTCATTGAGCATGAGGAGCCACAACAACACTTCACTCATCATGGAAGTGGCATTATTGACTTGGAGGCTTAGGATGAACACACCATCAAAGACCTCATCATTCAAGAAAGAGAAGCTCAAATACAATCCTTGGTGAAAAACTTAGATAGATCCAAGTTCATCATCAAATATTTACAGTAGGAAACCAAAAATTGAGTGAAAAGCAAGTCCTCATGGAGCTACAAATGATCAAAGCAAATAGGCAAATGGCCAAAGAGACTCATGTCACATTGACTCCAATTGAGGAAGAGATCGAAAATGATAGGGAAACTTGGCTTGAGAGGATCAACATATATCTTGAAGGGCTGATTTAGATGGCTAGTAGGGATAAGAAGATGCTCTGGCACATGATCTATCATTACATGACCCACAACAAAATTTCTAAGATGAGAATTCAAAAGTTAAAGGCTAGGCTAAGGAGATCTTTGAAAGGAAAAAAGGAGAACGATGGATTGAAGATGTTGGCTGAAGCCTCCCTAGCCCATCAAAGAAGTTGATAGTGGTGTCCTATGCCAAATTTGGTCAAATTTTGGAAAGCTTTTTCACTTTTGCAATTTTGTAATTTTAAACACAAAAATTTTGCCTAGAAGCACAGTGCCACTGGCGTTGCGCTTTTCCATGGATGATCAAATGCAGAAAAGGTTTGAATATTTGGATTCAAGAGGATGAGGACGTGCATCCTAGAAATTTTTAGAAGTTTTGGAGCAAATTTGGGTCACCAAAAGGTCCAAAAACTACCAAAAACTGACCTCTCTGCCTCTTTTTGGACACATAGAAGCAGTCTTGGGAGATTCAAGCTTTTATGGGGAAAGTGATCTCAAAATGCAACAATTATAGGTGTTCCAGAAACTATAATTGAGGACCTTTCCAATGAGCTATTATGGGCTTAATTTGGTTAATGGGAAGGCCTCCAAAAGTAGGTGGAAAACGACACTACGCTTTTGACCAGTGGCACTACGCTTTTGACCAATTTGCCTAGAAAATCAAAATTTCGACTGTTTTCACTGTAAATTCACTTTCTTTCTCCTCATGGATGATTTCACTGATGTAATTGATGACATGGCATGCAAATTTAATGGTAAAATAGTCTTAGAGGGTAGATTCATTAGTTAGAGGTGGTTTTGAGATTAATGAATTAGTTTCCATGCTTATAGAAGCAACTAGTTTGACTATCTATATTCCTGGTGCATGTTTGGAAATGGTTGTAATAGCCCCTCTTCTCATGGATTCAACCCCTAATGGTTACGATGAGTTGTTTTGATGTCTATAGTATGTACTTTCTTTGTCATTGTCAAGGGTTGTGTTAGTGCTGGAATCTGCCTTAGGCTGAGGGAAGGCGAGACTCAAGGCCACATCAAACCAAGCTCAGCCTCGTAGCTAGCCCTACAAGGACAGGAGAGGGCTCTCTCCGGGTCTATCTCGGCGAAAGGTCTTCAAAGGAGTTGAGATGACTTGTAATGGATATTGATTTTAGGCTAGTAAATGGATAGGTAGGTTTGATTTAAAATTTTTTGGGGTTTTGTTGGAGAAAAGGGAAAAAACAAATTTGGGCTCAGGGATGAGACCATATCTTTGCAGAATTCAAGTTGGGGCAAGGTAGGTAGTAGCTTTGATGCTTTTTGATCATGTGTATGGATGGATCAGAATGAAAAGGAGCTAAAAAATGGCAAGGGGAAACAGGGATCCTCTCCAGACTGGTGAAAACATATAAGACTAAACAAATTTAAAGGCAGAGCACTAAAATCAATGGATTCCACCTCACTTACTCATTCATTTAGTTTCAGAAGAAAAAGAAGGGAATGGCATACATTAAAACATTAAAGGACTTACAAATAATTGAGAGAACACACCATGAAAACTGAAAACCACAAGAATCCCAACAGGTTCTGCAAAACCTCTGATCTTTCCTTAGCCAAAATGCAGAAGATATGTACAATAGTGTGCCAAAATTTTCCCAAAAGTCCAACCCTTGCTACTGACTGAAAATCTACATAATATATACCATGCCAGCCCATCTCCTAGCCTCTAGGGGTCAAGCTCCTCCTTCTAGGAGCAGTTTGAACTAATTCCAAACATGGAGCTGAAAACTAGGCATCCAAACAACCTACCTCTAAAAGAAGGGAAACTGATCCATTTCATTAAATTTTTGCTATTTTGTGAATGAATCATCTAGAACAGGTAAATAAGTGCCAAAGTTACATCATATACATCAAAATACATCAAGATAAGTCAAATATTACATCAGAAGGTGAAACTATTGAAAACTGGCCGAATTTCTGAGCTGGAAGATGAAAATTTGACCAAAAATCTCTATGCGTTGCGCGCCTGAGTTCTATGCGTCGCGCACCCTTCAGCCTACTTTCACGGCACTTCCTAAAATCAAAATCAAGCTCACGATAGCTGGTTGGAAAGCCCTGGATGTCTGCTATCCAGCCCAAGTGGAATTTCCCAATTTGGAGCTCATTTTCCCCTTCAAAATTTCATTCTCCCACAAGTACTTCCTGCTGGTGCAAAAGGTGGCAGAAAGGTGATTTTCATGGTGTTTTTGACCCTTTTGATCATCCAGAACTTGATGAAATGCCTTGGCCATACTAGAGCATGCATAACTTACCATGACAAATCCAAAATTATAAATTTTTCCTCCAGAAAGTGTCCCAATCATAAGTGCGCGCGTCGACGCGCTACGCGTTGGGCTGAAAAATCTGTTTTGCAAGCCAATAATTTCCAAAATGACAGAAATTTCTCTGAATTTGCTCAAATTCGGAGCGAAGACCCTCCATCATGTATCATGCCCAACCAAAGAAGCTTCGGTCAAGACTTGGAGCCGATCATGTGTTTTGTGCCTCTTCAGTACCCTCCTGGTGTATGCAGTTTCAGTTGTAGAGTCATTGCCTTGGTCATATGATGTATCGGTGCCCACCTCCATGATTTTGAAAGTCTATGCAAAATGTATGTTTGATTTTTTGAAAATGAGAAATGAAGGCTTGATGTCTTTGTCTCCAAGTGCCAAATATGCCAAGGGAAATGAGGAGCTGTGAGGAATATGAAACAATAGGTATAATGGAGTGAGGGTAAGCATATGGTTCAATCAATTGAAGCCTGCAATGTGAGGACAATCACTTGATTGTGTTTTAGGAGTGTGAGGTTTGGGGATTTATGTATAGGAATAGGGTTTAGGGTTTGGGATTGTTGTATAGGGTTGGGAGATTGTTATAAGGGCTAGGGTTTTGGGAAATATATATGAGGAAAGGTGTGGGGTTTTTAGATTTGACAATGGGTAGCAGGGATTTGGGAATAGGGATGTAATGATTTTTAGGGGGTAGGGAGCAATAGGATTTGGGGACAAATGGAGTCAAGGGGAGGAGAAAATGATGGGAAAATGGTATATTTAGTGACATACTATTTTTCAAAAACCCTAGCAGCAATTATCTTGAGGATCTTTAGAAGTAGGTTTTAAGACTTTTCGTTGCAACCACTATCACCCAGCAACCACGGTCTCTTATCATAAAACTTGATGCAATAGCAAGATAGCAAGCCTACCTAGAAAATTCATGCAAAGTACGGGTGAATTGGTGAAGTTTCCAGCAATTTTTGGGCTTGAGGCTATATGCGCCGCGCACTCTATATGCGCCACGGCAATGTAAATTTACACTGGAAATTTTCTCCCAGTGTGCCGCGCTTTTTATATGCGCCGTACCTTTTTCCAGGTGACTTTTGGAGGCCTTCCCGGTGTCCAAATTTGGTGCAGGATAGCTTTTTGGAAATTTATTTGAGTCGACTTTCCAACCCAACTAGAATTGTTTAATTTGGAGTTCATTGTCCTTGTCAAAAATCAAATCTCCCAAGACTAGTCAAAATGTGCCAAATGAGGCTGCCTCAAGGCAGAGTGCTGTTGCAGTCAACTTTTGAATGCCTTCCTCAACTCCAAATTGAGCTCATGATAGCTCATTGGAAAGATATTTTTATCTAGTTATCCTTTGAATCATCAAAAAAGTTATTTTGCCAACAAAGCTAGGAGAAAACTCTATTTTCCCAAGGTCACTTCAGAGGTGCATCAATTCTCCCGAGGCAGTTGTATTTTTGACATTTCTCTAAAACCATGACACCTGTGTAAAAAGTGAAGGATTTTTTTCTTCCTTGTCCTGTTTTGGACAAAAACCTCTCTCATTTTTCCCAAAGTCATCTTTGATTGCTCAGAAGCATCATTTGAGTAAAACCTACCCCGATGTGTGGAACAAGAGATTTGTCGAAATGAAGCGAAATGAAGGAGATAGGGAGCTTATAAATTCTTGAGGAAATTTTGGGAAGTAGGGAGGGATGTTAGGAAGCAGGGGAAAGTGGAATCTCAGAGATTGAGTGAGGCGAATGGGTCCAAAAGGGCAAAACATAGGCCCAACCTAGAAAATTGCCAGGTTGTAGCAAGAAACTAGGGTTTGTGCGAAAGGAGGAATTTGGGGGATCTAAGTGATGGGAAGTGTTTAAGAAGGTACATGAAGGATAGGGGAAGGTGTATGAACATCTGGATACAATTTTTGCTAATGATTTGACCATTCAAGAGAAATTTCCTTCAAAACCCTAGGAGAGGGAAATTAACCTTGCCTAGGCGCAACTGAAGCATGAACAAGGTGTAAAATGACCCAATGGAACCTTACATGATGATGCCAACCCTCTAAATGATGATAGACTCAGCTGAATAGTGACATAGACTGACATTTGGGCAACTTTGAAAGGAGTGAAATCAAACCCTAGACCTAATGCCTAGTGACCAAATTTTGCTTGAAGACTCACTGAAATGACAAAATTTGGCCTTGACACTCTGAGACCACTTTGTAAGAGCATATTTGATCACTAGAGGAAGGCTGGAAATACTGACACTAATAGGTTGGACTCACTTGGATGCTCTGAGCTTGATTGTACACCATTGTAAGAACTTTGGCAAGGAAATTAATAGGAGTTGCAAATATTTTTATGGGATCCCTGTGGTATGGTGTTTCTGCATAGTATCTTCTTTTTTTATCCGTTGTTTATATGTTTTATGTATGCCATCATCTATTTCATTGCTTCTAATTGAATGATATCAAGATAGATAGGTAGAATCCATTGTTTACAGTGCTTTACCTTGGGAAATCATTCAATATTCTATGTTTTCTGTTGTTTGAGAAGGATACATGATTGCCACATGCCCTCCTCAGCTCCTCACCAGTATTAGACACTTCACCTCACTTAATTTCAAGTGCTAAAGCCTATACCTACCTTGCCCCATAGAACACCCTGCATCTCGACCTAATTTCCCAGACCCAAAACTGCCTAGCTCCATTTGATCCACAAAAACCAACAAATTCAATCAAAATCCTCTGAGCTACTATACCTAGCCTAAAATCCCATCTGATCCAGTCATTTTGACTGAGATCCATAAAGGACAGAACCATCTCCTGACTTGGTAGGGCTAGCTACCAGGTTAAGCGTGGTGTGTGGTTACCCTAGAGTTGCTTCAATTTAGCCTGTCAATCTAGGCTCTAACACGGCCAATCGCAAATCGCAATTAGCAGAACCAAGGGTGATGTTCCATGTGATTTCCTACTACAATATGTGATTGCCACTTGATCGCATCGCGACTTTGGCTGAACCAGGGACCGATTTTTTCACACTTTCTCCTTTTGGTTTCGATATGCCTTTATCATATATCCCTCTCACTTTTGTCTATTGTTATATCATCAAGTGATTCTTAAATAAAAATTGAGTGATACAGGTAATGAAAATTCTTGATACTATACACAAAACTCCCAGTTACATAGTCCGTCTCTTTATAAAAGTTTTAATGAGGGCAAGATTTGTTTTTGGGCATTTCTATCATATTTTTTATAATCATAGCTAATGTTAATTATTTCTACATGTGAGGATTAAAGGATTCATGAGTGGATCTGAAGAGTTTATATATGCGGGTGTGTTCTATTTAAGATCTGGCTTCAGACCTTCACGATCAGGTTTCCATATGTTGCCTATGTATTTCGAAGGTTTTGTGGTCCCAGGTTTTATCATGAAGAAATGACATGGAGACCTTCTCCTTTCAGGCGACATCTATTCATTTGCCCAGGAAATGAAATGCTCCAGCAGATGTGGCCTCGACATGTCAGCGGTTTCACCGATCAATTCTACGTCTGTATATTTTAATTTGTATATTGAAAAGGGGAGGAAGGTGGAAAGTCAGGGGGAAGACAGAGGGTCAGTCTTTTTCTGCATAAGTATTACCTCCGAAGATGGGAGGAGGACCTTTTTTTGGGACAGAATAGGGTTGATTTATTTTGCTAATAAAGAAGACTATTTGAATCAAGAAGAAGCCTTTTGTAGATTCATTTTCCTTTTGTTTTAGGTTTAGAATCAGGGTGTTTTTGCTGGCATATATATATGTTTTGCATAGTGATAACATACAATTCGTGACTAGTCTTGGTTATTCGAATATAATTTGTTATCATGGTTAACTCATTAACAGTTGCTGATTTGGAACCTTGTTAAACATCAGTAGCATGTTTTATTTGTATAAAAGGAATGTGTATTTCTGTATGAGTAATTAGATTGCAATTGAGCTTTAATACAACCTTGTTCATCGGTGAAATCAGCAATTGATTCATTTGGACTTGGAATCTATATATGATGTTTAATCTCTTTTTGGTATGCTCGAGTAGGATAGGTTATAATAGTTAAGACTAGCATAAGTAGGTGGAATCAGTGTAGATAGGACTTGATGCATATAGGTTAGTTATTTCTTTGGTTTATTTAATTGAAGTCTTCCTCTGGGGAGCAATCTTTCAACACTGATAAAAGTTCATGGGATCCTTTAAAACCCATTGGAACTAACCACTCCAAACAAAAGCAGATCTAATCAAGGTTTCCAATCTGGTTGGTTCCCCTTCTTGGCATAGCGAAAATTCACCGCGTCAACAAAATTGGTGCTAGAAGGAGGGCTTGAACCGTTGTCCACAGCTTCTCAGGATTTCATCTATAAATGTCATGCATGGATTTGAAAATATTAATGTATGGATCATAAAGGTCGAAAAGATTATTCCGCCCATTTGGAAGAGCCTCATTTCATAGAAGCAGAGATCCCTTTAAGTCCTGTGCTTGGGTCACCCAAGGAAGAGAGACTGTGGGAGTATCTTGTCATTCAGGAAGAACCAGTCAGAGTACTTACTCAGGCTTATGCTTGTTCCCTCTCTTAGCTCCCCATCTTTCACTCTTTACCTCTCACAAATAAAATAAATCCATGGATCTTTCCCATAAGCGAAGATACATCTGTAGCCCCTTCTCTCGAAGATATTGTGCTAGATTCTTTGCAAAGTAGTGACACTCCTTGTGAAGAAATTCCTGAGGATCCCCCCTCTAAAGATAATCCCTAGCTTGATTTAGAAAATTGTAACAAAGAACGCCTCGAAAAAACCTTCAATACCAACGTTATGCAACATGTAATTCATTTGGAAAAGGATGTTAAGCCCTACCAACAAAAGCTTTGTAAGATGCATCCAAGCTTGGAACCATTGGTGAAGAAAGAATTAAACAAAATGCTGGACGCTAAAATCATTTTTCTTGTTAGGCACACCCGCTGGGTAGCCAATCTCATGCCAGTAAGAAAGAAAAATGGAGACTTCAGCTTATGTATCGATTTCAGAAACCTTAACAAAGCATCGCAGAAAGATAACTATCCTATCACTTCCATGGAACACATTCTTTAGTGCATTTCTGGGTCTGAAATGTTGTCCCTATTGGATTGGTTTTCGGGACATAATCAAGTGTTGGTATCGAATGGAGATCAGCTTAAGACTACCTTCAACACGAAATGGGGCACTTACACATATTGTAAAATGCCTTTTGGACTTATTAATGTGGGCGCCACATTTCAGAGGGCTATAGACATAGCTTTCCGAGGATTGATTAACAGATCAGTAGTTGTTTACATGGATGACATTACTGTGTATTGGTATTGCAAAAGGGATCATATTTATCACCTGAAACTAATTTTCAAAAGATGCCGAGGGTATGGAATATTGTTGAATCCCAAGAAGAGCATTTTAGCAGTTACAGAAGGGAAACTACTGGGTCATATCCTCTCTAAAGAAGGGATTATTATCGATCCTGAAATAATAGAGACCATCATGAGAATACAACCCCCTGCAAATAAAAGGGCAATGCAATCTTTTTTTGGGAAAATTAATTTCGTTGGGAAATTTGTTTCAAGTTTCGCAGAAATAGTGCGTCCCATTCAGCTAATGATGAAGAAAGACAATGCGTATAGGTGGAGCGATGAAGCTAATAATTTGTTTCGACAAATTAAGGAGGCCATCATAGAAGCTCCTGCGTTGGTTAGCCCCAATTTTGACAAGGAATTCCTTTTGTACACTTTCGCTTCTGATGGCAATGAAGTCCCTATTTCTTATATGAGCACAAATCTTCAGGGAGCAGAACTGAACTACCCAAACATGGAGAAAAAAGTTTTGCAATTCTTAAAGATGTAAAACATTTCGACCCTTATTTATTAAAGGCCAAGACTAAATTAATCATTCCCCACCCTGTTGTAAGACCCCTCTTCGTGCAGAAATAAATGGGTGAATGGAGAGGGAATTGGATAACCACTCTTCAAGAATATGACCTCAAGATTAAGTCGGCAAAGATAGTTCAAGGGTAAGGATTGTGTAACCTTGCGGAAGAAGCTTTGGCAGAAAAAGAATGGGTGTCAAAAGGACTAGAAGCGTAAAGCAAGTGGGATGTGCAAGTAGAATCTAGGGAGGAGCCTGGATGGATTAATGAAATGCTGATGAGTGAGAGCGAAACACTTGAAGTCCCTTTGGACCCTGAGTCGTGGTATTATGACATACGCTTTTATCTAACACGGGGATCATGTCCTGAGCACATGGATGTGTCACGAAGGAGAGTGCTTAGATTAAAATCTAATCAATATCACTTGGAAAATGACACATTATACAAAAAAAATTATGATGGAGTTTGGTTGAGGTGTTTGGAAAAGGATGACGTTGGTCATGTCTTGATAGAAATGCATGACAGCCCAGCAAGTGGTCACTACAGCAGAGAGACCACTACCCACAAAATATTAAGAGCTGGGTATTATTGGCCCACATTGTTAAGAGACTTGCATGCCTATGCTTGGAAGTGTAGGGTGTGTAAAACTACTATAGGGCAAGAAAGAAAGCCAGTTGTTCCCCTCAGGCCTGTTATGATTTACCACCCGTTCTAGTAATGGGGCCTAGATGTCATAGGTGAGATCACTCTGAACTCTTCACAGTCGCATAAGCATATACTCACGGCAATTGACTACTTCACCAGATGGACCGAAGCCATCCCACTTTGGAAGGTTAACGAAGACAAGGTAATATCTTTTATTGAGAAAATTATTATCAACAGGTGTGGCATCCCTAATGCTCTCATATTTGATAATGCTTCTTACTTTTCAACACTAAAATTGACTAAGTTTCTATCGATAAATCGATTCACATAAGGTATGCATCAAACTATTACCCCCAGGGAAATGGAGTTGCAGAGTCCTCAAATAAAAACCTCAACCGCATAATCTGTAAATCTGTCGCCAACAACTAGAGGAATTGGCACAACACTCTAAAAAATTCCCTTTGGGCCGATAGGGTCACCCCAAAAGTAGCATTAGGAAACTCCCCATACTTCCTCATCTATGGACAAGAAGCCATCTTGCCTCCCAACATTACCATTCCCTCTTTACATATTGCCCAAGCTTCGAGAGGGACCCCTTCAGCCTTACTTCAAAAAAAGATCAACCAACTGGTGAGGTTGGAGGAATTGAGAGAGAATGCTAGAAATAACTTTAAAAATCACCAAATGATTGTGAAGAGATGGTTTGGTTGCCATTTGGCAGGAGATAAAGATTACCAAATCGGAGAGCTTGTCCTGAAATGGAACAAGTTGAGTGAGCCAAAATGTAAGCACATGAAATTCCAACACTTATGGCTGGGCCCATTCCAAGTTGAGGAAAATATTGGCCAGGGAACCTACAGATTGAAAAATTTACAGGGAGAAACTGAAAAACTCCATTTTAATGGCCAACATATTAAGAGATACTTCCAGTAGCCACCACAGGGTGGTTACCTCCTGAGTAGGTTAGGATATATTTTTTTTCTTTTTTCTGTTAGCTTAGTTATATTGTCATCCTGTCTGTTCCTGTTTTTGCGCAAAGTTTATCTTCCTTTTGCTTTGAATTCCAATCCTTTTGAGCCAATTTCTTTCATTCTTTTAGTCTCGTTTTCACCTTTTATAACTCTCTTCTGATTGCCCTCATTCGCTACCTTCAACTTTTTGCTTCCGCCATTAACCTGCTCATGAGTCTGGAGATCCTAAATTCATTATTACATTGAAAATCAAGCAAGCCTTCAAAGAGCCTGTGAGAACTGGAAAATCAATGGCAAAATTTGAGTCGAAGCCACTCATTGGCACCTGTTGGGAACTAGGAAGGCTTTGTTGATAACCAGGATACAAGGAGCATGTAAGGGCATCTTTATAAAACAAAAAATGTGTAACGATAGTTGCATTGGCATGGCATAATTCTGCATTTTTAAAATCCCACCCAGACCTAGCCTATACTTGTCTATGAGGTTTGCAGTCATTCTCCATTGGTTCCGTCCACCACACTAAAATTTCCAATATTGTCATCTACAAGTAAACCTCCTTTAATGGGCTAAGCTCACTGTCATATATCCTGTGGAAAATTTAATTGTGCTCAGTCCTTGTGTCTGAAACTGGAAGGACTTATTTAAAAGAAAATGAAATTTTGAGTCCTTGTGCCAATCTGGAAGGACGGGTTGTTTAGGAAGCCGGCTGGAGTACTGACTATTGCTGGACTTAGAGTATCGGTTGACATAGCAAGCCCAACCTTGCTGAAGTGGTTTAAAAATACGACATGATCCATGACTGCGCCCCATTCGATCATAAAAAAGTATAGCACAAAAAATTCTTACATAAAGTGTAGATAAACATATCTATATAAATGCATCAAGCTTGATGCATGATAAAGAGCCAAGGTACACACCTAAACAGGTACTGACAGACTGGTGATTGCCCCGAAAGGATTTTGAAAGTATAAAATAGGTAAAGGAGGGTCAATAAATCCCATAATATGACCATTAGAGAATGCCTGTCAAAACCCTATCAGTAAGTAGAAGCTATTTTTCTTTATCCCACCTAAAGCGATTAATGCTAAAGTGGAACCCATGCCTTTCCATCTATACAATTTTCATTTCAAGTTTATCTCAACACCCTGATGTTCTATGGATCAAAGTTTATATGGTAACAAAGATAACTGGTTCACCCAACGGTTCACCATTTTGTTGTGGCCACAACCACCACCCTATTAAAACCTGCTCTGGTGGAAAATTTGAATGGGTCCCCTGGATGTTTGATATTTCGTTTCTTACTAGAGTTGTCACATGGAATTATGTCTTCAAAGCTAAATGGTTAAGGCCCCTTTTATAAATCTTTGTGGAATGATTTATGTATAACCCAGTCTAACCCTTCATTCATATCCTTTCATAGGAACTTATTAAACCCTCATAAACCTCCATGATATTCTATTCCCACACATATAACCAACCCCCACTATTTATATGGTTGTATGTGGACTCAACCCTCAAAACTTTCTATCACATCTTTATTTCTATTATAACACTTTTATAATGGAAATACTCTGCCAGCATAGATAACTTACCATTTCGCGCTTCCTTGGTCTTTACACATCTCTCGATGTATGCCTTTATCGCTTACTGCAATCGCCTGTCCGCTCCTCCATCACATATCACTTTTCGTATTGGTAAGGGGCTAAGGTCTATTTCCCATGAATAATTGTTATGCGATCAAGTCTCTAATCACATAGGATATCGCAATCGGCATTTTCAACTTATGTGTCGGCCCAAGCTTCAGCATTCCACTATGGCGGAGATGCCGGGATTATTAAATGCAACACATATTATTTCGGGTCTGGAGCCCATTGCAAATCGCAATCAGCAGAATTCAGCACTTATACACAAGGTGAAATGCAACACATCAGACCCACTAGGATTATTAAGCATAACACATATGATTTCGGGTTTGACCAATCACAAATCGCATTCAGCGAAACCAGGGGTGATGTTGCACGTGATTGCCCACTGCGATATGCGATTGCGACTTGATCGCATCACAACTTTTGCTGAACCAAGGGCCGATTCTTTCACACTCGCTCCTTTTGATTTCAATACACCTTTACCATATCTCCCTCTTGTTGGGTTGTGTTATATTCTTTCCACGACTAGCCCACGTAGTTAACTAGGGGGTTAGAAGGGGGGCGGAGCCCCCCCTTCGTTGTGTCGATTGTGTCGCAGGGGGAGTCATAGGGGTTTTGAGGAGTGCAAGTAACCCCACTCTATGGGGTCTGAGGCAGCACCATAGAAAATTTTGGTTTTGGACCCTATGTTAGGTTGGGTGGACCTGCCTATGGTTTTATGCCTGATTTTCACACATGGTTTTGGACGCGATGGTTTTTGGTCCATGGTTTTGGACGTGATGGTTTTCAGTCCATGGTATTGGATGCTTCAGCATGTATAAATATGTATTGTAACATTGAAAGGAATATAATGAAAAATCAAGCCGGTACTCCCGATTTTGTGATCCAGGGGAAAATCTCTGTGTATATGTGTTTTATGTGTTATGCTCTCGCATTGTTTATTTTCTGTGTTTTAGAATTCGTATGGAGGTGATTTCTGTACAGGGTTAAAACCTACATTTGGTATCAGAACTATTTTGGCTTCAAGGGGATGCCTTTGTTGCTGAGTGGTTTCGCTCTGGCCTGTGGTAGGCCCTATTCAGTGGGAGATCTGCGAGATCGATTTTGGTGGTGAAAGAAGATGGCGAGCAGTGGAAAGATAGAGATCAAGAAATTTAATGGTCAAAGTTTTGAGTTGTGGAAACTCAAGATGGAGGATCTGTTGGTGGATAAAGATCAGTGGATCGTGGTAGATCTAGGTACTAACCCAATGGGAGTGTCCGATGAAGAATGGAATAAGTTGGATTGGAAGGAAAAGAGCACAATATGATTGTGTGTCTCGGATTCAGTATTACTAAATGTATCAGGGGAAGCTACGGTGAAGGATTTGTTGGACAAGTTAGGAACTTTGTACCAATCTAAGTCTCTGGTGAATAAACATTTATTGTGGAAAAATTTGTATAACCTGAGGATGAAAGATGGAGACTGGGTGACAGAGCATCTGAATGCATTTAATACCATGGTAAGTCAGTTAGCATCTATTGATATTAAAATTTTAGATGAAGATAAGTGCATCAGTTTGTTGTGTTCTCTACCAGATTCATGGGATAGTCTAGTTATTGCAATAGGTAGCAATGCAACTGCCTTGCAGTTTGATGAAATAGTCTCATCCTTGCTGGGAAAAATATGGAGAGACAAAAAGGTGATGCCTTGTCAGTACGAGGATGGTCACAGAATAGAAACAAAATAAGTCATCGAGTGGGAGATCTAAATCTCTAGGAAAACCTGTAAAGGTGGTGTGCTGGAAATGCAGAAAGGAAGGACACTACAAAAGGGACTGTAAATCTAAAGCTCCTAACAAAGGAAAGGGATATGATGATGCTCCTTCTGTAGAGGTGAAAACCACCTCAAATGAAGGTGGGGATGTGTACTTGGCTTCTTCAAGTACACATGTAGATCATGAGGCATGATTCATTGACTTAGGTGCATCCTTTCACTTCACTCCCCATAGAGAGTGGTTCTGCGAGTATGAGAAATACGATGGTGGTGATTTCTTCTTAGGGGATGATTTGAATTCTAGAATCATTGGTTGCGAAAAAGTAGAGTTGAAGTTGCAAGGTGGAAGGTTTAGAACACTTTTGAGTGTTCTGCATATCCCTGCATTGGCCAAAAATATAATTTCTGTAAAAAAGCTGGATGATGTAGGTGTAAAAACAGTGTTTGTGAAGGATACCTGGAAGATGGTTTAGGGAGCACTAGTATTGATGCAAGGAGTTCATATTGGAACTCTGTACAAGCTGGAAGGTAGCACTGTTGTTGATGGGTGCAACAGTTTTGTGGTTCCTAAAAGTGAAGCAAAAAATCTAGTGGTCTCTGGAGAGAAGACCATGCTATGGCATCAAAGGCTTGGACATATTGGAGAGAAGGGCCTTCGAATACTTCATGGTAAAGGTATGGTAGAAGGTATGAGTAATAGCTCTATGGATTTTTATTTTTGTGAAAATTGCGTATATGGGAAGTAAAATCGGGTGAGTTTCCCCTTTGGTGGTAAGAGGGTGAAACAGATATTAGAGCTTGTGCACAGTGATGTGTTCAGACGTGTGAAGGTTCCATTGCTAGGTAAGTTTGTGTACTATGTATCATTTATAGATGACTTCTCAAGGAATACATGGATATATTTCCTTAAGAAGAAATCTGAAGTCTTTGACAGGTTTAAAGAATTTAAGGCTCTAGTGGAAAACCAGACAAAGAAGAAGATAAAGGTGTTGACGACAGATAACGGTGGAGAAGTTTGCAGTAAGGAATGCGAAGAATTCTGTAAGAAGTGTAGTATAGCATGAAATAATACTACTCCATATACAGCTTAGCAAAATGGAGTTGTTGAAAGAATGAACAAGACATCGATGGAAAGGGAAATAAGCATGCTCAGTGGTGTCGGGTTAGGACAGGAATTCTGAGTAGAGGTGGTGGAGATAGCATGTTACATGGTCAATAGATCACCTTCATCAGCGTTGGAGGATAAGACTCCACAAGAGGTATGGACTGGTAAGAAACCCTCTCTTTCACATCTAATGGTATTTGGATGTGATGCATACATACATGTTCCAAAGGAGAAACGAACCAAGTTGGATAGTAAATCTGAAAAGTGCATCTTTATTGTGTATAAGGATGTTTTAAAGGGTTATAAGCTTTGGAACCCAATGACAAGGGAAGGTTGTGTACAACTGAGATGTGGTGTTCAGAGAGGTGAAATATGTTATTAAACATGAAGTCCAACCAAAGGAACCTGAGAAGATAAAGTTTGAGCTAAAGGAGGAAGAATCAAACTCTATAGCAGAGGAGGAATCAGAAGATGAAGAGCCACAAACTTTGGGTGTGAGAAGATTAGTTCGAGAAAGAAGCTAGCCAGAAAGGTATAGTCCATCTGCTTTCTGTTCAAATTTTTCTTTATCTATTACCAATGATGATCCCAGATTTGTGAAGAAAGCAGTAGATTCAGAGGATGGAAAACTCTGGAAAGAGGCCATGGTTGATGAAATGGCATCTTTGCACAAAAATGAGTCTTGGTATCTGGTAGAGTTGCCAGCTGGAGGAAAACCCATTGGTAACAAATGGGTGTTCAAGAAGAAGACAAATGCAGAAGGAAAGGTGGAGAAATGCAAAGCTTGATTAGTAGCAAAAGGTTATTCCTAGGTACCGGGAATTGATTTTGGTGATATTTTTTCTCCTGTTGCCAAGGTAACTTCTATTAGATCACTTTTATCTGTTGCTGTTGCTTTTGATTTTGACATAGAATAGATGGATGTGAAGACAACGTTTCTTCACAGGGATCTGGAAGAGGAGATCTACATGAAGCAACATGAAGGCTTTGCAGTGAAGGGTAAGAAATAACTGGTATTCAAGTTAAAGAAGTCTTTGTATGGGTTAAAATAGTCACCAAGGATGTGGTATTAGAAATTTGATACATTTATACGTGGACTTGGCTTCACCAGACGCAAAGCAGATCACTGTGTGTATTTTAAATTAGTTGGTGACAGTGTTATTTATTTGGTCCTATATGTGGATGATATGTTGTTGGTTGGAAATGACAAAGAAATTATCTTGGATTTGAAGACCCAATTGTCCTCCAAATTCAACATGAAATATCTTGGTGCTGTAAACTATATTTTAGGCATGGAAATTAAAATATATCGGGCAAATATGAAGCTTTGGTTAAACCAAAGGAAGTATGTCGAGACAAAATTGTAGAGGTTTAATATCCAGGATAGTAAACTGGTGAAGGTTCCTATTCCTATAGGTCTAAAGTTATCTGTTGAACAGTGTCCCAAGACACAAGAAGAGGAAGAGGATATGTCCCATGTTCCATATGCAAGTGTAGTCGGTAGCCTGATGTATGCGATGGTATGTACTAGACCAGACGTTGCACATGAAGTGGGAGTATCAAGCAGGTTTATGTCAAAACCAGGGAAGGAGCATTGGATAGCAGTGAAGCAGGTTTTCGGGTATTTGTGTGGCACTAGTGATTATGGTTTCTGCTACCAAGGAAGACCAAGATTGGACAGAGTTTTCGATATTCATGGCTTTGTTGATGTGGACTAGTCTAGAGATCTAGATCAGAGAAGATCTACAAGTGGGTATGTGCTTAACCTATTTGGAGGTGCAGTGAATTGGATGAGTAAGAAACAATCTGTAGTGGCATTATCAACTACAAAGGCGTAATACATGGCAGCCACTCATTCAAGCAAGGAAGCAGTTTGGTTGCAAAGATTATGTTCAAGTGTGGGATTAGTGCAGGGAGCTATAAGGATAGACTGTGATAGCCAAAGTGCAATTTTCTTGCCAAATAACCCTGCATATCATTCGAAGACAAAGAACATTGATGTTCAATATCACTTTGTGAGGGATATGATGGAAGACAAAAAGGTGTTGCTGGTAAAGGTGGTCACTTTGAAGAATACTGCAGATGCATTGAAAAAATCTGTGAGCTCTGAGAAGTTCTCTTGGTGTAGAGAAACAATGGGCATTGCAGGGCTAGATAAATGACTAAGCTCTCTTGTGGCCCCTTGTGGAAAGAAAACAAGTGGGAGAATGTTGGGTTGTGTTATATTCTTCCCATGACTAACCCACATAGTTAACCAGGGGGTTAGAAGGGGGGAAGAGCCCCCCCTTCATTGTACCAATTGCATAGCAGGGGGAGTCACAAGGGGTTTGAGGAGTGCAGGTAACCCCACTCTATGGGTTGGACCCTATGTTAGGTTGGGCAGACCTGCCTATGGTTTTGTGCATGAATTTTGCACATGGTTTTGGACGCGATGGTTTTTAGTCCATGGTTTTGGACATGATGGTTTTAGGTCCATGGTATTAGATGCTTCGGCATGTATCAATATGTATTGTAACATTGAAAGGAATATAATGAAAAATCAAGCTGGTAGTCCTGGTTTTTGGATCTAGAGGAAAATCTCTATGTATATGTGTTTTATGTGTTATGCTCTCGTGTTGTTTATTTTCTGTGTTTTAGAATTCGTATTCAGGTAATTTCAGTACGGGATTAAAACCTACACCTCTCTCTTTTGTCTCTTGTTATATCATCAAGTGATTCTTAAATAAAATTTGAGTGATACAGGTAATGAAAATGGTTGATACTATACACAGAGCTCCCAGTTACATAGTCCCTCTCTTTATAAAAATTTTAATGAGGGAAAGATTTTTTTTTGGGCATTTCTATCATATTTTTTTATAATCATTGCTAATGTTAATTATTTCTGTAGGCAAGGATTAAAATATGCATGAGCAGATCCGAAGAGTTTATATATGCGGGTGTGTTCTATTTAAGATTTAGCTTCAATCGTTCACGGTCGGGTTTCGATGTGTTGCCTGTGTATTCTGAAATTTTTGTGGTCCCGTGTTTTATCACGAAGAAATGACACAGAGACCTTCTCCTTTCAAGTGACATCTATTCATTTCCCCAGGAAATGAAACACTCCAGTAGATGTGGCCTCGACGTGTTAGCAGTTTCACCGATCAATTCTATGTCTGTATATTTTAATTTGTATATTGGAAAGGGGAGGAAGGTGGAAAGTCAGGGGGAAGATGGAGGGTCAGTCTTTTTCTGAATCAGTATTACCTCCAAAGATGGGAGGAGGACTCTTTTTTGTGATAGAACAGGGTTGATTTATTTTTCTAATAAAGAAGACTATTTGAATCAAGAAGAAGCCTTTTGTACATTCATTTTCCTTTTGTTTTAGGTTTAGAATCAGGGTGTTGTTGCTGGAATATATATATATATATGTTTTGCATAGTGATAACATACAATTCATGACTAGTCTTGGTTATTCGAATATAATTTGTTATCATGGTTAACTCATGAGCAGTTTCTCATTCAAAACCTTGTTAAACGTCAGTTGCAAGTTTTATTTGTATAAAAGGAATGTGTATTTTTGTATGAGTAATTAGATTGCAATTGAGCTTTAATACAGCCTTGTTCATCGATGAACTCAGTAATTGATTCATTTGGACTTGGAATCTGTATATGATGTTTAATCTATTTTTGCTATGGTCTTGCAGGATAGGTTAGAATAGTTAGGACTAGCATAAGTAGGAGGAATCAGTGTAGATAGGACTTGATGCATATCGGTTAGTTGTTTCTTTTGTTGATGTAATTCATGTCTTCCTACGGGGAGCAATCTTTCAACACCTATAATAGTTCACAGGATCCTTTAAAACCCGTTGGAACTAGCCACTCCAAATGAAAGCAGATCTAATCGGGGTTTGCGATCGGGATGGTTCCCCTTGTTGGCATAGTGAAAATTCACCGCATCAACAGGCCCATGAGGCCTCCTTTGATTTATGTAGTAGACTTGTTTAGTCATCCCTTAATTTCCTTCACACACAACTTTTAGACTAGGTAGAGAAGGGCACTTGTCTGTGGAGTGCTTTTCTTCACAAACATAGCAAAATTCTATAAGGTTTAATGGACACTCATCCCTACGGTTCCTCCTTGTGCATTTGTGGCAGAAGATGGCTAATTCTCTCTCTACTTCCTCCTACTTTCTTTTGATGTGCATAGTATCCAATTGTAGGGAAAGGGTTTGCAACATTTCACTCTTGAAGTATTCCAACATATTTCGAATTTCACTTTTTAAGAGGATTAACTGGCCATTGGTTGACTACCCCTACCCTTTTTCCTTACTACCCTAGAATGGTTCTTAAAGATAGTCTTGATATCTTCATAGGGTAGCTGGTAGATGTCTCCTCCTGCTAGCGGGTTTAGGGTATCTAGAAGATCTTCCCTGACCCGTATGAGTAGGACTAGCTTCAATGATTCTGGATGAAGTGTGCACCTCGCCCTTTTGTAGATAAGCTGGAATATTTCCTCATAATCTTCGAAGGACTCATCATGCCCTAAGGTCATTCTAAAAACTTCCTCTTTAGTGTATTTGGACCTATAGTAGTCCTAATACTTCTTGTTGAAGGCTTGCTGAATTTGAGCCCAGGTGGTGATGTAATCCCCAAGTAAACCCATGAACCAGCGCAGAGCTACATCCTTGAGAGTGGATGGGAATAATTTCAACTTTTGATCATTAGTGATGTAATCATAAGTTCTGCATATGACATTAAACTCAAACAGGAGAGTATCTAGATATTTTTGGGTCAGGCCATGGAATTGAGTAAGAGTAGAGTGGCTTATGTTTTTCATCTTGGCACCCTCACTGGTTTCTCTGATGGGAAAATCACTCTCAATTCTTTCTCTATCTCCTCTCTCATTTTTATTTTCAACCATTAGGTCAGTTGGAATGGGTTCTCCTTCTTCCTCTCCCCCTATAGGCTCTTCAAAAATATCTGGTTTCTCACCTAAGGGGTCCTCCAACTCATAGCCACCGAAGAAGAGGAAGGTTGGTTGTTTGAAGTGGCGGGGGTATTTGGTAGAAATTTTCCTAAGTTATCCCTATTGCTATGAGGCATGAAAGAAGTGTTTTTGTTTTGTTTTTTTTTTCAAGCTTTAAGACTAATTGCAGAATTGAAATAACAAACTGAATGGAAACTAACTTCTGAATGAAATATTACTTCCATAATGGCAAGGAAAGCAAACCAACTTATAATTACTTTTGAAAAAAAATAAATCTAATAGCATAATGGAAGAGATAAGAAATGGAAGAAAGAAAGAATAAATAACATCTACTCAAACACCTCCCCAGAAATGACGCCAAAACGTGATGAGCACCAGTATTGTAGCAAGAATGCTATAATTCCCGGGCTACAAACTTTACTTCATCAACCCAGGGTTTGTACAAAATTGGAGGTGACAGTGTTGTATACACAAGTAGATGCAATGGATCCACTCTTTGTCACTATTGAGATGGCGATAGACCACTAGGGTTTCTCAAATGAACCTTCTTTTGATTTAGAAGAAGTTTTATTAGTAATGGAGAAAGGGAAATTTTACCCTAATTGAGAGAATTGACATATTATCTACTGCAGTAATGAAAAACTGAAATAAATGCTTTAAACACACCACTCATCTAACTACTTATTAAGAGATATTTCCTCAAAAGAATCCTAGACTAACATGTGTGTAATCCTAGCTATCCTAGGCATGCAATCTGAGATAATCAAACACTTTACTATTGTGCATATGAATGAACACAATAACCTTTTTTCCTTTTTGTCCTTTTTGGTGAAAATATTAATGATAATTATTCTTGGTGGTATGGTAGGTGGGTTAGTGATGGTTTTGAAAGGTCAGATGGCTTGGGAGGCAAGTAGGGGTCTTCTCCTATATTTCTGGATGCTTTTTTGACAAATCAACCTTGAAACAGACCACTACATGTCATCCTATAGGATGTCCTAATGCACCTATAGGATGTCCTAATGCTCCTATAGGATTCCTTGTAATGGCTTGGGAGCCAAGTAGGGGTCTTCTCCTATATTTATTGATGCTTTTTCAACAAATCAACCTCGAAACAGGCCACTACAGGTCATCCTACAGGATGTCCTAATGCACCTACAGGATGTCCTATTGCTCCTATAGGATTCCTTGTATTCCTATAGGATCCAACCGAAAGCAATAGAGTGATTTGGATGGTGGTATAGGGCTTACGAAAGGTTAACGATGGAATAAATAAGGAAAGGGAGTGGATAGGACTTCATCAAAACTCAAACCAAAGTCTGTAAGATGGTTGGATTTGCTCAACAAACATGGAAATTTGTTCTTGTGGAATGATAAATTGATTGATGGACTTAGTGGCTATTGGTGATCATGGATGGATAAGGTTAGGCTGGGATTGCTGACATGAGATCGTCCTGCACTATTGAAACTCCTGCAATACACACATCACTTTCATTTACCCATGAATCATGTGAAACAAGAAAGATTTCCAGTAAACATAAGAAAACAAAATTCCATTATTTAATTACCTAGTTCATGCATGGAAATATTTGCAGAATTTTGTGAAACACCATGAGGTCTAATACTAGGCTAGACATATCAAAGGTAAATACTCAAACCTATTCTTGAAACTGAAAATATCTTGGCCTAATTAGAAGAAAACCCTAAATTCCATATGAAATCAGAATTCTGTATTTTTGGGGCTAAATGGGACTTTTTCCTTAAACCATGGTCCTTGAAGGGAGAAGTGAGGCAAAATCCACTTGCTATAAGTTTTTTTGGTATTTATTTATCTCTCTAAATCTACTGCTAAATCTATGCACAAATGGAATCAAACTAATCAAATTCACCACTACTTATAATGAAACAATGCTAAAATAAATTCAATAATTAATCTATGAAATAACCTAAGCATACAAGTACAAAAAGAGGAACTACTACTGCTAGGGTTGGGACCTAACACAAGAGCTTCAATCCTATGAGTCAACTCAGTTCTAGATCAAGGAAATGCTCATTCTCATTATCATATAAAAAAAATTAGATAACAGTGTTTTGCCACAATCCTTTAACTCGAAAATTCTTAGTGCTCTTACATAAAAAATATGAATCGTAATGAGGCTCTAGGCCTGCTTATTTATACAACTCAAGTCTCCAACAAATTATTTAAATCTAGGGAGGCTTTCCTCCAAAACGCAAGATGAACTGGTTCTTAACTATTGATGGCTCAGCTCCACATGATCTCCATGACTCAGCTGCTTCCAAATCCGAGCTAGTGTGATTTCATTGAGGGATATTCGAATGAGTGAGGACTTAATGAGGAAGATCCATATCCTATAATCTATCCTTCCTGTCTCATTCAATTTCTTGCACCTTAATTAGCCAAAATTGCCATGATTTTCTCCCAAAAACCTGTAATCAATGCACATTAGACCACTAAACATAACATCTTAATTTTACTCATTTCATTAAGAAAAATATAATTAAAACATATAAGGAATTATGATAAGATTTTATTTTAGTAAGCTTCGAGGTGTATTAAGGTCATTATAGTTACCCAATTATGAGTTTCATCAACATGGTCTCTACAGGTTAACGAGAAAGCCTGTGGATCATGGAAAGAAGCAAGTAGATTAGGTGCAAGGTCTAGAGAAGTAGGAGCATGTGCAGGTCTGGGTGTAAGCTTCAGAGGAGAAGGTACAATTTTCTGAGTGGAAGGTACACCTTCCCAAGAAGGTCTAGATAGGAGAAACTCATAGGGAGTCTAGTTCGAGAGGGAGTTTGCAAGTTTAGGGGGAGACTTTGCAACCCAAGAAGAGAGCCTAGTCAGTGGGGAGCAAGGGTTCTCCTAAAAATACAAAGAAGAAATCATGGATAGAGTGGAAGAAGTTACAAGAGAAGAAGAATCAGGGTGCTTTCAACAAGGACAACAACACTTTCGAGAAAGGCGTAGTTCACCATACATGTATTACTGCGATTGTGAGCTCTAAAATATAGGCATGTGTTGTGAGTAGTGATGATGATCATGAGTTACATCCTAGTCCTAGAAATACCTCCCTCACTAAGAGGGAGTGATGATGTATGCAACTTGGGAGGTACTCCAATCCCTAAGGTTCAGGGTTTGGAGGGAAAAGTGCCAAAAGGCTCACTTGTGGGCTTCGAACCCAAGCATGGGATTTTGCACCCATCGGGATTTGGGTCAAAACCATGATGAATTTGAGCTTGGGAAAATCCAAGGTGATATATCTGGGCGAGACAATTCCAATGCTCCAAATTCCACTCAAATCGAAACTCTAGAAACTAAGTTATGAATTTTTGAAGTTGACAATTAATTACGGACAACCAAAGTCATGCAGGCTTGAGGAATTCATCCAAGAGACATTTCTCTTGAAATTAATTTGTGGAACCTCTAATTTTTGTATAAAAAGGAGATTCATTTTACTCATCCATTTGGGTAACAAGGTACACAAGAGAAGAGCATGTCTTTTCTTCCCTAGCCGTAGCAAGGAAGAATACGACATCGAGGTGATTTGGAGACTATTTTTGGGTCATTTTACGGAGGTCGAGGTACCGCCTTCAAGGCCTCAAGCCTGTTCTTGGAGGCCAAAGCACAGAAGTCTATTTTAGGGCTGTTTGGAGGAGTGCATACCCTTGGAAGTTTTGTCACAGCCAAAAGGAGGCTTGCTATAACAAGCCACAGGAAAAAAAAGGGAGGCCAAAGTTTTTAGTGAGGACTAGACTACCCAAAATTACAATGTAGGGTCCCCTCCCCTCTTAGAATGGAAGTCATAGCAAATAAGGGAAATTCTGGGAAGTTTGACAAGTTGTTAGTGACCATGGTTCGGTGCCCTAACAAGTCCTGAATTGTAGCAGTCGAAGGACCCTAAAATAGTGAACTAGAGCATGCATTTTGGAATGCACCTTGTGTTTATTGGGTCAAGGTAGTTACCAGTTTGGATCATAATTACTGGCAACATATATGTGCCATATGGAGGACTTTGAGTGGATGTGAAAAGTTCATCCTTGAACTTGAATATATAGTGAAGTATTGGGAATCATTGTTCTGGCGGAGGGTAGCTTGTTGATAGCCCAAATTTCCCCTAGACGAGTTATCTTAAAGCAAGAAACAGGAGCTGAATATTGGGCGAAGTTTGGTGCCGAAGTGTAGCACCTTGATGGACAAAGGTGACTGCTAGCCTGGAATATTTGAGCTCAGGAATTAGGCCTACCTAGAGATCAGATTGGATCATCCCATGTACATGCTATAAAATTGACCTACAACATTTTTAGGTGGCATCCTTGCTTGAGTCTCGCTGTGTTGTCCTTTGAAGCAATAAGGGGAAGCTAGTGAGTAGTACAGGTGTGAAGGACTGATAGGAGAAGATATGACATCCAACTTGCAATGAATTTCTTCATTGTATCTTGTATACCATAGACTATTGTATTATTCAAATTTGGTTTAATATAATGAAGGTTGGGGTTGTACATTATTGTACAATTTTGTTAAAAATTGTGTATACTTGTGCATATATGATTTACTGCTTTATATTTTCCATTGTGCAAAGTAGTTCTTGTTGAGATTATAGGTTTGGTGGCATCATATATTTTAAGATTCTAACCTAGACCCAAGGACATGGAAATTCAACATGGTGGAACTCTTTCCTTTGTTAAACAACTATTTCCACCTACTTCTATTGTTATAAATGAGAAAAAATTACAAGTTTCTTACAGCAAGAGAAAATCGTCATACATAAGAACATTATTATCTTCAATCTTTATTATGGGCTATTTTGTATACATTATGGCGGGTCACATATTGCTATCCTCCAGCCCAAAAATCTTCTCTTTCTCAAGCCCAAAAATCTCTCTCTCTCTCTCTCTCTTTAAGGCTCATATTGCTTTCCTCCAGCCCAAAAATATTCTCTCTCTCCACATTAATCTACATTTTTGGCTATAATGTGGTTAGTAGGAAGACTAAAGGGTGTTTTTCATACTTCGTGGCCTAATGTGGTTTACTTGGGGGCAAGAGATCATTTTTTGGTACATTTATGATGTAGAGGTACACTTGAGGCTACTAGAGAAAATATAGGAGGCTCGTCCCTTGTATTTACTCTCCTTTGACTCGAAGTGATCCATAGAATCACTCAGCTACACTCACCTACAGCTTGAATTCCACTAACAACCAATGGACTCAAGTGCATGAGATGATCTAAGGGAACTAGATCCACTAATTTTGATATTTTTGAGGGAATCAATCCTCTCAAGGGAGTTACCCCTCAGTCATATTTTGTATAAATAAACAAGTGTAAGGGCTCATTAGAATTCAAACTTTTTGGAGTTAGGAAGATTTATTGAAGGCCAAGTACTTGATAACAGTATTTCCATTTTGAGATGATGTATTTGAGCGCCATTTTTTGTTAATGAAAAGTCCATTGTTGGTCTACATCTGGTTTATCTTTAGAGGGTTGAAACCCTTGTGTTAGGGCCCAACCCAGACGCTTTATTCCCTCTCATGTAATTTTCTTTTGTCCTTTTCAATTTATTGTATTTATTTACTTGTTTATGAAGAAGTTATATTGCAAAAATTGTGGTTGCAAGCTTGATGACCACCTCTCTTATGGGAAGGGTGGTTGAGTAGTCTATAACAAGAAGTAAAAAATACGTGTTAGTTTGACTTTGGAAGTTGATAAGATTTGGTTTGTAATTCTCTTGAATAGTTTGTTTCTGCACCTAGAATTATTATGATGTATTTGCAAATGTATTAGATGCATGTTGTAGGATAGAATAGATGTTCAAGAAACAAAATTCAACTCATCCTTTCCACATTGATTTATTTTGTTGTATTTTGACCATTAGATGAATTTTAATCCCAAGAGTAAAAGAGATTTATTGTTATTTTGCAATTACTACTAGTGACTTGCATGGATTAGAAAATTCATCCTACATCCACTTTTCCATTCCCATACTCCTCATGGACGTCTCATACTACTCTCAAATTCTTCCACTGTGATCATCTTTTGAGGGTCATGGAAGGACACCATAAGCATGAATTATTATCCAAGATGTGCCTATGAGGGATGATAATCTCGGAAAAAGGCCTCAAATATCCTTCATACATTCTCATCCACCTTTCCCCACCTTCATAACACCTTTCTCACCCTCTAGATGCTCTCAGACCAAATCCTGTAGTAAAATAGGGAAATCCTGTGGAAAAACATGCTATCCTGTAGCATCTTGTAGTAGTCATGTAGCACTTCCCAACCTTAGCTAGACTTTCTCTAAGATCTTGATTTTTGTATTTTTCATTTGAATAATGACCGCTAGGATTTTAATCGATGATTGGGGAGACCCAAGGACCACTCTACACCCATTCTTCCTTCACTGCAAGTACAAGACAATGATTCAAACTAGGAGGAAAATTTCCACATTTGAATCACAATGAGTATTATTTTATGGAATGAGTAAGGATCCTTCTACTAAATCTAAAACCATCTTACACTTAGTGATATAAGTTGAAACTCTTCAATTCAAACAACTTAGACCTCATTTTTGAAGTTACACTCATAGATTTTCCAATCATGGGTTGTATATTAAAGTTCCTCTTTCAAACCAATTTGAAAACAAAGTAATGATTTACATTTTGCAAGTAGAGTATTGACTTGATTATTTTGCAAGTAAAATTACATGGTTCATATCTGCAACTAGTATAGTATTTTCCCTTCCTATAGTTATATTCAATCTTTACATTTGATGAATGAAACTTTCATTTATACAATTAGAATAATGTTCATTGTCCTACAATTAATGTATACTCTTTCCTTTCAATGAAAATTCTCTTTGTAATCTAGCTCAAGGAGTGTTCTATGCATGCCTTCATCTAATTCAATGGTTGTAGGTGACATGAGTAGATCTTGACCTACTTTGCATATAACAATGTCACCTCTAAGTCTATACAAACTTCGGGTTGATAATTTAAGTCAGTAGCCTTAGGAATTGCAGCATTCTTGTTATAATACTAGGGCTCATTGATGAGCCTCATCATTGGGTAATTATATGGGCGTTAATTCACCTCCTATATTAGTCAAACCAACTACTCTCATAACTTATTGCATAACCTTTATTATATTTTGTTTATGAGATGAGTTAGAGTTGGATATTTTGCTTTGTGGTCTAATGTGCATTTAATGCAGGATTAAAAGATAAAAGCAAGGAATTTTGGAAAAGACCAAGGTCAAAAATCGAATGGGACAAGGGAGAGGGATTATAGGAGGTAAATCATCCTCATTTACTACCCCTCCAATTGAATATTCCTCCGTCATCTCGGAGTGCAAACAACCAAATCACGAGGACTAGAATGCAGTCGAGCAAGTGAAAGACAAAGCACCAGTTTATCTCGAGTTTCTAAGCCAAGCCTCCCTAATTTTAAGGAAGCCATTGGAGACTTCAAATGTATAAGTAAAGAGGCCTAGGACCTCAGTAGGATTCGGATTTTTTTTAAACTCTACTCTATCTTCGAGCTACAAGACTTGTGACAGTTTTTGATGTAATCCATTGTTTTGGTAATAAGAATGAGTTTTGTTTTAAGCCATCACTGAGTTAACTCGCAGGGTTGAAGCACTTGGGTTAGGGTCAAACCTTAGTAGCTAAGGCTCCTCTTTATTGTACATGTATGCTAGTATAGATTCATAGATTAATTTTTCATTTACTTAGTAGATGCATTTCCATTACATTAGTATAGATTAGATTGGTTGTGTGATAGTTTGCTTCCATTTATCCATTCTTTCAAGTAGCGGGTTAGCAAGGAGAAAAAGGATCACCACAAGGTTTTCAGGAGGTTTCTCGGCCCCACTTCCTCCCTCTGGGACCATGACTTGAGGAAGGGGCCCTTCAGCAGCCCCAAAAACACAGATTTATAGTTCTTGTATGAGCTTTGGAGTTTTTTGTCTTTGATTCAATATTTGGTTCATGTTGCAAGGAAGATTTCATTGTCATATTTTTCCATCTCCATTTCAGAAATAATATCTCACTCATGCTTTCATTCCCTTCAGTAACTTTCTTCATGGATAATATAGGTAATTGATTCAAGCTTTTCTAGCTTATGAAAATGAATCTTATTGCATAATTCTTGGAAGACACACATGTTTTATGCAAAGAAGGTACTTTAGTAGGAGACCCAAACTTCATCACCAGCAGCCACCTTCCACTTCACCCATCTTAACCATCTCTTGTTTCACCATCACCCTCACTAGTTTTTCATCATTTTTTCATTGAAATTCTGCTAGATACATTGAGTGAATCTAGCCATATCTTATCTCATATATTGGCTCCTGAGTGCTCCTAGACCTTCTAACACCCCATTTCCACTCATCACACACCTTTCTCAAGCTTCCCAACACCTCCAACACCTCACAAGTTAGCTCTCAGCTATATCATGTATGTCTCATGTAATTCCTAGAGGATCATCCTGTAGGTTTCTAGCACATCCTGCGGGTTTTCCTGAAACAACCTGTTTTGAGGCCGGATTGATGGGAAACCTCTAAGAAGTCACAAAAAGCCTCCTAGGACCCCTCCACACCACCCAAGCACTTCATAAACCTTCTACCCATCCACAAGAACAATTAGTTTGCATACTTGATTTTGCCTTAAAAAAAACATAAACGTGAAAACATATTTAGTTTAGTTTTTTTGCTTGCACATTAGTATGGTTTGGTGCTTTTTACTTCTGCAACTTAGATAGAAGAGTTTGTTTAGTTCTGATTTAGAAATTCTGCTTAGCATAGTTGCTTAAATGATTAATTAGGGTATGGTGTAATTTAGCATTACATGTTGTTTTTTTATTACTACATTAGACTAGCTCTCTTAGAGTAGAATTTCCCTTCTTCCATCAAAGAATCAAGCTTCTTATGACTCTATAGAATTCTAGCTTGGAACCCGAGTGATCTCTCACCGGCTGAACAATGACAATAGGAAGGACCATCACTTTTACCTGTGCATACAAAAATGTCACCTCGAAATTTGTACAAACCCCAGGTTGATAACTAAAGTTGGTAGCCCACGAGTTATAGCATCCTTGCTACAATACTGGCACTGATCACTTCTTGACGTCGTTGTCAGGGAGGTGTCTGAGTATAATGTGATTACTGCTATATTTTCTTATATTTCTTGTCTTCAATATTTTGCCATTAGTTTATTTCTGCAAAAGTAATCTAGTTTCTTCCTTTCTTTCATTTTTCATTATCTTCTTTCCTTTCCATTCTGCAAGTAGGATTTCAATTTAACAAGTAGATTTTTTCATTCTGTTAGTGTTTTTCATTTAATTAGCAATTTCATTTCCACAAGTACTTTCCAGGTTTAAAAAAAAATAGTACAAAACCAACCCAAAAATATTTCCTTTCATGCCTCGTAGGAATAGGGACAACTTAGGGAAATTCTTGCCAAATGCCCCCACTGCATCCAACATCCAACCTTCTCTCTTCTTCGGTGGCTCTGAACTGGAGGAACCTTTAGGTGAGCAACATGACATATTTGAAGAACCTACAGGGAAAGAAGAAGAAGAGTAACCCATTCCTTCTGAACTAATGGCTGAAAACCGAAATGACAGAGGGAATAGAGAGAGAGTTGAGGGTGCCTTCCCCAACAGGGAAACCAACAGGGACACTAAGATGAAAAATATAAGCCCCTTTGTCCTACCTCATTTCCATGGCCTAACAACAGAGGACCCCGACACTTTCCTATTTGAGTTTTCTGTTATATGCCAAACCTATGACTATATAGATGATGAGAAAAAGTTAAAACTATTTCCATCTACCCTCAAGGATGAAGCATTGCATTGGTTCATGGGATTACCTAGAGATAGCATCACAACTTTGGCTCAGATGCAGTAGGCCTTTAATAACAAATATCGGGACTACTGTCGATCAAAGGATACTACAGAAGAAATTTTCAGGATAACCATAGGCCCTGATAAATCCTTAGAAGACTAGGAAGAAATATTCCAGCTGAGTTACAAAAAGGCCAGGTACACACTTGACCCTGAGTCACTAAAGTTGTTCCTACTCAGGGGAATAATAGAAGATCTTCTGGATACCTTAAATTTGTTAGCAGGAGGAGATATCTACCAATTACCGTATGAGGATATCAAGATTGTCTTTAGAAACCATTCTAGGGTGGCCAGGAAATAGTTTAGGCCTAGTCAAGGGTGAAATCAGAAATATGTTGGAAGATTTCAAAAGTGAGATGATGGAAACCCTTGCCTTGCAAATGGACACCATGAACATTAAAAGGAAGTAAGAGGAAGCACAAAGAGCCTTGGAAATCTTTTGTCCTAGATGCACAAGGAGGCATCCTAGGAACGAATGTCCATTGAACTATCTTGAATTTTGCTCGGACTGTGAAGAAAACCACTCCACAGACAAGTGCCCTGCTTTAACCAGACTCAAATTTGTATATCAAGGAGTAGAAGGGGTCACTGAGCAGCTTTGCTACATTAACCAAAGGAGACCTCCTGGGCCTAGACCATACCAACAATGCATGCAAGGGTCATCCCATGCATATTAAAACCCCAACGAAACCACAACTATACCTTCTTGGGGACCCCCCTACTCATCCTTCCTGGTTTACACCCCCTCCTTCATCCTATGCATATCAATATCATTCCCACCCAGCCATCCAGTCATTTCAACCTTACGCTCTACCACAACCTCAGTGGAATACACCACTCCAAGGGAGGAGGCCCTAATACAACAGTGCTCTAGCTCTAGTGCCTCCACCACCTGCCCAACCACAACTCCTACACTCTTCTCCACCAAAGCAACCCAAGATGCCTGCCTAGCCAAATAAGAAAATGAACAATAGGCAAGCTCAACAAGTATACAATGGAGAGACATCACATCCAACTTATGCTGTGGAAATCCAGGAGATTAACCTGAGATCTGGGAGAGTTCTCCCAGATAACCAACCCCCCCCTCTACCAAGGAAGGTTGAGGAAGAAAGAAAGGAAATAAACATTAAAGTAAATCCACCCTTTCTTGATAGATTAGCCCAAGCACTCTAGCCTACCCCAGAAGAAGCTGAACTTCTGGGAGAATTAAAAAATATATGTGTAAATATCCCCCTTCTCTAGGTAATAAAATATGTTCCCATTTACAGTAAGTTGATTAAGGGTAAATGCTTCAAGCATCCTGGGAGGCGAAAAAGGGATGCCCCTACCATTAATGTCATTGGGCAGTTATCTGACTTAATGCTGGGACAAGTAATATGTCCAAAATATTTGGACCCTGGAAGCCCTGTAGTAGATGTGCACATCAATGGCACCATTGTCCCACACACTCTGATCGATCTTGGGGTTGCCATTAATGTGATGACCAAGGACACTATGCTCAACCTCAACCTCAAAGGTTCATTGAGGAACACCACAACAGTTCCGCAACTTGTAGACCCTTCCACAGTAACCCCTGAGGGAATTGTGGATCATGCGATCATCTCCATTGACTCCTAGGAGTACCCTGAAGATTTCCTAGTTCTCCAACCTAAGGCTAAGCATATTGGTTATCATCTCATCCTTGGGATGCCATGGTTGGCCACAATCGATTCTTACGTTAGTTGCAAAGCTGGGAATATGACCATCAATAACGGGCATATGTCTAAGCAGTTAGTCATATACCCTCCTTCTCAACCTTCTATAGAGGATGATTTACCTTTATGGTTGGAGGAGGAAGAAGATGAGGTTTATTCCGCCCAACTTTATGCTTTGGAAGCAACCATGGGAGGAGGAGAGCAAGATGAGGATGACTTGATTGAACACCTGCTCCAAAGTCCAACTCCTTCTTCATTACCTTTAGAAGAAGAAGTAAAGGAAACGCACAAAAATCATCCAATTGAATTATGTTTGGCCGATTCCAACCCACTCCGTGTCAAAACCATAGAATTCAACCCAGAGAAAACCTTGAAAATTAATCCATCTCTTTCTACTCTCGAAGAGGAGAAGCTATGTAACATGTTAAAGGAAAACCTTGAAGCCTTCAATTGGAGTTACAAGGAAATGAAGGGAGTACACCCCTCAGTGTGTACTCACCAATAAATCAAAGAAGGTTGCAAGCTAATCTGGCAACGACATAGGAGGATGAATCTAGCTCTTAAAGATATAGTCAAAGAACAACTACAAAAACTACTAGATGTGGGATTCATTTACCGTATCTCCAATAGTGAGTAGGTCTCCCCTTTGGTGTTAGTTCCCAAGAAAAATTGTAAGTAGAGGATTTGGGTTGATTATAGGGAGTTGAAAAAAGCCACAAGGAAGGATCATTTTCCTCTACCCTTCATTGACCAAGTGTAAGATGGCCTGGTAGGGAAAAGGATTTTCTCTTTCCTAGATGGATTCATTGGTACAACCTGTTACACAACATTTTATCATTGTCCCTGTACTCCCCATTCCTTGATCCTAGAGGACCTCTACAGTGAACCCCACATGCTTTGACTTCATGGAGAAACTCCCATTATGTCCCTCTTCATGAGAAGATCATTTCCCTTTTGCACCCTTTCCCCTAAAACTTCTATTTTTCCTAGTTTACAAGGCCAGTGCTAATGACCTTTGTCTCCCCCATGCCAATGTGCAGAGATTATCACTATTCCCCACACTGATCGACACGACTAAGCTTTTCTCCAGCTGCACCTATCCTATTATGGATTTTTTTTTAAATTAGAGCCGAAGCTTCCAGCTCTAGAAGCTTCGTAACTGAAGTCTGGTAAATGGTTCGGCCGAATGGGGTCAAGGATGATAGCTTGGGCTCCTTTCCCCTATAATGATGGAACTACCTTAATGGATAAGTCCTTATCCCATGTGAATAGCATCCATCTCCCATCCATACTTCCTTTATAAACCTCCCTTCTTCCCAAGCACAAGCTAGTTAGAGTTTTGGCTGAGTGTGAGTATACTATTTTGATTAAACAAGCAAGCTATTACTAGTTGTATCCATCTAGTTGTGTGAGGGAGAAGTGTGTTTGGTTTGGTGTTAAGCCTAAAGGGAAGAGTCTTTAAACTAATGTTGTTTGATTCCATCACGGAGTGCTAGCAAAAGTGTGTGGGAACCTGGTCTTGTCATAGGAAGACTGCAACGTCAGGACAAATGGTTGTAATCTCTCTTTGATATTAATATATGCAACTATCGATTGATTTCCTACATGTTTTTGTAATATTACATATTCGTGTCTTAATGCTTCTTGACTCATTAAGTAGGTTGTTGTTGTTGTTGTTGTTGTTTACTTGTTTCAGGAGCTTGAAGAAGGAAGCGAGAGATTGTTGGAGCGAGGAAGCAAGGACATCATCAAGTAGGATAAGCGACCAAGAGGTAGGCCCTCTTGATTGATTCTAACCTAAGGAAATCTTCCATAGAATGTATTTGTTGTGGCTAGACCCATTGTCAAGCTAGAGGAATTTGTTCATGTCCGCACTTATAATTTTACTTCACCACAAATTGGCGACTCCACTAGGGAGATCCCATCTTTTTTTTTGTTTTGGATTTCATGATTTTGTGAGATGATTGCTAGTTTCATGTTTTCCCTTTGGTTCTGTTTCTTTTCTCCTGCTTACTGACCTAAGTTTGAAATTCATAGTAGCATATCTGGTCCCTGTTTTGAATTATTTTTTTTTCCTTAGTTCCCTCGGACAACACATTTAATCGGATGACAGTTGCCCCAACCAACGTGAATTATGGAGGAACAGTCGTGCCGACCAACCTCCGGTTCTTTTTGTCATTTAGGCAGTTGTGTCAATGCCTATAAGCGAAGATTAGGGATAGGTCCCAATCTTCGCCAGTGTGTTCTGCTCTTGTGTTTTTGACCCCTTGATCCTTTTTTACTGTTTTCTCCTTAATTAGGAAGCTACCTTTCATTTGGTTTCGCTTGCTTCTTGGCTTGTCATCTTGTTGTTTGATTGATTGAGTCATTGAGTGGTCAGCGACACTAGGGCATCTAGCTAGTCACCCATTCAACAACTTGTTGACTCATTAAGTTCGGTTGTGAGTGTGTTTTCTCCTTGCATTTGTTTTTGGTCTGTTAATTTTAGGTATGTTCTATGCGAGAGCAATTTATTTCAATTTTCATAGTTAGCTCAATACCTTTTCCAGATTAGAAATCACACCAACATTAAAGTAAACTAAAGATAGAACATAAATATAAATTGCAAAAGACAAGTGAAGGTAAGAGGACACATGATGTGGCGATAGCTAGGGACAAACCCCAATGTGGGAAAACCCTTGATCAGTTCTTCTTATAAGTTCTTCAATAGTTCAGTAGAGAGAGAGAGAGAGATAGTACATTTACAACAGAAGTCAACACTTTGACTTATCTAGATAAGAGCATAGATCATCTCTAAGAAGATTATACATGATATCAGTTGAAGACATGCTACTTCAACTAATTCTCCAAGGTGACTCCTTTACCTATCATTGTGTTGCATTTCGTCATCATGTTGCACCTCATCGTGCTGCACCATGCTGCACCCTTCATCACTATGTTGCATCTCATCATGCTTCATTAATCATGACTGTACCCATCACTATACTGCATTATGTGCCATTGCTGCACCATGTTGCCATCTTGACCTATGTGTTGGTTGCACCTTGCTTACTTGTTGTCCCTTGCTTGCTTGTTGTCCCTAGCATGCCTATTTTCCTTAGCATGCTCGTTTTTGCATGCTAGCTATCCCTTGCATGCTAGCTGTAATATTACATGCTTGGTGTATTTGTTGCTAAGTACCATACAATTGTCCCAATGTTAGTTAGTCGTCCCTTGCATGCTTCTCTCCTTCGGATACAGATGCTCTGGCAGTTTCGGTAGTTCCGAGTAGTTTTGGCAGTTTCAGCTGTTACTGGCAGTTCTGGCTGTTCTTGGCAGTTTTGGTTGTTCTCGGTAGTTTCAATTATTCCCGGAAGTTCCAGCAGTCTTGGCAGTTCCAACTTTCTTGACAATTCCGACTTTTCTGGTAGTTCTGGCTTTTTCGGCTTTTCTGACTTTTTTGGAAGTTCTGACTTTTCTGCCATTTCTGGCTTTTTTGGCATTTCTGGCTTTTCCAGCATTTCTGGTTTTTCTGGCTTTTCCAGTTTTTCTGGTAGTTCTGGCTTTTTCAAAAATTCCAGTAGTTCCGGCTTTTCTAGTTTTTCTAGCAGTTCCGGCTTTTCTGACTTTTTTTATTTAAGCAACGTAGAGCTTATTCTCCCATGAATGCATTTAGATCTAGGGCATGTTACCTAACGCAGCGTATACCCTAGGGCACTCCCTCTAGCTCTCATCTTCATCAAACCCAAAACAAGATGACGTGAGATCACAAGAGTGAGTGTGTGTGTGACAAATGACTTTAAGTCCTCTTCTATTTATACTAAAACTTAGAGGTTGAATAGACATGACTATTGGGCTTCTGAGCCTACATAAGTTGCTGGCCAACTTGACAATTTGTCCATAATCAAAATAAAATCATATCTTCATAAATACTTATCAGAATCGGATGATCTTTAGATCAATCCTACACTTGTCGATGAGAGTGATCCATGAAAAATATCAACTGCCATAAATAAGATGACCCACATGGAGTTTGGCCCTAGTTGCCAATTTTAACATAGTCCTTTTACGACTTTGACCTCTTTTTGCACAAGTTTAAAAAACGTTTTGTTTACTAGCTTGAACATCTTTTTCTAGCATAGATTACCTTGTTGGTATCGTGTTTGGTAAATTCAGTGTTTCATTGATCTGAATGAACTTCTCCTTTCATGTTTTCATCCGCTTGAAGAGCTCATATTCTCAAAAAATATTTCGTTGAAAGATTGTATGTGAAAAGTTTTTTTCGTTGTTTCATGAGAAAGTATGTAATTCTATCTTATTGCATCCTTATGATTTGCATCTCTTAAAGACTAGAACTACGTCAACATTTGAAAAAGGAAGAGAAATTTTTTCATTTTGAAAGGACTAATAGATAAGTGCTTCTCAGGAAATTAGGAATTGGAATGCATTTTTCATTAGTTTATTTTTTCTGAAAAAGTGTAGTGAAAGATCGTTTAGTTTTCAGTTGCTTGATTGTTTGCAATTGATTGAGTAGTTTCTACCCTCTCTAGTGTAGGTGTTTCATCGAATTGGAAGGTTCTTGTCCCATTTAGTTTCATTTTAGGCTTTTTGAGTAGCATCGCTAAGACCTGAAAACTAAAACTTAACTTAAGATCAACTCTAAAATGAATTCAATTAACCTAAGGCGCATTTGACATTGACGATCATATCTAGAAGGTCTAGGCTAGAGACATGTTCTGGTGTCTGTAAACCTAGCAGTTGACGTTAACTTTGGCATTAGACAACACTAGCATGGATTTGTGTTCCCTGTACCATCGAGTATATAATGGGAGACCCCACTAGGTTGCAATTCTTTTATCCTTAGGAAGCCAAGTCGATCGTCTTGCAAATGTGATACACCGAACACAACATTCAAGGAGATTGCCTGCTCCTACATCTTGGTTCTCTAGGAGGTATTCTGCAGTTCACGGTTGCCTGGTAATCCTATTTACCTAGATCATCTAGAGTAGTCATTTGATATTTTTGACTCATTAAATTTAAAATATCATTCGAGCACTTATCCTTTCGAGCTCGTTTCCAATCAAAAGTGATAGAGTCATTTTTGTTTCTTTCTCGACTCTTAAAAAATAAAAGAACATCAGTATTTTATGCATCTTAATAATTGATTGCCCACGACCCAAAACATCTTGTTAGTTTTTGAGCAAATCGTGAGTTCCCATAAGAGGACATTTTTTAAGCCTTCAAGTTATTTGTTCTATCGACTAAGACAAGGTGATCATGGTTGAACCATCTAGTTCACCCAATTCCTCTTCCTCTCCTCCATCTGAAAGATTTTCTGAGGAGTTGTTTCCTGAGTTATCGGAGTCACTAGAGGACCAAAATGTTGAACTTGCAATTGTTTTGAGTGTTCAACCATTGCCATCTCATCCTCCGCCTACTTTTGGTTCAAGGTCATCTGCTGATCTTGGCCCAAAATCTCTGGATAATCACATTCGAACTCTAGAAAACTTGCCAACCACTGACGGTTAGCTTAGACTCATTATCTATCCTTTGAACCCTCTGCTTGATGCTGTTGAGATATCACCGCAGCATCCTTATAGTTTGTACAACCAGTCGGGTGTTCCTTTGGAACTATCCCCCAGTACACATTCAGCCATTCGTCGTCGTCTGTTTTCAAACATGGAGCCCAAAGGTGATGTTCCAGTCACTTCTCTAAAAGAGTCTGAAGTCTCTACTCCGCACACTATTGAGGAGGGAAAATTACAATTGCAGTTTCCTCCTAAGGGTTTCGCTTATTCAGAGGGTATTCCCGCTAGCTTGCCACCCGACTATGTGTCTTTAGGGCACTTAGTTTCAAGCACACCTAGTGCCTCATCACTCTACCATAATCCTGTTTGGGTGTCAGGCGTCAGGCCTACGTCAGGTTTGTTCATCATGAACACGACTTCCCAACCATCTGTTACTTCAGTCCTGGTACAACCCACCATTCTGAATACTCTTGTATCATCGATCTAAGTTACACGTCAGTCACAATTAGCAGTTTCAAAGATTGTCTCTACCATTTCTTCTGTCCCATTAGTCGATGGCCCGATTGTGCCACTGCCTAGGAGGCAGAACCTGAATGTCTCTATGGTGTTAGGTGCCACTAATGTGAGTGACTCACAAGCTCACATGCTTGGTATAAGCCATCCCTCTTCTGGTATTATTTATAACCCTACTGACCCTACTGGATCAAGTAATGTCCAGTACCAATAAGTTCAAAATCCTATTAGTCCATTTCGATCAAGCAATGTTCAGTATTAGCAGCCCTATGGGGCTTAGGTCGAATACCAAAATCCTTACATTCCATATGGTTCTCAAGTATTGGTTAATAAACCTTACACCTTCCAATCTAGGTAGTACATACATCATGGCTATGGCCAGATTCAGTTTGGTAATTTCCTGGGCACCGTTCAAGTACCCTTGCAACAACAAGGACAACCTTTACAACAACCACGGTAGCCTTTGTTACCGCAAGGGCAACCTTTGTTGCACCAAGGGCTTTCCATGCAATAGCAAGGGCATATTATCCCACAAAAAGGCCACCTGCAACAACCGCAAGGTCAATCCTCCCAAGAATGGCAGTAGGCCACGCAAAAGCAGATGCAATATGCTTCACATACCTCTCTACCCATACCCTAGGAGGGCCAACCTTTGTAAACCCAGGGATAAATTTTACAACCGTAAGGTTAGCCCTTGTAACAACAAAACCAACCCGGGCAACAATAACCCTTCTATACGTATCAACAAGGTCAACCCTTGCAGGGATAGTGTCAAGGTCAAGTCTTGCAACAAAAGGTGAAAAATCCTCTTGGCCAGGGTCAACAGGTTCAGAATCCTACTGGCAAATGGCACTAGGTACAAAACCCCTACATCCAAGGGAAAGAAGTGTATCAGCCTGATGCCCAAGGACTACAAGTCCAGAACTCTCTTGTTTAGGGACAACAGGACTAATAGCCATATGTTCCATGGCAACAGGTCCCATATCCATATGTCTAAGGTCAACATGCTCATTAGCCTTTTAACCCATACGTTGCCTATCAGCAACCTGTGCCTAGACAGTTTCAAAGCATTCAAGGTCTGAATCCTACCTTTGGTCAAGGTAATCCGTAATGGGGGCAGCCTCAGATGCCATATGGCAAAAATCCCCCACTGTGAGGCCAAAATCCTTACCAGCAGGGATGGGATCCTCCTTATGGGCCCGCTTATCAACCTCCCATGCCTTTTAACACTCAATTACCTTTCTTGGCTACACTTGAGTTGCCATATGTATCACACCTTATGAATGATCTGATCCTTCATTCGCCGTATTGGCCTCTAGTGCTATCCAAGATACCAAGTGATTGCCCAAAGTTCGATAGAAAAGCTAAAGAAGATCCTCAGGCCCATGTGATGACATATCACATCTGGTGCTTGTCAAACTCGTATGTGGATGATTCCATCATATTCATCTTTTCCAATAGACCCTCATGGATGCCGCAGGGAAATGGTACATTGAGCTACCTCGAAGTAGTTTCCATGACTTCAATTCATTATCCAGGGCTTTCCTCATGCATTTTCAGTTGTCAGTTCGTTATGAAACTAACACTTATTTGCTCAGATCTCTTAAGAAAGACACTATGACGCAGATCTCTGAACATATACATGAATGGGGACATAGACGTCGCCTAATCAAGTTCGAGATAACTAATCATTTTCTCACTGAATGGTTTACCAAATCATTTGTATCCCCAATTGCTCGCGATATAGCTATGGGTGGATGTGTCACTGAAGACCAAGCCATTGCCCATGCCCAGTACTTGGATCAGGTTTACTCTCAATCTGGCACCTTATACAAGTTGTTACCCAATGTTCCGCGAACATTGTCCGATCCTACAGCATCAAAGTCACCATATATTCCTCTTGTTGATGGAGTTATTAGTTCAGTATCCTATACCCCTGTTAAAACTTCTTCCAAACAGAAGTCGGTCTCGAATGCTACTACTAATAGTTCATCTCAAAATCTGCCATGCCCTAGTAAAACCTCAAAGGTCCAAGTTGTCCAGTCTACCGCAGCAGACAAATCCTTGAAAGGAAAAAAGAAAGTCAAAGGAAAAGCTAAAGTCGATGCCCCAAAACAAGGTCCTCCCAAATCATCTGCTGGTGAATCTTTGCAACGGAAACCTAAGTATCTCTGCCTCATTTGCGAGGAGGATCACTATACTAAGGATTGTCCATGACGATCCAAAATCAGTCACCTACTCAAAGGGACACCTACTATCCTTAAAGAGCCATTTCCATTTGAGTAGACTTAGATGGTAGACCAACCTTGATCTGCTTCCTCTAGATCTTAAGTGTTCATGATGATCACGCCCATTAATGTGGCTACATGAATGAAAGATTATCAAACTCCAGCTCCAGTAGCTAGGAAGGAAAAAGAAGTTTCACCTTCTTCTTCTACCTCGAATTCTAGCCCTTTAGAAATCCTCGTATAATCACAATTCCTGAGCTACTTAGCACTACAATATTGTTAGAGATTTGGCTTAGGCACCATCAGCCATGTTGGCTCTCGAGGTACTCCAAAGCTACCCACTACAGCAGAAATCTTTGCTGTCAGCTATCAGGGGCATCGATCCCACCGATTCTAATTTGATCTGTTTCAATCTGGAGAACCATGTTTCGCAGCTCCCTCATCAGATTTCCTTTCTTATTGAGGTAATCATTAATGAGAAGACCATACACCACATTGTCAATGATGAGGGTGCTTCCACCTGCATCATGTAAATTGCGTGTTGGAAGGCTATTGGTTCTCCTGCACTAAACCAGTCTCCAAACACTTTGGAAGCTTTCGATGGGTGCGATTTGTGACCCTTCGGTGTCTTACCTAACCTTGCCATCACCCTTGAAGGCAAGACAGTGCAAGTCGAAGTAGAGATTGTTGATGCCAATCTCAATTATAATATTCTACTTGGCCGAAGTTGGACTCATGCCATGCATGCCAAGGCCTCCTCTTTGTTTCGCGTGATCCATTTTCCCCATCAAGGGAATATTGTCCCTATTGATCAGTTGTCTTTCTTTGGCTCTTCCTCCTTGGATGGCAACATTTCATATGTCAAACACTCTAGTGCTCCCTAAGATAGTGTGGGGATAGGTCTCTTCAAAGATTCTGCCTTAATGGGGATTTTTCCACCCCCACCTCCTCATGTTGCCTCTGTCAACATGGTCTCGGTCAAATCTGATCCGTGGGTCATACCTACACTAGATCTTGCTGATGATTGGGGCATGGTCATGCCACTTAGTCCCGCCGAAGTCAATTACGTGGAAATTGTTTCGGCTTTGAACTCTGCATTGTCTGATTCTCATATGTCAAAGATCGCTCTTGATATGTACTCTCAATCCCCCTGGCTTGGCACTTTGGAATCATTTGATCCCCTAGCTGATACCTTCCTCACTGGTGAAGGTATCATGTAAATCATGTCTCTCGAGGAACCACCATGGATCAATACTCATCACGATCCTTGTTCCTGCCTCGCCTAGTGGTCATGTCTACTGCTTTCGAAGAGTCTTATTCTCCATTTCCGCCACTGCTTTTTACTCATGAAGTATGGTCGGAAGGAAATTTGGGTAATATTACCCAAACGATGCTAATTGACATTTCTATCAAACCCAGTGTCATTGAACATGTTCATATTGCGGTATCTTGTTCTCTAGATGAGATCAAGACATATATTCGTCTATTTCAAGAATTTCGTGATGTGTTTGCATGGTCTTATGAAGAAATTCCTGGAATTGTGATGCATGAAATACCAACGTATCCGTATGCAAAGCCCGTTTGCTAATGGCTTCACCCAGTGCACCCTTAGAAGGCCACTGCTATTAAGGGTGAAGTGAAAAATCTTCTCAAAGCTGGGTTCATTTATCCCATCCCCCTTACAGACTAGGTGTCCAATATTGTCCCGGAGACTAAAACCAAGGCACAATCCATGTTTGCGTACAATATCGAGATCTTAATCATGCCTATCCTAAAGACAACTATCCTACTCCCTTCTTTGATCAAATAATTGATGAATGTGTCGGGAGTGAGATCGTTTCCCTTATGGATGGTTTTTATGGTTATAAAAAGATTAATATCGCACCGGTAGACCATGAGAAGACAACCTTTATCTGCCCATGGTGTACATTTGTGTACAAAAAGCTCCCTTTCGGCCTAAAAAATGCTAGAGCCACATTTCAACAAGAAATTTCCTATGCGTTTCATGATATTCACAACATTTTCCAACCTTACTTGGATGACCTTCCTCACCATTCTCGTAATCGTTAAGATCACCTAGACCATCTTCGACAAATTTTTCTACGCTGCAAACACTATAACATTCGGTTAAATCTGCACAATTGTGTTTTCTATGTAGAATCAAGATGACTCCTCAACTTCATCGTTTTTCCTCGGATTCACCTGGATCCACTAAAATTTGAGGCCATTGTAAATTTACCCCTCCATCTTCACTACACCAACTCGAGAGCCTGCAAGGAAAGGCCAACTTTCTCTGTCATTTTATACCCAACTATGTTGGGCTAGCCACAGGATTTACTCGGTTGCTCAAACAAGGAACATCCTTTACGTGGGATGAGGTTGCCCAAATTTTTTTTGATGATGTAAAGGCCGTCCACATAAATTCTCCTCTGTTGCATCCACCAAACTATTATCGAGATTACTTCCTTTACCTAGCTACAGCCCCCAGCACCATTTCTATGGTGTTGGTCCAAGACGACAATGAAGGCGGTCAACACATGATCTACTACCTTAGTCAGAATCTCCTCGACACTGAAATGCATTATGAACATGTTGAGAAGTTGGCTTTGGCTTCCGTTCAAGCCATTCAATGTTTTCAGCATGATATCCTTTTATGTATGAATACAGTGATTTCTGAAATCAACCCTATGACCTATATCCTGACTCGTCACTTGCTGGTGGGCAAGTATTCTAAATGGATCATTATCTTGCAATAAGTTTATTTGGTCTTTACTACAGCCAAATCTATGAAGTCACTTGTTTTCGTTGAATTGATTTGTTCCCTTCCCTCCAAAGCTCTCCCTACTATTGCAGATGAACAACTTCCAGATGAGACCTTTTTCCTCATTAGCACCTTTGATCCATGGTACGGTGATATCATCGTGTATCTCCAAACCTCCATGTTTCGGTCCACATTGACGAAGGATGATTTTCGAAGGATTCAATATCATTCCCAACCCTACTGTATTATTGGTGATACTTTCTACCATGTCAGTGTCGATTCTATTCTTCATCGATGCCTCATGATTGAGGAAGCTAAAAGAGCTCCCAATGATTGCCACTCTGGGGCATGTGGTTGTCATATGTCTTGTTAAGATATAGCTCAGAAAATCCTTCCCGCTGGTTATTTCTGGCCATCTATCTTCAAAGGCTGCATTCTTACTATTCATAAGTGTCACGAATGCCAAATTTACCAACGCAAGATGCACGCCCCACCCGCTCACCTACACCCCATCATTACCGTTGGTCCCTTTGCCAAATGGGGCATCGATTATATGACATGTAACCCTCGTTCGGTCGGGGGGCATGGTTATATTATCGTCCCTGTGGATTATTTCACCAAATGGGCTAAAGTTATGCCTACATATTCTGCAGATGGTAAGACGGCGGCTGAAATCCTTTCTAACCATGTTATTTCTAGGTTCGGTGTACCCCAAACCATTTTCACAAATCATGGCTCCCATTTCAGAGATTACATGACGACAGAACTGACATCTGCATTGGGCTTTCACCACGATGGCTTGACCCCATATTATGCTAAGGCCAGTGACCAAGTTGAAGTTGTTAACAAGGTTTTGGTCACCATGCTTCAATGTACTATTTGGATGCACAAGTTAACTTGGTATCTCATGTTTGTTTCAGCTCTGTGGGCCCACCGAACTTCAACCAAAGACGCCACAGGTTTCACACCTTTCCAGCTGGACTATGGTATGGAAGCAACATTGCTGATCGAATGTGAGATTCCTTCACTCAAGTTAGTTGTTGAATTCCTTCCTGAAACATCACCTGAAGAGGAACACTTATTATATTTACAACGACTGGATGAGACTCGCCGTCTCGTTGGCTTGGTCATCGAAGCACAAAAGAAACGGGTCAAATCCCATTTTGGTCAGTCGGTCTCCCCTCGTGATTTCTCTGAGGGTGATTTAGTCGTGCTATATGAGCAAGCTAATGATAAGCTGGGGCCAGGCAAGTTCGAACATATGTGGCATGGGCACTATATTGTAAAACACGTTTTGCAGAGAGGAGCCTATGAGCTTATTGATTATGAAGGAAATCCTCTCGATAAGCCCCGAAATGGGATTTACCTTAGAAAGTACTATTCTTAGGTCATCTTGCATGGTTAATTATGTACATTAGTGTGTGATTCATTTTCGTACAGCATGGTTTCGTGTGATAGTATTCAAAGAGCTTTCATGTTTACTATGATTTTCTTGCTTTGCAGATGTCTGCGCCTCCTCATGTTGGTTTCGCCGATGGTGATTGTCATAGTACCCGGAACCTATCATCTGTGCATAGGCTATCTATAACCCTAACGGTGAGTTGATTGACCTTCAAGGTATCTACTTAGGTCGTACAACCAACAACATTGCTGAATACAGTGCGGTCATCGAACTGTTGTCAGAAGCCATCGCTATGGGCATGAGAGAATTGGTTGTCAACCTGGATTCACAGCTTCTCATCCTTGAACCCAACGGACAATATTCCATCAGGAACCCTCAAATATTACGAATGTGTCTGCGTATCCATCTATTGGAAAGATATTTTGATTATATTACATATCACCATACTCCTAGACGCACGAATACATTGACAAATGCATTAGCTAATTACGTGTTAGATGGACATTTACGAAACATTTAAAAGATAATACAAACCATTTGTACCATAGTAGACAAGAAAATACAACACACAGATATATATATATATATATATATATATATATATATATATATATATATATATATATATATATATATATGTATATATGTGTGTGTGTGTGTGTGAGAATAATTGATACATCAAAACCCCAAAAAATAATATGTATGTCTATAATAACATCAGCGGCTCCTAGGTAATGTACATCCATGGCATGTAGGCCTCAAAAAATTTGTAAGTGTAGACCTAGGAACTACTCAGCATGGTGCTCATGGTAGTACGAGACAACTCATGCAACACGACTCAGCAGTCAACGAATCTGATGTGAGACTCTGACTGTGTGCCTCTGGTATTGTTGGGACATGTCTCCTATCCAAGGATATTGTGGGATACCATGAGCCAACCCCTTGAGGTTCCTCCCAATATCCTGCTCATTATCGCTCGCTTCCTAATAAGGGGCGATATCATCAATAGGATGGGGGACGTGCCTGGCTATAAGGGACATCCTGGCTCGTTTCTCTGGTCCAACATATACATAGACAAGAGAAATTTTATAAGCATGCATATACCAAAAAAATTAAAAAACATCAAAATAAAAAAAAAAAAATGATTTTTTACCTTCGTCATCAAAGAACTCTTCATCTAGTAAGGGCATATCTGGGTATCCACGAAAATTAGTGCCGCTATTCGACCAGTCCTCCACGACGATCTTTTGTCATAATAGCCATGAGAATAATGTCAGCCGATATGACATATGCTAACCCCTAGTGATCTTGGGCATAAAACGACTCCAGCGCGCCATTCGCAGATCGCGTGGCGCAAGAGGATCAATCTCAATCAACTCATACTAGAACAATGGCACTCGATCTAGGAAAAAGGTCAAAAGTACTGATCCGAAGCCAAATTTCTTCAGATTCCCCGCCTTGGCCTTGGACAACTGGCGCTTGATGTTCATCTTCATGGTATCTGCCTAGTTGAAGATCATAGGAGTTGTGCAGTCAATAACATAAAGGAAATTCGACTTGCTAGTCTCATGTTCTGCTTGGGACCCTGCCACTCTATCGATAGTGAACAGAAGCACCCTCAGTGTCAAATCCCACACACTGGAAATCTCTATCTTCCCACTCTTAGATTTCATGGCCTCAGGACAATGTTTGGCAAGCAAGGAAGATATGCTTGCCCCGACCAGACTTGATCCATACAAGTTCACTAGCTCACCTTTGTGAGACAGTCCAGTGATGAAGTAGATATTTGAAGTTGTCAACTCTAGCTCCTACTCCCCAGTGACAAAATCTTGCTATTGATGTCCAAAAGGCTTATCAAGTATCAAAGAAACTCAGGCTGGGCATATATCCCTCGTGTAAGGAAAAAAAATTTGAGCCTGCAAGCCCTCAAAACCTCTAGGAAATTTGGATCATTCAATGCCTAGGTGTCAACATATTCATGTTATGTTTCCTTCCAATTCACCATTTTTGGCAATCTCTCTCCTACAAAAGCCATTTATTTAAGTCAATGATAAATTTTGGCACATAAAATTCAAGTTTTAATGGTCATTTCTTGAGAAAAAATGGTTTTTCCCTATTCGCGATGCTGCCACACCTGTTTTAGAAAAAATCGCACTAGTTGGCATGGATAGTTATGCAAATCACCCTTGGCTGGTGTAATCCTGTGCCCGGAAATCACGCCGACCAAACGCAAAAATATTTCTCAAAAACCTCCCTAAAAATCCAAAAAAAAGGGTAAAAATAGAAATGAATGGCATGAAAATGGAGCTCAGGGCTTTGGCTGTTACCCTGAACTGATGTCTCATCGATTGATCTCCCGGATCTCCCATAATTTGCTTCGGGAAAACTAGGGAAAAAGTGGGTAAAATGTCTTCATTGCAAAGGTAAGATGGTAAATAGTAAAAATATATTTACTTTTCCCCTTTTTATCCATTTTTTCATGAAAATATCAAGTTTTGTAAAAAAATTTGGCCTATTTTACCTCAGGGACTCGATAATACACTTTGCCTTACTTGTGTAGCAACAAGTGATGGATGTTCGACGATGACGATGAGTGACATTTTAGCTCTTTTCTCGACTCGTTAAGCTCATATGGAAAGATTGCCGAGTATTTTTCCCTTTTTGGCTCGTTAAAAAGAATAAAAATGGGGGGTCCGCTTTCAGCTCTTCTCTAACCCTTTAAAAGTGAAAAGATGGCCAAGCCCTTTTCATTTCAAACTCATTATTGGATGTGAAATGTCATGTGCCCAGTATAAGTTTACCCCTTTTTTGGGTTGGCAAACACTATTTACGAAAAAGGTACTCCTTGACTGAAATGGTCAAGCGATTCTCTCAAGTATTGTTTTCTACCTTTTCAGGCTTGAGAGACACAAATGTATGAAAACGGACAATGTGAAGTTTTCTTTTACATGTATTTTTCGAACTCTCTAAACATGAAAAATATAGTGAGTTACAGCTTTGTCAGATTCGTTAAACTATTAAATGACATCGGATTCATCACCATGACGAACACGAGCTTCCCCTTCCTAGGTCTTGTTAAACTTAGTAGGTCGGATTCGTCCTAAGGAGGAACTTGCAATGAAGGGATATGATATCCCCTTCAAGCCTATGATTAAAAAATAATTGGGGTAATCACCAGAAATGGTGGTGGAAAAATTTGGAAATCTATCAGTCATGTCGGTAGCTCACTCTTCAACAAGACACTCTTTCATTCGTGTCGAGTTGGGACATCCTCCTTTGTATCATTGACCTTACTAGGTTTGGGCCATTCATTATTTCCTTCGATTTGATCTCTTCCACATCATCATGACCACCGATCCCATGGATCCAAAAGTTGCCAAACTTCTAGTTGTGTCCCCGATATGTTCAAGAGTTGTCCTTTTGCAGTTACACTTACCTCTGATTCTCTGTATCGTCCAAAATCATTTTGCATCCTCTCATCTCATGTCGATGATGTGGGATTCATTTTGGCCCTCCTTTAACATGGCCGTTTTCCGTTGACTTCAACTCATTATCCAGTAAGTTGATCGAGAGACTCCCTTCCAGTATCTGAGAGCTTGCATGACTTAATGGTAAGTTCTTCGCACTCGACGATGAGTTCACATCATTGGCTGTCGATTGAGTGATTTCATGGGTGTTCAACTCCAATTCCTGTATTCACAATTGTGCTAATATTACCTTGAGGGCCATTGTCATTATTGGTCGTTTCTCTCGTGCTTGTTAACAATTTACATCATTCACTGGTAATCAAGTGAATTTCTAGCATGTTCAATGCCAACACATCTCTTTGCATGCTAGGATCTGTACTTTGGTTGGGTCGTGTTGGAGCGCAAGACCCTAGACTCAGATCAAAAAAGTCTAAGTTGCAAAGTGGCGTGACATGGTTATGATAATATGCATGTCTGTATTAGATGGCTGGCTGCGACCAGACCATGAGTTATCATATATGATCCTTCTCATTATTGGATGGTTGCAACCATACCTTGGTTTCGTTATGATCCTCTTTGACGGATGGATGCGCCCATACCCGGATCCATTTACATGATCATTCTCTAGATGGTTGCATCCATGCCACAATTCATGTATCATTTGACAAAGATCTCAGTTTGTGTATATGTATCTGTACTTGCTTGTAGGTTTTCCGATGGCGGATCGGTTCCCCGCATTGATTTATAAAGCATTTCATCCCTCACTGCGACTCACCCTTCATGCTTTAGGGGGCATCTGTTCCACAAAATTTTGTCATTTTCCCTGTACTCCCCATTCCTTAATCCTGGGGGACCTCTATAGTGAACCTTGCATGCTTTGACTTCATGGAGAAACTCCCATTATGCCCGTCTTCATGAGCAAATCATTTCCCTTCTGCACCATTTCCCTTGAAACTTCTATTTTTCCCAGTTTACAAGGCCAATGCTAATGACCTTTGTCTCCCCTGCACCGATGTGCAGAGATTAGCACTATTCCCAGGCTGACTGGTGCGATTGAGCTGTGCTTTAGTCATGCCGGTCCTATTATGGAAAGTTTTTTAAATTAGAGCCGAAGCTTCCAGCTCTAGAAGCTTTGTAACGAAATTATGGTAAATGGTTCGGCCATATGCAGTCGAGGATGACAGTTTGGGCTCCTTTCCCCCTATAATGATGGAACTACCTCAAGGGATAAGTCCTTCTCCCATGAGAATATGATCCATCTTCCATCTATGTTTCCTATATAAACCTCCCTTCTTCCCAGGCACAAGCTAGTTAGAGTTTTCACTGAGTGTGAGTACACTATTTTGATTAGACAAGCAAATTATTACTAGTTGTATCCATCTAGTTGTGTGAGGGATAAGTGTGTTTGATTTGGAGTGAAGCCTAAAGGGAAGAGCCTTTAAAGTATTTTAGTTTGAAGACATCATGGAGTGCTAGCAGAAGTGTGTGGGAACCTGGTATTGTCAGAGGAATACTACAACGTCAAGACGAATGGTTGTAATCTCTCTTTGATATTAATATATGCAACTATCGATTAATTTCCTACATGTTTTTGTAATATTACATATTCATGTGTTAATGCTTCTTGAATCATCAAGTAGGTTGAAATGAAATTTGTCTATTATTATGTTTGTGTGTTGTTGTTATTTACTTGTTTCAGGAGCTTGAAGAAGGAAGTGAGAGATTGCTGGAGTGAGCAAGTGAGGACATCATCAAGCAGGATAAGTGACCAAGAGGTAGGCCCTCTTGATTGATTCTAAACTAAGGAAATATTCCATAGAATGTATCTGTTGTGGCTAGACCCATTATCAAGCTAGAGGAATTCATTCGTGTCTGCACTTATAATTTTACTTCATCACACAACCAAATACATATCTTCCCAAAAGCCGATGATAAGACCACATTCACCTGTAATTGGGGTACTTTTGCCGATAGGGTCCTTCCTTTTGGCCTATGCAATGCTCCTGCCACTTTCCACAGAGCAGTCTTGAGTATTTTCATCGAATTAGTTAGTGATGTGGTGGAAATTTATATGGATTATTTTACACCTTATGGCTATGATTTTCAAGAAGCCGTGACTAACCTAGGAAAAGTACTGCACAAATGCATTGAAATGAACCCGTATCCCAGTCCTGAAAAATGTGAATTCTTAATGATTGAAGGGATTGTGCTAGGTCATTAAATATCTCAACAAGGACTGCAGGTGGACTCGAACAAAATAGCCATCATCCAGAGGATCCCACCTCCTCAAAAGCAGAGAGATGTCATAAGTTTCTTAGGGTTAGGTGGATACTACCGAAGGTTCATAAAGGACTTTAGCAAGTTGGCCTCTCCTTTATTTGGGTTGTTGGATAAAGATTCTGATTTTATATGGTCAAAAAGCTGTCAAGAGGCCTTAGACATTCTAAAGGGTAAGTTAACCACTGCACCAATTCTCTGAGGCCCAAACCGGGCCCTCCACTTTCATATTCATGTTGATGCCTCACACAGAGCCATAGGAGCAGTCCTAGGCCAAGTAGAGGAAAAAATGCCTTATGCTATCTATTTTATTGGTAAGAACTTATCAAAGGTTGAGCTAAATTATACAGTGATCGAAGAGAAACTCGTGGTTGTTGTGCATTCATTAAACAAATTTAGACATTACATTATAGGCTATCAAACATTTGTGCATACTAGCCATACTGCAATAAAATATTTAATGAAAAAACTAGATGTGAATGCTCGAATTATAAGATGGTTTCTTTTGTTACAGCAGTTTGATCTAACAATTGTTGATAAGCCTGGTAAAGAAAATGTTGTTGCAGAATTATTATCTAGGGTAAATGTGCCTGTAGGTGAAAAAGGAATGGTGGATGACCAGTTACCAGACAAGCACTTTTTTTCTATTTCAATTTATCTCTCCATGGTTTGTTGATATAGAAAACTATTTGGTATCAGCATAGGTCCCACCAAACTTGCCATCCAAAGAAAAGAGCAAGGTAGTCAGGAAAAGCACACCCTTCACTTGGATTGGGGACAATCTTTTCAAACTTGGCCCAAATCAAATCTTGGGAAGGTGTGTCGGGGAAGAGGAAGCCTTTGACATCCTTTTGACCTGTCATGACAGGCCTTGTGAAGGTCACTTTGTAGCAAAAAGGACAACATTCAAAATGTTACAAGCAAGCTATTATTGCCCCACTCTTCATCAAAATGTGAAAAAGTACACTAGTCAGTGTGATTGGTGCCAGAGGATGGGAAGGCCTACTCCAAGAGATGAAATGCCCCTATAGCCTCAAGTGACTTTTGAGCGATTTGACAAGTGGGGGATGGAATTCATTGGGCCTATCAACCCTCCTTCAAAGAAAAAACAATACATTATTGTGTGCACTGATTATTTGACTAAGTGGGCTAAAACCAAGGCAATTAAGGCAGCAACAGAAGAGAAGATGGCTGAGTTCCTAAGGGAGAATGTATTCTACAAATTTGGGTACCGTAGAGAGCTAGTCACAGACCAAGGCAGCCAGTTTACCTCCAACATGATTGAGGACCTACTCATCCATCACAAGATCAAACATAGGACCTCCACTCGCTATCTTCCACAAGCTAATGGGCAAGTGGAGGTGACCAATAGGGCATTGGAGGGCATCTTAACCAAGGTAGTGAGAAGCAACAAGAAGGATTGGGTAGAAAGACTAGTTGAGGCCACCTGGGTCTATAATACCACATGGAAGACCACCACTAGATTCACACCCTATGAGCTGTTCTATGGGAAAAATGTGTTGTTGTCCATTGAGTTTGAATATAACACATTAAGGATGGCATCCCAACTAGATATGGATCTCAACGATGCACAGAAAGAGATATTGTTACAATTGAATGGTTTGGATGAATTCAGAATGGAGGCCCTCCTACATACAGAGATAGTTCAACTTTAGAGGAAGATCTAGCATGATCCTCCTTATAATCAAAATCAGAATGTGCCTTTCCAGCCTTGGTAAACTTCCTCCCATCCATAATGGTCCAAACCCTCTCCTTGGTCTTATACTCCTCAATACCCTCCTCATATTATTAATCCTCCTTTCCAACCATATCCAACTTAACCTCCTCAATGGGGAAACCTCTCACAAGGATGGATGCCTCAAGGAACCCAACCCCCTAATTTAATTCCTCCTCCTCAACCTCAATAACAAATATCTCACCATAACCTACCTAAGCAACCTTAAATTCCTACCCAACCAAATCCAAACCCAAACAATAGGCATGGACAGCATGTTTACACTAGGGAGTTATCCTATCCTACTTATGTTGTGGAAATACAAGAAATCAACCTTCGTTCTGGGAAGGTATATCCAAATTCTCACCCACCTTCTACCCTGGAATAAATTGAAGAAGAGGAGGAATATATAACATCTCAAGCCAATGCACCTCACTATCCTGAAAGGTTGGTCCAACCTAAACAACGTGTGCTAGAAGAGGCTAAAGTTCTTAGAGAATTGAAGAAATTTTGTGTCAAAATACCCGTTCTCTAGGTCATCAAAGATATCCCCATTTAAAAGAACATTTTCAAGTAAGAATAATTTAAAATGCCTAGGAGAAGAAGGAGAGATACCCCCACTATCAATGTTGTTAGGCCTTTCCTTTGAAGTACTAAAGGAGAAGTTCACCACTGAACCCATCCTTAGAGGTCCCAATTGGGCCTTGCCTTTCCACATTCAGATAACTGCATCAGATAAAGTTGTAGAATCATTGTTAGGACAAGTGGAGGACAAACTTCCTTATATATTTCACCAGTAATAAACTTTAAAAGGTTGAACTTAACTATACAGTCACTAAAAAGGAAATCGTGATTATGGTACACTCTTTTAACAATGTTAGGCACTACGACACTGGATATCAAACCTTTCTTCGCACTAATCATGCAGCCATAAAGTCTCTAGTGAATAAACCTGACATTAATGCTAGGATAATTACATGGTTATTATTATTGCAATAATTTGATTTACCTATTTTTGACAAACATGGGAAAGAGAATGTGGTTGCAGATTTTTTGTCAAGACTGTCCTTGCCTACAAGAAATGAGGAGATGGTAGATGACCAGCTTCTAGATGAACACCTCTTAGCCAACTTAGTGGTATCTCCTTTTTTTTAAGATATAGAAAACTACTTATTTTTTTGGAGGTTACCTCCTAATATATCCTCTAGGGACAAGAGCAAGATTGTTAGGAATAGTTCCCCTTTCACTTGGATTGGGGGAAATATTTTCAAATTGGGACTAGATCATATTTTCAGGAGATGTGTGAGGGAAGAGGAGGTGTTTGACATCCTCTTATCATGAAATGATGTACCTTATCAGGTCCACTTTGTTGCTAAGAGGACAACCTTCAAAGTTCTACAAGTTGGTTACTATTGGCCCACTCTACATTAAGAGGCAAGAAGGTAAACTACCAGGTCTGATCAATACCAAAGGATGGGAAATCACACACCTAAGGATGAAATTCCCCTACAACATCAAGTGGCTTTCGAGCCATTTGATAAATGGGAAATGAACTTCATTAGGCCCATTGATCCCCCACCAGCATAGCAAAAGTACATAATTGTGTGCACTAATTACCTGACTAGATAGTTTGAAGCAAAGGCAGTGAAGGAAATAACTAAGAAAAAGATTGTTGAATTTTTGAGGGAGAACATATTTTACAAGATTGGTTTTCCAAGAGAGTTTGTCACTCATCAAGGGATACAGTTCATCTCAAGTCTGATAGAATACATCATGAAGCAACATCACATGAATCAAAAGAAATCCATTTCCTATCACCCTTAGGAAAAAGGGAAAGTAGAGGTCACAAATAGATCCTTGGAGAAAATTCTAACCAAGGTTGTTAGCAGCAATGGAAAGGATTGGGAAGACAAATTAATAGAAGCCACTGGGACCTACAATACCATTTAGAAGACCACCACTAGATTTACCCCATTTGAATTAGTCTATGGATTAAAGGCCATGTTGTCCATTGAATTTGAATATAATACCATAAGGATGGTAGCTTAGTTAGACTTAGACCTCACTACAACAAAACATGAGAGGATGTTTCAACTCAATGGTTTAGATGAATTTAGACTACAGGCTCTCTTACACATTGAGGTAGTCGAGCTACAGAGGAAGATCTAGCATGATAAACACATTAGGGAGAGAGATTTTCAAGAGTGTGATTTGGCCCTTCTATATCATTTAAGATTCAACGATTGCAAAGGAAATTAATGACAAGCTGGTTGGGCCCCTATCTAGTGGAAAAATGTTATGAGAATGGGTTTGTCCAAATCAGAACAATTGATGAGGAAGGAATCCCCTCGCTTGTTAATGGTTACCAGTTGAAGTTGTACAAAATACCTCTATCCAAAAAGGAGTTTATTAGTTCAATTAATAAAGGATTTGAATGTTATTTAGAGGCTCACAACCCTTAGTTCACCAAGATTCTGACCATTAAAAAAAGAGATCAAAAATAAATGGCTTGGCTGAAAACCTCCATGAGGCATCTAAGGAAAAATCTAGGGTTGAAAACCTCTATGAGGAAACCCAAGAGAAAAAAAATAGTAGAGAAAATAAAAATAAGATGAAAATATCCAGACGGGAAAACCTCTTATGAAGATCGTGGGGCAAGACTCCAGATCTGGAACCTCTTAGGAGGAAATTTGCATCTCTCAAAAAAAAAAACAAAGAAAAAAAATGAAACACGAGGAGGAAGCACACAAAGTTAAGGGATTCCTTACATTAATTCTACTAAAACTTTTCTTTTGTAGGACGACATACATTCAAAGGCACAAAAGTTGAAGGAACCGAGTCCACAATCCATTTCTCCAATCCCCATCCCAGGGACTACATTTCCTCTAGCATGTCTACCATTGGGCTACCATCTACCTAAATCACTCCATCACCTAGAAAGCAACTGCACCTAATTTTGCCTCAATCTTGTAGTGCTACATGATGCTCCTGAACTATTACAGGATTGACCGAAAGTGCTACAACACTGAGATATACCTAGGCGGAGGGGTCAAAATAATGTTCTCCCTTGGGAATTTTAGGAGAGGTTCATCAAACCTTCTTCACCTCTCATCCAATCCATTTAACCAAATCTTCAAGATTCCATCTTTGTTCGTCAAAAAAACGAAAAAAAAAGAGACTATGCCTTCACCCTTTTTCACAATATTTCACCACCATCAGTGCTCTTATTCCTATCCATATGCTCACCATGATGTATGCAAGTCACTAAATGCAATTCATGAAGAAATATGATGTCTTGGAAGGGACTCTATGACTACTACAGGAAGAAGACAAATCTTGTAGTAGCCTACACAGATCCAACAAAACCATAGGGAGAGGGTTGTTCCAAATCTAGAATGAAGATTTGGCCACCCTAAAGCATCAAGAGTGCATCCTTGCGATTTAAGGAAGTCACATCCTTGTTTAGAGGCGGTTGTAAGGTCACCAATGTGCACTAGTAGCACCAGATCTAACACCGGAGAAGACTTTTATAAAAGAGAGATTTCACCAGTTAAATACATCATCATATTGTTTTTTTTTAGATCAGAAACCATGCACAAGCAAGAGCATGGAAGATAGCATCATCAAAGAGAAGTTGATCAACCACTAGTTCGACAGCAGCATGCATGCATCTACAAAAACTCAACATAACAGGTAACATCAAGTATGACACCCATCACCTCTTCACCTCTATGCACAATCACTGAAAAATGTTTTTAATGAGTGACGATGGAGTTTTTTGGGTTCGAGATTGCTAGTAAACTTGGCCACCTTAGATAAGTAGATTGATGTCTACTCAACCACCCATGAAACGTGGAAAATTCAAAGTGAGGAAGGTGATAGTTACAACGAGTGAGGACGACAACTAAAAAAGGAAATATGTGTAGAGGAGAGATCACCAAGCACATTGAGCCCCCTACCAAAAAAATAAATAAAAGGATAAGGATCGATTTCAATTGTACTGGTGTTATTTCCAAAAATAGTTAGAGAGGTTCATGGAGGCATTGAAGGTCAAGCTAGATGCTACTCAGGGATTCCTAGGGTGCTATATAAAAGCTATAAAGTTTGTTTACACGTGCTATAGGATCACGCACCACTGCTACAGGAATACCAAGAATTCCACAGGATCATAAAGGAGGTGCTACAGGATTGGGCTGAGAGGTGAAAAGGGTCTAGAACACTAATAATTTTCTTCCAAACCCCCATAAACATAAATACATTATCCAAAGATCAGTAAATGGAATCATCTCTCCTCAATTTCCATGCAATTGTTGAAGCAAATTGTGCCTGCTACAGGTATCCTATAGTAAACCCTTGTACATCTAAATTCCTTTGAAAGAATTGTTTTTCTTGCATAAGGAAAAGTAGGAGTAGAGGTAGTTTTTCCTTGAATCGGGGCATATAATTCTTCTAGTTCTATGACAAAAGAAACATAAACCTCCTTGCCCTACCTTAACACCCTAAACTAGTTAGTGAAAAATCCTTCAAAAAATTCCCTTTGGAATAACTTAAGAAAACATGAGTAGGAGCCATGGGGGGAGGTTTCAATCAAAGCGAACCCACTGACAGTAATAGAATCCATTATCATGCTCTTCTTAGAGGCGTTTTCCTTAGACACCAGTGGATGGGGTTCTTTGAACAACTGAGGGGGTATCATGATGATGTAACATGTGAATTTTCCATGGCACTCCACTCTGAGGAAGAGCTCATTAGTAGAGCAACCACGATACCCTTAGGATTTTGATGGGGAAAATAAAATAGGAAAATATCCAACACTTCCAATAAAAACTTTTTCCTCCCTTAAAAGAGGCTTGTTGAAGACAAAAATGGAGTAACAAGAGAAAGCCCAACATACCTTTGGAATGAAGTGGAATATAACATCCTCAAGTACATATCCTATGAACGGAGTTTGATTGTTGTATATGCCTATCAATTTAGGTTTCTATATGAGTTGAGGTTCCAAACATAATTGTCCATTCCAAACAGGTTTAGTGTACCATATTTCCTCCTTTAGCATATAATCGAAATGAGCCATAGTCAAGGAAGGACAACACCAATACATTTAACATCATGGCCTCATACGAATCATTGTTATGGATTCCTGAAGCCATCTCAAAACCCTCGTGTTGTGGACTGACTTTCTGGAGATGGATAGGGAGGCTTTCATTGAGGCACAAGCCCTTACCTCAAAACAATAAGAAGATACACCAAAATATAGTGCTAGAGGTAGGAAAGAAGAGAAGGAAGAAGTAGAAGAGGAAAAGGAAGGAGAAAATATAGAAGAAGAAAAAGGGAAAGAAGAAGGATTGGAAAAAGAAGAAGAAGAGACCCCTACGGATCCCTCTAGATATTAAAAGAGAAGAAAACATGGAAAGAAAGTAAGCCTCTCACTAGGGAACATAGAAAAAGTGTTGGTTGCTACCTTGGCCACACTTAGCACACCTTTCAAGCCCAAGAGAATGCATCCCGAGTAGGGCCTCTTGTATTTTAAGAGGATAAAGAGCACTATGATCAAGTAAAGGAAGCCTCAATGTCCTTCAATAGAACCAATCAAAATTGATGAATTAACCAGCCACCAAGAAAAAGAATTGTGATCCAGATTTAAACAAGAATGCAACAAATTACATATATAACCATAAATAAAGAGATGCAGCAGAAATAATACTTCATTTCATTACTGCAAAACACTGAAATATGCTGACAAATACAAATGGAAATAAACTAGCTAGGGTGATGGGTGCTTATGTTTGACAAGAGATGTGGCAGCTACATGCCTATGAATTGTCTTACAATGAGGCTCAAAGGCCTATTTATTGTTGAGGAACAATGGAAAGCCCTAAACATCCAAAAACCTGACCTTAGGAGATGAAGCACCAAACTATTGGCCCCGTTTTGGTTAAGTTGGTACCTCAACTTCCCGGGGTCGTAACTTTGGCATATGATCTCCATTTGACACGCAGAATACCTTGTTAGAAAGATCTATTCGAGGACTACAACTTTAGAAAGAGAAACTTTTGTCCATGGTCCCATGTTGCTCCCATTTTTCCCAAAAAACGTCGTTTAGGGCCTCAAAATGGCTCTGTAAGTTGAGGACCCGAAAAACTACTAAAAAATGTAAATTGTGCTACAATTAAGGAAAATGAAAAAATGAAAGAAACAATTGTGGAGGTCCAAGTCGAATTGGAGGGTGGCCACCAATATCCACTTGGATCGTTCCTCCCCCCTTAGGAAGCAATTGTCCCCATTGTGTTGAGTTCCTCCATGAGATGAGGAAACTTCTACTAAACTTGGTCCCTGGTGAGCCACTTGCCCTGGTGAAGGAGTTGGCCTGCTTTGACAACTCGATACAATTGGATCTTCTGCTAGTGAGTGTGCTTGATATGTGTGTCCATGATCCGATCAGTTGCATCTCGTTCGATGCAATTTGGAATTAAATTTGTGGGTGTGAGTTGTTCTGCAATGTTGGATGTGTCTAGTATTGGTGGAAAGTATGGCCGAAGGTGATCCACATTGAACACTGGGTGCAGGCCAAGGAATGGGGGAATGTTGAGCTAAAATGCATTGTCTCCCACAGCTTTGGTAATGGGGTAAGGACCATATCGGAGTGGTCTGAGTTTCCGATAGGCTCCCGTAAGGCGTTCCTTTTACAAATGCAACTAGACTTTGTCGCCCTCCTAAAGCTTCTGTGGCACCCGATGTTGATCATGTTGTTGTGTGTACTTCACATTTGATTTCTCTAGAATGTTATGGACCTACTAGCCAATATGTTGGATGTGCTCAATGAAGTTGTTTGTCTTATCTGTTTCGGACTGGACATGAGTCAAATCTGCCTAAGTAGTTGCAAATGGCATGGCCAAATCAATGGGGCATAGTGGCCAGAATCCCAAGCCCACCTGAAAAGGGTTGTCGTAAGTCAGGCTGTGGAGAGCTTGGTTATAGCTGTGTTGAACATAGGGGAGGCTCTCATCCCATGTGCGTGGATGCTTGGAGTTGTACATGCAAAGAATGTGTACGATCATCCTATTGACAACCTCTGTTTGGCCATCAGTTTGGGGATGGAAGGTTGTGGACTTGGTGAGTCTGGTGTCCAACATCGACTAGACACTCGGCCAAAATGTATTGAGGAACCTGTTTTCTTGATCTGAGATGATAGACTGTGGGATCCCAAAGTGTACCCACACTCGTTCAAAGAAGATTTTAGCAATGGCTTCTGTTATGATATTCTTCTTGCAGGCTGCCATAATGGCCATCTTCTAGAACCTGTCGATGACCACAAAAACATAGTTGTTTCCATGCTTAGTAGAAGGAAGGCCCGTCATGTAATCCATGCAGATGGATTCCGAAGGTCGACTAGGGGTAGGAAGTGGGGTATAGAGGCCTAGCTTCTTGATGGTTGGTTTGGAAATGGCATAGGCAGTGCATGATCTGATGTACTTCCTGACATCCTGTCAAAGATTCGTCTAGAGGAAATACTTCTGCAGTACTGCTACAGTTTTCTTGACCCCAAAATGCCCAGCAACCTGACTGTAGTGTGCTTCCCAAATCATCTTGGCACGCTGGCTTGAGGGAACACAAAGGTGACCCATGTGGAATAACAGGGCATCCTAGAGGTGAAAATATGGAACATGCTGACCCTCCAATAGTGTCTGGTATGTGTGGCTGAATTCTGGGTCGCTTTTGTAGAGAAGTGGCCAATGAGAAGTCTTGTGCCCACAAGAGTTGAACACGGTGATTAACGCTATGATCGGTGGTTGACTGAGGAAATATGCAACATTATTGGTGTTGCACTTCTTATACTTGATATTCAAATGGAACTGTTGCAAGTATGTGGACCACTATTGATGGCGATCCTTCTGCAATTTCCCTTGGGTCTATATGAACTGTAGGGGCTTGTGGTATGTGTGGATGACCATTTCCTTCCCCAAAATGAAATGCTTCCATTGTCGGTAGGCCTACACAATGGAATACATCTCTTTTTCATATGTGGGATACTTTCGAACTATGTCTGAAAGTGTCTCACTATGATATTCCACTAGATGCCCTTGTTGAGTAAGGACAACCCCAATAGCATAGTGAGAGACACCTATCTCGACCTTAAATGGTTGTTGCAAGTCTAGTAATGGAAGCATTGGTGCCGAGCAGAGGTGATGTTTCAACTCTATGAATGCCTTCTATTGAGATTCAAACCAAAAAAAAAATTCTTTCGCTCCTCCCTTGGTGACTTGACTCAAGCGGCAAGTGATATGAGAAAATCCCAACACAAACCTGTGGTAGAAGTTGGCAAGACCCAGAAAGTTATGGAGCTTTGTCTGAGTGGTTGGAGATGGCCAATCCCGAATGACTTGGATCTTGGCTGGATCCACATGCACCACCCGTTCATCAATAATGTATCCTAGATACTGAACCTGGGTCATGTAAAAGGTGAGTTTCTCCAAATTTGCACATAACTTATGTTGCCGTAGTGTTTGGACAACTCATCGGATGTGGTGGAGGTGCTCTTCCCAACTCTGGCTGAAGATCAGGATGTCATCCAAGTATACCACTACAAACGAGTTGGTGAATGGCTACAAGATGTCATCCATTGGCCTCATCAAGGTTGCAGGAGCATTCGTCAACTCGAAAGGCATAACCAACCATTCAAAAAGGCCCTCCTTGGCTTCAAAGGCAGTCTTCCACACATCAGAGGGTTCGATTGCTACCTGGTTATATCCTAACTTCAAGTCGATCTTGCTGAGATATTTTGTCCCCTTCACTTGGTACAGGAGGTCATCAATCCATGGGATCGGGTTCCTATTATGGATAGTGATCTTGTTCAGCACCAACTAGTCAATACAGAGTCTCCAAGTCCCATCCTTCTTCTATAATAACATGATCAGGCTCCCACAAGGTGATGAACTTGGACGAATGTGACTTTTCTGTAGCAGCTCCTGAATCTACTTCTTGATTTCATCGTTCTCCAGAACGAAGTGCCAATAGATTGGTCCATTGGGCAGAGACGCACCTGGGGTCAGATCGATGGAGTGCTTGACCTGACAGTGGAAAGGAACCGATGCAGGGGAGGTGAAGATGTCCTCATGCTCCTCCATGACCTTCTCCATCTATAGTTGTCGTGTGGAGGGGCCCTGTCTGGAGGCCGTGGCCACTGTCTTCTTCTTTCCTTGAGGGTGTATCATCAGGAAAACAAATTTCCCAATTTTGGAAATGAGCTTACTGTATTCTTTTGCAGTAAGCAAAGAGATGGCAGTAGGCAATGCTACCTTCAGTATCCTGTACAACGTATTTCCCAAAATAACAATAACAGCATGAGGCCTTGATTCATACAAAGCATGTCGCTTCCACAAGTATGGTTGGCCTAATAATACATCATAAACATCAAGGGGAGAAACATCACACAATACCTCATCCATGAACGGATTGATGTTGTATGGAAGGCGACACTACTGGCTCATGTAAAGTTCCCGTCTTTGGTGAAGCCACTCGATGGTGCACATTGTGGATGTGCTGTGGTCGATAAGCCAAACCGCTTCACAACCTCTACCGAAATGAGGTTATTTTTCCTCCTGCTGTCGAAAATTAACTGTAGCAAGTAGCCCTTTACCCACATGTGGTAGTGGAAAAGGCACTCCTCCTCCTCTGGATCTTCAGGTTCCTCCTTCTGGATCTTCGTGGTGGCAACAGTGACATTGGGCTCTGCATCGATAATCTCCTTCCCTTTGTCATTGCCCTTGTCAGTTTCTGACTCACAGTCAGATAATGCATCTGATTCTGAAACTTTAGCTCAACCACCAGTGACTACTTGGCCCGACACTCACTTGTGTTGTGAGTGGAGCGCCTATGGAACTCACACCACTTTCCCATGTCCTTTTTCTGCTTTGCGACGCTGTTCTTTTCTTGCATATTTGGCGGGTTTCCCTGGACCACCCCGCCTTGGCTTTGTCATTTGTTCTGTGGTTTGAGGGCACCTTTCCCTTACTTTGGATTCATAGATCCAAAGTCTCGCTTCTTCTGTTTAAACATTTGCTCGATCGTGACGACATATCGATATGTCATGCCGAGTGAGGAGATGTTCAAGAACTCTATTTCATCTTGGATGTACCTGTGTAGGAAGCCATGGTATTTGAGTACCAAATGTTGCCCCGAGTCCTTTATAGCTAACTTTGTGTGAAGGGTATGGAAAATATTGGTAAACTCTAGTACGTCTTGGTCCCTTCCCTGCCACAGTGTGGTCCACTTTATGTATTGATCCTCATAGCTTCTAACAGGGTAGTACTGCTCCTTGATGGTAGCTCGAAATGAATTCCAAGTGGGTGCGGCTAAAAACAGTGAGGCCATACTTTCATCCTTCTGCTCGCAGTAGGTTTCCCACCAGTCCTTGATGTGGGGGGCGACTTTGAGAAGAGCGAAAGTAATATTTTCCTAGCCGGAAAAATCATGAACATAAAAATACCCTTCTAGTAGATTTAACCTTTTATCTACGACGGTTGCATCTATCTGACCCTCAGATATGGGAATTTCAAAGTTAACTTGTACCTTAAAGGGTGTGGCGCTTCCAGAGTAGCTGTTGGAAGTATCTGTGTCGCCCTTGGGAAATCGCTGAAGGATTTGGGAAAAGTTTTCCATCATCGCATTCCTTTGTTGCTTGAGGGCCTCTTCAGGCAAGATTTTGATAGGATCTCCTGCCCCCCCATCTTTCCTTTCATCTATCATGGGAGGCCGTCATGATTTGCGAGGCTAGTCTTGCAAAGGTTCGAGCAATTCAAGACCTAATTCGTTATATCCCGACCTCTTTGGGGACATGCAAATAAAGACGAAGAAAGAGCAAACTGCTTTGGTACCACTGATCCAGATTTAAATAGGAATACAACAAATTACATATATAACCATACATAAAGAAATGCAGTAGAAATAATACTTCATTTCATTACTGTAAAATATTGAAATATGCTTACAAACATAAATGGAAATAAACTAGCTAGGGCGATGGTAGCTTATCTTTGAGAAGAGATGTGGCAACTACATGGCTCTCAATTGTCTTACAATGAGGCTCGAAGGCCTATTTATTGTTGAGAAATAATGGAAAACCATAAAAATCCAAAAACCTAATGCTAGGAGATGAGGCGCCAAACTATGGGCCTCGTTTTTGGTAAATTGGTACATCAACTTCCGAGGGTCATAACTTTGGCATATGATCTCTGCTTGACATGCACAATACCTTGTTAGAAAGATATATATGAGGAATACAACTTTGGGAGGAGAAACATCGGTCCATGGATCCACATTGCTCCCATTGTTCGCAAAGAAAATGTCATTTAGGGTCTCAAAATAGCTCCGGAAGTTCACAACCCAAAAAAATGCTAAAAATAGTAAATTGTGCTACAATTAAGGAAACTAGAAAACTAAAAGAAACAATGGTGGGGGTCTAAGTGGAATTGGCGGGTGGCCACCAATATCCACTTGGATTAAATTGGGATGTGGTGAAGGGAAAATTGAGGAGGTCAACCCCCCTATATCCAAGTGTAAACAACCTTTGACATCCATAGGAAGGCCCACCACTAGAGCAGTCACATAAAAGAAACTCAAATAACAAATTAACCTATTATAGGAGAAAACAAAGGCGCTACAGGAAAAGACAGGGCTACCACACAAAGGAACAATTTTGTTACAGGATAAAGAGAAAGTGTTATAGGAAATGGTATCAACATAGCTAGAGTAAGGAGTAGGTCCCTAACGACTCTAGGAGCATGAACCACACCATGAACTTGGGTTGTATTACAAATTTATTGAGGGAGGGAGAATTATACCTACCAAATTTTCAATTTCCCTCTTCTTTTAGCTTGAAAAAGAAAGAGGCACAACTCACTAGTGGATGAAAATTACAAAATCCAAGCAAGTAGCAGATGTGGGCCTCATGGAGGAAAAGGTGAAACAAATGGGTAAATAATTGAATGACTTAAGGCTAAAGAAATCAGTTGTGAGGGAGAAACTGTAGTTAGAGAACAAAAGGCTAAGAGAGGAACTACAAGAAAAGGAGGCACAACTTGCGACTATGGAAGGTTTGTCTAAGGATGTTATTGAGTGTAGGTAACCATGTAAATCATATGCCATTTTCCCCAGCGATCAATGGCTGCAATTCCAAATCAAAACATTGACACAACATGTTTCTCTACCATTTAAATATTATAAGAGGTTCATTGACTTTTGCAAGAACGCAAACATTGAGGATAGAGCCAAATTGGTTGAATTATATATGCACAACATGATCCTCAATGACATGAAGTTTTGGGACCTCAACTTAAGATTGGGGGATATGTAGTTGATGGCACTAGAATTTTCAACGACCCATGAAGAAATAAGGGCTTAGGAAGTAAATAAGGTGATGGAAAAAGAAGAAAGTGAGACCCTGTACATCATAGCAGAGTTAGTAAGCCCCAAGGTTGTCATCAATAACCACAACGTTATCTCCACTGATAACTAACTAGACCCTTGATACATGGTAACACAAGAACAATCAATGCTCCATTTCGAGGACACCTTCAGGTTGTTGGGAACTAAGAGCTTGCAATATTTCCAAAGAACATCGAATGCTGTGTGCCATAGTCTAAAAACTAGAGAGTATCAATCCCCTCAAAGTTTAATGAATTCCCTGGAATGGAACCCTCTCTACAAGAGAATTAGTTGAAACTAAATTAGATAGGCCTCAAATTTGGTCATCCTTTGTTCTTGGAACTATAGGAGAGAACATATGAAGAAGAGGAATAAAGGGAGTGGGAAGAGATATAAGAAAATACAAGGTTTTATCCACATGAAGGAACACCCTCTGAGATTCTATGGGATGTCATGGAAGCCACGAGGGCCATGCATGAACTTCACATTAGTGAGTAAGTTTCTCAAAGAGTGAACAACATTTTCAACACGGGGACGATTATGGGTCCCATCAATAGGTATATTTTACAACCCATACTGCTATCCTTTAGCCCATAAATCTTCTCTTTCTCCACATTAATTTACATTTTTGGCTATAATGTGCTTAGTAGGAAGACTAAAGGGTGTCTGTCATACTTCATGGCCTAATGTGGTTTATGTGTAGGAAAGAGACCATTTTTGGGTACATTTATGATGCAGAGGCATGTTGGAGGTAGCTATAGGAAATAAACGAGGTTTGTCCCTTACATTTACTATCCTTTGTCTCAAAGTGATCCCTATAATAACTTAACTTCACTCACCTCCATCTCGAAGTCCACTGATAATCAATGGACTCAAGTGCATGAGAATATGTAAGGGAACTACATCCACTAATTTTGAGATTTTGGAGCAAGGTGACCCTCCTCTCAAGGGAGCTACCCCTCAATCATCTTATGTATAAATAAACAGGCCTAAGGGCTTATTAGGATTCAAATTTTTGGGAGCTAGGAAGGGCTATCCAAGGCCAAGTATTTGAGATTGTTTTTTCCATTTTAAGATGATGTATTTGAACAACATTTTATGTTAACAAAAGGTTCATTATTGGTCTACATAAGAATAACTTTGGATGGTTGAATTGCTTGCGTGGCTTCCATGACATCCCATAGAATCTCAGAGGATGTTCCTTCATGTGGATATAACCTTGTATTTTCTTCTATGTCTACCCACTCCCTTTGTTCCTTTTATTGATATGTTCTCTACTATAGGACCAGTGACAAAGGATGACTAAATTTGAGGCCTATATAATTTATTTTGAACCTTTGAATAATTCTCTTGGAGAGTGGGGTCCATTCCAGGGCATTCCTTAACCTTTCAAGGGATTGATACTCTTTGGTTTGCAGACTGTGGGGTAGAGCATGCCATCTTCTTTGGAAATATTTCAAGTTATTACTTCCCAACAACCTAAAGGTATCCTCGAAATGGAGCATAGATTGTTGTTGTGTTACCATGTAGCGAGGGTCTAGTTAGTGATCAGTGGAGATAATGTTGTGGTTTCTGATAATAACCTTGGGGCTTACTAACTCTGATATATTGTATAGGGGCTCACTTTCTTCTTTTTCCCTCACCTTCTTTACTTTCCAAGCCCTTATTTCTTCATGGGTCAACCAAAAGTCTAGTGCCATTAGCTACATATCCCCCAATCTTGAGTTGGGGTCCCAAAAGTTCACGTCTTTGAGGATCATGTTGTGGATATATAATTAAACCAATTTGGCTCTATCCTTAATGCTTGGATTCTTGCAAAAGCCAATGAACCTCCTATAATCCTGAAATAGTAGAGAGACATGTTGTGCCAATGTTTTTATTTGGAATTGTAGCTATTGTTTGCTGAGGAAAATGGCATAGGATTTAGATGGTTACCTACAGCCAATAAAATCCATGGACAAACTTGCGATGGTGGCAAGTTGTGCCTCCTTTTCCTATAGTTCCTTTCTTAGCATTTTTTTCTCTAACTATAGTTTCTCCCTCACAACAAATTCATTTAACCTTAAGCCATTCAATTCTTTACCCATTTGTTGCACATTTTCCTACATGAGACCCACATCATCTACTTTCTTAGATTTTGTAATTTTCATCCACTAATGAGTTGTGCCTCTTTCTTTTTCTACCTCAAAGAATAGGGGAATTAAAAATTTGGTAGGTATAGTTCTCCCTCCCTCAATAAATTTGTAATAGGACCCAAGTTCAGGTTGTGTTTCATGCTCCTAGAGTCCTTTGGGACATACTCCTTCTTCTTGTTATGTCGATACCATTTCCTATAACACTTTCTCTTGATCCTGTAACAAATTTGTTCCTTTGTGTAGTAGCCCTGTCTTTTCGTGTAGCCCCTATGTTTTCTCCTACGATTGGCTAGTTCATTCTTTGAGTTTCTTATATCTGACTCCTCTTGTGGTGGGCCTTCCTATGGGTGTCAAAGGTTATTTACACTTGGATATAGGGGGGTTATTTACACACGAGTGAGTAAGTTTCTCAAAGGGTGAACAATATTTTCAATAGGCAGATGATGATGGGTCCCATCAATAAGTATATTTTAAGGCCCATATTGCTATCCTCTAGTCCATAAATCTTCTCTTTCTCCACATTAATTTAAATTTTTTGCTATAATGTGCTTAGTAGGAAGTCTAAAGGGTGTTTGTCATACTTCGTGGCCTAAGGCGGTTTATGTGTAGGAGAGAGAGCATTTTTGGGTACATTTATGATGTAGAGGCATGTTGTAGGTAGCTAGAGTAAATATAGGAGGCTTGTCCCGTGCATTTACTATCCTTTGACTCGAAGTGATCCCTATAATCACTCAACTGTACTCACCTCCATCTTGAAGTCCACTAATAGCCAATGGAATCAAGTGAATGAGAGGATCTAAGGAAGCTACAACCACTATTTTCGAATTTTGGAGCAAGGCAGTCCTCCTCTCAAGGGAGCTATCATTTAATCATATTATGTATAAATAAAGAGGCCTAAGGGCTCATTCAGATTCAAATTTTTGGGAGCTAGGAAGAGCTATTCAAGGGCAAGTATTTCAGAGTGTTATTTCCATTTTGAGATGATGTATTTGAACACCATTTTCTATTAATGAAAGGTTCATTGTTGGTCTACATATGAGTTAACATTGGAGGGTTGAAACCCTTGGCTTGGGGCACAACCTAGAGGCTTTAGTGCCTCTCATGTATTTTTCTTTTGTCCTTGTTTAATTTCTAGTATTTCTTTCGTTGTTTATGTAGAAGTTAGATTGCAAAAATTGTGATTTCACACTTGATCACCACCTCTCTTATGTGATGTGTGGTAGAATAGTCTACAACAACAAGCCAAAAATATGTGTTTGTGTTTGTTTGGAAGTTGCTAGGATTTGGTTTGTAATTATCTTGCATAGTCCATTTCTACAACCTAAATGTTGATATCATGTCTTTACAAATGGATTAGATGCATGTTGTAGGATAGAATAGCTCTTGATGAAATAAAATTCAACTCATCCTTTCCACCTTGATTTATTTTGTTGCAAATTAATCATTAGGTGCATGTTCTTCCCAAGAGTAAAAGAGGTTCTGTGTTAGTCTATAGGTACTACCAGTGACTTGCAAGGATTAACACATTCATCCTACATCCACTTTGTCATTTCCATCCTCCTCCTCGGTACCTCATACTACTCTCATATTTTTCCATTGAGATCATCTTTTTAGGGTCAATGAAGGACACCGTGAGCATGTATTTTCATGCAATATGGGCCTCTAATGGGTTCTAAGCTTGGAAAAATTCCTCACATATCCTTCATACATGCTCATCCACTTTCAAAAAACCTTTCTAAGCCTTAAGATTCTCTCTGGCCCAATCATGTAGAAAAGCATGGTATCTTGTAGCATTGTGTAGATGTAGCATTGCATAAATGTGGCCAAATTTTCTCTAAGATGTTTATTTTTTTATTTTCAGATTGAATAATGACCTGTAGGCTTTGAATACATGATTTGGAAGACCCAAGTACCACTCTAGACCCATTCTTCTTTGACTGTAAGTACAAGACATCGATTATAATCAAGACGATAATTTCCACATTTTAATCACATTGAATATTATTTTATGAAATGAGTAAGGATACTACTACTAAAGCTAAAACCATCTTACACTCAGTGATATAAAGGGAAACTCTTCAATGCAAATAGATTAGACCTAGTTTTTGAAGTTACACTCTTAGATTTTCTAGTCATGTGTTGTAGATTAAATTTCCTCTTTCAAGGAAATTTGCAAACAGAGTAATGATTTACATTCTGCAAGTAGAGTGTTGACTTGATTGTTTTGCAAGTAGAATAACATGGTTCATTTATGCAACTAGTATAGTATATTCCCTTCCTACAACTATAGTTAGTCTTTACATTTGATGAATGGCACTTTCGTTTATGCAATTAGGATAATGTTCATTATCTTGCAATTAGAGTAGACTATTTCCTTTTCATGCAAATTCTCTTTGTAAGCTAGTTGAAGGAGTGGTATCTACATGGATTAATCTAATTCAATGACTGAACCTGACATGAGTAGAGCTTGACCTACTGTGCATATCCATTTTTTTATGAACCCTCCATAATAAATTAGGTTGGTAACCTTGGGAGCTGCAACATTCTTGTTGCAAATGGAAGGCTCATCACATTATATGAAAGTTTAAGACTTTTGTTTGAACTGTAAATTGCATATTATGACTCTTTCATCATGATGTTGAAATCACAACAAAGAAGAATCAAATGGACCTACCATCAAACGCTAAAATTTATAATAAATGGGGAGAATAGAGCTATTAAGGAAGCATGCTCCTTGGAGAGAAAATATTTCCTTGTATGAGTCCCCTAGGTAGAAATTTGCAAGTGCACTAGAGAGAAACAATTCTCATATGTTAGACAATGATCAATGTCAAAACTGGATTGTTTACAAATGAATTTTCCATGTGTATCTTTAGACTACTCAAGAGGTATGGAACTCTCCCTGCTAGGGATTACGAACCCACATTCTAGGTTTACACTAACCAAAAACTAGTATTATTACAATAGCACACACATCAATTTGGAACCAAATTCATTAATGACACAAAATAACTCTCTTCTAAAAATAAGACGATTACACAATTTTAAACAACCCCCTTAAGTTAAATAGAGAACACAAAGAATACTTATAAAATAATCATAAAAATACAAATTTGAATTTGTTTCTAGATGCTTAAATCAATATAGTAACTATAGCTAGATTACAAAAGTATGTGGGTTTTTGAATGCTCAACTCAAATACAATTGAGATGTGTTGAATGCTAGGAGTGGATTTATGAATTATGACCTTGAATAGAATTGAGATTTGGTATACATATGTGAAGCTCTAAGGTAACTCACCTAAATATATATGAGCAGGTGTATGTATATCTAATTTCAATATAATTTTACCATGGCTAAGAAACTACTATGTATATAAAATTTCTTGATAGCTATGCCCTACGCACAAGTCTAGGGTGCTTTAATTGTTTTCAAGAACAAGAGTTTAGTTATATAGGTGCACACCATGAGTGACTATGGAATATATAGTTACATTCCAATGCCATAAAAGAAATGTAAAAATACATTGGATAAATAGAAATTAAGTAACTCATATGATCCACACATGAGATGTGTAGAAAGTGAGTTGGATTATGGATACCAAACTTGAATATAGATCACCCAAATAAATGTAATTAATTTTATAAATTCCCATTGAAAAATAGGGTTAGCCCTGTTTACAATAGCCCCCATTAATCTAAATGTTGGGGAAAAGGAATTACATCAAATTTTACCCCTTTAATGCTAGATGAAAAATATATAGTGAAGATTTAGTTTACCTTGAATGTGATATGTTCCACACCTACATAGTTCCCCTATTTGATAAAGGTAACCTCTAGTGGAGATATAAACTAAATATACATATGAATACATGTTAATCCACTAAATGTAAAAATAATGGCACATGCTATGCCGAAAATTGATGTTATTGAATGTAGCATGCCTTTACCTCCCAAACTTGCATGTCAAACATTACAATGCCTTCTAAGAAAGAAAAAAACTATGAAAACTTAGGAATATTTTGCAATGCTACCACAAAAATAATTCATTTCACTTTAGGTCATGTCCTTTTTGGCACAAAGGGGGGCCCTAAAAGTGAATTTTTTAGATAGCTTCCATGGAATAAGATGGATGGCTGAATTTGCAAAACTCAATTACTATTTAATTAGTTTATAAAGTTAAAAAAAAAAAACAAAACAAAAATCTAGAACTATTGATGGAAAGGAGGAGGCATGTTCAAAGTTGTAAGATAGGGAAGCATAGAATAGAACAACTAGAAAACCCTAAATTGTGCATTAAGTAGATAACATTCCATAAAAATACCCTTTAAAGAGGAAAGGGACATTAGCACAAGTTTGTTAAAGAAATAAAATTGGAATAACAATGAAAAGAATCCTTATACACCAATTTTATAGATGTTCAAAGGGAAATAATTGTTAGGCATACAAGAAGAATTAACCCACTAACTAGAGAATCGTGAAGAATAGTGAAGAGATAGATTGTATTATGCAAAAAACACTTTATAAAAGAGATGATGCCCATAAGCTAAAGAATGGTAGAAGATCAAAAAGAAATTGTTAAGTATATTTCTTAAGTGTATATTTATAAATAACACAAGAAGTAGAGTACCCTCTCAAGAGTGTTATCCACCCACATATTAGTTAATTAAATTGCTATTAACCAAAACTTGTAATTACATTAAAAGATTACATTAGTGGGTAACCAAAAGTGTCAATTACAAGTGGGTAACCAAAAGTGTCCATTACACAATAAGAATGGTTTGAATCTGCATATGAGAATTTCACTATAAATAAATGAAATGCTATCTAGTTTTGTGGCTAGTGATATTTGTTACAATTTGTTAATGGAAAAGATTATTTACTAATATTTAAAAACAATACAATAATTAATCATTTCATAAAAACATTATAAGTTAATTACCATTCCTAAATTAATGTCCTCAATGATTAATAACTTTAATGATTATTATTTCATATTCTTTTTAACTAATTTTACATTTATATATAATTAATTTAATCAGAATTTCAATTTTAAAATAAAAGTATGATTAGAACCACTAATCATCTATTAAAAAGATGATTATTTGCGTTGGTGTTGGAGGTAGTGTGTCTCCATAGTGATATCTTAGGTTTATGTGCTTGTTTTGTTGAATGGCTCCTCCAACATGCTATGTTGCACTTTTCTGTTAGACGACGGTGTCGACTAGCCCCGTACTTGTATGTGTTAGTTGTTATGCCATACGCTATATGTCGGTGTTAGCCACTAAAATTCGAGGGAAGTTCAAGAAAACCTTATCTGAAAATCAGAAGCGCGGGGAGAGGATATATCAAGTTCAAATTCTAAGTCCCCGTTCCAAAAAGGAAATCACAAAGCCATGGAACTTGCGTTTATTCACTCACTGTCTAAATGTTAATATGAAATGTTCTAGAACCTCCCGAGGTAGGAAAATATGCCGCAAGAAGAAGACAATAATCGGAACATCTCTTTTCAATAGAGTATATATGATAATACAAATATTCAATCAATTCTGGTTCGAAGCACACTGGTTGATAAACAAATAAGATACTCATACTCACCCGGCGTGTCGATGACATTCAATTTTCTGCCATCATTCGTCGTGCCTTGTTCTAATTGGCAAGTGCCTGTAACCGGGGCAGATCTGGAAAGAGACTTAAAGACTCTGCGGCCAAGGATGGAATTACCAGTTGCACTTTTACCATTGCCCGTTTTCCCTACCAATACTAGATTGGTCACCCCACTCGTAGGTCTTCCACTTCCTTCCATTCTATCTTTCCAATGGCCTGGATATTGGTTCTTCAGCAACCAATGACACCACCAGTGAATGTCAAAAAGATATAATGGCTTCCGAGTTAACGCAGCGCCAAACCGCCCTTTATAACACCCCAAAACCTCCGACTGTGTAGGGCGTAGCGAATCACCCTTTATAACATTCCAAATTCTTTCACTCAATACGGCGTAGGCAATCAATCACTCCTTATCCTATTCCAAATTGCTGCCCAATTGCCCTTTATTTAGCTTTAACTGAATACGGCGAAGCGAATCACTTTGCTGCCCAATTACCCTTTATTTAGCTTTAACTGAATACGGCGAAGCGAATCACTTTGTAGCCGAATCCCCCTTTATAACGTTCCATATGCTTTGACAGATTAAGACGTGGCGAATGAATTTATAATCCACAGTAGCTGTAAACACATATAAGATACTCACGAGTGAAGCACGCCTTAAAACCTTAAAAGATATTGGGTTTTAAAAATATCGAGGCATTTCCTTTCTTCTTTTGTTTTTCTTTTTCTTTGGGTAAGGGATAACCATTGTAAAATCATCTACATCTTACTGTCAGCTTCATCACACTGAGAATGATGAATTCCATGCGCTCAGAAAGACGAATTCCATTACAGGAAGTTATTTTTTTGAAGATGCAAAAGTCCCTGAGCATAATTTAAATCCTTTAAATATATATATTTGAGATTTATTTTTTTGAGATATATATAATAAATTTGAAATTAAATAAATTTACATATATCAATTTTGTATGTACATGTGTATCCAGTGTCCATTCCATATTAATTAGAAAAGGAGCTACACATTTCTCTTTTACTCAAATGTAAAACAAGATTATATACCATGTACCAACTCTATCTTACGAAATAAATTACAAATCTCCACATATTAAAATGCAGAAAGTATTTAAAAACAGAATAACAATTTGCCTCTAACTATTATGTATATGTGTATTTCTTTAATATATATATAGATAGATTATCTAAAATCAATATTGTAATAATAATTCTTTTCTTAATGTTTTTTTTAAAAGTAATGTGTCAGTTTTACATAGAAAAAGAACTATACATTTACCTTGTACATATTTTTAGGAAAAGATTTAAAATTACTATAGCTATATTCAATTTTTTATTTTATTTTCAACTATATATAACATTTATATTTTTTGAAAGGTAATGTGTTAAATTTATGGATTTTTTTATATAAAAAATTGATTATAAGATAAATATAGAATAATTTGTTTGTAGGTAGATGTGTATATTTTGGAATATGGTTTCCAAAATTTTAATGTAATAATTATTATTATTCAATTTTAAACTCACTATCAAAGTACACATTTTTAGGAAAAGATTTAAAATTACTATAGCTATATTCAATTTTTTATTTTATTTTCAACTATATATAAAATTTATATTTTTTGAAAGGTAATGTGTTAAATTTATGGATTTTTTTATATAAAAAATCGGTTATAAGATAAATATAGAATAATTGGTTTGTAGGTAGATCTGTATATTTTGGAATATGGTTTCCAAAATTTTAATGTAATAATTATTATTATTCAATTTTAAACTCACTATCAAAGTACACACCAAATTAGTGTATGACACTTCTTTGTTGATGGGACAAGGGACCCACCTCCACACAACAATTTCAATGCTAATTCTAGGAAGGCAAACATACTCGAGCCCCTGTGGTTTTGAGTGACCTCTTAGGAGGAAACACATGCCCTCAACCATTAGGCCCACTCAAGGTGTATTAAATGGATGTAGTTATGCTATTTTTTTGAATATAATTAATAAAAATAATGCCATGTCTACAAGTGTCATATTGATTTTAGATTTGTATTGATGACATTGAACTTTTTATCTATTCTAATATTTTTTTCTTGTTACATGTTTTTCAAATATATCTATAATTAACTCATATATTTCCTGTTTTTATAATTAACAATACTACATAGTATCAAGTACTTACCCCTTGTGGTGAAGTAAAATTATAAGCATGGACACGAACAAATTCCTCTAGACTGATAATAGGTCTAGCCACAACACAGACATTCTATGGAAAAAATTCCTTATGTTAGAACAAATCAAAAGGGCCTATCTCTTGGTCGCTTATCCTGCTTGATGGTGTCCTCGCTTGCTTGCTCCAGCAATCAATCGCTTCCTTCTTCAAGTTTCTTGAACAAGTAAACAACAACAACACACAAACATAATAATAGACAAATTGCAATTCAACCTACTTATCAAGTCAAGAAGCATTAATACACGAATATGTAATATTACAAAACATGTAGGAAATCAATCGATAGTTGAATCTATTAATATCAAAGAGAAATTACAACCATTTGTCTTGACGTCATAGTCTTCCTCTCACAAGACTAGGTTCCCACACACTTCTGCTAGCATTCCATGATGGCTTCAAACAACAATACTTTAAAGGCTCTTCCCTTTAGGCTTCACTCCAAACCAAACACACTTCCTCCTCACACAACTAGATGGCTACAACTAGTAAAAGCTTGCTTGTCTAATCAAAATAGTATACTCACACTGAGTCAGCACTCTAACTAGCTTGTGCTTGGGAAGAAGGGAGGTTTATATAGGAAATATGGATGGGAGATGGATCCTCTTCTCCTGGGAGAAGGACTTATCCCTTGAGGTAGTTCCATCATTATAGGGGAAAGGAGCCCAAACTGTCATCCCCGACCCCATTTGGACCAACAGTTTATGAGACTTCCTAACGGAGCTTCTAGAGTATGGAAGCTTCGGCTCTAATTTAAAAAAAAATCCATAACAGGACTGACGCAACTGGAACACAACTCAATCACATCGATCGGCGTAGGGAATAGTGTTAATCTCTGCACATTGGCACAGGGGAGACAAAGGTCATTAGTGCCAGCCTTCTGAACTTGGCAAAACATGAGTTTTAGGGGAAATGGTGCAAAAGGGAAATGATGTGCTCATGAAGAGGGACATAATGGGAGTTTCTTCATGAAGGCAAAGCATGTGGGGTTCACTGTAGAGGTCCTCTAGGATCAAGGAACGGGGAGTACAGGGACAGTGACAAAATGCTGTGTAACAGATTCCCCCTAAAGCGTGAAGGTTGAGCTAGAGTGAGGAATGAAATGCTTTATAAATCAGTGCAGGGAACCAATCTACTCTTAGAAAACCTACAAGAAAGTACACATACATGTACATCAATTAAGATCTATGTCAAATGATACATGAATTGTTGTATGGACACAGCCATCGAAAGATTAATGATGTAAATGGATCGAGGTATGGACGCAACCATCCATCAAAGAGGATCATAACAAAACCAAGGTATGGTCATAGCCATCCAATAATGAGAAGGATCACATATGATAACTCATGGTCTGGTCACTGTCAGCCATCTGAAAGAGACATGCATATCATCATAACCATGTCGCACCACTTCGCAACCTTGACTCTTTGTGATCTAAGTCGAGGGTCTTGCGCTCCAACACAACCTGATCAAAGTATAGATTCTAGCATGCAAATAGATGTGTTGATGTCGAACATGCTAAAAAGTTGCTTGATTACGAGTCAATGATGTAAATTATTAACAAGCGTGAGAAAAACCACCAATAATGACAATGGCCCTCAAGGTACTATCAGCATAATTCACGAAATGTGAATACAGGAACTGCAATCGAACACCCGTGAAATCACGTAGTCAAAAGCCAATTATGTTAACTTGTCGTCGAGTATGAAGAACTTGCCATGAAGGCGTGCAAGCTCTAAGGTACTGGAAGGGAGTCTCTTGATCAACTTCCCAGATAATGAGTTGATGTTGACAGAAAGTGACCGTGTCGAAGGAGGGCCATAATGAATCCCACATCATCGACGCGAGACGAGAGGATGAAAAATGCTTTTGGATGATACAGAGAATCAGAGGTACATGTAACCACAGAAGGACAACCCTTGAACATATCGATGACACAACTTGAAGTTTGGCAGCTTTTGGATCCATTAGATCAGTGGTCATGGTGACATAGCACATATGAGATGGAAGGCAAAAATGAATGGTCCAAACTAAGGAAGGTCAATGATACAAAGGAGGATTTCCCAACCCGACACGAAGCAAAGAGTGTCATGTTCAAGAGTAAGTTGCTGACACAACCTGATAGATTTCCAAATTCCCCCCACCATTTCTAGCAAGTACCCAAATTATTTTTTAATCGCAAGCTTGAAGGGGATAGCATATTCTTGCACTGTAAGTTCATCCTTCAGACGAATCCGACCTAGTAAGTTTAATGAGTTTTCAGAAGGAGAAGCTCATGTCCATCATGGTGACGAATCTGACGTCGTTTAATATTTTAAAGAGTTCGATAAAGGTGTAACTCAGTATCTTTTTCATGTTTAGAGAGTTTGAAAAAGACATGTAAAAAAAAAATCCACATGGTCCCTTTTCATATATTTCTGTCTCTCGAGCCCGAAAGGGTAGAAAATAATACTTAAGAGAACCGCTTGACCATTTCAGGCAAGGAGTGCCTTTTTCGTAAATAGTGCCTCTTAGCCCGAAAAAGGGGTAAACTTATACTGGGCGTATGATGTTTCGCATCCATTAATGAGTTTGAAATGACAAGGGATTGACCATATTTTCATTTTTAAAGTGTTAGAAAAGAGTTGAAAGCAGACCCCCCGTTTATATTCTCTTTAACGAGTCAAAAAAGGAAAAAATACTCGGCAATCTTTTCATATGTGTTTAGTGAGTCAAGAAAAGAGTTGAAATATGACTGATTGCCATCGTTGAACATTCATCACCTTTTGCTGCACAAGTAAGGCAAAGTGTATTATCGAGTCCTTGAGGTAAAATAGGTCAAAAATATTTACAAAACCTGATATTTTTATGAAAAAATGAATAAAAAGGAGAAAAGTAAATATTTTTACCATTTACCATTTCACCTTTGCAGTGAAGACCTTTTACCCACTTTTGCTCTAGTTTTTCTGGAGCAGATTATGAGAGATCCGGGAGGTCAATCGACACGCCGTTAGTTCCAAGTAATAGCCAAAGCCCTAAGCTCCATTTTCATTCTATTAATTTCAGCTTTTAGCCATTTTTTTAGGATTTTTAGGGAGGTTTTTGAGAAAAAAATTCACCCTTGGTGGGCGTGATTTCCGAGCACGGGATCACGTCGGCAGAGAGTTATTTGCATAACCATCTACGCTGACCGATATGACTAATTCTAAAATAGGCATGCCAACGCTCTCGATGGGGAGAACCATTTTTTCTCAAGAAGTGACCGTTAAACTTGAATTTTATGTGCCAAAATTGATGATTGACTCAAATAAATGGATTTTGGAGGAGAGAAATTGTCGAAAATGGTGGATTGGAAGGAAGGAGAACACAAAGATGTTGATAGCAAGGCATTGAATTATCCATATTTCCTAGAGGCTTTGAGGGCTTGCGGGCTCCTCAAATTTTTCCTTACACGAGGGATGCGAGCCTAGCCTGAGTTGCTTCGATACTTGATAAGCATTTGGGACATCGATCACGATATTTTTGTCATTGGGGATGAGGAGCTAGAGTTGACAACTTCAGATATCTACTTCATCACTTGAATATCTCACAAAGGTGAGGTAGTGAACTTGTATGGGTCACGTCCGATCAGGGAAAGCATATCTTCCCTTCTTGCCGAACACTGTCCTAAGGCCCTCAAAATCCAAAAGTGGGAAGATAGATATTTCTAGTGTGAGGGATCTGACACTGAGGGTGCTTTTGTTGACTATCAATAGAGTGGCAGGGTGCCAGGCAGAAAATGTGACTAACAAGTCGAAGTTCCTTTATGCTATTCACTACATAGCTCCTACATTCTTCAACTGGGCAGAAGCCATGAAGATGAACATCAAGCACCATTTTTCCAAGGCCAATGCAGGGAATGTGAAGCAACTTGGCTTTGAAACAGTACCTGTGACCTTTTTCCTTTAACAAGTGCCACTGTTCCAGTATCAATTGATTGAGGTTGATCCTCGTGTGCCACAAGATCTGTGAATGGCCCGTTGGAGTTGTTTGATTTCTAGGATCACTCGGGGTCAGCATATGTCATACCGACTGGCATTCCTCTCATGGCTATGACTACAGAAGATCATCATGGAGGACAGGCCATACATCGGCACTTCTTTTCATAGAGACCCATATATGCTGTTACGAGATGGAGAGGACTTCGATGACGAAAGTAAAAAATCAAATTTTTTATTTTGATGTTTTTTAATTGTTTTTTGGTATGTGCATGCTTATAGCATTTCTCTTTTTATGCAGATGTTAGACTAGAGTAGCCAACTAGGATGTCCCCAATAGCTAGGCATGTCTCCCGTATTATCGATGTTGTCACCCCATGTCAGGAAGGGAGCGATAACAAGTAGGAGATCGCGAGGAACCTTGAGGGGTTGACTCATGGTATCCTGGAGTATGCTCGAATAGGAGACATGCCTCGGAAGTACTAGAGGCACAAAGTGGGAGTCTTAGATCGGATCTATCGACTTTTGAGTCGTGTTGCAGAGTTGTCTCGTGCTATAATGACCACCATGCTGAGTAGTTCCTAGGTCCAGTACTTACATACATTTTGAGGTCTGCGTGCCGTGGATGTATGAGGCCTCCAACCCACCGATGTTATTATATACACACATATTATTTTTTGGGTTTTGATGTATCAAACATTCTCACATATATATATGTTGTATTTTCCTGCCTATTATGGTACAAATAGTTTGTCTTATCTTTTACATGTTTCGTAAACGTCTATCCAACACGTAATTAGCTAATGCATCTGTTAATGTATTCATGTGTCTAGGAATATGATGATATGTAATATAATCAAAAAATCTTTCCAATAGACAGATATAGAGATGCATTCGTAATATTTGAGGGTTCATGATAGAATATTTTCCATGGAGTTGAAGGACAACAAGCTATGAATCAACATTGATAACCAATTCCCCGATGCCCAGGGTGATGTCTTCTGACAACAGTTCAATGACCGCACTGTATTTTGCAATGTTGTTGGTTGGACGACCCACGCAGATACCTTTAAGGTCAATCCACTCACCGTTAGGGTCATAGATAGCCCATGCCATGGATGATAGGTTCTGGGTACTTCAGAAAGCACCATTGACGAAAACAATGTGAGGAGTTGCAGACATCTGCAAAGCAAGAAAAGCATAATAAACATGAAAGTTGTTTGAAAACTATAACCCAAAACCACGTTGTACAAAAATGAATCCCACACTAATATATATAAGTAACCATGCAAGATGACCTAAGCATAGTACTTTTTGAGGTAAAGCCTGTTTCGAGGCTTATTGAGAGGATTTCCTTCATAATCAATAAGCTCACAAGCTCCTTTTTGCAAAACGCATTTTACAATATAGGGTCCATGCCACATAGGTTCGAACTTTCCTGCCCCTAGCTTATGGTTAGCTTGGTCGTATAGCAAGACCAAATCATCCTCAGAGAAAGCACAAGGGGAGACCGACTAATCGAAATGGGATTTGACCCATTTATTTGGTGCTTCAATGACCAAAGCAGTGAGATGGTGAGTCTCATCTAATCGTTCTAAATATAGGAGGCATTCCTCTTGAGATAATGTTTCGGGGAGGAGTTTAACAACTAACTTGAGTGAAGGAATCTCACATTTGATCGGCAATGTTGCTTCAAGACCATAGACCAGCTGGAAAGGTGTCAAACCAGTTGCGTCTTTGGTTGATGTTCGACAGGCCCACAAAGCTGAAAAGAGCATGAGATGCCAATTTGACTTGTGCATCCTAATAGTACGCTGAAGCATGGTGACCAAAACCTTGTTCACGACTTCAACTTGGCCGTTGGCCTGAGGCTAATATGGGGTTGAGTTATCATGGTGCAAGCCCAATGCAAATGCCAGTTCTCCCATCATGTAATCTCTGAAATGGGAGCCATGGTTTGTGACAATGGCTTGGGTACACCGAACTTGGAAATAACATGGTTAAAGAGGAATTGAGCCACCGTCTTACCATCTGCAGAGTATGTAGGCATCGCTTTGGCCCATTTGGTGAAATAATCCACAGCGACAATAATATAGCCATGCCCCCTGACCGAACAAGGGTTACTGTCATATAATCGATGCCTCATTTGGAAAAGGGACCAATGGTATTGACAGGTTGTAGGTGAGCGGGTGGGGTGCGCATCTTGCATTGGTAAATTTGGCATTTGTGATACTTTTTGGCAACAAGAATGCAATCTTTGAAGATAGATAGCCATAAATAACTAGCGTGAAGTATTTTTTTTAGTTGTAGTGTAACCAGACATATGTCCAACACATGCCCTTGAGTGGCAACCATTGAGAACTCTTTCAGCTTCCTAGATCATGAGGCATTAGCGAAGAACAAAATCAACACCGACACGGTATAAAGTATCGCCAATAATATGGTAGGGTTGGGAATGATGCCGAATCCTTCAACGATCATCCTTAGTCAACATGGACCAGAATGTGGAGGTTTGGAGATACATGATGATATCATTGTACCATCGATTAAGGGTGCTAATCAGGAAAATGGTCTCATTTGGAAATTTTTCATCTGCACCAGTAGGGAGAACTTTGGAGGGAAGTGAACAAATCAATTCAGTGAAAACATGCGACTTCTTAGATATGGCCATAGTGAAGAGCAAATCGAATTCTTGCAGGATAACAATCCATTTAGAATACTTTCCCTCCTGCAACTCATGAGTCAGGGTATAGTTCATAGGTTTGCATTTAGAAATCACAATAGTGGTATGTAAAAGGATATAGTGTTGAATGCGTTGAACAAATTGAACGGTAGCCAAATCCAACTTCTCGACATGCGCATAACGTGCTTCAGTGTCGAGGAGATTCCGACTAAGGTATTAGATCACATGTTCGCTGCCTTCATCGTCTTCTTAGACCAACACCATATCAATGGTGCTAGGGGTTGCGGCTAGGTAAAGGAAGCAATCTCGATAATAGTTCGGTTGATGTAACAAAGGAGCATTTATGAGGACAACCTTAAGATCATCAAAAGATTTTTGGGCCAGCTCATCCCATTTAAAGTGTGTTCCTTGTTTGAGCAACCGGGTAAATCTTGTGGCTAGCCTGATGTAGTTGGGTATAAAACAATGGAGAAGGTTGGTGTTTCCTTTGAGGCTTTGGAGTTGGTGTATTGAAGATGGAGGGGTAAATTTACAATGGCCTCGATTTTTAGAAGATCCAGGTGAATCCCGTCCTTGGAAATTATGAAGCCGAGGAGTCATCCTTATTCCACATAGAAAACACATTTGTGTAGATTTAACTAAATGTTATAGTGTCTGCAGCGTAGAAAAATCTCCCGAAGATGGTCTCGGTGATCTTGGCACTTACGAGAATGGGCAAGAAGGTCATCTAAGTAAGGCTGGACAATGTTGTGAATATCATGAAACACATAGGACATTTCGCGTTGAAACTTGGTGCCAACATTTTTGAGGCCAAAAGGGAGCTTCTTTGTACATGAACATATGCCATGGGCAGATAAAGGCTATCTTTTCTTGGTTGGCCTATGCGATATTAATATGGTTATAAATAGGAAAATTGTCCATAAATGAAAAGATCTTGCTCTCGGCACATTCATCAATGATTTTATCAATGAAAGGAGTAGGATAGTTATCTTTTAGATAGGCATGATTAAGATCTCAATAATCCACACAAACTTGGATCATGCCTTGTTTTCTAGTCACTAGGACAATATTGGACACCCACTTTGTAAGCAGAATGGGATAGATGAACCCAGCTTTGAGAAGCTTTTCAACTACACCCTTAATAGCAGAAGCCTTCCTAGGGTGCATTGGACGAAGACGTTGCCAAACGGGCTTCACGTGAGGATACGTTGGTATTTCATGCACCACAATTCTAGGATTGATGTGAGGCATTTCTTTGTAAGACCATGAAAACACATCATGGAATTCTTGAAATAGACAAATATATGTCTTGATCTCATCCAAAGAACAAGATACCCCAGTATACGTGTTCAACGACAACGGGTTTGATAGAAATGTTAATCGACATCATTTGGGTAATATTACCCCAATTTTCTTCTAACCATACTTCATGAGTAATAGTCGATGGCTAAAACAGGGAAGAGGGCTCTTCAAAAGCAGTAGATATGACTGCCGAGTGAGGTAGTAATGAGGATCGATGATGAGTATCGACCCATGGTGGTTTCTCGAGAGACATGATTTCCATGTTACCTTCATCAACGAGGAATTCCTCGGCTAAGGGATAAGATGATTCCAAAGTGCCAAGCCAGGGGGATTGAGAGTACATATCGAGAGAGGTTTTCGACAAATGAGAATTAGAGGATGCAGAGTTCGAAGACAAAACAATTTCTATGTAATTGACTTCGGTGGGACTAAGTGGCATGACCTCGCCCCAAGCATCAACAAGTTCTAGCACAGGTATGATCCAAGGATCAGATTTGACCAAGACCATGTTGACAGAGGAAACATGAGGAGGTGGGAGTGGAGAAATTCCCATTAAGGCATAATCTTTGAAGAGACCTGCCCCCATACTCTCATAGGGAGCACCAGAGTGCTTGACATACAAAACATTGCCATCTGAGGATGAAGAGGCAAACAAAGACAATTGATCGATTGTGACAATCTTACCTTGATGGGGAAAACAGATTATATGAAACAAAGAGGAGGCCACACGATGCATGGCATGAGTCCAACTTCAACCAAGTAGAAGATTATAATTGAGATCAATGTCAACAATCTCTACTTCGACTTGCACTGTCTTGCTTTCCAGGGCGATGGCAAGTTTAGGTAAGACACTAAAGGGTTGCGAATCGCCCCCATTGAAAGATTCCAAAGTGTTCAGAGACTGGTTTAGTGCAGGGGAGCCAATATCCTTATAGCATGTAGTTGACATGATGCAGGTGGAAGCACCTTCATCTATGATAGTGTGGTGGATGGTCTTATCATTAATGATTACCTGAATAAGAAAGGCAATCTCATGAGGGAGCTGTGGAAAATGGATCTCCAAATCGAAATAGATCAAATTAGAATTAGTGGGATCAATGCCCTCGATAGACAACAGTAAAGATTTATGCTACGATGAGCAGCTTTGGAGTACCTCGAGAGCTGACATGGATGACGGTGCCTAAGCCAAATCCTCAAAAGTATTGTAGCACTAAGTGGCTCAAGCAATGGGATTATATGAGGATTTCACAGCACACCTTGACAGGGTGGCAACATAGGAGAATCGGAGTTAGGGCATTCGATTTGCAGAGGGCCAAAACTCGGGGTAGAAGAAGAAGGTGCAGCATCTTTTTCTTTCCCAGATGCTAGAGTTGGAGTTTGATAATATTTTGATCGGGTAGCCACATTAATGGGCGTCATCATGAAAACTTGAGATCCAGAGGAAGCAGATCGGGGTTGCTCTACCATGTGAGTCTGATGAGAGGAAAATGGCTCTTTAAGGATAGCAGGGATCCCTTTGAGTAGGCGACTAACTTTGGATCATCATGGACAATCCGTAGTATCGTGATCCTCCTCGCAAATGAGGCAGGGATACTTGGGTTTCCATTGCAAAGATTCGCGAGCAGACGATTTGGGAGAACCCTGTTTTAGGGCATTAGCTTTAGCTTGTGTTTACCTTTCTTTTTTCCTTTCGACGATTTGTTCATTGTGGTAGACTGGCCAGCGTCGAGCTCTGAGGTTTTACCAAGGCATGGAAAATTTCGAGATGAATTGTTAGGAGCAGCATTCGAGACTAACTTTTCTTTGGAAGAAATTTTAGGAGGGGTTTAGGATACTAAACCAATAACTCCATCAACAGAAGGAACAACTAGTGACTTTGATGGTGTGGGATTAGATGATGGTTGCGGAGCATTAGGTAACAACTCATATAAGGTAGTAGTGTGAGTGTAGACCATATCCAAGTACTAGGCACGGGCAATGGCTTACTCTTCAGTGACGCATCCACCCATAGCTATATCACAAGAAATTGGGGCTACAAATGATTTATTAAACCATTCAGTGAGAAATTGATCAACTATTTCAAACTTGATCAGGTGACGTCTACGTCTCCATTCATGGATATGTTCAGAGATGTGCGTTGCAGTGTCTTGCTTAAGCAATGTGAGAAAATAGGTGCCAGTTTCATAATGAACCGACAGTTGAGAATGCATGAGGAAAGCCATGGCTAATGGATTGAAGTCATGGAAAGTACTTCGAGGTAGCTCGATGTACCATTTCGCTATGGCACCCGTGAGGGTCCATTGGAAAAGACGAAGACAAATGGAATCATCCACATACGAGTTCGTCGAGCACTAGAGGTGATATGTCATCACATGGGCTTTAGGATCTTCTTTAGCTTTTCCATCAAACCTTGGGCAATCACTTGGTATCTTGGCTAGCACCGGTGGCTAGTAGAGCGAATGAAGAATCGGATCATTCATAAGATGTGATACATCTGGCAATTCAATTCTAGCCAAGAAAGGTAATTGAGTGTTAAAAGGCATGGGAGGTCAATGAGCAGGCCAATAGGGAGGAGCCCGTCCCTGCTGGTAAGGATTTTGGCCCCACAGTGGGGTATTTTGGCCATATGGTATTTAAGGCTGCCCCCATTATGGATTACCTTGACCAAAGGGAGGATTGAGACCTTGAATACCTTGAAATTATCCATGCAGAGGTTGCTGATAGGAAACATATGGGTTAAAATGCTGTTGAGCCTGTTGACCTTAGACATATGGATATGGGACCTATTGTCGTGGAACATAGGGCTGTTGGGCCTGTTGTCCCTAAACAAGAGGGTTCTGGACGTGCAGTCCTTGGGCATAAGGTTGATACACTTTTTTCCTTTGGACATAGGGATTTTGTACCTGGTGCCCTTGGCCGACACGATTCTAAACCTGTTGACCTTGGATAAGAGGATTTTTCACGTGCTGCTATAGGATTTCACCTTGACCTTTTCTATGCAAGGATTGACCTTGTTGATATCTATACAAGGGTTGCTGCTGCCCAGGTTTGTTTTGTTATTGAAAGGGCTGAACTTGTGGTTGCAAAAATTTTCCCTTGTGTTGTAGAGGTTGGCCTTGCGAGGGTATGGGTTGAGAGGTATGCAAAGAATATTACATCTACTGCTGCGTGGCTTGCTATAACTATTGAAAGGACTAACCTTCTGGTTATTGTAGGTTACCTTGCTACATGATAATCTGCCCTTGCTGTTGTGTGGAAAGCCCTTGCTACAACAATGGTTTCCCTTGTGGTAACAAATTCTACCCTAGTTGTTGTAGAGGTTATCCTTGCTATTGCAAGGGTACTTGAACAGTGCTTAATAAATTACTGAACTAAGTTTGGTTGTAGCCAAGCTAGATGTACTGCCCAAATTGGAGGATGTAATGCTAATTAGCCAATCCCTGGGAACCATCTAGAATGTAAGGATTTTGGTATTAGACCTGAGCCCCATAGGGTTGTTGATAGTGAACATTGCTTGATCTAGACAGACCAACAGGATTCTGAACCTATTGGTACTGGACATTGCTTGATCCAGTAGGGTCAGCAAGGTTATAAATAATACTAGAAGAGGGTTGGTTTATACCAAGCATGTGAGCTTGTGAGCCGCTCACATTAGTGGCTCCTGACACCATACAGACATTTAGGTTCTTCCCCCCAGGCGGTGGCACAATCTAGCCACTCACTAATGGGACAGAAGAACTAACATAAATAATATTTGAAACTGTCGGTTGTGACTGACGTGTAACTGGGTTTGATGATACAAGAGTATTCAGGATGGTGGGCTGCACCTGGACTGAAGTAACAACTGGTTGGGAAGTCGTGTTCGTGACGAACAAACCTAATGTAGGCCTGACACCTAACGCCCAAATAGAATTATGGTAGAGTGATGAGGCACAAGGTGTGCCTCAAACTAAGTGCCCTAAAGACACATAGTCGAGTGGCAAGCTTGTGGGAATACCTTCTGAATAGAGGAAACCCTCAGGGGAAACTGGAACTTCAATTCTTCCCCCTCAATAGTGTGTGGAGTAGAAACATCATACTCATCTAGAGAAGTGACTGGAGCATCGCCTTCAGGTTCCATGTTTGAAAACAAACAATGACGAATGGCCGAATGTGTACTGGGGGATAGTTCTGAGGGAACACCTGGTTAGTCGTACTGACTGTAAGGATGCTACGGTGATATCTCAACAATGTCAAACAAAGGGTTCGAGGGATATATAATCAGTCTAAGCTCACCGTCAGTGGTCGAAAAGTTCTCTAGATTTCGAGCTAGATTGCTCGGAGATTCTGGGCCAAGATTATCAGATGACCCTAAATTGAAGGTAGTCAGAGGACGAGATGACAAAGGTTGAATACTTAAAACAATTGTGAGTTCAACATTTTGGTCCTCAAGTGACTCTGGTAACTCAAGAAACAACTCCTCATACAATCTTTCAGACGGAGTAGAGGAAGAGGAAATGGGTGAACTAGATGGTTAAGCCACGATGACCTTGTCTTAGTCGACAGAAAAAATAAATGCAAGGCTTTAAAATGTCCTTTTAAGGGAACTCACAATTTGGTCAAAAAGACTAATAGGATGTTTTGGATTATGGGCAACCAATTATTAAGATGCATAAAAGACTAATGTTCTTTCATTTTTAAAGAGTCGAGAAAGAAACAAAGATGATTCTATCACTATCAATTAGAAACGAGCTCGAAAGGACAAGTGCTCGAATGATATTTTAAGTTTAATGAGTCAAAAATATCAAATGACTACTCTCGATGGTCTAGGTAAACATGATTACCATGCAACCGTGAACTGCAGAATACCTCCTGGTGAAACAAGAAGTACGAGGATGCAATCTCCTCGAATGTTGTGTTTGGTGTATCACGTTCACAAGGCGGCTAACTCGGCTTCCTAGGGATAAAAGGATTGTAGCCTAGTGGGTTCTCCCATTATATACTCGACAGTATGGGGAGCACAAATCCATGCTAACGTTGTCTAATGCCGAAGCTAGTGACAACTGCTAGGTTTATAGACGTCGGAACACGTCTCTAGCCTAGACCTTCTAGATATGATCGTTAATGTCAAATGAACCTTAGGTTAATTGAATTCATTTTAGAGTTGATCTTGAGTTAAGTTTCAGTTTTGAGGTCTTAGCAATGCTACTCGAAAAACCTGAAATGTAACCAAATGAGACAAGACCCTCTCAATTCGATGAAATGCCTACACTAGAGTGGGTAGAAACTACTCAATCAAGCAACTAAAAATGCAATGATCTTTCACTACTTCACTTTTTCAAAAAATACACTAATGAAATATGCATTCCAATCCCTAATTTCCTGACAAGCACTTATGTATGAGTCCTTTCAAAATGAAAAAAATTCTCTCATTTTTCAAATGTTGATGCAATTATAATTTTTAAGAGATGCAAATCATAATGATGCAACAAGCTAGAATTTCATATTTTCTCATGAAACAACGAAATGAACTTTTTGCATACAATCTTTCAATCATAAAATTTTTGAGACTATGAGCTCTTCAAGCATATGAAAACATTAAAACAAAAGTTCATTCAGATCAATGAAACACCAACTTTACCCAACACAAGACCAACAATGTAATATATGCCGGAAAAATATGTTCAAGCTAGTAAACAAAATCTTTTTCAAACTTGTGTAAAAGAGGTCAAAGTCATAGAAGGAGAAAAAAACAAATGCAAGGAGAAAACACACCCACACTCGGACTTGATGAGTCCACAAGCTGTTGAATGGGTGACCAACTAGATGCCCTAGTGTTGTAGGCCACTCAATGACTCAGTCAATTAAATAGCAAGATGACAAGCCAACAAGCAAGCAAAACTAAATGAAAAGTAGCCTCCTAATCACGGAGAAAACAATAAAAAATGCTCATAGGGTGAAAAGCACAAGAGGAGAACACATTGGCTAAGACTGGGGTCAAGCCCTAATCTTCACTTACAAGGATCAGTGCAACTGCCTAATTGACAACAATAGCCACAGGCTGGTCGACGTGATTGTTCCTCTGCAATTCACAGTAGTCAGCGTGACTGTCAGCTGATGAAACACACTGTCTGAGGGAACTAAATAAAAATAAATAAATAAAATCAAACCAATGACCAGATATACTACTATTAATTTTAGAATTAGGCCAATAAGCAAGAGAAAAGAAATAGAACAAAAGGGGAAATGTGAAACTAGCAAAGTTCTCATGAAATCATGAAATCTAAAACAAATAAAAGATGGGATCTCCCTAGCGGAGTCGCCAATTTGTCGTGAAGTAAAATTATAAGTGCGGAAACGAACGAATTCCTCTAGCTTGATAATGGGTCTAGCCACAACAGATACATTCTATGGAAGATTTCCTTAGGTTAGAACTAATCAATAGGGCCTACCTCTTAGTCACTTATCGTGCTTGATGCTTTCCTTGCTTGCTCGCTCCAACAATCTGTCGCTTCCTTCTTCAAGTTTCTGAAACAAGTAAGCAACAACAACACACAAACATAATAATAAACAAATTGCAATTCAACCTACTTAACGAGTCAAGAAGCATTAAGACACGAATATGTATTATTACAAAACATGTAGGAAATCAATTGGTAGTTGCATATATTAATATCAAAGAGAGATTACAACCATTTTTCTTGACGTCGCAATCTTCTCTGAAAAGACCACGTTCCCACACACTTCTGCTAGCATTCCATGATGGCTTCAAACAATAATAGTTTAAAGGCTCTTCCCTTTAGGCTTCACTCAAAACCAAACGCACTTCTCCCTCACACAACTAGATGGCTACAACTAGTAAAATCTTGCTCGTCTAATCAAAATAGTATACTCACACTCAGCCAACACTCTAACTAGCTTGTGCTTGGGAAGAAGGGAGGTTTATATAGGAAATATGTATGGGAGATGGATCATCTTTTCATGGGAGAAGGACTTATCCCTTCAAGTATTTCCATCATTATAGGGAAAAGGAACCCAACTGTCATCCTCGACCCCATCCGGCCAAACAATTTACGAGACTTCCGCTACGGAGCTTCTCGAGTATGGAAGCTTCAGCTTTAATCTAAAAAACTTTCCATAAGAGGACCGGTTCGATCACAGCTCAATCGCACTAATCGACGTGGGGAATAGTGTTAGGCACTGCACATCGGCGTGAGGCAGAGAAATTTCATTAGCGTCAGCCTTGTAAACTAGGCCAAACAAAAGTTGGAGGGGAAATGGTGCAAAAGGGAAATTAGTTGCTTATGAAGAGGGACATAATGGGAGTTTCTTCATGAAGGCAAAGCATGTGGGGTTCACTGTAGAGGTCCTCCACGATCAAGGAATGGGGAGTACAGGGATAGTGACAAAAAGATGTGTAGCACCTCTTAGTTTAAATATAACATTATTGTTATGCTTTAGAATCCACTTAATTTTTGTTTTAGTCGTAAATTGTAGTATTTTGAAAAATTTAATTATGGATTGTGGCGGTGGAGAATCAATATCAATTTGTGCTCACCAATGACAAAATAATATCTTATTGAAGTTAAATTGTAGTTATTCTTGCAAATATATGTGTGAAGGATAGGTTGAATATATTCCTAAAAGAAAAGGATAAGTATTAAAAATGAAATTTCTTTATTTACTTATTCATTAGTTATTTGTTGTTTGAATTGATAACCATTTTAATTTATTATTAATAATTTTTACCAATTTTTTTTTTATTGATGTGAAGTAAAATTTATGTAGTTAAGTCTCCACACTTACATTTTTACTCCAAATTCTTAATGTGTTGAAGGAAACATTAATATTGATGTTCCTATCTATTTTTTATGCAAATATTTGCTCAAATTACAAAAATAGACCTAAACAAAATTCCACATAAATAATTTCAAAATATTAATAAAATGTAATAAAATTCAATCCATAATGCTAAAATATGGAGAAGCTCCAAATTTTACTCATCAAAGACAAAATAATACATTGTAAAAATAAAATGGAATGTCAAAACAACTATTTTGCCAATATTAAAAAAATCATAAAAATAAATTAAACTATAATGTTATTTTAAACATTGTCATCATTATTATTATCATGCAAGTGAAACATATATATACATTTAAAAATTCTTAGCCATGTAAATTGATACTCACTTTACTAGGTAGATTATTAACTATTATTATGCAAGTGAAACATATATATACATTTGAAAATTCTTAATGATGTAAATTCATACTCATTTTACTAGAGAGATTATTAACCTATAAATAGACTTTGTTACAATAGCATTGGCCAATATACATATAAATAAGTTTTCCTACAATACCATGGGTCAATATCATGGTTGGAACTTGTTCATATAACATTTTCTTTTCGAACAATCAATTTAATTAAAAGGGAAAAATGTACATAACTACTATGCCATAAATCTTAACGTGTGATTTATAACTCTTACTAAAAATATTTTAGAATATTCCATGGATATTGAATCCCTACCATCCACTTAATTATTATTTATAATAAAATTAAATTTTTGAATACCTATTTGAAAGTAGACACACCTAGCCCATAGGGCTTTGGATTGAAAGTGAATGGGTACACTGTTAAGGCACTCCTTGCTATAGGTCACTCGTTCAAATGCCCCGTGGGTGATTACCTACAAAAAAAAAAAAGTAGACACAACTATTGGTATAATAATAATAATGATAATTTAAAATAAAATTACACTTTCATATTTTTTTAATTCTTAACAATGAAAAGTGTATGAAGAGTTAACTGCCTAATTGACATCCACTATGGATTGATCCCTAGGTGTGTTTACTAGTTATTCCAAGCTAATAATATTATAATAATGAAAATAGTGTAATGAAATGTTATTATTACATTAAATTAAACATAATGTCATTTTATCATATGCAAGTTTATATCCTAATATTAATAGTAAGCACATATTATTTTCTTCATATTACACATTAATAAATTTGATTCTATTAATGTTTGATAAATGCAAGATTCACATGGATATATCCTACTTTAATTTTTTAAATGTTTACACATATATTTCTTATTTATTTAATTTATTTATTATTTTAATCTTATGTCATGTGACTTTACAACATCATTTATATATTAAATGGTAAAGAACTCCTTTATTATTCCCTGCAGTTGCACGGTAATAACCTATTCAAAAATATTGATATTGACATTAATTTTAAATTTACTAAAATTTAAATGATTTTATTTAATGTTTATCTTTGAAAAAAAATTAATTTACTTTTTTTTATTTTTTTTCTACATTCTAATTAGTTAAAGCCTTATTGTGTAATGCTAATATGTACATTAACATATTAAAGGCATTGTACAACAACTAACTTAATTAACTTTAAATATATATAAATTTTATGCATAATCTTTATATATATATAAAGAGGCAAGAGTTAACTGGCTTGCCATTGGGCATTAAATGTCCTACTACATTCGCTCCCCATAGCTGCTTTTTAACACAGGCCATTACTTTTTAACACAGGCCATTATTTTTTATTTATCTATCACCAGACGGGTTAAAAAGTATCAGGGGCTCATGTAGCCCAGAATTTAATGCCCAATGACAGGCCCATTAGCTCTTGACATATAAAAATACCACCCATAACCTAAAAGTGACATCCAGTGGTGGAGCTGGGCCAATTGTTTCACGGTACAAAGAAATTCAAACCAAAAAATAAATATTTTGCTGGCGGCCACCACCAAAACTATATGTCAGACTCTGTTAATTTATGAACTATGGTAGTGGCTTCTGCCATTGTCGAAAAGTGGAGTACTTATAACAACCTTAATTTGTAAGAAATTGTGACCATCGACCCACGTGTACCATGCTTTCTTGTCTAACTTCAAGTCTTTTTATTAAATGTATGAGAAACAATTTCAGTGAAAGGGTTATTACGCCGTAAGGCGTTCCCCTTTGAAACGAATTTCCCCAGCCGTCGCCCTGTCCTATTATTCACCGTAGATTTATGGTGTTAGACGATTGAACAAAAGTTGATCGTTGATCAAAAAACGGTTCATGAAGCAAACGGTTCGGGAAACTGAAACGCGGTTCTCGCTCATGGCAATGGCGGTCATTAGATGCTTATTAGTCGCCCATGTTTTAATTTCCCTGAGTTGCAGTTTGAAAAGACTTTGAGAATAAGAGAAGTCGGATGTTCAGAAAACGATGGATGCGGCAGCCATTGCTGCTGCAGTTTCTCCAACCGCACCTTAAAATTTGGTGACTCAGGAAGCTTCTTCATCATCCCCCGAGTTTCATAATGATATCCTCCAGAGTAGCCACGAGTAGCATCAGCACGCAGATACAGCATCAACCATGGATATTTCTTTGAAGTTCTTAATGTATGGTGAAATACCCAACTCCCTGTTTTAGGATTCTTCTCCCATACCACCGAATAATAAGAGACATTTTTTTGTCTACCTGATTTGAAATCAGCATCGAAATCATATGATCCACAGAATTTTCCTTTCAATTTGCCTGTTGATTGAAGCTTTGATGGATTATGATACACAAGAGGCTGGTTCATGCAGCCTTTGCCGAAACAGGGGAATTTTTTAGGTTTTCTAAAAGGACCTCTCTTTTTACCGTTTGCAGGACATAAAGCTGCTTCTGTATCAAAGTTCCCATTCTTTAACATGATCATCCAAAACTGCCATGGTTTTGATGCAGTACGAACTTCACACAAGGAACCAAGGTATAACTCCTTTTCTACTGCATGAAGGTCTGGATTATTGTAAGATTTGAAGGATGTATCAGGGAATTGTTGGCCTGCATGTAATAAATTGTCGCGCCTTTTGACTCTATGATTTACCCTACACTTCCTTGATTCTGTTCATGACGAAATATACATCAGTAGCATGCTTGCAGAGATGGATTTAGCAAATAAATCTGCATATCAGAGAATATTATGTAAATGAACAATATTTGAAAGGAATACTATTTAGCAAGCGCATTAAAACTTATGATACATAACATTAAAACTGGTTATGTATGATTCCCAATTTCTTTAATTTCAAAAAACCAGAAGGATGCACTAGTATAAATCGTCTGCAAATGTACGTTTCGCTTCAGTGACACGGAATAAAATAATTGAATGGCGAATCCCATCTCTTCCCTTGCTGAATAAGCCAATTTCCCATAAGCTCACAAAAATCATTTTGCTTTGAAGTTTCATAGATGCAAATATGTACAGACAAAAAATAAGTTGAAGTCTGTACCTATCTCTCTTGATTCAGATTTATGCTAATCCATCAGGGTAAGTTTTATTTTCTGGGTGTAAGTTTTAACAATGTGTGCCATTCTTTGCCAATCGGTTATCTTTCTACCTTTGTTAACAAATTAAGTTCACCAATTGGCCAAGGTTTTCTAAAATACATTTATGGAAGATAGAGCCCAGGTTTACCATGCTTGCCAAATTTACAAGGGTTATTAATAAATTACAGTTTTTTCCTAAAATAGTAGTCCATGCCATACATATATATTTTTATTTTGTAAAGAGGAAAGATTCATCAACTGTACTGTATTTCATTTCTTAAGAGTTCTCTGGTTTCAAGTCACTATATTTCATTTCTTAAGAGTTCTCTGGTTTCAAGTCACTAGGCGTATGTGTGTGGCACCAAGATCCATGCAGTATTTTTTGTAGAATGGAACTTGTAATATACTACAGACCATAAGAACCACGTGTTGCCTATGACAGCAATGATTTATAAGTTAGATTTTTGTAGATCAGCTTGATGAATTTGCTAATTTACATTCATGGCCAACATTCCCCACGACCCCAAAACTTTACAAGAAGGGTTTCAATCAAGCTTACACCCTAGATCTCGCCCCACCGAGGCTTACAATTCAAGCCTGGACCACATTGTAGCAATCTAATAACTCATTCAGGCTGCAATATATTAATTCACAGTTACTTTGTAGATCAGCTTGATGAATTTGCTAATTTACATTCCTCTTCGTACATTCGTTGAATTTTTCTGCATGAATTTCAGCCATAGCCCTTTCAGTGAAGAACGGAGACCCATTTCAGTTTTAAAAAACACTATTTTGCAGGCCTAAATTTGAGAAGTAGCTTCACTTACAGTCCATCCTTCACTAACAATGGCAGCAGGTCTCCATTTGACAATACTATATGCTGTTTTTAGCCTTTTCTTTGCAGTCCTTTGAGATTGAACCATTTTCACTAATTGGTTTTTGTGGTTCCATCAAATTTCATTTTTATGGAACAGGGCAGCCATGCTTACAAGTAACTGCTATAAAATTTCTTCATTACTTGTCAAAAAATTTACAAAGTAAATTAAGTTGGATTATTTTACAGTGCACAATTCCTTCTGGGCAAGTAAAGTAATCTGATCTTGAAGTTCCTAAAGCTTCTAAGGGAACTTCAGCTTTCTAGATAAATACCAGTCAAGATTGGTCATGGCATGCTATCTAAGGCCAGGATCTGCTACTTTCCTTAATAATGCAGCATTTAGCTGTTCTTGCGTATATACAATACCTGTCATATTCAGAATAACCGTTTGAATCATCAACTCTTTCACTGTGGATACACTGGCATGATGAACTTCAAGTTCAAGCTCTTTAAATGCAACCATCATTCTTGCAACGGGATGGTTCTGCTTAGGACACTGAACTCTGACCATGGCCTCTCGACCGAGGATTCGAACGTCAAGCTCAATATTAGGACACTGAATTTTCGAACCAAAGCCTTTGACATCTGCTGGTTTTCTTTTTCTTTCTGTTGGAAAATGTTTGTAAGTCATAGACTTTAAGTTTGTTTTGTTTCTGGTAAATATAGCATACAGGAACCTGAACAGTTTTTGAATCACTTTTTTTGACATATATCCACTTTATGGAAATAGTCCTTTATTGGTTCTGAACTGTAGAGAGTCTGTAGGCAGGTTACATCACATGTATTTTTAAATTGGCATGCTAACGAAATAATGTCATGGCATGATGATGTGGCACAAAGTCATCTCTACGATGATGTAGCATGGTTACATGGTGCTGACATGGCATGTATACATGATGTGGATTAAGGTGCCCAAGAGAAGGAGGCTAGGTGGCAACCAATGGTTAGAGGTGATGTGGATGGAAAAGTACTGAATAGTGGGATGTTGAGAGATTAGATCTCAAAGTATTAGGGGATCAAGCTTCACACTATTGGATGATCAGGAGATTAGGTACCAAGGATATGGATGTTTTCTATTGGGATTCTATCTTGATACTTATATAACCTGATACTATTATGATGTGGACTAGGTATAATGATGTGGATCCATTATAATTGTGTCCCTATGCAATGTGCAGATGTGGACAATGTTTGCCACATGTAAAGTACATATGCTAACATAGCACTTAGCGAGAAATTTTTTCATATGGGCTTAATTTTAAGCTTGAATGTAATACCCGATAAAAGATGAAATACTTACAAAAAGTATTTGTAAGTCATTGGGTATTTACATTCTTCTCTATTGATTTCTTTTGTAATATTGTGTGGATTAGTTGACTTAGGCTTTCGTTTCTTGTCATATGGAACTTGGATTCCTGAAGAATTTGACTGAGGCTTTAGTTTCCTGTCAAATGGGACTTGGATTCCTGAATTCTTCTGGCAGGATTTTTCAAAAATTGCCTTCTTTCAACAAGAATTAGAATGAAATTATCATAAGGCTCCATATTTCCTGCACATAAAACAAATTTATCAAAAAGAACCAATTTCTTCCTTAACCTGATAGAGTCCTTTCTCTGTCACAAAGATAAAGATCATACAGAAAATTGTTAAGACTGCTTGCAACCAGGAATCCTTTACATGAATCATTTGTTTCTGTTTTCCTTTGCTTACATACTGTTCACAATATTATGTCCCTTCACAACCTTCGGCAGTATTCTTGAGCTTCCCATTCAAGTCTCTCTCATTGCCTTTCAAGACAATGTCCCCCTTGACATAATTTTGCTGTTCATCTATCAGAATTTCTTCCTTCATGACAGATTCTGCTATAGAAACTCTCGGCTGGTCTTCACTTTCTATTGGCATCCATTCACTAAACATTTTATTAGCTATTTTATTCTCATAATCAATTAATAAATTCTGATTTTCTGAAAGTGAATCATTTACCTTTGGATCTATAACTACTATCTCTGTATCATCTTCTTGTCCCAGCTTCACAAATTCTTTATCTCTAAGCATCACTTGCTTCCCACTCATTAACAGTACATTAGATTACTCCTTGGCTTCTTCATCCTTTAAGGGTAACTCATGCTTCTGATCATTCTTTTCAAGGGTCTAAGTGTTCTGTCTCCCATCATAAATGTTTTTCCTGTCATATTGCCAAGGTCTGCCTAGTAGAACATGGCAAACATCGATAGGCATTATGTCACACAGCACTTGATCTTTGTAACTTCCAATATAGAACTCAACCTGACATTGTTCATTTACCAACACTTGGTGACGAAACCTTGTACGGAGTAGGATGTGGCATTCCTCCCAGCTCCAAATTTGTTCACCATTTCTGCAGAAACTAAATTATCAGTGCTGCCATTATCAATGATTAATTTACAACACTTACCTTCTGACTCCCAAGCTATTCTAAACAAGTTCTTTCTTTGAATTGGTTCACACACTTCCTTGTTTGGCTTCGACAATACCCTGTTCATCAATAGAATTTCTCCTATTTCTGGAACTTCAGTATGTGCTTCTTCTTCTTTAAGTTCATTTTCGGCTTGTGCAATTTGTACCTTTCTCTGTACTACAACATTTTCCAGACAATCCACTTTATGGAAATAGTCCTTTATTGGTTCTGAACTATAGAGAGTCTGTAGGTAGGTTACATCACATGTATTTTTAAATTGGCATGCTAATGAAATAATGTCATGGCATGATGATGTGGCACAAAGTCATCTCTACGATGATGTAGCATGGTTACATGGTGCTGACATGGCATGTATACATGATGTGGATTAAGGTGCCCAAGAGAAGGAGGCTAGGTGGCAACCAATGGTTAGAGGTGATGTGGATGGAAAAGTACTGAATAGTGAGATGTTGAGAGATTAGATCTCAAAGTATTAGGGGATCAAGCTTCACACTATTGGATGATCAGGAGATTAGGTACCAAGGATATGGATGTTTTCTATTGGGATTCTATCTTGACACTTATATAACCTGATACTATTATGATGTGGACTAGGTATAATGATGTGGATCCATTATAATTGTGTCCCTATGCAATGTGGAGATGTGGACAATGTTTGCCACATGTAAAGCACATATGCTAACCGGGAAATTTTTGCCACATGTAAAGTAATTAGCACTTAGCGGGAAATTTTTTCATATGGGCTTAATTTTAAGCTTGAATGTAATACCCAATAAAACATGAAATACTTACAAAAAGTATTTGTAAGTCATATACTTAGTATGTTTTGTTTTTGGTAAATATAGCATACAGGAACCTGAACAGTTTTTGAAATACTTACAAAAAGTATTTGTAAGTCATATACTTAGTATGTTTTGTTTTTGGTAAATATAGCATACAGGAACCTGAACAATTTTTGAATCACTTTTTTTTGACATATATCCACTTTATGGAAATAGTCCTTTATTGGTTCTGAACTGTAGAGAGTCTGAAAAGACACCCTTTCTGGAGCTTTCAAGAGTTTAGATTTTCCTGGTTCTGAAGTTTATAAGGGAGATATGCAGATCTAAATACCCCAATACCTTTTTGCCTTGTAAGTGCAGTAGTACATTCTGAGTGTGATTTCTTTCCTACTTGACTGGAAATGACGATTTTGATCAAGGGAAAAAAGAATAGTGAGATCATTTAAAAATTGACACAACTCAAAATGTATTACTCATGGCTCTGGATCCTTAACAAAAAAAGAAATGGGGTTCTTTGACAAGGTACCTACTATCTGATCTCTAATACAAAAGGGTCAGAAAATGGAAAAGAAAATATTAAAAAGGCATGTTGACACCTGACCACCTAGCCCTAATGGCCACCATCTTTAAAGCACAGGAAGGGATTGGAGGAAGATGGAGACAGAGTAGCAGCCACACAGACAGCCAAAGACTGTATTTTCTGAGATCGACAGGAAGTACAAAGTAACATCTGTGGGCAGAACTTCTTCTGTATCATTCTAATATATTTCTGGAATTTTGTCTGCTCCAAGAGGATTTTCTCCAGTTGAGATCTCCTTTGTTAAATTTATGGTGTGGATTTTTTTGGTTGTTGCAGTTAATAATGTATCTGCAGTTCTATTGATGGCACAATGAGTCGTAATTATGACTGGGAATATGCTCAGGTCGAACGATAACAATAAGTATGGTTTAAACTTTACATAGAAGGTTATTCCAATTTCCTTTTGCTGAAATACAGTGCACAATTACTATAACAGCAGATTAGAGGTGTAGTTAGATGCAGAGCCTTCTACACAAAAGGCTTTATTCTTAGTGTGCCTTGCAAGTAGCAAAATCTGTAGCAGATCACCCTTGCTCACACAAAATCCACTTAGCTGTTAAATCCAAAGAGTAGCAATAAGTCTGTAAATGTATTTGGCTGTTCCCTTTTTCCTATCTAGCATTTTGGTTTTGTAGCATTTTCTGTTAGGTTTAGATAAGAGGGGCTGGAAGGTTGTACTCTGCATCTAGAAATTTCAGTTGTTTGAGTGTGTCATGGGATCTCTGTTATTTGCTGTTACCTTTCAGAAAAATGCTTCGTTAAAGAATTTGCATCATTATGTTTGGGTTTATCTTTCTGGAATTCGTGCTTTTAATCGTTAATAGCATGTCTTAGCTTTATAAAATATATTCAATTCTAACTGAAAAAAAGTATTGACAATGCAGAAAATCAGTGGCAGATGCAACTGATGCAGCTAGAAGTGCGTCTGATATTGTGCTTACTGAGCCAGGGCTGAGTGTTATTATTAGTGCTGTTTTAACAAGTCGGGCAATCTTTCAGAGAATGAAGAATTACATGGTATGTAGCATGGTATTTTTGGTTTGCTTACGCACATGTTTACCTCTCACACGAGAACTATTAACTGGTCTGTATGCCCACAGATATATGCTGTGTCAATCACTATTCGTATTGTGGTAAGTACTAAGATATCTCTAGTTAATTCACAGCACGTGCAATTCTATGCTGTCAATGGCACACCTGTACATCTCTGCATGTCTTTTCCCATATGTTTATCATCTCATCATCTTCTGATTCCACTGATTACTCCTCCAACTTCCAAGTCAAGTCCTTCATCTCCAGATCTGATCTGCTGCCCGCACCAGTCATTGTGCCCTTTCCTCTGTCCCATGATTAATGTCCTTCCAGATCTTCTTCACTGAGCAATCAATCCAGTTCTGATAGGCCTTTCTACCCCCATTTTGTGATAGGCCTTTTCTACCCCCATTTTTTGATAGGATCTGATCCTCTCACTGTGTATGGGCATTGGGTTTTGAATTACAGTTTCTGTAATTGGTTTGGAGAGTGTCTGTTCATGGATTCAAAAATGTTTCAGTTGGACCAGATGGATCAATTTGGGCTTGAGCCTCTGCTGATATGGATATTCAATATGACTGTAGTCAACCCTGAGGAATTGTTGCAGCTTGACTCTGCCTGCCCATCACTGTTTGGTGGGTTGATGCAGTTTGATTCTAACAACAAGCACAACAATTCAGACTCCTCCCCCTGTCAGTCTCCTGATGGTCCGGTATTCCCTGCATTTGAAGGGTTGAATTTTTGCAACAACCTGAGCATTAATACAAATTATGTGTTGCAGAGAGGCAATGCAGCAGGTTCATGTGACAGCATTAACGATACTGATACCAACAGCAACATCTCACCTGCAGGCTCTGAAGATCTCAGAAAGTCAAATAGCTGCAACAGCAGTGAAGCCACCCAGGACCACAAGAAAGTGGCAACAAGAGATGTGTTTAAAAATTACAAAAATTTATTGATGGCTTTGATATATTTATGTCAAATCTCAACTGTGATATCAAGCTTCACTGTAACTTGTATATTATGTATCAACATTATTAGATATGCATGTGATAACATTGAACGTACTGCTCTATTCCTCCATGGCAAGCAGTTGTTGTGGTTCCACCATTGAAATTTTCTCTTGGGTGGGTTCCTAGGTGCATGAATAAATTAGAGCCTGTTCTCCTCGTTTTCTACTTTGTAAGACATTACATTTGTTATTGAAATGGAAATGTCAAAAAAAATATGGAGATGCATCAATCTCTTCTTTTTTATAAAACTCTTGGCTCTGCGATATTTTTCAATTCAATTCCATTTGTACATTGGTATGCATTTAGTATCAGTTGGCTCACGGCCTTGGATGTACTGATACAACCTGAATCAACAACACATGGTTGTGGTTGCAATGTGGTATCTTTTTCAATAACACGAATTGAAATGAAATGTTGTCAAACAATTGAATTCGCTCTGGTTTATCGATGAAATGTAATCAAACAATTAAATTCGTTCTTGTTTATCGATAAAATAGGATCAAATAATTGAATTAGCTCTTTAAAATATTTTAAAATTCTACCCTCCATCATCCAAATAACATCCAAGTCACTCAAATGCTATCCATATCACTCACAATGAAGAATGGACATCTTCAATGGTATAGATTTACATGTGCATTTTTAGCTTTTTCGGTGGAAGTACTCTCGTATAAATGCCTTGGCATTTCTCTTTTGGCTTGCTATCTTTTTGAAACTTTACATAAATACATATCAATCACAGCGAGCCATCCGAACCCTCAGAAACCAGGAAGGCTAAGTTACATAGCCATATATCATGCTCTAAGTAATTTCCACTGAACAAACTTTAGCAGTCTGTGACATGTGGCAACATCACACTAAAATGAATTCTAGGAACTGCATCATTTGTGTAAATTGGCTGCTTGTTTCTTACAAAAAAAAATGCTAAGACTCGGTATCATGAAATATTCGGCACACTGGCATGAGAAGACATCGGTAAAGCTGCGAGTTTCATACTTTGGCATTATTGATTATCATTATACTTGTAAAATGAATCATTGAAATACTCGGCCATGGAAAGACTGGGTAACTTTGGTTTGTACATGGAGTGGAATAAATTTGAAGAGAAGGGTTACATTTATATTTTGATATTTAGTTTGTAGGAATAAATTTGAAGATAAAGGTTACATTTATATTTTGACATTTTAATTTGATATTAATATGATAAATTAAATTGTTTTTAATCTAAAAATGAAAAAAATTTGAAAAATTATCTATATTTTACACATTAAGTTTTTTATTAAATCAATTTTATACATTAGATTAGAACATATATATAGATTCACTAATATTATTAATCTATAGGAATGAAGGAGTTTAATAAGATTATTTACTATACCTTTTATAAAAATTATATGGAGCAACTTTAATTGGAACATTTGTTTATAGTATATATAGGAATCATATGGAGATAATTCAATATAATTATTTTTTTATCTGGTAGCTATTATTCTTCATATATAATGAAATTGTTTTACTAGACATGGAAGTTTGCACATTTATCAGTGGTCTACTTACAATAACTTCTACAACAATCATTTCAATCAAGAATAATTCGGTCCTTGAAAGTGAGTTCAATTTGAAAAAATAATATGGCACAAGTATGTTAAGAAATGTCAAGTTCTCATGTACAAATCATTGAAGCTTCAAATAATCATTAATGGCATGTCTGTGTAGTCCAATGTGTCGGTAAGTGAAAAGGCAGTGTTGAATGTGTGAATTGCATTAAGCTTACATCTTGATGCAGTTCATCACGGACTGGCATAATCAAGACGATAGCTATAGCTAAGGATTGTCATATACAAGCTTGAAGCATCTGTGAGTGGGAAAGTAACCAATCATCCAGAAGCATTAATTCAGTCTTCTAGCAAAGAAGAAATTTAGTAACACATTGTTCACCAGACAAAGTATTATAATTATCTTACAACAGTAGGGTTATATGTATACTTGATAGGCATTGCTGATTTTGAGTGAAAAGACAAAGGACATAACAATAATAAGGATATCAACAGTTGGGCCTTCATCATTTCACTATATCATTATTTTAGGATATATTCATGAAAGAATAAGGAGAGGGATGGGGTGCCCTATTTATTTCCTACTTAATGATACTTTATCTAGGTCAGTTGTGTCCTTTGGCCGTCAACTCTCGTTTATTGTCTTTATATGCAGGGAATGTAGATTTTTTAACATATTGAGCATTTGTTTTGGGAAACTTTAGTTCGGGATTCGAAGTGATATTGACCTGGGGACTATGGGGCAAAGATATGAATAAGTCATTATAGGTTGGCCTCTTATACTTGTTCATGACATTGATGATTGCATCAACTGTCCTACAGTTTTTATCTCCCCAAAAAGGAAATTAGAATAGGAATTTTACATTGCACTGTTGTAGCATGTGCAGTATTTCTTTTTCTTAATAGGTTGGATACACTTCTACGAGGGAAGATATAGTATAGGAAGTTTCCATCAATCTCATATCTTGCATGCCTGTATCATACTGTGATATATTTTATGGCTTTAAGAATGTGATTCACATGAACAACTCATGGTGATATAAAAGTAGTTGGAAGAGATATGAGTTCTCCCATGTTGTATGAAACAAAATGTATATTATGTTGAGCTGATCCGTGTGTGCTTTGCAAGAAATTATACATTATTAACTGTAAAGCACTGTGATTCTTGTTGGCTTCTTCATTTACCAATTGTAGCTAGCTGTTTCTTGTCTGCCTGACATAAAGATACAAAATCTCTAAATTTTCTTTATAGACAATCTTTTAACCAATAGAAATTTACATGCTTGTCTTTATAATTGAAATTCATCGTACAAGGTTTCAAAGACTGGAAAAGTTTAGAGTTCTAATCTCTTTTCTGTTATGGTTTTCCACTTTAATGCTTTTGTGGCAGAATTGAGGAAGAGATTGCAAGGCAAACTGCTATTGTCAAAATGAGCGTCAAAGATACTGAAGAATATGAACAACAGAGGCAAGAGCTTATTGAAGCTCATGATAAAAGGAGAAAGGAGTTAAAATTAATACACTTACAAGAGGAAGTAACTTTTTAGAAGGAACTTGAGCAAGAAAGGCTTCAAATCTTGGAGAAGTATGCCAAGAGAAGGCAAGAGGCAGCACAAAGCATCAACTTGTAGTTAGAACAGAACCAACAATGGAACTAGATAAAATATATAATAGGGTGGTTTTGTCAACATTTTCTAAAACCTCTGCAGGGCATACAACCATATGGAAATGTACAAAGGACATAAGCTGTTGACCCTCCTTCAGTTTTGAGAAGAATCTGTCTTCAGTTTTGAGAAGAATCTGTCTCATACAATAACTTATGTTCTTTATTTATTAACTTTATTTATTAAGATTATGGCATCTTCAAAGGCATCATGGGCATGTAGGGCTTCATTGATATATGCATACATTGCATCATTCTAGGGCAAACCATGTACCTAAGAAAATTAACTTCATACTAGGTTAGAGTTTGTCATTATTATGCATCAATGTTCCTAGGAGGGTTTCATGGTATGGAATTCTTCATCTCACATTAGATTACGCATCAACTATTTTTGGCCTGTCATCATATAGATATGGATATAGCTAGGGTTTGCATCAGAAATGACTTATACTTCACCAATGTTGTGAAAAGCAACAAACTAGACGTAAATAACCTTCTTTTGTTACTTTCATTTATTCCCATGGCATCCATCCAGGTGGAAATCAACACTATTAAAGAGGTAGCATCTGAAACTTGAAATTAAAATTAAATTCATACGAAGCTACAATAATATTCGCTGAACCACTCGTAGGTTAAGAATAATTAGTTCACCTCAAATATAATGTACATAATTGGACACATGAATTCAGTTATAACATGATTGGACATCTAAGGTGAATGATATTACAAAACCAAAAAAAAGTACATTAACGAGTATTTTACTGAAAGAACCACGGTATGAGAATCCCAAGAAAAATGACAACCATGGTGTATACACATAGTCGAGACCTATATTGATGCTGATCAAACTAAATGATTCACCTTTTACCTTGTCAAAATTACAGTGAACTAGGGAGGCTTCTCTGCAAGATTTTTGAGCATAGGAATAAAATCTTAAATCAAACTAAATAATTCTTTTCTTTCAGTCCGATAGACCAAAGTTTGGTCTCAATGGACGTTAACCACCACCACCATCATCATCAATAAAAAAATGAATATGTTCTAAAGTAATTAGAAGTAAAAAAATGTGTAAGTAAGATGTTTAAATCTTATAATTTGATTATTGATAAAATATTTTAATAAGAATTCTATAATAAAAACAATGAATATGTTGTAAAGAAATTGGAAATAAAAAAATGTGTGAGTAAGATGCTTAAATCTTAAAATTTGGTTATTGATAAAATATTTTAATACGAATTCTATAATAATAAATATGTTGTAAGGTAATTGGAAGTAAAAAAATGTGAGTAAGATGTTTAAATCTTATAATTTGGTTATTGATAAAATATTTTAATACGAATTAATATTGACATATACTTGAAAATATGTTAACAATAGAAAACCATTTTAATTTGTGTCATGTTATGTAAAATGTTTTAATGTCAATTGTGTATATATATCATTTAAAAAAAAATGTATATATCATGAAAAATTAAGTTTTTATGGTTAAAATGTTTATTTTGTTATATACTCATTTTATTAAGCGTTTAAAAATACAATTTAAACAATGAAAAATAACACATTGTATTTTATATTGTAAAGAAATTTGAACGTGAAGAAAATTAATTCCTCTAAACTCATGTTAGATTTGTATTTAAAATAGATATATATTATTAAATTATGAGTAATTATTATAAAATTTAAAAGTATTAATTTAATATTATTTTTAATTGGAAAAAAAATATATAGAAAGGAAAAACAAACATAAGAAACGAGATAATAATAGCTCAAAATCTTAAGTAAAAATCTACCCCGTTGGGAATTATTATTGAAATATTATACATAACATATTATTCTTTTGAGAAATAAAGGTGACAAAGAATAATCACCGATTTCAAAAATCGAAATAATGCGAGCCATGTAACGCTGTTAATATTTTTTTTTACATAAATCTATACTTTATAAAAGTTAAGTGCAGAAAGATTCCATGTCAGAGAATTGAATTCGTTACAGCTTCTTGTACTGTACACTGCGTAAATGCCTTCCCACAAAGCGTCGCCTGCTGTTTTAGCTGCCGGAAAGGCGATAAAGGTGCCCGTCGGAGATAAACGCAGTGCCCCCATGACATACATGGCATACATAGCTGGCCAGTCTACATAAGGGCATTTAATACCCAATGTATGGCTGGTTAGCTCTTGCCCTATATAGATAGCCTCTCATTATGTATATTGTATCATCATACTTATTGAATACATTTATTGTTTCATACCTTAACTTCTTCATGGATTTATGTTACTGCCCTTGCGCATTCTATTCTCGTGAACACAGAGATAAGTCTCGTGAATAGGAAATCGATACAATCTTTACTATTCACTCAACCTGTTCATTATTTTGATTTTAGTCAAGAAATTTTGTGAGTTTCCATTAGAAGGTATAAATGTTTCTTAATTAATTTTGTGATTATGCAATAATTATAGTTAGTTTCTTGCTTGTAAATTCCAGTATCCTCAGTGACCATTTTTCTACTGAACTCTAGAGCTTCAAAGATTTAATTCCTTTGTCTGATTCAATAAATGCTGTAATCCGACACATATGGAGGCACTGGTCTCTCTGCATCTTTCAAGTTATGATCTATGGTAGGGAATGTGTACCACAGGGTCTGATTTACGTACCCGTACTAGGTATCATACTCAGATCATACTCAGGTACGTGTGCCCATAACCTGTCATACCCTGGATAGCGTGGGATATCGGCTAGCTAAATCACCTCATTACTCACTATCATCCTGGATAAGACCGTTCACAAATTCCTTTCGCAATCGCACCCCCTCCCTCATAACTCTAATGCTGACAGCTGTAAACGAAGTTAATTCCAATAGAAGCCCATTATGTTGAGTACTACATCACGCAATGAACCCATTATGAAAACTTAAACTTCCTACCAAGCTCTTCCCCCTCTTTTCTCCCTCTGCATCTCATTCAAAACAGATTTTGGGTTCACCTCTAGAACCCCACCACCATGCCCATTCCCTCTACAGGGAGATTAAAATTTGAATTTTAAAGTTTGAATGGGCATGCTGCATTTGATATCTGCAGTTAGCAAATGTCCGGATTCGTTTACGATCAATTTGACTCTCCGCCACCTTTACCAGTGGAAAAGGAAAAGCTTTGTATTGCAAACGAGGATCCTAGCGGCGTGGCCATACTGAATACATATTAGTTTTTTTTGCATGCACTCTGCCACCTTTATCTATTCTTCCTTCCTTGCAAGAACACCAAGAGACCGTACTGAATCCCTTTCACCTGAATTTTGCCTTCTAGTCTATCTGCGTTACATTGCAAAGATAATTACGTCGTAAGGCGTTTTTACGCCGTAATGTGTTTCCCTTTGAAATGAATTGTCCCAGCCGTCGCCGTGTCCTGTTGTTCACCGTAGATGTTGTCGCCGTGTCCTATTGTTTACCGTAGATTTGTGGTGTTAGACGATTGAACAAAGTTTGATCGTTGATCGAAAAAATGGTTCATGAAACTGAAACAGTTCATGAATTTTCGTCTCGCGGTTCTCGCTCATGGCAATGGCGGTCATTAGATGCTTATTAGTCGCCCATATTTTAATTTCCCTAAGTTGCAGTTTGAAAATACTTTGAGAATAAGAGTCAGAAAACGATGGACGCGGCAGCCATTGCTGCTACAGTTTCTCCAGCGACATCGGAACCTGGATTTTCTTCCCCACTCTATGCTATTCTTCCCCACTCTATGCCTTACGGCGTTTCCTTTGCAACATAAGATGCAAATGCTAGTTTATGCTCATTCTTATGGCTTAGTTTAAAAATGTGCCAACCTGTACCACGCTTTAGTGTCTAATTTCAAGTCTTTTTATTAAATGTATGAGAAAGAATTTCAGTTCGAGGGTTATTTATGCCCATTCTTATGGCTTAGTTTAAAAATGTGTCAAAGTAATAATTCTGGGAACCGGGCACTGTGTTGCACGGTTGCAGGTGTTATCATCTATAGGAATTCCTTGTCCCGTAATAATCACTGGTTTTCAATTTTTTTTTGTCAAATTCACATTAATTTGACCTCTGCAGTGATAAATTAAAAAAAAAGAGAGGATTAAATGGCAACCGAAAACAAGGTCTAAATCAGGGAAATGGGCAAAATTATTTTAGTTTAACTAAGTAAAAACTTAATTAAATTATATTATTATTATATCTTATATTATTATTACTATTATTATTTCTTGTAGCATTAGGGTAATAACATATCCAAAAAACATTGATGTTGAAAAAAAAAAATTTATTTTTTTATTTTTTTTAAATCTATTTTTTCTACATTCTGATTGGTTAGAGTCTTATTCTGTAATGATAATATGTACTTTGACATAGTAATGCAGTGTACAACTACCAACTTAATTAACTTTAAATATGCATAAACTTTATGCATAATATATATATATATATATATATATATATATATATATATATACCACCCCATAACCTAAACTCTTAAATTTTTTACTTAACTAAATATTTGTAAAAGGTTTTGGCAGGTCATTTTCCATTTATTAAGATTAATTGTAAGATTGTACAACATATTTATTATATCCTCGACTTTTGTTGTTGGCCAACTTGGCCTGACATCCCTAAGAGGTCAGGTGTGCTATCCTCAGCCATTGATTCTATGTGTTAAATGATTGGAGTGTTTTATCTGTTTTTTCATAGAAAAAATGGTTTTTCCATGGTAATGGGGCATGAAAGGCCAGGCCTGGCGTGCTAGGGATGAGACTCTTCTGCTGGCGATGAGACTCTTACCAGAGACTGCCTACTGGCAATAAGAATCTTCAGCTGGCAGAGACTCTTCATGTCTTTCTTCCCTACTCTTTGTACCTATATTGTTAATGTTGTGCCTGCTTTATGTTTTGTATTTGAAGGCTATGTGGAAAATCTGATGCATTGTTTTTTCTTATTCCCACCTGCCTCACGAATCGCACGCTCCTTCGGCCTATCCATGTCCATAGCAACCCTGTGCGCAAGGAAAAAACACAGAAAATAGCACGCATTTGTAAGGCGAAAGAAAGTTTGGGGTCGGCCGGCCTTCACATTTTTCGGTTCGTTCCTCTGCCTATTCTTAACTCCTCTCTGGTTTCCTTGCTACACAAACCCCTTTCATTGCAGATCTTCTTTTTCCAGGTTTTTTATTCGGGACCTTCCTCTGGCCTGACCAGATTTGAATAAAGGTTTGACGGTATATACATCCTGGGCTTGACTGATTGATTGATTCTGGGCAAAGTTTTAAAATAAATTTGAAAGGTCTGGAAGGCTTATATCTTATGGATGCCTTGTTAGTATATGAGTTCATTGCCAGAATCTCTTTTCAGTCCGAATTGTGTTAAGAGGGGATGTATATAACTGGGTTGGGTTTGCGGCTTTTGCATCTTAAGCTATTTTTGGTTTAGGTTTTGTTTACAGAGTTCTTTATTCAACAGGTTTTGATTACATGCTATTCTTCATTATTGGAGGTGTAGGGCTGTGCCTTCAGAAAAGTTCTGTTTATAGAAAATTCTTTATTCAATAGGTTTTTATTACAGGTAAAGCTTCATTATTAGAGGTGTAGGGCTGTGACTTCACAAAAGTTTTGTTTACAGAAAATTCTTTATTCAATAGGTTTTGATTACAGGTAATTCTTCATTATTGGAGTTGTAGGGCTGTGCCTTCACAATCTTATAGACGACACACGACATTAGTAAAGGGAATTTCTCCGATTGGATTTCTTCTTCATCGATTTTCTCATAGCCTAGTCAAGTTCCCTTCAGCTTGGTCTATTCTATTGCTTGGGTCAATTTATTGTGCATTGGAGGATGCAAATGCAACTTTGTATATTTGTAACCATCCCATTCAATTGATTATTGTTGAAAATATAATTTCAACTATGCAACAGTTGAGCCATGCAGCAGCATGAAGACTATAGCCGCGCACTTAACCAAGGATCGGGAGGCAGAAACACTCAAAATTTAAAATTGCAGAATAGAGGATCCACTTTAAATCTCAACCGTTAAATCTGGCCGATCAGCGGTCCAGATCGTGTCGGCATATCGGCAAGTCGGCATATCGGCGAGTTGGAGCATCGGAGGCAGTCAGTGGCAGCAATATGAAACATCGCCGATGAGCGATCGCCGATATCGCATCAGCACATCGCTATCGGCAATGTCATAGGGTCGGGGTCTTTAACATGAGTAAAGTTGCGATGCGATGAAGTGCGAACCCGATGGCTTCCCAAAACCAAATTGTATAATGTTTGTCTTTTCGTTGACTGCTGTGGAGGAAACGCTGAGGCCTTTAATGCATTTACGAAGGTTGGTGGAGGCCCGTCTTAAATGATTATGGGCACATACGTAATTTTTGGTGGAGTCCCATTAATATGAGCATGGGCGCACAGTTTTAATTTTTTTTATATGTTTTATATTTCTTATATACGGCATGTGTTAAATATATAATGTATTGCACACGGGAGGTGTATGTAAGGTGTTCGCAGCAGCGAAAAGAAGAACCAGAGGATGTATGCACAGCAGTGCACAAATGTCCCTTTTGTAATGTTTTTGTGAGGTATAGTAAAATTAGAGGTGTAAGAAAAACCATGTGTGGTTTTGCAAGTGCATAAAGAAAATGGTGGAGCGTGTTTTGTAAGCCTCTGTAAATTTTTGTTTTTACAGCAGTATGTAAAATCGTTTTATACCAGTAAATGTGAATGGAGGTTTTACAGCAGTAAATGTTAATGGGAATTTTTCCAGCAGTGTAAATTCTCATATGAAGACAGAGTGAATATTTTTTTTGTTTTAATGAATAGAAATATTTTATGGTGAAATACTCTGTTTCTCTGTGAAATTTTTTTTAAGTTTTCCTGTGCTTAAAAGATCCTGTGGAGGTAAAACAGAGCATTGCCTCTGTGTGTTTGTTCATTTGGTTTTTGGTATTTTCCCCATCCCAAAAAAATACCCAACAGTGGTATCAGAGCAGGTTTAGGCTCTTTGAAGGTGACAAAGAAGCTGAAAGAAGGACCTGTTGCAGCAGTAAAACTTCTCAAGCAAAGTGAAGGCTCAGTCAAGAGAATACTCAGGTATTTCACAAAGTTTTTTTTGTGTTGCTGAAGAAACAGTCAGCTGTTTAAACACACAGTCAAGGATTTAGTGGCATAGATCAGAATACAAGGAATGGCCAGCACAAGCACTGGTATGGGTATGTTTAATGCCCAGCTCCCACAGTTTAATGGGAAGAACTATGATTATTGGTCAATAACTATGACAGCCCTGCTTGCCTCCCAAGACTTATGGGAAATAGTTGAAGATGGCTTTGAAGAACCAGCAGATGAAACTGAGTTCAATGCATTAACTCAGGGAGAGAAGGATCTGCTTAAGAATAATAGGAAGAAGGATTCAAAAGCCCGAGTGTTGTTGTATCTAGCAGTAGACCAGAGTATGTTTCCAAGGTTAGCAGCAGCTAAGACAGCCAATGAAGCATGGCAAACCCTCAAGACAGCCTATCAAGGCATGGAGAGAGTGAAGACAGCAAAACTTCAATTGCTGAGGAAGGATTTTGAGAATCTGAACATGAAGGAGTCAGATTACATTGACTCATTCTTCACTCATGTGATTGGTGTAATCACACAAATGAGAACTCATGGAGAAACCATTGAAGACAGAAGGATTGTGGAGAAAATATTGAGGGTCTTACCCTCAAGGTTTGATGCCATAGTCACCACCATTGAAGAGACAAAGGATCTCTCAAACTATTCAGTTGATGAGCTACATGCATCACTGATAACACATGAGCAGAGGTTGAGTAGGAATGAAAAATCATCTCTAGAGCAAGCCTTCAAGACCCAGATGTCCTTTGGAAGAGGAAGAAGTCAAGGAAGAGGAAACCGAAGAGGAAGAGGCAGAAGCCAGAACAGAGGTGGAAGGAACAGCCCATCAAATGCACAAGGAAGAGGCAGCAATCCAAATCAGAACCAAGGCCAAGGCAGCAGCCAACAAGGAGGACAATATCATGCTCAAGGACAAAGGTATGATAAATCTAATGTTCAATGCTATTATTGCAAAAAGTATGGACATTATGCAAGTGATTGTAGAAAGAAACAGCATGATATGAACACTAGACAAAATGCAAATGTTACTAGAGAAAACAGCAATCAAAGTAATGTGTTGTTAGCCTGTAACATGGCTGAAACAAACAGTGAGGAAATTTGGTTTTTAGACTCAGGTTGCAGCAACCATATGACAGGAAACATAGCCTTCTTTTCTGCTTTAGATCAGAATATGAAATCAGAGGTCACACTAGGAACTGATAGCAAAGTCTCTGTTATGGGAAAAGGGGAGGTAAAAATATTTACAAAACAAGGAGAAAGGAAAACCATAGCAGATGTCTACTATGTCCCCGGAATGAGATGTAACCTATTGAGTGTTGGACAGCTTATCCAAAAGGGTTACAATGTTTATTTTGTAAATGATGTGTGCACCATCATGGATATACCACCCAGCAAAAGATGCATTGCTGAAGTGAAGATGACAAGGAACAGGATGTTCCCTCTTAGGATCCGGGCAGACTTGAAGAACAAAAGGGAAATGGCAACAATCACCCAAGAGGCCTTCCAAAGCGTGCCAAAGGATGAAAATTGGTTGTGGCACTTGAGATTTGGTCATCTCAATTTTGGAGGTCTAAATTTGTTGAGCAGAAAAGGAATGGTAAGAGGATTACCATTGATAGAGAAGCCGGACAGCCTATGTGAAGGCTGCATATTGGGAAAACAACACAGAGAAAGTTTTCCATCAGGGAAAAGCATAAGGGCAAAGGCACCCTTAGAGATTATCCATTCAGATTTGTGTGGACCAATGCAAGCTCCATCATTAGCAGGCAGCCTATATTTCTTGACATTCATTGATGATTTTACAAGAAAGACTTGGATATATTTCCTCAAGAACAAAAGTGAAGTCTTTGAGAAATTCCAAAATTTCAAAGCACTTGTGGAGAACCAAAGCGGGCTGCATATAAAAGTTTTGAGAACTGATAGAGGAGGAGAGTATATCTCCAAGGAATTCCTAAGATTTTGTAGAGAAAATGGAATTCACAAACAGTTTACAGCAAGGTACACTCCGCAGCAAAATGGGGTTGCTGAAAGGAAGAACAGGACCATCATGGATATGGTGAGGAGCATGTTGAAGGCAAAGCATTTGCCAAATGATTATTGGGCTGAAGCTGTAAATTGTGCAGTGTATATTTTGAACAGGTGTCCTACAAAAGCAGTGATGAACAAGGTGCCAGAAGAAGCATGGAGTGGGAGAAAGCAAGGAGTCACCCACATGAGAGTTTTTGGATGTGTGGCCTATGCACACATACCAGATCAGCTAAGGAGGAAGTTGGACAGCAAAGGGGAGAAATGCATCTTCATTGGATACAGTGATGAATCCAAAGCCTACAGACTGTACATTCCATCTACCAAGAAGTTCTTTGTAAGCAGGGATGTTCAATTCATTGAAGAGGAAGCTTGGGATGGAAGCATAGAGAAGACAGTTAATGTCAAGAACTGTTTGTCTCATGATGAAGATGAAGAGGAAGTGGCTGAAGTACATCCCCAAACAGCAGCGCCAACACAAGGACAGCAAGGAACACCATTGAGGCCAACACAAGGACAGCAAGGAACACCATTGAGGATCAATGAGAGTGCTTCTCCAAGCACACCACAAGGAGGAAATTCAAGTGCATCTTCAAGCACTTGCACACCAAGTGAAAGAGGTAAGAAATTTAGAAATCTAAGTGACATTTATAATGAAGGAATGAATTCCTTATTTGCCTTGTATTGTCATGTTGATGATCCTATTCATTTCGAAGATGCAATTAAAGATAGGAAATGGATAGAAGCTATGGATGAGGAGATCAATGCCATAGAGAGAAACAAAACATGGGATTTGGTTGAGCTACCAAAAGGCAAAGAAGTCATTGGTGTGAAATGGGTCTACAAGACCAAGAGAAATGCTGAAGGCAAGATAGAAAGGCACAAGGCAAGGCTAGTTGTCAAAGGCTACAAGCAGCAGTATGGGAGAGATTATGAGGAGACTTTCGCACCGGTTGCAAGAATGGAAACCGTGAGAGCAGTGCTGTCCATAGCAACACAAAACAAATGGAAAATCTACCAAATGGATGTGAAATCAGCATTCCTAAATGGAGTGTTAATGGAAGAGGTCTATGTGGAACAGCCTCTCGGATATGAGAAGAAAGGTGAAGAGCACAAAGTGTGCAAATTGAGGAAATCTCTTTATGGACTGAAGCAAGCGCCAAGAGCATGGTACAGCAGGATAGATTCATATCTATTAGATAATGAATTTGACAAATGTGAAGGAGAACCCAAAGTCTACATCAAGGAAAAGGATGGTAAAATTTTAATTGTTGTCTTGTATGTAGATGATGTTATTTTCACTGGAAATGACAGTTATCTTATTGAGAATTTTAAATCAGTCATGAAGGATGAATTTGAAATGACTGACATGGGTTTGTTGAGATACTTCTTAGGCATAGAAGTAGATCAAAATAAAAAAGGAATTTTTATATCTCAAGCAAGATATGTAAATCAAGTTTTGGGCAGATTTAACATGGAAGAATGCAAGGCAGCCATCACTCCCACAGTAATGGGATTAAGACTCAGCAGAGAGGACAGCAGCAAGGATTTTGATCCTAGCTTGTATAAAAGTATTGTAGGCAGCCTTATGTATTTAACAGCAACTAGGCCTGATTTAATGTATGCTGTTAGTTTAATTTCCAGGTTCATGGAGAGGCCAAAGGAGGCACATTGGCAGGCAGAAAAGAGAATTTTGAGGTATGTCAAAGGCACTAAAATGTTTGGAATACTATATCATGCCTCAGAACATTCAGATTTGGTTGGATACACTGACAGTGATTGGGCTGGAAGTGTGGATGATCGGAAGAGCACTTCCGGTTATGTTTTTAACATGGGTTCAGGAGCCATCTCATGGGCTTCTAAGAAGCAGTCCATTGTAGCATTGTCTACAGCAGAGGCTGAATATGTGGCAGCTACAGCAGCAGCATGTCAAGCAGTGTGGATGAGAAGGATGTTGAGAAGTCTAGGCCAAGAGCAGGCAAAAGCAACAGTAATTTATTGTGACAATAGCTCTGCTATTGCATTGTCAAAGAATTCAATGTTTCACAAACGAACGAAACACATTGATACAAGGTTTCATTATATCAGAGAATTGGTAAGCAATGGAGAAATCAGTTTGCAACATTGCAGCGCTCAGGAACAGGTTGCAGACATCTTGACAAAGCCATTGGATCAGAAAAGCTTTGAATTTTTGAGGAAGTGTTTGGGTATGATTGAATGCCCGACAGTTGAAATTAAAGGGGAGTGTTGAAAATATAATTTCAACTATGCAACAGTTGAGCCATGCAGCAGCATGAAGACTATAGCCGCGCACTTAACCAAGGATCGGGAGGCAGAAACACTCAAAATTTAAAATTGCAGAATAGAGGATCCACTTTAAATCTCAACCGTTAAATCTGGCCGATCAGCGGTCCAGATCGTGTCGGCATATCGGCGGGTTGGAGCATCAGAGGCAGTCAGTGGCAGCAATATGAAACATCGCCGATGAGCGATCGCCGATATCGCATCAGCACATCGCTATCGGCAATGTCATAGGGTCGGGGTCTTTAACATGAGTAAAGTTGCGATGCGATGAAGTGCGGACCCGATGGCTTCCCAAAACCAAATTGTATAATGTTTGTCTTTTCGTTGACCGCTGTGGAGGAAACGCTGAGGCCTTTAATGCATTTACGAAGGTTGGTGGAGGCCCGTCTTAAATGATTATGGGCACATACGTATTTTTTGGTGGAGTCCCATTAATATGAGCATGGGCGCACAGTTTTAATTTTTTTTATATGTTTTATATTTCTTATATACGGCATGTGTTAAATATATAATGTATTGCACACGGGAGGTGTATGTAAGGTGTTCGTAGCAGCGAAAAGAAGAACCAGAGGATGTATGCACAGCAGTGCACAAATGTCCCTTTTGTAATGTTTTTGTGAGGTATAGTAAAATTAGAGGTGTAAGAAAAACCATGTGTGGTTTTGCAAGTGCATAAAGAAAATGGTGGAGCGTGTTTTGTAAGCCTCTGTAAATTTTTGTTTTTACAGCAGTATGTAAAATTGTTTTACACCAGTAAATGTGAATGGAGGTTTTACAGCAGTAAATGTTAATGGGAATTTTTCCAGCAGTGTAAATTCTCATATGAAGACAGAGTGAATATTTTTTTTGTTTTAATGAATAGAAATATTTTATGGTGAAATACTCTGTTTCTCTGTGAATTTTTTTTTAAGTTTTCCTGTGCTTAAAAGATCCTGTGGAGGTAAAACAGAGCATTGCCTCTGTGTGTTTGTTCATTTGGTTTTTGGTATTTTCCCCATCCCAAAAAAATACCCAACAATTATGCGGTTCATATCATCAATATAATTTGAGGCCCGATGCCCAAGGAATCAGCCTAATCAGACCCATAGCCTTTCATTATAAATTATATCACGACTGTTATTAAATTCAGTGGAACACAGTGGAACAGTAATATAATTTGAGGCTCGCTGCAAAATTCCAGGTTTTTTATTCGGCAAAATGTTTGTTCTTTTAGAGTAGATATATCATTATACTAAGAGGAATTTAGTGTTAGAAGAGTTGTTTAGAGTTTAGCTTCAATAACAAAGTTCGAAGTCATTAGAATAGAGCTCATCACATCACTTAAAATAATTGAACTTGGATGAGTCCTTTGCATGTTGTTGGTTATAAGAGCCCTATGCACATTGATGATGTACCCCAAGTTGCAGATGTGGAGAGGGCAGGTCAGATATACCATAAATTGACGGTATATACATCCTGGGCTTGACTGATTGATTGATTCTGGGCAAAGTTTTAAAATAAATTTGAAAGGTCTGGAAGGCTTATATCTTATGGATGCCTTGTTAGTATATGAGTTCATTGCCAGAATCTCTTTTCAGTCCGAATTGTGCTAAGAGGGGATGTATATAACTGGGTTGGGTTTGCGGCTTTTGCATCTTAAGCTATTTTTGGTTTAGGTTTTGTTTACAGAGTTAAATAATGGATGTATGTTCACCAACCTCACTGAGGCTTCAAAGACCAGACCAGAAGGCGAGTCCACAGATTAAATTGTAAGACAGATTATAGCTTATTTTTTCAAGCTTTAAGTATACCATTGAATAGAATTAAAGAAATCATTTTCAGATTTAAAAGAAAAGAAATCATTGCAAACTACACAAACCAGATTCATTGCAACGCTACTGTTCAGTTATAATATACTTATCAGAAAAATAGCATTCTTAAATCAGCTCTTTAAACAACTACTTCTGTCCTCCATTCAAGGGCTAATGCGCATCATACCATTTCGACTGATTCTAGCAGTTTGAATCATGTGGTGGTACAAACGATTTAACATCTGGGAAAAAGCATATAAAAAGGTGTGCGCCTCTTGAAATGCAATAACCCTCCAACAGATTCCTACCAAAATTTTCCTCTGCAATCAGATGCTCCACATAAGCATCCTTTGCTCTTTCCAGCACCTTTGTTCACCCCATGTCCACAATAATCATATGTCAGCTCTGTCAGAGGGGGAATATTTTCAACGGAAAAAAACATAATATGTGGGAATTGGGTATCATGATGATCATAGAGAATAGGTTGCCAGAAAAGATTTGGAGAGCAACTATGATTGAAAAATCGAGAAACATTGCCCGTTTTGCTAGCATCTATAGGAATGTTGAAATGAGGTTTAGTGTAAGTCCCTTGATTTGAGCAATGGTACATAACACAGGCAATACCTAACTTCACAAATAGTGTGATTTTATTCCTTCCTGTCGACTTGACATTTCGTGTTAGGAATATTCAACATTATTCACAAATATTTTCTAACCAAAAAGAAAATGTTATGCTTATTCAAAAAGCTTCAAATTCTGTTCAAGAGGTTGATACATAATGTCTTTAGAAGCTGCTCCAAAGCTCTTCAAGGGTTGCTGAGAGTCATTCCAAGTACATCACTCGACATCGCTGGTTTGAGATCATAACATAATCCGAAGGCTTTAAAAAGAATGGGATAGGGAACCTTTCCTTCTTGTCATTCACCACCACCATTTTCATCAGCTGCAGATATACTGTCAGATTTTAGATTTTCCAATTCTTCATTTGCCACTGCTGTGATGCATTCGAAGATTGCAAGCAGCCTCTCCAGGTCAGATTTCAGGTCAGATATACCATAAATTCACTTCAGTTTTTATGTATCATTTGTTTCTTTATTTTGGAAGAATAACATTAACCACCTTGAGCACAAACCCCTTTCATTTCAGATCTTCTTTTCCCAGGTTTTTTATTCGGCAAATTGTTTGTTCTTTTAAAGTAGAAATATCATTATACTAAGAGGAATTTAGTCTTTCATTATAAATTATATCACGACTGTTATTAAATTCAGTGGAACAGTAATATAATTTGAGGCTCGCTGCCCAAGGAATCAGCCTATTAAATTCAGTGGAACAATAAAACAAAAGTAGATTGCTTCATTGTTGTTGGATGAATGAATGGATGGTTTAGTGTAATTAATAGATGATATAGATTCATAACCACCCATAGAACTGTAAACATATTTTGATGGGAACTTTTGGCCATAGTAGGTGGGTATTTATTGCTTATTATTTGAATTTGTGTAAATAATTTAATATTTTAAGTTATAAAGATAAATGTGTAAATGAAAAATAAATGTGTAAGAGCTTGGATAATTTTGGGATAGTTTAATTTTATCTAAAAATAACTAATCTCATATAAACCAATTAGTCTATACTTTATAAATAACCATTTCAATATTTATCAATATTTTTCATATTAATTTTAGTTTTTAATAAATAAATTTTTGTTAATTATTAAAAAATAATATTATTGAAAAATTCACAACATTAACCATTTTGATTTTTATACACACTGTTTCTTAAGTATATGCTAACTATTAGGATAAAATCCTGTAATGATTAAGAATTTCTTTAATTTGTGAAAAATTAATATTAAATGTTTATTTATATCAATTATGGTAATTATTAGAATTTTGGGTTGAGTTGCTTTGTCCATAAAACAAAGGGTCTCACTTATCACAACACTAAATACTAAGCCACATGCTTGTGTGCTAATCGTTATAATTTTGGGTTTGTGTCTTTGGGTAAGGTGGAAATGAGTTATTTTTTAAGTCTCTTGTTACTTATTGTTGTATTCAATGTGGTCCTCCACCTTACTACTTTATTGTTCTTTTTTTGTGAATGTCTTGAATATTTTCTTTATAAAAATATGATATAATTTTATATTTTGAAGAATATACACAATATCTATAAACTTAGATATCCTAAGACCTTGCATCCTACTTAACTACTTCATTTTCCTCTTTACCAATGCCTTGAATAATTTCTTTGAAAATATGATACAATTTTATATTTTGAAGATTACATACAAGATCTTTAGATTTAGGAATCATTGCTCTCAAGGAAATGCTTATAAAAGCAAAAGATTCTTACAACCATGACACCACCAACTTGGAATGAAGATATCTTATGAGCCCTAAAACTAGAAATTCAATAGACATTACTGTATATTTTACATGAATCTTAAAATCTTAATATAGTTATTTGATTATGGCATGATTTTTGCATCGACAAGAACTCTCCCACTCAACATGGAAGATATGTTGTAATGCCCTTTTATGTTTATTATTATGTTATGTTATCTAAACATTTTGACTTGGTCAAATTACCAACGATTTTTTTGATTCCAAATTTTAACAACCTGTGTTTTTTCCCCTAATATTTTTCTCTGATATAACTTATTTAAAAACATAAAATCCAATTCATTAATTATATTTTTCTTAAAAAAGCCAACTACAAAAGATTTTTGGGAGAATAAAATAAATCAAACACAAAAGCAAGCCGGGGAAAAAATTCGTGAAATGACAAAAGAAGCATGCGAGACAAAGAGTCAATTAAGCAAAAAAATGGCCGAAATAGTCCAACGAGCCAAGCAATCTTAAGAGGAGGATCGGGAGAAAACAACAGAGTCCATGTATTTCAATGAAGAGCGAAAGAGAATGGATAAGATTTTGCTATGTATTTCAATGTTTAAAAATGCAGTGTGTTTCACTATGGAAGGATAGCAAAGGCCAGTCTTTATTTCAAGGTTTTAGGTATATATGTGTTTAAGAATGCAGTTTTTTTCACGGTGGAAGGAGAGCAATGTTTTGAGATCCTAACATAATCCGAAGGATTTAAAAAGAATGGGGTAGGGAACCTGTTCTTCTTGTCATTCACCACCACCATTTTCATCAGCTGCAGATATATTGTCAGCTTGTAGATTTTCCAATTGTTCATTTGCCACTGCTGTGATGCATTGGAAGATTGCAAGCAGCCTTTCGACAAAATTCAAAATGAAAATGTCTACATTGTCTCTAAAGGGAATGTAAAAAAGGCTAATAAGCAATACAACCACTTGAACAATGACTTGGAAATTTTGTTGAATGCAACATCTGCCATAGAACATGTTGCCAACCGAAAAAACATAGTCCAACAGTGAGATTCAATATAAAATCAATTGATGATATCAGAACAACAAATGTCAACTCCATTGTTGATATTCTTGGTGTTGTCACAGGCATTTCTAATGTATGCACTATACTTAGAAAAGATGGCAATAAACAAACAGTGCAACTTCGAGACATGTCAGGGTATAACATAGATGCAATTTTTTGGGGAGATAATTTTAATGCCGTGTCACACGAAATATCCTCCCTATGTGCTACAGGAAATAACCCCACCATTGCAATCAAATCTGCACGTGTTGGAGAATTTAATGGAAAAAATATTGGCACTACAATGAGATCCATTGTTCTTGTAGATCGTGACATTGAAGAGGCCCATGCGCTGAAGGCGTGGTTTAAAAATGAAGGTTCTACTACAGCTTCTACATATTTGACAACAAGCTCTCCTTTTGGCCACCAACAAAAAAAAATAACAATTGCTCACATTTACAGTATGGATTCCTTAGAGAAACCAACATTTTTCCAGCTAAAGGGCACAATAACAAAAATTGGGATGGATAGTTTTTACTACATTTCTTGTCCCTCACTGGTTGGTGGGAAAAAATGCATGAAAAAACTTATTCCACAAAATACAGGGATGTGGTTCTCTCCAAAATGCAACGCTGAAGTAAGCGACTGTGATTACAGATACTTATTGAAAATCGACATACAAGATCACACTGGTGAATTGGCTTCAACTGTTGTTTTTGAAGACGCGGGATCTACAATTCTTGGAAATAATGCCAAAGGCTTCTATCTATTATCTTCAGATTCAGAACTGATCAAGGAAATTGTCTCTAGAGCTCTATGGATAGATCATATCTTCACACTATCGATGAAGACAGAAACTTTTAAAGAAGTCCCACAATTGAAATGTGTTATCATGAAAGAAGAAAAACTGCATTTCATGACAAAATGCAACAACATCCTTCAAGAAATTTAGAACATCTCATCATTGTAGATACATATTGCAAAATGTATTCCTTGCTTTTTGGCAATTTCTACTGTCCAATTTTATAAATACAACTTTACAAGATATATTGTTGTATGCCTTATGAAATTTTCTTGTATACCATTGAAATAAGTATTCGTTCTCCATTGTATCTATCTTTATGTGAGTAGACAAATTCACGTTTTCTTTTCCCTTTTATCAGCTTTACACATGAAACTACCTACATGTATACAGAAAATGTGCTAATACGTTCTTTCAAAAACATTACTTAAATAAAAAATTTCACATAACACTATTCAGAACTTAGATTTTTTTCCCTTCTTTCGCTTTCGCTTCCATTTTTTGCCCTTCTTTTGCTTCCATACAATAACATGGTTTTTGTCTCCAAATAACATTCTTCTTTTCCCCTCTCTTGCTTATAGGTACCATAAATTTTGCGAATGGCTTCTTCTTCTAATAATGAATGTGCTCGGAGATACTATGCAACAAATAAAGAACGAATAAATGCACGACGCCGTGAGCTTTACCAACCAAAAAAAAACACCGCAGAATGTCAAAAACACAAAAAACAAAAGGTTGACCATCCTTCCTCGTCTACAATGGCCCTCTTTGAAAACAATCCTCCCTTGCAATTATCAGACTCTTTATCTTCTCAGCAAACCTCTCAAACAAATACATCCATGCCTCTTTGCCCTAACCCCTCCTTCGCACATGCTTTCAACAACGTTTATACTAATCAAGCACATCGAGATTTCCGTGCAAAGCTTGATAAACTTCCACCTAAATGCCCATGCTCCATTTGTCTTGAATCATATCCTGGAATACATATCCGCAGTTCCAACCACCTGTATTGTTGCTCTAGATGCGCCTCTGAAACAAAGGGTCATCGCTTCTCATTATCAAACAACGTGGACCCTGGTCCTCAGCCAGCTGCCCTTACATCTCTTTCACAAATCGAAGAAATGCTCATTTCTAGGGTTAACCCTATACTGCAAGTAACACATGCACGCGGTGGCCAGTATAAATACAGTGGCCACACAATTTGTTTTCCTCAAGACATTACAAAAATCACAGACATGTTGCCACGTCGTGTTGAACACTTGGACATCCTAATTGTCATGCGTCATAGCAATGACCATAAGGCTTATGATTTCATTGTTAGTAGACATCGCGTTCTCGCTGCATTGGAATACAAATTGGCAAATGACCCATACTATAAGAATGTTCGTATTGATACCAGCGCACTCGCATCCTTACCAGTGATCCCCACCGATGTCTCCTCCTCCCTTCGCCATTCCAATACTACAGAAACCGCTGTCTGACCTCCACTTGAGTCACTCCATGAGCTCACCGAAGATTTCACAGACCCATTCGTAGACCAAACATCATCGTTCGTACCCATCATACCTAATACAAATACAGAAATCCAAGAAATCCGCCAGTATTTGCATGCTTACAACCACCAATCTGATACTAGAATTGAGTGGCCGGCAATTGGTTTATCGCCAGTCAATGAATACAACAGAAAAGGTCTACTCTCTATGGCTTTCCCCGCCCTCTTCCCGACAGGCGCTGCAATGCCAAATCAGCCAAGAATGAAAGCAGTGCAGCTACATGAATATGCACTTCATCTCATACGTTACTACGACAACAGATTTGGAAACCACCCACGCTTTCGTTATTACATATATAATCTCATGATGCGGCATCGCAGTCAAGCAACAACGTCGTTTTTTGTGAAAAAAAACATCTCAGATGGCTTTCCAATATCTATTCAAGATTTGAACATCCGATTAGAACAATTTCGAGATGAACAATTGGCAGAGCAGGTCATGCGATTCGGTAGCTCTTTACGTGGAACAAGGTCATTTTGGCACAAAGCTAAAAATGAACTAACTCACATGATATCTCAACTCGGTTGCCCGACGTTCTTCTTCACATTAAGTGCAACTGATACAAAATGGCCTGATCTTCATGCAATCATGCCTGGATGTCTTCCTTCTGATATTGCAAAACAACAAAAGTGGAGAAATGATAACATTATCTCTAACCCACATTTAACATCACTATATATGCACCATAGATTCACAACATTTCGTGAGATTATCTTAGAGAAACACTTGAATACAAAAGATTACTGGTACACGTATGCATTCTGCCGCATTTTTTTTTTATCTCTAATAACTCTAAACAACATTCCTCGCCTATTGCAAAATCACCTTACAAAAATGCATATTTGATAGGTATGAATGGCAACATAGGGGATCTACGCACATCCATGGTTTCCTTTGGATAGAAAATGCACCTGATATGGAAAACCTCAACTGGGAAGACACTGAAGAAATTGATATTACAAGGCAGTTCTTCGACAAATATATTTCCGCTTGGAACCCTCGTGCTCCTGCGACTTCAAACTAGCCAAATGCTTGGACAAATCCCGAAGACCCTTGTCTGTTGTCCACACCGCAAATCTTCAGAACCAATCCTTTCAGTGACTATGAACAACTCGTCAATTGTGTTGAACGTCACACAAAATGCTCAGAAAGCACGTGCCTAAGAAAAAATGAATCCTCACTCCAATGTCGTTATAAAGCGCCATGGGAATTACATCCAAAATCGGCCTTATTCATTGATTCCAAAGGCCAGAAAACATACACCCCTGCTCGCAACGACGATCGACTCAATAGCCATAACCCTACCATCCTATCTATTTGGCGTGCAAATGTTGACTGCCAACGAGTACTGTCCAGACATGCTGTACAAAAATATATCACCAAATATGCATCCAAAGCAGAAAAAAAATCTGAAAGCTTCCACGACATGCTACGTAGAATTGTCCTCACTTCACCCATTGCTGACCCAGCAACATCCGCATTTCAGAAATTCCTTGCAGAAACCCTTGTTGATCGTGACATTGGAGCACAAGAAACCTGCCATATGCTGCAAAAATTACCACTAACATTATGTAGTCGGCCATTCATTTCTTTAAATGTAAACCAAAAAATTCTTATGCGTCTTCCACAAACGAACGCCACCTCCACTACATCCCCGCACATCATAGATACATATATCCAACGCCCTTCTACCCTAGAGTCCACGTCCCTAATAGAATTGGCAAGATCCTAGTCATATGATCCTCGTCGCAAAACAAACAAATGGAAAAAAGGCCTGTAGAAGCAATTGTTCGGGTCGTACCACGTTACTCCTCCATACCATCCACAACAAAACCTTACTACGCTAACTTTTGCAGAGTTGAGCTTATGCTATACAAACCTTTTCGCGATATCGTACAAGATATAGGAAATTCTGCTGCAGAATTCATCTCAAATTGGCAAACATTTCGTCCATTCTACAATCCTTGGCATCAACACCGCACACTATCTGATATTGAATCTGCCACAAATGATCCCTCAACTATACGTGAAACCAATCCACCAGCCACCATGGAAATAAATGAATGGGAATTACTTTCCCAATTATACCCTACAAATGAGCTTCTCATAAATGACCTTGACATGCTTGGTCTTCGTGGCTTTGATGACACCCATAACTGGAATCATACCACTATCCCATTTGACCTACAAAATAGTGCACTACAATTCATTGAGAATAGCCGCTCCATCCACCGCATTCTTCAAACAAATCAACATATCCTGCCGACCCTTCCTACATTGTCTCCAATGCAAAGAAAAGCTCTAAATATTATTTCTAATCATTTTGCTAGGAAGGATTGTTTACCCGCTCTCAGAATGATAATATAAGGCACTGCTAGTACGGGAAAATCCCTCCTTATAAATTGCATCAAAGATAGGCTCATACGCCTTGCAAGCCTGGAACCTTCGCCGATCATGCTCCTCGCCCCTACAGGGTTTGCTGCCTTCAACATACAAGCATCAACAATCCATTCTGGTTTGCACCTTCCTATAAAGGATCTTATGCCCTTAGAGGGTAATGCTCTTGCAAAATTCCAGGAAGAACTGAGGCATATAAGATACATACTAATCGATGAAATGAGCTTCATTGGGCCAAAGCTTATCAGCCATATTGACGAACGTCTTCGCGAGGCATTTCCCCACCAAAGAAACACTCCTTTCGGTGGTTGTTCCATAATATTGGTTGGTGATCTCGGTCAGCTACCACCCGTCAAAGACATACCTCTATATGCAGGGACAAGCCACGGAAGCGCACTATGGAACACCTTCAACACAGTCATCACATTAGACACAATATTTCATCAACAAGGCGACGATATCGCACAGGTTACTTTCAGGAACATTCTCCAGAACATTAGAGATGCACATCCAACAATCGCCGACTACAACATACTCATGTCGCGCACAGATTCCTTTTTATCAGAAGAAGAAATATGTTCGTTCCATGATTCCATGCATCTATTTCCCACAAATGCTCAAACAATGGTCCATAATAAGCAAATGATGAAATCTCTAAACACTCCTATCGCACGGTCCATTGCTGAAGATGAGAACACATATTCCAATAATTCCTCTGAAGACGAGCAACTTGAACAAATTGTATTACTATGCAATGGCGAAAAAGTTATGTTGACCTCCAACCTTTGGGTTTCAGCCGGCCTTGTTAATGGTTCCCTCGGAAAAATTGTAACCATCTTTTACAAAGATTCAACTGCACCACCCCAAATTCCAACATTTGTTGTTGTAGATTTCCCCAAATACATTGGGCCTCCTTGGGATGAAAGAAACCCCACTCACTTGCCTATTCCAGCAGTAAAAAGAAATGGTCGTACACAGATTCCACTGAAGATGGCTTGGGCTTTAACCATACATAAATCCCAAGGTATGACGCTTCCAAAAGCAACAATTGACATTGGAAAAACAGAACGTCAAGGTCTCACATTCACAGCTATTTCAAGAGTGCCTTCTCTACAAGATCTTCAGATTAACCCCGCATTCAGTTTCGATCGTTACAATAAAATGAAGGACAACAAAAACATTGCTCGTAGGAAAAACGCCGAAGAAATTCTCCGTTCGATGCCGCCACTAGATAATCTGCTCCAACCCATACTTTGACTTCACCAAAAGGTTTCCTCCATTTATTTACCTCATTGTATTTCATAACATACTTTTCATATCTTTTAACAACAACCAACTTTAATGAATATTAGTAAAGAATCAAATATTTGAATGTCTTTATATTGTCTGTACATCTCATTCTAGCCTTTTCTTTCTTTTGCAACAGGCCACATGGCCTCAGAAATAACATACCCGCACAACTACAGGTCACCTCGCAAGCAAAACAACTGCATCTCCAACTACGCATTAACCTCCAATGGTGTTCAATATGCCATTATTCTCCATGCATCTTCCACTAACAATATATAAATCCCCATAGCAAAGGTAACTTCATTTCCATTCATTCCAGATTCATTTTAACACAGCTCACCTGCAAAATATTAGTAACAAATTTTCGCAAGTGATCTACATATTGCTAGTTCTAACTAAATATACATTTTGCAGGTCCATTACTGCTCCTTCATGTCTTCACTACCTCCACCATTTTTCCATACAACTTCAACTATGGAATGACAAGCACAGTGTTCTTTAGACTATTATATTCCTTCTCGAACGTCTTTTGTTACAATTCACCATTTCTATTTTCCAATTCAAACTTGAACAAGGATGTTTCAAGATCAAATGCCATTTTCATGGTTTGTTTCCTCACATCTGTTTGTGTTTTCCATTTCCAACTTTAAAAAAGATGTTACAATACACTATTTGTATTTTCAATTTCAAAATTTAAAAAGGATGTTACAATACACTATCTGTATTTTCCATTACACACTTAGAAAATGATGTTTCAACATCAAATACCATTTTCATAGTTTGTGTCTTCACAACTATTTCTGTTTTCCGTTTCAAACTTAAGAAGGGATGTTTCGAGATCAATACCATTTTGATAGTTTATGTCCTCACAACCACTTCATTGTCAATGGGTTTTAACATATTTTGTTGACAAAGTCAATTCATTATAATGAATATAATACATGTTTTCAATATATCTTCATATTAATTTAATTTCCCATTTGAATATTGATGCATATTTATGGCTACTTACATTCCATTTCAATGGTTTTTGGCATGTCTACCTTGAATTAAGACTCGAAATCATCGACCCTTGCTTTCAAAAAAGCCCGCAAAAGCCTTTTCACATTTCAATATTCTTCCACACGCTATGCCTTACGGCGTCTTCTTTGCAACATTGGGTGCAAATGCTAGTGTTATTGTTTATTATAATAGCATATGTATGATTGAATGTGAGCCTCATCATATTTGTTATAGGGAATTATGTCAAATTAAATTAAATGATTGATGGCACTTTATTTCTTAATGAGTGTAACAAGTCTGCAAATAAACAATTAATTACAATACAAATAACTCTAAATAAAATAATTAGTAAAAAATATAAAAATTAATTAGTTAAAATCACAATTTAGTTTATTGAAAAATATTTCATAGTTTAACTTAATGTTGTTATAACATATTCAAAATATAAAATATTTAAGAAATTAAATATGTGCTTTTTTCAGAGATAAAAATCTATATTTTGTCTATTGCAATGAAGAGGTTTTCAAGTAAAAATAAAATTAAGAAGGTGCAATGGGCTTAACTGTCTCCCCAAATTTATGTTAAATATTTTGGAAATTATTTTTAAAATTTTAATATGCCTTATATTTTTAGTTTTTGTTGTACTTAATTATTTTGTATGTTTGAATTTTTATTTAGTTGTTTTGCATTTTAAAATTGATATTAAATTTCAATTTCTAATGATACAATTATAAAATTGTCCTATATACTATCAAATAACATATTAAATCATATAAAATAACAAATTACATGATATAAAAAATAAATTATCAAATAATAAATAATACATTTCATTTTGAGAAATATAGAAATTATTAAAAAATGTAATAGTTAGCTAAATTATTATTTTACACAACTTGGATTACATAACTTTTAATCTATTGGTTCTTGAAATACACCTCGAAATACCCACTTTTCACCAAGAAAGATTTCAATCATATTTATTTTCAAAGTCTTTGATATAATGGTTAGTTAAGCTATAATTTTATATTGTTTAAATGACATTTTTAATATCAGTTTTGCCAAATACTTTATTCATTTTGAAATTTCATAAGATAGTTAATGCAAATATATTTTTGAAATTTCATAGGATAATTAATGCAAATATAATTTTTATTTTTATTTTTTTACAATACATTGAAATATAGTTATGTAAGTCATGGTCAAATTGTCACTAGTGAATTTTGCCTAAAATCAAATAAAAATTAATTGAAATATCTTTAAATTATTTTGCATTCAAAAGCACATTATTAAAAAGATATATATCATAATTTTGTTAAAAATTATATTAGCTAAAATTAATAAGGTAATTGTGTGTTTATTACATAAAACATTACAATGTCAATATTTTCTTAATTTAATAGTTCTTTTATTGTGTTTGATAAAAATCTCTACTTGAGTGTTCATTTCACTTGTGTAGAACATATACTTTTTGTTCATATTTTGTATATTCATATATATATTTGTGATGTTTATCTTGATCATATTCATATGTATTTGAACATATGTAATATTGTGTAAAAATAGAATTTGCTGAGAAGTTATATATATATATATATATATATGTTAGTAGTTTTAGTTAGCAGATTTCCAATGCAAGTAACAAAATTTTTTTACTACTTTTGGTAGAAACATTTTTTGGTTTGGAAGTATGGTTCTGAAATTTTGGTTTCAATGTTCGATGTCAATATTTTTTGTACCACTTTTGGTTGAAACATTTTTTTGTTTGGAAGTATGGTTCTAGAATTTTGGTTTCAACCTTCAAGTACTAAGTGTGAGGTCATTAACACTATTTTATGGCTACTAAAAACACACTATTCATTTATTCATGTATGTCTTATTTGTTTCTTATTCTAATTTAAATATATTTACAATAAGCAAGAATATCTACAAAGGAGCCCTTGTTCAAATACAATAATTAGTTCATACATTTCAAGATTCAATAACTGAACTAAGTTGCAAAACTCTAGCTAAGTGGCCTTGTTTTTAATGTAGTTAAAGAAAATAATGTTACATAAGAATGTTATTATTCCAAAAATAATATCTAGATGAATCTGTATTTTTAAGTTGATTTGTATTAATTCAAAATACCTAATTACATCATTTCATCCTTCACAAATAAGCACATTAGATAGCAATACATTTACTACATTCTTTGTTTTAGATACTAGGATTGTTCATAGATTTTTCCTTATTTTTATTTTCTCGTGTGGATGTCAATTCATTCTTAAGAGTTATTAGAAATAGATGTAGATGAGACAATGACATAATTTATTTGAGACAATTATGTTGTTGGAGGCTTTTCCATATTTGTTGTTTTCTTGTCATTATCTCAGTGATGTGAGTCATAAACACATTTGTATCCACTCATTGATGGAGCCAAAAGTATCACAGAGACTCTAATTTTAATCAAAGGATGGGCTTCCTCTTTTGAGAGTTGAGTTTGTAGTAGTTGGTTTGGTAGTATGTAACACCCTCCTCCCATACTTACCTAAGTTACCATCCTACTAGGGTAAACATGTGATAAAGAATTACTATGATATGATTCAACCTCCTAGATCACCTTAAGGAAATGGAATCGACAAACCAAAACCCTTAGTAAATTCTCTATTAGGTGTTATAGGACCCCCAAGGGATAAACCACACTTCCATGTGCCCAAACCTTGAATTGAACCTCCTTTTTTAGTGCCTTGATCTCCCAGAAGGTGGGAGGTTTTGATACTTATCTGAAAATCACCAAGAAGGTTTAGTGCCTTCTCATAATAGCTCTAATAACATATATTAGGTCAGATATTCATTGCACATGCATTTCCTAATGAAAACATGATGAGATCCATACATCAAGTCTGTCATAAAACATACTCATAACCAACATATAACCAACCGAAATAAAAAGGATATAATAGGCATAAGAATCACATATGAACCACTAGATTTACAAATGAAATACCAAGGATAAGGAGATATTATTAATGAATGCATAGGTCAATCACATATCAGACCTCCATGAACCACTTGACCATAAATTGGGTTGAACCAAATCTTTCTTTTAGCTAATCACCCCCATGCCATATTCGAAGCATGAATGTGGGACTCATAACAAAACCAATCTAGGTTTCCTTAGACTTTACCGGAATCCCCACGGGATCAATAGACCCTAAATAAGAATAGATGCCTCGAGATTTCTCCAACCATGCCATGAGGAATTTGCCTACTTCCTAGTCTCTTGGTTTTACTATATGTCCCGCCATTCGCTAGTCGAGGATTCCTAGACCTAATCGACACTCCATCCTCTAGGTTGATACATATTTAAACAGGAACTCAACAAATTACAGAGATAAGGATAAATATAGATATGTAACAAAAATAATACTTCATTTCATTAATGTAAAATACTGAAATATGCTTACAAACATGAATGGAAATAAACTAGCTCGGGCAATGGTAGCTTATCTCTGAGGAGATATGTGGTGGCTACATGCCTCTGAACTTTGTTGAATATTGTTGCAAAATTTGAAATTGAAATATGCATCAAACGCACATTCCCATGGAATCATAACCTGCTCTGAAACCACTGATCTGGATATTGGGGGGAGGCCCCCAAGAACTAAAAGATTGAAATGGATCTTGGGGGGGAGGTCCACAAGATCTAAATAATTGCAATGCTAGAAAGAAAATGATAGAACACACAGTAAATAAAACCACAAAGAAACATTTTATTAAAACCGATAATAACAATAAAGGCTACATTATGGCAAACAATCTATCCTTTTACAAAATGTAAGTTGTTACTTATAGTCCTTTTTAGTTACAATACCACGAGTCAATTCCATGGGTGAATGAATACCATGGGTGGATGTCACAATACCATGGGTTAATGAATACCAAGGGTGGATATCACTTACAATACCATGGGTAAATTCCATGGGTGGATGAATACCATGGGTGGATGAATAGCATGGGCTCATGCCATTTTCTATTAGGATCATTCCTCCCTCCTTAAGAAGCAATGGTCCCCATTGCGTGAAGTTCCCTCCTGCAAAGCCTTTGTTGAATATGAAGAGCCACTGAAGAGAAGGGTTACATGTGCTTAACCCATAACCATGATGAACGAAGATCTAAGAATAGAGATACCACATAATTCTTGTGACCAACTGTGATGCTTACAGTGTGCGGCCTAGAAAATGGAATTAAATGAACATATTTGAGTTTCAAATTTTGTAGCAATATTCAACAAATTACAGAGATAACCATAAATATAGATATGCAGTTGAAATAATACTTCATTTCATTAATGTAAAATACTGAAATATGCTTACGAATAGGAATGGAAATAAACTAGCTCGGGTGATGGTAGCTTATCTCTGAGACCAGATGTGGTGGCTACATGCCTCTAAACTTTGTTGAATATTGTTGCAAGATTTGAAATTCAAATATGCATAAAACCACCATTCCCATGGAATCATAACCTGCTCTGAAACCACTCATCTGAATCTTGGGGGAGGTCCCTGTCACGGAGGTAAATCCTATCTGCGGACAGAGACGATCCCTACTAGCCCAGACCGGGTCTAGTAACAATCACACAATGCTACTACGCAAGTTCCTAATTGCAAGTAAAAGGTAGGAAAAGAAGACCTACTTGAATTCCAACGCTTATGTTTGATGAAGAAGCCCTGTCCTCGCTCCTTCGCTTTGGCTGGTCACAATCCTTCACGATCCTGGTGAATGGATACCTGCACACACGAAGAGAGATACAAATACAAGCGTGAAATCTAATAAAAGCAATTATACATCAGTCAGAAAGGATGTAATTCACATTAATCATCATAAGGACAAATGAGAATGGAACCATAATAGTAGTCATCTATTATTAATCATCAATAACAGAGAAGAGTACAACCAAATGTTCTGACGTCGAATCCTTCTCAAGAGGGTCCAGCCAGCAAGTCTCTTAAGCATTCACCTTTGGAGATAGATTTCCCAAGACAAACTCTCTCTCACACAAGCCACACTTTACAACCTTCCTTAAGCTTTACAACAATCCCACACTTGTCACACCAACTACCTATCAAATGCACACTAGCAGCAATCCAAGCACTATCAACTCCACACAATCCAAACTAGCTGCTCATGGCAATGGTAGAGGTTTAAATAGGAGGAGGAGCCTCCATGGAGGGCAAGAGGATGAGCTTATCTCCAAGGAAGGTGGGTCAAATGACGAACAGACATGCCATAGAAGGGAGGGCGATACTCACAAGGCCAACAACCAGGTCTGGAGTCATCTGGAAGGTTGGCTGTTAGAACAAATTCGCCCAAACAGGATCAGCGCGGGTGCATAACTGGACTGGAGCGCTGACATCGCAAGGTTATAATAGACAGGTCCGTGTCAGCGCGGCTTAATACAAACATAGGGTGCGCTGGCTCATGAAATTCGACCAGCGCGGAAAACCCGTGTGCTTCCGCGCTGGCAGCGCATCAGTTACACTATAAGCCGCCAGTCAGCGCGGATATTTTAATAACAGTCGCGCTGATGAAATAAACTTTGGCAAAGTGGGTCATTTGGCCAATTTAGAGAGCATGGGCTTGATTATTTTGAAACCCTGACACAGTAGGGAGACTGACAGGGAGACAGTGACAAATTACTGTGTAACAGATTGCCCCCTAAAGCGTGAAACCCGAGAGAGTGGGAGGGGTGAAATGCTTTACAAAACTCGCTGAACTGGAACACCACCAGGAAGGACCGAATATCTCTGATAATCAAGTACATGCAGTCTAGGCATGGGCGCAACCATCCAAAAGACATGCGAAGAAGGTCTGTGGTATGGACGCAGCCACCCAGCTAAGGAGACCATGATGATAATAAGGTATGGTCGCAGCCATCCATGAAGACTCAGGTATGGGCGCAGCCATCCATCAATGAGTCATGTAATGATCATAAGTATCCAAAAAATCACAGCCTGGATCATAATAGACAGAGATCCAGGGTCTTGCGCTCCGTCCCGACTCGAACAAAGTACAAGTCCAAGCATGTGAATACATGAGTTGAAGTCGAACATGCATGAACATCGCCTGATTACCAGTCAATGATGAAAACTGTTAACAGGCGCGAGAGGTACCACCAATAATGACAATGGCCCTCAAGGTACTATAGGTACAGTCCGCGATGTGTGAATCAATGAGCTGGTGTCGAACACCCGCAGAATCATTCGATCGGAGGCCAATGATGTAAACCTCGCGTCGAACACGAAGAACCTGCCATTGAGGCATGCAGGCTCTAAGGCACCTGAAGGGAGTCTCTAAGTCGCCTTCCTGGATAATGAGCTGAAGTCGACAGGAAGTGACCTTGATCGAAGGTGGGCCATAATGTTTCCCACATCATCGACACGAGACAGAGGTAAAATATTTTGTGTGAGATATAAGCGGAGGTTGTACTATTGCAGAGGTCAACTTCTCTTGAACATATCGGTGGCACGACAGTGGATTTGGCAGTATTTGACATCAAATGAGTAGAGGTCATGGTGACAAGGCAATGAGCAGATGAGAGGTCAAATAGGATAACCCGAACCCACAGAGGCTAGTGTAAAACAAGATGAGAGGTCCTCACCCAGACACGAATGCAGACGAGTGCCATGTTCAAGAGCGACATACTGCCGACACGACAATTATTATAGTTCCATTTTCCCCACCATTTCTGGCAGGTACCCCGATTATTTTTGGATGACAAGCTTGATGGGGATAGCATATGCTTGGAGAGTGTCATTTCGACAATGCCCGATGTCATTAAGTTTTAACGAGTCTGACAAAGGAAAAACTCGGCGTCTTTTCTTATTTAGAGAGTCTGAAAAGACAGCGAAAAAGAAAACTCCAGGGGGGTCCTTTTTCGTAGAGTTGTGTCTCTCGAGCCCGAAAAAGTATAAAACAATACTCGAAAGAACCGCCCGACCATTATGATCGAGGAGTACTTTTCGTAAATAGTAACTTCGACCCGAAAAAGTAAAAAAGCGGTCGGAAGTACGTCGTTTTGGAACCAATAACGAGTGCGAAACGACAAACACTCGGCAATCTTTTTAAGTTAAACGGTCGAAAAAAGAGCTTAAAAAGCGACCGCCTCTCGTTCTTTTAACGAGTTGAGAGGAGGGCTCGGCCATCTTTTTCTTTCTTTGCGTCGAAAAAGAGCTTAAAAACGACGTTGTGAGATCAAGTGTGAACAGGGCTATTATGACTCCACCGAGACGGAAATCTGCACAAGAACACTACCCACGTAAAACCTGTTCGACATGTTAAAAAACATAGTAAAACATGTAGAAATCATAGTACAACGACACTAGCATGAAATATATGGCAAAAATTGATCAAAAACCCACATTTATGAGCTACCATAGTCAAATATAGATTTTTTACCATAAATAGGGGGGTAAATGAATTATTTTTACCATTGTTACCATTTGAGCTGTGGAGAACGTTGAGAAGCTGCGAAGTTGACGGAGAAAATTCCATCCCGTGCGAGCACCGTTCATCCTGCAACTTGTTCCAGGTAGGTTCTCCTCTCCCTGCGCTCCATTTTGAGTCCTTTTGCTAGCTTTTTAACGGTCTAAATTGGCCATTTGGGCGGATTTTTGGAGCGTTGGTGCGCTCTCGGTCAGCGCGGAAATCCCTATCGGGTCCGCGCTGATCGATTTATTTTTACACGTACCACCTCCGGGTCAGCGCGGAAAACACGTGTGCTTCCGCGCTGACCCAGCGGAAAAAACAAAAGACTGCCATGATCAGCGCGACTGTTTTAAAAACAGCCGCGCTGACGCCGTAAAGATTTATTTTTTCAATTTTGAACGTATAAATTTTATTAGTCAGGCTTCTAATGTTTTTTAATGGCCATGCAGGACGCAATGGCATTTGTGTGGCAAGAGAGAGCTCATGATAACGAGGATATTGCCGCTTATGCCGATGCTGGGAGCCGCAATGCCATGCGGGCATGCGGATTTCTCAAATTCTTCCTCACTCCGCGCCTACGAGCGCAACCTGATCTACTGGAGTTCCTGATTAGAGCCTGGAACCCAATTGATGGCAAGTTCACAATCTGAGGCCGTGACATCGAGTTCGATTTCACGGATATCTATTTTTTGACTGGGTTATCCCGCCGGGGTGAGATGCCCATTCTAGAGGGGCAGCGACCTAGCGGAGAGACCTTGGACATGCTGATGGCTCGGGTGTGCCCAACGGCACGCAAGACACGGAGTGGAAAGGTGTCCATTCCGTCAGTGGATGACATCGTCCTACGGAGCATACTCTTCATGGTGACCCGGGCAGCGGGCTCTTTGGCCAATCATGAGGCCTCAAAGACCCATCTACTACTAGCTCTCGAGTGTCTACAGCCCACCATATTCAACTGGGCGGCAACTGTTACTACCAGCATGAAGAGGCAACTGAGCAACTGCCGACGTGGGGAGTCGAAGCAGTTTGGTTACGGGTCCATTCTAGTCCCGCTCATGATGGAGCAGGTGCCGGCGTTACAGCTGCAGGACATGGCCCTTGATCCACCTAGGGGTCCTCGAGAGATGAGGGCCGGTCGGTGGGGGCATATCATGCCGCGAGGAGGTGGCGACCGCCCAGTGGCATGGGGGCATTATTTCCGAGAGTGGCTCGAGCGCCAGGTTATCTTCGTAGAGGACTGGCCATATGCCGGGATTGATTTCAGAGGTGACCCAGACATGCCACTGCCTGCAGGAGAGCAGTGGGACGATGGTGGTAAGCCACTCGATCTCTTTTTAATTTTTTGTTTTGTAATGTTTTTGGATTTTTCATGTACATGCCTGACGATAAATGCTATGATATGCAGATGTAGGACCAGCGAGACCCCTTGGCTTGGCTCCAGATGCGAGGAGAGAGGCCCAGGGTGATGGAGTCTTGGCCCTGGCTCCTCCAGGAGTCAATACACCTGAGGTTGTGGTGAACAACCTTGAGGGCTTACTGGAGGGAGTCCCAGACTACCAGGGGATCGAGGAGGTCCCCATAGCATCCCAAATTCACACAGTGGGAGTAGAGCCCAGGATGCACCGCCTTTTGAGGCGGGTGGCACGGGCGGTGGTATGCTATAGAGAGCATAACCCACCACAGTAGTTACCTAGGATTTATTTCCACTGCTGTTTTTTGAGAGACACTCGTCTCAGATGTACTGAGGACTTCGGCTTTATGTTAGACATATACACTTATTTTTGAGCACCTAGTGCGCCACACGATATATATATGCATACCGATTTTGGATGGATCTTTTACATATGATGATGTTTTTATATGCTATGCAAATGTTTAATACAAATGTAATCTCATGTATCAGTTGCACAACACACGACCCACATATTTTAATTTTTAAATGCAAGCTTAAAAGCACACACAGCACGCATGCAAACTATGCTTGGAAAAAGATTTATTTACATATGCCTATTCTAGATGGATCTTTTACATATGATGATGTGTTTTATATGCTATGCGACGGTTTGACACACATGTGATCCGATGCATAACAAACGACCCATTGTAGAATGTACACACGCATTTTATTTTTATGAAAGCTTGAAAACGCACATGATAATCACATATGCAAACTATGCTTTGAAAATGGATTTTATTTTTGATGCAAGCACGTATATACATGCAAACTATGCTTGATGGGGAAGGAAACGGGCATGCCCCCCAGCATCGTGTCTCAATTCGAGGTACATGCCCCCCAAGCTTCAGGCCATTGAAAATGGGTTGAAGGTTGACATAATGGTTATTGCGCTCGAATTGCACGAGCCCATGTTTCATTGTTTTAACGAGGTTGACACAGGGAAAAGAACTATCCTCGGGACTAAGTCGTTTCATTATTTTAACGAGGTTGATACATTTGCAAAACTATCCTCGAGATGCCTTGTTTCATTTTTTAGCGAGCTTGACACAAGACAAGGAACTGTTCTCCATCCAGACTTCATCATAATGAACGGGAAGTGGAGGCCCCCAAGAAAGTGGCTCCGGAGGGAAGGCCGACATCTTGGAAATCAGGACCCAATGCCCCCAAGACACTATGCACAATGGTGTTATCACTGGGTACGGGCACGGGGCAGGTGGCCACATAGTTGATTTGCGGTGAGGCAGATGCAACTTGTGGAGGAAAACCAGGAGGGAAGGACGGGTGTGCCGGAGGGGCTTGTGGACGAACGAACGATAATTGATCAAACATCACTATTCTTCCATCGTGTGGAAAGCAAACCACACGGAAAAGTGAAGAAACAAGGGTTACCATGGCATACACATAATCACGACCAAGGAGAAGACTGAAGTCTAAAGAACCTTGGGTAACTGAGACGTCTATATAGACAGTCTTGCCCCCCAAGTAATAGGAAACTTTGGAAGGATCCCTAATGGCTGACTCGTTCCTCCGTCAAACGCGGTGAGATGCGGTGCGACAGGTACAAACGATGGGGAACCCAAAGCTCGCCAAGTAGTAACGGGCATAAGACTAACCGATGCTCCTTCATCTAACACAGTGCCAGGCAGCGCCTTATTGCAGGCATAGGCGGTGACCCAGAAAGGCACATGGGATGGAAGGGGAGGGGTAGTCAAACGACTCCAATCAAAGGAAATGACCGAACTACTTGGTGGGGGAACCATATGGTCGCCCCCTTGTTCAGAAAGAACCGAATCTGAATTCTCTGGAGAGGTTGGGATGGGAAAACCATTATCAGGCTCCGGAGAATTTGACGAGACGAGAAGAACATGGGAATTTTGCTCTTCCGAAACAGAGTGATCGAGAGGAGGTGAACTCAAATCAACACCCTTTCCGACCAATGGCGGGTCTGGAACAGGCTGGGCATAGCCAGGTTCGGGAAGAGGGGCCTGGACAAGAGAGGAATCTGAAGCAATCTCTTTGTCAACAGGGATGCGATCTGCAGTTGTAGAAAGACGTTGATAACTAGCGGGAAATTGGTTTGAAGGCGCTGTAAGACTTTCCAAGACAACGGAGGCTTTATCCATTAATGGACAAAGGTAAAGGGGATGAGTGCCTTCACAAAGTTTACAGGGGATTCAGATCTTCCCTTTCTCCTTACCATTCCCAACTGATGAGGTAGTGTCACCATGATCTTCAGCGGACGATGAAGGGCGGGCCGGATCGTGAGACCAGACTTCTAATACCCGGGGAATGCCAAGACAATCACGAAGAAGATGGTCTTCCTTGCATAATCGACAAGGAAACTTAACCTTCCACGGAGGAGCAGAAGGTGGCCCTATCTCAGGTGTAGTGGAGGGGATAGCTGGATTTGATGGGGGGATGTCGCGTGTAAGCTCTCCCTTAGGGGACTTCTTCTTCTTGGTCTTCCTCTTCTTCTTGTTAGCCACCTGGTTACTCGCATCGAGAGTTCCACCAGGAGAAGTACAAGAGGAAGACGTAGAAGTAGGGGTCGAAGGGGAGAGATCCACCTTAGGATCAACATGATGTTGTTCAGGTGGAGGGACTGATGGACCAACAGCCGATACGGTAGGGACCAAAGAGGTTGAAAACAACCAAACAGGCAACCCAACAGTTAACCCGGGTAGGGACAACGTTGCCATATACGGAGCACCAACATTCCCAAGAGGAGGGAAGTGACCTAGATTCCCATCAGGGGGGGAACCTGGGGTAGTGAACCCCGGAAAAGTTGCCATTGAAAAGAAACCTACGCAAGCTAACGCACACGAGATCTAACCAGGTAATGTGATCATGGCCAAATGAATTTTAAGACGCACGGACACAACTTGACCTTTTCATGTTTTAAGAGTCAAGAAAAGGACAAAAGATGACTCTAGTCTCCTTCGAATGTTTAATGAGCACGAAGTGACAAGATGCTCACTGGCACCTTTTCATTTAGGGAGTCCGAAAAGGATCAAAAGTGACTACTCTGGAGACTTCTAGGCAAAGGGTTTACCAGGCAATCCGTAAAACTGCTTATACACCTTGGCAATCATATGAGAACCAAGGACTTTACGTACTGCAGTCAATCTTCCCGAATGCTGTGTTCGGTGCATTACGGTTCGCAAGGCGGCAGACTCGGCTTCCTAGGGATCAAGGTCGATAACCTAGTGGGGTCTCCCCTATATACGCGACGGTACGTGGGAGCTCAAATCCGTGCTAGACCACTATCGAGTCACAAGAGGAGGAATCACCCAACCGTAATGTGAAACAACAGTGACTAGGTTTAACGACGCCGGAGCACGTCTCTAGCCTAGACCTCTACAATATGAGCGTTATGTTCCAATGCGTTTTTATGTTCATTCAGTTCATTTTATGGTTGATCTTGATTTAAGTTTCGGTTTCAGGTCCTACCGTATGATCTCTCACAATTGCTTAGATGCAAACTACATGCCAAAGGATACCATTTCGTTCGATGAATTCTAACTATGAGAGGGTTAAGAGTTTTCAATCAAACAAAATGAACACAATCAAACAAACAACCTAATGCAGCTAATGGCAATGAAATAAAACTTTTTCTTTTGAGAACACAAATCAATAAAATGCTCTTTTTCCCATTAACTATTGAACGCAAAAGGTACTAGTTTGATTTCTTTTCCAATGGCACTATGAATTTTGAGAGACAGCAACACCGAGTAAAAAGAAGAAAAATCACTCAATGAAAGACACGACAAAATCCCAAAACACTACAACAGTTCTCCAAATCAAAGGAAAACAAAAGCTTGAAAAGGCTATGTGATCTAAGCCTAACAAGGTGGAATGAAAACCAAGCAAGAAGGAAAGTTCCCGCAAAAGCAAAGTCAAGTAACAAACGGATCTTTGTGAACAAGCAACTAAACAAAGCCAATCCAACGAAAACGGGATGGTAATACCAGGTCACAAGACACAAAAACGAGGTCTGCCCAACAAGACTTCCCAAGCAAGTTCTTCAATATTCAGACAATGAAAAACAAGTGATAAACCAGGTGAGAAGAAGAAGGAATAGCCAAACCAACAAGCCCAGGAGGAAGAATTGAAAAAATTCAATTCTACAGGTGTCAGCGCGGGTGGTACACAGCAACTATGCGCTGATCAGAGACCACGCGTAGCAACAATGCGCTGTCAGCGCGGAAGGACACGGGTTATCCGCGCTGGTTCGATTTCAGAACCGTCGCGACTGTTTAATGAGAAAGCGCGATGACCGCGAGACTCAAGAAACAGGCAAGCGATGTCAGCGCGACTGTTTCAATTAAAAACGCGCTGAGGCTAAAAAACAAGCAGAATCAAATAAAAAGCTCCCAAACCAGGGCAAGGGTTCTTTAAACAATTAAAGCACTTCCCAGATTGAACCAGGAAATCCAAAAAAAGTAGACTAATCCCCAAACTTCAAAGAGAGAGCAATCAAACAAACTCAAAACAAGAATGAATGAAAAGGGACAAAGGCCAGCTCCCCAGCGGAGTCGCCAAATTGTTACGGAGGTAAATCCTCTCTGCGGACAGAGACGATCCCTACTAGCCCAGACCGGGTCTAGTAACAATCACACAATGCTACTACGCAAGTTCCTAATTGCAAGTAAAAGGTAGGCAAAGAAGACCTACTTGAATTCCAACGCTTATGTTTGATGAAGAAGCCCTGTCCTCGCTCCTTCGCTTTGGCTGGTCACAATCCTTCACGATCCTGGTGAATGGATACCTGCACACACGAAGAGAGATACAAATACAAGCGTGAAATATAATAAAAGCAATTATACATCAGTCAGAAAGGATGTAATTCACATTAATCATCATAAGGACAAATGAGAATGGAACCATAATAGTAGTCATCTATTATTAATCATCAATAACAGAGAAGAGTACAACCAAATGTTCTGACGTCGAGTCCTTCTCAAGAGGGTCCAGCCAACAAGTCTCTTAAGCATTCACCTTTGGAGATAGATTTCCCAAGACAAAATCTCTCTCACACAAGCCACACTTTACAACCTTCCTTAAGCCTTACAACAATCCCACACTTGTCACACCAACTACCTACCAAATGCACACTAGCAGCAATCCAAGCACTGTCAACTCCACACAATCCAAACTATTCCAAACTCCAACTAGCTACTCATGGCAATGGTAGAGGCATAAATAGGAGGAGGAGCCTCCACGGAGGGCAAGAGGATGAGCTTATCTCTAAGGAAGGTGGGTCAAATGACGAACAAACATGCCATAGAAGGGAGGCAATACTCACAAGGCCAACAACCAGGTCTAGAGTCATCTGGAAGGTTGGTTGTTAGAACAAATTCGCCCAAACAGGATCAGCGCGGGTGCATAACTGGACTGGAGCGCTGACATCGCAAGGTTATAATAGACAAGTCCGTGTCAACGCGGCTTAATACAAACATAGGGTGCGCTGGCTCATGAAATTCGACCAGCGCGGAAAACCCGTGTGCTTCCGCGCTGGCAGCGCATCAGTTACACTATAAGCCGCCAGTCATCGCGGATATTTTAATAACAGTCGCGCTGATGAAATAAACTTTGGCAAAGTGGGTCATTTGGCTAGTTTAGAGAGCATGGGCTTGATTATTTTGAAACCCTGACACAGTAGGGAGACTGACAGGGAGACAGTGACAAATTACTGTGTAACAGCCCCCAAGATCTAAAATATTGAAATGGATCTTGTGGAGGAGCCCCCAAGATCTGAAGAATTGCAATGCTAGAAATAAAATGATAGAACACACAGTAAATAAAACCACAAAGAAACTTTTTATTAAAACTGATAATAACTGTAAAGGGAACATTGTGGTGTACAATCTGTCCTTTTACAAAATGAAACTTGTTACTTATAGTCTTTTTCATTTACAATACCACGGGTCAATTCCATGGGTCAATGAATACCATGGGTGGATGTCACAATACCATGGAAGAATGAATACCATGGGTGGATGTCACTTACAATACCATGGGTAAATTCCATGAGTGGATGAATAACATGGGTGGATGAATACCATGGGTTGATGCCATTTTCTATTCAGATCATAGGCTTTACTATATATTCTTCCATTCATATGTTGAGTATTGCTAGGCTTGATCAAAGGCACACACCTCTAGTCTTACCGTATATCCCTCCATTCATTGGTCAAGGATTCCCAAGCCCAACAAGGTACACAAAATCTAGATTTACTCCAATCCCACCTTCTCTGGTCTAGGGATTCGTAGGCCTTGTGTTTTTATTTAGATACCACCTCACTCAATTTTGAAACCATCCAACAATCCAACTTAAAAAAATAAAAGAGAACCCATCACACCATGGCTATCTGGAAATGGAAACACAAGGCTAAAAATCATTGTCACACTTGGAAAAACCCATGCCAATGACAATAACAAAGTAAAATACACATATGCATGTACCATGCATTCTAAATCTAGTAAGGAAATCACAGATAAAATTGATACCTACAAGTAATCATGTTGTAGCTGCTTGATCCTACTCTTCCTTGCTTGATTTTGTTTTCCCTTTGCCTTGTTTGTCCTTCCTTTGCTTTCTTGGATCCAATGTTAGAGTGCTTCAAGAATACTAGTGTCCAAGCATATGAGAGAATAGAGAAAGAGCTCCACCCAAAAACTATCAAAAAGATTGTGAACTGATCCTCATAAACCTTTTTATTAATGAGACCTCTATTTTCTTCATTTTCCATTATTTTCCTTCAATTTCTACCTCGCATGCAACTTTTTACCTTTCACCTTCCTTTTCTCATAATTTCCTTTATTTTCATAAATAAAATGCTAGTTAATGCCTCATGTCTTTCCAAAGCCTTTTCCTTTTCCTTTGCCAATTTCCTTTAGGGATAATAACAAAAATGAATACCCACTAGGATTTTTTGCTCAACATTCAGCTTAGAATATGTGGAATATGTGTCCCATGACCTTGGCTATCATTTTTCCTTTATTAATTTTATTACATTGAATTTTTACTAGGGCTGTTATAGAACCCTTCCCCTTAGAGGGCCATCATCCTTGCTGTTTAATGACACATATAACTATCAAAACTATTGAAAACCAAAAAATACTAGCAATTGAGATTTATAACCCACCTCGTTGCAGTATTTAGAATGAACGACCTCTTGAAAACATGACAATCATAACATATAATGGAGCTCTCAAAAAAAATCTCATTAGGGTATTTAAAATAACCACCACATATACTTATGCACATTTTCTTCAACCCACAAAATCATACTACATATGGAGTTTTATAAATGCATCTCAATACAATATTTATAATGATATACACATATACACACATGTACATTTTCTCTAACCAATAAATAAAAGGATACGATGTATGCATCCCCAAAAACGGAATCCACAGGCCCACACCTCCACCCTCAAAGTAATACCAGGATTTCCCTCCTTCCTAGGAAGTCTAAAATCCACAATCAAAATCAAATCTGCATCCAATGTCCAGTGCTACAATTATGTGCCACTTGTCTTCTCAATGAGCATTTACTGACTCATTATTCCAGGGCACACTCCAATGTTCATTTGATTCCATCTGTTAATGCTACTTACCAAAAAAAATCAATTCTCAACCTTCCCTTCTCTTCTACACAATCCCTCAAGAAATCCTGTCACCCCTTCTGTGCAATGAATCACCCTCCATGTTCTCCAATATCCCCTATCCCAAGCGATCCATCCCTTCGCAAGGTTTCCTGACATCAGAAGGCCAAAAAACTAAAGCATGTCCCTTACTCAAAATAACTATATCAGTTATAGCATAGTCATGGAAATCAAGGGACACTATTGGCTACGAGTGCCTCACAATGGCCCTACTCCTAAATGCTTTACAACATAATATTGCTTGTTCCAATTCCTTTTTCTACTACTAAGTCCGCGACAACCAATTCCAACCACCCAAATCAAGATTTTTTCCATGTTTTCCTGTACCAAGCACATAATTTCCATTAGAATCAAAACGAATTGAAATAAATGTTGAAAATAGCATATAGAATTTCCAATTTAATGTATCCTTGAATTAAATTGAGAATTAAATTGTAATTCTTTTCTCATAACAACTTGTAATAGTTAACTAAGTTAAGTTGACTTAGTTAACTCATGAATTTTGAGTTGGAAGTCTATTTGGAGTCAAGTAAGTGTGATCCGTAAGTTTTAGGGGTCCATGTTGAGTTTATTAGAGTTGTAATTAGATAACTCAGTTAAACTCAGTTAAACTAGTTGTAGGAACTGTTGGATACCTATACCAATAGGTTTCATATTTCATGATTGGCAAGGGAAAGTCCAAATATGCTCTGCTTTGGTATCACAAAGATCCCATATTTCCTAGAGAACAAGAGGTGTGTAAAGTGTTTTCAAATGTTGATGACCTTATTTCAATTTTGGTGGATGATCCAACAGTTTAACCTGGATCATGCCATGTTTCAATTTTGAGTTATAGAATAGAGAAAGAAGTCTGTCCAAACTGCTTAATCTTGGCATACAAGTAGTTCAGGTAGAGAAGAAAAGGTTCCCAACAGCTCAATCTGGGACCTTGGAAGAAATAAGGGTAGAAGTAGATAGAAAAGAATAAAGAAAAAGCCAAAGAAAAGAAAAGGCAAGTAAGGGTTTGCAAGTCGAAATGCACCCTCCAAGGAGAAGCAAAAAATGCTAGGAAAATAGCTGGGTAAGCAGTTGTGGTTGCAGAAAGGGTATTTTCACCATTACACATATGTCAAAAGGTGTTTTGCCAAGGCAAAATCTGTCAATGGACAAAGTGGTTAATTCCATCAAATTGCAGCAAGGAGCATGACTAACCTCCCTTTCCCCCTTCATTTCATTACTAACATTTCCTTTTCAGGAGAGAGATCATGGTCTTATGGTGGTTCTTGTTCATTCAGAAGCCACATTTCTTGTCTAAAATCTTTTTCATTTTGATCTAGTCTCTAAACTAAATCAATTTCAGATAAACTCAGTGAGATCCCCTTCATTTGCTCCCTCATTCATATTAACCTCTAATTCTACTATATAGCTCCCCCATCTTACCTTGTCCCCTAATAATATTAACACTATGGTGTATAAAGCCCCAAATTCTATAAATACTCCTCCCCTTGGCATTATAGCCATATGTTCTTCAAAAGGAACCAAAGTGACCTCTGGTCACCTTGGTGAACCTATCACGTCCCATTCCCCCTTGCTACAAGCCAACTTGCTCCTCAAACCACCATTTGCATTGAAAAAACCCTTATAAACCCTCTTTTACCCTTAAATCCTTTGCAAAAATTACCCAAAGTCTAAAAAGCCCGCCTCTGGCACATTTCCAAAAGGTTAGCGCGCAGTTTGTTTTAATGGAAAACATTGAAAAACCATTAAAAAACCATATTACAAAGTTTTCCGCCTACGCTTATAAATCAAGCACCTTTTTACCTCACCCACCGTCGGATCAAATCTTAAGGATCCGACGATCCACAGCGATATCGGAGCGGCCCCCATGGTGGTCCTTTACCGCCCGAGAAAGTGACGTTGCGTCACGTCACGGGCAGGCCACGCGTCAAACAATAAGGGCTCTCGGAGCCAGGCCTGACACTTTCAGCGCCGTACCCAGACCGCCCCGAGAGACCGTAGCGGCTAGCCTTAACCATAACCGCTACGGTCCTGACCGCCAGCTGCCCTCCTATGTCATATCGCCACGTCATTTCTGCTTATCCTTTTGCCGATTGATCGGTCCACCTCGCTGATGACATGGCTGCCACCTCATCGCCCCCATGGACCAATAGCTTACCGCCACGTCACCCGATGACGTCAGCTGACGTCACCTCACCTTGACCCAGCAATGACGTCATGCTGACGTCATCACTAAAAAGCGCCAAAATGGTAAAAAGGTCCATATTAACCCAAAAAACCGTGTTTTTCTCACTTTTTACTCCTGTCGCTACTTCGGCTCTGCATGGCTGTTTACGTCCAAATTTTCGCCAACCTGCTCAGTTAACCAAGGCGACCTCCAGAGCTCCAACCGTGCACGCCCATGCGACCTCTGTTCGTCAATTAACAGGTATTTACCGTTTGTTGCCCTCCATACGCCTGTTATTGAAATTAAAGTTACTCAGAGGGCTAAGGAGACCTTAAAAATTATATTTTCACCGGCCATTTCCCTCTGCACGTCCACATTTGCAACTGTGAAGTCCAAAAACACCAGCCGAGCCTTAATACCTGTAATTTCGCTCAAAAACAACATTCACTGCGTATTCCCGGCAAATTTCTTGTTAAACTCAATTCACCCGCTAAAAGAGGACATAGTGAGACCATAGAGAAGCCCTGCTCCTGAAACAAATAGTATTTCAACTGCTGTTGTGTAAATTCCTCCTCTGGTATCTGAGATACAAACTGTTTTTACAGAAAATCACTTCTACTCTGTGTTGCTTCCAATTAAACCATCCACCTACAATTGTTGAACTTTGAAGAAGATCATGGAGACTCCCATTGCTCTCAACATCAAGCCCCTCAATGCCCCTCACCAGGAATTGGAGTGGAAAGCCCTGGGAGATATGGATTACCAAATGCTGGACTGGTTTCTTATGGGCTCCAAATATAATATTCAGATGCTGAATGAGTTGAAAGCCCAGCATCTTAGTGGAGCAGACATTTTGGGAATCTGGGACTCAAACCTGCCAATCTATAACCTCCCCCAGGTAAATCCTATGCCAGAGTTGATATACAGCTGCCAGGAATGCTATGACCCAAGCCGAAGAGCTGTCATTAGCCCCTCAGGCTTAGTTTTGTTCCAGATCACCTCAGAGAGTATTAATGAGATGCTGCACTTCCATACTGCCAAGCAATTGACCCCCCTCAATATGCAGAATTTGATAAAGAAAGGAAGCAGGCTGACAACCGACCAAGTCATTAAGATTAATCAGCTGTTTGTGAAACCAGGCTTTGAATCCTTCAGAACTCCTCCTATTGGATATCAGTACTTGAATGAATTGGGCAGGATGTTAGTGGATTTGATCAGCTATGCCCTAGGATTCAAGGGAATGGAGGATGTGGATGAAACCATAATGGCAATGCTGTCTCTATTCTCTCCTGGTAAGCCCCCAGCTGTGCATTATGATTATGCTACATACATTGCAGATAAAATCCATGACCAGTTTATGAACTTGAAGAGGGAAAGACTATTCAGGTATACCTCATACATATACCACCTCTTCTTGTTTTATCAACCAGCTACCTTCTCTTTTCCTTTGAAGCAACTCAATGCCCAAGGAAATCCAAGATCAGTGGTGTTCTGGACCTCTGTCTTTCACTATACATCTGTGTCACCTTACACATACAATGAGTTCATTGACTTATTCATTTGTCCAGCCTTGACAGTAGTGCATGGTGTTCCTCCTCCAAGGCTAACTGATGATATGAAGAGAGTTCTTCACCTAAACAAAACCTACAGCATTGGTAATTGGTACCTCTACCAAAACCACACAGTCATCAGAATATATGGCTGTGAGTTGACACCTTTTAGATTGCCAAGGTATGTCCCCATGAGGCTTTTTGCCTTGGAATATTTCAGACAGTTTGGCAACTCAGACTACCTGCATTTTCAGAGCAAGAACAAGAAGTCACAGCTAAAGGTGAGAAGCCAGCTGGGTCCTTTCCTTTACAATAAGAAAGAAGAGGGATGGAAAGAGGCAAACACTATCCTGGAAGGCCTCAGACTGCAAACTAGTTTTGAATGGATACCCTATGACCCCAATCATTTTGTCTCCCTCAGGAGGATAAAATACAAATTGGGTAGTTATGCACACAAGAGACAACCTGAGATTGAACAGTATGCCAATGCATCAAATTGGGAAGAGGGTACCTTAGAAGAAGAAATAACTGCTGAAGAGCTTCTAGAAAGAGAAGCTAGAAATATACAAAAGCAAGCTGACTTGGAAAATTGTGGACAGGTTCCTCATTCATACAGAAGACAGCTTGGATCAGCCGCTTCATCATCAACAACACAGCAGCAAGCTGCCGGGAAAACACCACAAACAGCCAGTAAAGATAAAGGGAAACAGGTGGAACAGCCACCTCCATTGACAGAAGAGCAAGTGGAAACATTGGTGCAACAGCAAGAAGAGATGGAGCAGCAGCAAGAAGGGCAACAGCAAGAAGAAGTGCCACTTAAGGAACAGCAACCCTTGCAGCAAGAAAGGGTGATTGACACTCCTAGTTCCACTGAGCAACAGGCTCAGAATATAGTGCCTCCTAGGGCAGAAACTACTTTTGATGCCTCGGTCCTCCAAACCCCACAAAAGGAGGACTTAACCAGGAAAAGAGATAGAGAGACTCCCCTGACTTCATCCATCAATCAGGGAGAGAAAAGGCAAAGGTTGAATGACTTCCCAGAAGATGATGCGGCAATAAGACAAGCAATGGGCATGGGCCCACCCAGCGGAGAAGTTTCAGCCAGTTCATTCCAGCATGAACATGATAGAGCTATAGGAGGAGAGGTCAGCTCCTCCAGCCAGCACAAAGAAGGACAGGTAAGCATCAAACAGCAGTTTATTGACATTAAAAGGAGGAGTGATCCTATTAAAGTACAGCTGTACAATCATTTGCTGAACCTGGCTCCCACCAATCAGCAAAGACTCATGTCTGCCTTTGATGTAAGTGAAGGCAAAATGATCATGAGTCACTTCATGCCCACAACTCTGCATCCCCAATCTACCTCGGATTACCTAAGGACCAACATGGAGGTTCTGGCTAAAGACATACACCCTATGGATAAAATCGAATTGCATAAACAAACTGGTGAAATGGTGTATGCCTCCTTGGCAGATGAAACATTGGAAAACTACAAATTGAAGAGCAGCCTGGATAATACAGCCTCTCAGCTAGAATTGGAGAGGGCTTCATCACAAGCCAAGGACAACAAAATCAAGTCCTTGGAGGATGTAATTATAGAAATAGGACATGATCCTAAAGATGTTAAAGGTATCCAAGAACTGTTGAAGATAAGGGATCAAGACATGGCTGCCTTAAGGAGGAAAATCAAGCTCCCAGCCACCATCCATCCTCAAACAGATGAAGTTGCTCAGCAAAGGCTAGAAAAGGATGCTACGGATTTGATGATATCCTTATACAAGGAGCTGGTTCGGACTCAAGACCAGCTAGGACAATCAGAAGCTGCAAAGGCAGCATTACAGACAGCATTGAAACAGAGAGAAGAGGGCCAAACTTCCCAGCCCCCTCCGGAAGTAATCAATCTTGAAGAAGCTCCTCCAACAACTACTCTTCCTCCTCAGCAGACAGGAACTACAGCACCATCTACAGCAACAACTACGCCAACAACAGAGCAGACTCCTAGTCTGGATATGCAGAGGCTGCAAGCTGAGATCCAAGTTCTTGAATCCCAAATGAAAGAGCTTGATGAAGTCAAAAGGTCTTTGACTAAGGTGAATGAAAGATTTGACAAAAGCAAGCAGAATGAGGCAGCAAAGGAAAGAGAGGTAAAAGCTCTAAAAAAGAGAATAGCTGAACTAGAAAAGGAGCTTGCACTAGAAAAAGTAACAGCAGAATTAAAAGCAGTCCTCTGGGGCAACATTGGTCGATCCATCACCAATCAGTGGCAGTATATTGAGACTATGGATGAGCAAATAGTACTCATCACAAAGGCAAACAAGGAAATACACAGAGCTAGAGCAAGCCTTGGCCACATGCCAGATGCTGCCAGCAGAATGATCAATATTTTAAATAACAAGACAAGCTCTCAGCTGGCCACAATAGGAATTACCAACAGGACTGAGACAATCTCAGTAATTAAAAGAGTCCTGACACTAAGAAGCCTAGTTGGAACGCTGGAGAGGAGAACACAGGATATGCAGACCGAAATCAACAAATTCCTGGACAGATTCCTGGCATTACAAAACAGAGGCCTCCCCAGCATATTAAGCAGTGTAGGAAGACTGCTTACCCTGGAAAACTACATCAAAAGGGTTGATGCCCATGCTGCAGCACAAATTGCAAAACAGCCCAGTACCTCAGCAGAAACAGGGCCAGCATCGGGGCAGAATTTGTATGATAGGGTGGATAACCTATTTTTTATTATGAATGAAATTGATCACCTGTTTGATACACCACCAAATTTCTTTAAGTATACAGAAGCAGATGAAACTATGGAGGCAATCATAAAACACCAATTGCCCACACAGGAAGTATGGAGGAATTTGACACAGATAATCTTATCAGGCCAGAACCTGTAGCGTTAATTTTCTCCAGTTTATGAACAGTCATGCACAGGCAGAATTTTGGTGGATAAATCCACAAGGAAAAGACAGATGCTGAGCCAACTCAGCAGGGCTATTTACTCACCACAGCAGCAATCACAATCACAGGTGGCAGACCCAAAATACAGCGCACGAGCCATAAAGTCAGGTTCTCCAGCATTTGATCAAAGTATCCCAACCGACTTAGCAGCTCCCAAAGGCCAAAATATCTTCTGACAGAACATCAAGACGCCTTTATTTTGTATTCAATGCTGTAATAAATTTCTGATAATAATATCTCAAAAGTTGGTGAGAACATTAAGTCTGAGATAACTTAGAACTCAGATATTTTTGTAAAATCGTATGTATATATTCGCCCCTCACAGAAGCTTAAGGGGTTGTTGTTATTTTCATTTTGGAGATCTCACTTGCTGTAAAATTCTCAGAGAAATAATACAAAGGGTGAATGGAATTTCCAAAGCTTGGCGTACCTTGATGCATTGTGATGAATGGTGAATGTTGCAGGATTCCAGAGTGTTTCATAAAACAATAAGTCTTTCTTAAATCTCTGTGTTACATGTTTTCGAGTCTTTTGTTCTCTTTTATTGTTTAAATGTTTTACACTTAATAGCAAAGTAGAAGAATAGTTCCAGGATTTAATCACTGATTACCCTGAACTCAATCTGAGCTATTATCCATGTTTTCTTCAGATACAGTGAATGAAGTGCAATTCTTAATTGCTGCACTTTAAAACTATATCTTTTACAGTGATAGACATTCTCAGGGATTCAAGTTTGCTCCTGAGACATCTATCCGTTTCTCATAACTAGTTTGGTGGAAATACCTAAATACTTTAGTGAAAATTCTTAAATGCTTTCACTGCTTGATTCATCTGTTCATGTTATAAATCAAAAATTTTGTTCTATGAAGTATCCAAATGGCCCTGTAAGTTTCACCAATTCACCTCAAGGTTTCTAGACATCTGCAGCCACAGACTCCATTGCCCAATGATATTTGACTCTTTGAATACTACATCACAAGACCTGAAAGAAACTCGTCAACCAAAACATAAACAAAACCTGTGCATAATACCTAGCCTAAAACACTATCATAACAGATACAAATCATAAAGAGAGAGCCCTCTCTGATCACAGTTCGGCTAGAAACGGTGATCCAAAGATTGGTTAGTGGTTACCCCGGCCGTATTCCCTTGGGAGTCATAGGGAACAACCTGGGTGTTAACATAATTGGCGACTCCACTGGGGACCGAACTAAAGATTTTTCAACTACTATCTATCTTCCAAAGCTACCATCAAGCCTGAAACTAGCCAAGAGGCCTTAGGACTGTTTTCTGTAATACAGGGACAGCTTTAGGGAAGAGCTAATTAGGGAATCTTCATCCTAGCTTTGAAACATATATAGCCATTCCAAAATTTTCATCCAGTCCTTTCATATATAAACTTCTTGTACAAATTCAAAATAAATTAGAAGCTGGCTCCCAAAAGAAACCCAAGGCACACTAGGGCAAACCCTGACCCTAATCAACCTATCATTGTTGATAATCCAAATATCATTCCAAAGAACATTAGGAGACAGCAAAAGCAGGATAAGCCTGCTGAGTCAGATATAATTTCAGATCAGCCTATCCGCATTCCCACACCCTGCAAAGTTCTTTTCCGGTCCACTCCTAGTTCCCCTAGTTCATCATCAACACCTCAAAGTCCTCCTCTTACATCTTCACCCACTGCACATACTCTTTCAACCAGTTCCCCATTTGTTACCCATCCCATTAACCCTGTTACACCAGTAATCCCTGCTGTCCCATTTATTCCTGTCAACCCTGTAAATTTCATAAACATGGCTAACCGGTATGCACCCCTGCAGATACCAGCTAATGCTCCAGCTCTACCCCAAGACTACCAAACCAAAATTTCATTTTTTGACTCCCATGGCCCTTTGACAGCTGTCCAGCATGCTAAGAAGATGCAAGACCACTTTGAGACCTATGAAATAGATGATAACAGCGTCAGGATGAGAATTTTTGTTCAAAGCTTAACTGGGGATGTTAGAACTTGGTTCAGATCCCTCAATGCAAACTCCATTGCAATACCTGATCAGCTTTACGAAGCTTTTACTGAGAGATGGGAGAAGAAGAAAGATCCACTCCACATACTTGGTGAATATAACACTATTAAAAGAGGTCCCCAAGAAACAGTTTTGGAATATTGTGCTAGGTTTAACAATGTATATAATGCTATCCCGCAGAACTTAAGGCCCCCTCCTGATTTGGCCCTGTATAACTTCCCTGACGGTTTTGATTCTGATATGGCCTATCAGTTGAAAGAAAGAGATCCTCCAACCCTTGCAGAAGCTCAAAGGGTTGCAGTCACTGTAGAAGCTAACCTAATTGCCAAAAGAAACAGGGCAAAGTTGGAAAAGAAGACTGGCTTCAGAGAAGAGCCCTCGGGTCTTGATCAAAAGCTGGATGCAATACTAAACAGCATGAAGAGATTGGGTGAAAGAGTGGAATCAGTTGAAAGAAAATCATCATGGGAGGCATCACCAAGCAACCCTACTAGAAATCCGAATTTTAGGAGAACTCAGAACCCTAACATAGGAAAAACAGGTGCTGACCAAGACATTAGACCCCCTTTTCAAGAAAACTATGCAGAAACTTCCACATCCAATCAGCTCAATGAAGATCCTGAAATTAACTTAATGGGTCTGGATGGTAAAAGCCATGTTTTCTTAACACAAGAAGACCATGAGGAGGATGAAAGCAAAACATTCCAAACTAAATCAGGAGAATCCTTTGACTTTAAACAAGGATATGATACTGCTGTCTATGAAGTCCATAAACAGTATAAACTGAGGAGTAGGACTGTAAACGTAAATCAGCCTGAAAAGATAAAGGATAAACAGAGGTCTAAAGAAACCATGGTCACAGAACCTAATGACAAAATAAACTTGCCTGCAGAAGAAATTGTAGTTGAGGAGGTTACTGAACTACTGTCCCCACTACAACAGCCCATGGCAACTCCGTCCTCTCACCCTAATCCAAACATTACCCCTCAAGACATGAATAAAAGAGGCAGAACTCAAAGTCAAGATGAAATCCAACAAGAAGATTTAATGAACAAAGAAAAGACTGTTATCCGTGACTCTAAAACCCAAATTGACAAACCCTTTGACCTAGGCACAGAGATTGGCAAGCTAAAGATAGCAATTCCCCTCTCAGAGCTAGCCAAGCATGACATATACAAGCAACAGATCAAGAAATCCCTTCAACTCACTACTAGCAAAGATGATGTAAATGTGCTAGATGACACTCCAGAATTACTGTTTGGCCCAGAGGTAGATGGAAAAACAATAGTCACAGGGGTCTTACCTTTTTATGTCAGCCTGCATGTTCATGATAAAATACTGCATAATGCAATGTTCGACTCAGGCGCCTCTCACAACCTTATGCCAAAAGCAGTCATGGAAAGATTGAACTTGGATATAACAAGACCATACAAAGACCTGTTTTCTTTTGATTCTAGCCAAGTCAAATGTTTAGGCCTAATAAAAGATTTATGTGTGTCCCTGGTTCAATATCCCAACAAAACCATTCTAATGGATGTTGTAGTCGCTGATATCCCACCCAAGTATGGGATGCTGTTATCAAGATCATGGGGAGCCAAGCTCCAAGGTTCCCTGCAATTAGACATGTCATATGCCACTATCTCTGTCTTTGGGCAACCAAAAAGACTTTACAGGGAAACACTCATGAAGTACATGGTCAGCAGTGAAGAAAAGCCTCAAAATTTTCCAATATATGCTGTCCATTAGGATATAGACTCCTTCATCCTCTTCAATGACAGCGCAGACCTCTCAAGCAATGATATTAGGACCGAAAAACTCATACAAGAACAAAACATTGATCAAGTAAGTAGCACCTGCAAAACATCAATCAGCCCAACAATACACCTTTCCCCTCCTCTAGTTGTTAAAGATTGTCAAACAAGTGATAAAGCTGTCCTAGAAAACAAATGGGGGAAGAAACCCCAACTCCTGCTCACATTGCCATCTCATGGACAGAATTTTAAATCTCCTATTCAGCAAGATACCCTGTGGGTCCTAGAATTTGATGGCTCAGTTAACAAGTTAGGGGCAGGAGCTGGAGTGTGGATACATAACAAAGAGAAAGACTATGCAGAAGGCAGGGCTTATAGATTGAATTTTAGATGCACTAACAACATGGCAGAATACGAAGCTCTGTTACTAGGTCTCAAACTAGCAAGGTTATTACAAGCACCTAGGCTCTCCATCATGGGAGACTCTGATCTAGTAATTCAACAAGTAAAAGGAAATTTTGTCACCAATGACAAAAGATTGAGGTCCTACAGATCTGCTGTAATTGAAATATTAGAGACCTTCTCTGAGTGTGTTATCACAAAAATTCCAAGGGGCCACAATCTCCATGCACACAGCTTGGCAACGTTTGCCAGCACCTTCAAATTCCCATTAGAACCCAATAACTGTTTCACAGCCGAGGTCAAATACAGACCCTCTATTCCAAACAATGTCAAAGAATGGCAAGTATTTGAGGATGACATGCAAATAAACAATTTTTTAACCTTGCAACAAGAGTTCACAGGATTAAATATTGATATTGATGGAGCAAGTCAATCACAAATACTTGAATCAGCGAGTCAATCACAAATACTTGAATCAGCGAGTCAATCACAAATACTTGAATCAGCATGTCAATCACAAATACTTGATGGAGCAAGTCCATCACAAATACAGTTTCAACAGTCTGCTCACCCAATGTCACCTAGAACAGCAAAACAATTACTGAGTCCAACCATTTTCAGCAATGAAAACATTCAGCAAATTCACCAAATTGACTGTGAAGAGATGAGCAACGCTGAAGCTGAAATCATACAACTCAAAGACAATTTCCTTCCAGTAGGCCTTACCCCACTAGAGGATATTTTTGACTCAAATGACATCCCTAGGAAGCCAAAGATGCAGCCATTAGATGCAACAGTTGAAGAATGCAACATTGGTACTATTGACAAGCCTAAAATAATAAAGCTATCTGCCTCTTTGCCCCCTGATCAAAAGCCCAAATACATTGATCTCTTTAAAGAATTTCAAGATGTTTTTGCTTGGGGTTATGAGGATTTAAAGTCTTATGATACTTCTGTCATCCAGCACACCATTCCCCTCAAGCCTAATCAAAAACCATTCAAGCAGAAATTGAGAAGGATCAATCCTGTGCTCCTTCCTTCCATTGAAAAAGAATTACATAAAATGTTCAAAGCTGGTATCATAGCACCAATCAGGTTCTCTGAGTGGATTTCAAATTTGGTGCCTACAAGAAAGAAAACTGGTGAGATTAGACTTTGTGTAGACTTAAGGAATTTGAATCAAGTATCACTCAAAGATAACTACCCTTTACCCAAAATGGATCACATTCTTCAAAGAGTAGTAGGGGCTTCAAGGATATCATTGCTTGATGGATTCTCAGGCTTCAATCAAATCCTAGTACACCCTGATGATCAAGACAAAACTGCATTTACAACCCCATGGGGAACTTTCAAGTATGTGAAAATGCCCTTTGGATTGAAAAACGCAGGGGCAACGTTTCAAAGAGCGATGGACATTGCTTTTGCAAAAGAGATTCATGACTTCTTGGTCATTTACTTAGATGATCTTACACCCTTTTCAAAATCTGACCAAGAACATTTGAAACATTTGAGACAGATTTTCATGACATGCAGGAAATATGGCATTTCCTTAAACCCCAAGAAATCATTATTTGGCTTGGAAGAAGGGAAACTCTTAGGACACATTATTTCAAAAGATGGCATAAGAATTGATCCAGATAGGATACAAGCTATCCTACAAATGCCTCACCCAAGGAATGTCAAGGAGTTGCAAGGATTTTTAGGGAAAATCAACTTTTTAAGAAGGTTTATCCCGAATTTAGCAGAATTAATCAGATTACTAAACAATATGCTAAAGAAAGATTCAAAGGTCAAATGGACTGTTGAAGCAAAACAAGCCTTTGAAAGTATAAAATTGGCCTTAACTCGAACCCCAGTGTTAACTAATCCCCAGTTTGACAGAGACTTTATCATTTTCTCTTTTGCCTCCCAGCATACTATTGCTGCTGTTTTATTACAGAAAGATGACCAAGGGAATGAGAAGCCTATTGCCTTTTTCAGCAGAGCTCTTAGAGATGCCCCTCTAAAGTACCAAATAATGGAGAAACAAGCCTATGCTTTGATCAAAGCTATTAAAGACTTTAGGATTTACATCCTTTACTCCCATGTTGTGGCTTATGTACCAAGTCCTATTGTCAAAGACATTCTCACCCAAGAAAACTTAGAGGGTAGGAGAGGAAAATGGATTGCCAATATACTAGAATTTGACATTGAAATAAAGCCTACAAAGCTGATAAAAGGGCAAGGTTTGGCCAAATTAATGACAGAAGCAAATTTCCAAGCCTTAGATATCAACCAACTGGACAGTGAAACAGAGCTGGCGACTCCAAAGATCAATGTAGCCTTTGAACAATCTCCTTGGTACTCTGATATCTGCCATGTGTTACAAAACCTGTGTGCTCCCCCAGGACTGTCCAGAACTAAGTGTAGGTTCCTAAAAGTGAAAACATCTAGATATTGTGTGATAGATGGAAATTTACTTTGGAAAAACCATGAAGGTATATTGCTGCACTGTCTAATAGAGAATGAAACTAACAATATCATGCAAGATTTCCATGCTGGAGACTGTGGTGGACATTTGTACTGGAAGTCCACTGTGGACAAGATATTGAGGGCTGGTTATTACTGGCCCACCATGTTCACAGATGTTAAGAAATTCACAACCTCATGCCACAAATGCCAACTGTTTGAAGGCAAAAGACAGTTGATGCCACTTCCTTTGAAGCCCATTGCAACAGAGAGACCTTTCCAACAATGGGGCTTGGATTTCATTGGGGAAATTCATCCCCCATCTTCAGGGCAACACAGATGGATTCTAACAGCAACAGACTACTTCACCAAGTGGATTGAAGCTGCCCCATGCAGACAAGCAAATGATTCAGTAATCATTCAGTTTTTGGAAAACAATATACTGGCTAGATTTGGCTGTCCGGACAAGATAATAACAGACAATGCTGCTGCCTTCAGATCCAAGAAAATGGTGAACTTCTGCCATAAATTTCACATTACTTTGGGCCATTCTACTGCTTACTATCCTCAAGGAAATGGCCTTGCTGAATCATCAAACAAAAGTTTAATAAATATCATAAAGAAAGTGCTGGAAGAAAACAAAAAGAACTGGCATAAGAAACTAGTAAATGCTTTATCGGCAGATAGACTAACAACAAAAAGATCTATTGGGACCAGCCCATATGAGTTAGTCTATGGATTAGAAGCCAAATTTCCTTCATCACTAGGAGTGCCGGTTATGAAGCTTCTGCAAGAGAGCCAAGCAGAGCCAAATGATATGCAAAGGAGGATCAATCAGATAATCTGTTTACAGCAAACTAGAGAACAAGTTTTCAGCAGAGTGCAGATATTACAAGAAAAATTGAAAAAGGCCTTTGATAGGAGAACCAAAGCAGAAGATTTCAATGTGGCGGACAAAGTCTTAAAGTGGGATGCAAGAAGAGAAGAGAAAGGAAAACATGGAAAGTTTGACTCTTTATGGAGAGGACCATTTGCTGTCCAAGCAGTACAAGGTAACAACACCTACTTCCTTAAAGGTCTGACTGAAACTGACTTGGATGAAGGTCCTGTTAATGGCAGGATGCTGAAGCACTACTTTGACTATTCCCCATGAGTGGAACCTAAGGATTCATTGTATATATGCAGATGTATATATTGTTTTCTGTTTTAGATTGTAAAATACAGTTTTCTAAGTGATTCACCAACCAGCAAGAGGCAAATAGAATCAGAGGTCTTCTAAGAAAGAAGCACATAGTTTTGACACATCAAAGCAGCGAATTTCAAGATTGAGCTGGGCAGTCAAAGAACAAGGCAATCTGACCTACTGTTCTTGGTCTTTCAAAAGAAAAACCATCCCCATGTGGAGCCACTGTTGGATACCTATACCAATAGGTTTCATATTTCATGATTGGCAAGGGAAAGTCCAAATATGCTCTGCTTTGGTATCACAAAGATCCCATATTTCCTAGAGAACAAGAGGTGTGTAAAGTGTTTTCAAATGTTGATGACCTTATTTCAATTTTGGTGGATGATCCAACAGTTTAACCTGGATCATGCCATGTTTCAATTTTGAGTTATAGAATAGAGAAAGAAGTCTATCCAAACTGCTTAATCTTGGCATACAAGTAGTTCAGGTAGAGAAGAAAAGGTTCCCAACAGCTCAATCTGGGACCTTGGAAGAAATAAGGGTAGAAGTAGATAGAAAAGAATAAAGAAAAAGCCAAAGAAAAGAAAAGGCAAGTAAGGGTTTGCAAGTCCAAATGCACCCTCCAAGGAGAAGCAAAAAATGCTAGGAAAATAGTTGGGTAAGCAGTTGTGGTTGCAGAAAGGGTATTTTCACCATTACACATATGTCAAAAGGTGTTTTGCCAAGGCAAAATCTGTCAATGGACAAAGTGGTTAATTCCATCAAATTGCAGCAAGGAGCATGACTAACCTCCCTTTCCCCCTTCATTTCATTACTAACATTTCCTTTTCAGGAGAGAGATCATGGTCTTATGGTGGTTCTTGTTCATTCAGAAGCCACATTTCTTGTCTAAAATCTTTTTCATTTTGATCTAGTCTCTAAACTAAATCAATTTCAGATAAACTCAGTGAGATCCCCTTCATTTGCTCCCTCATTCATATTAACCTCTAATTCTACTATATAGCTCCCCCATCTTACCTTGTCCCCTAATAATATTAACACTATGGTGTATAAAGCCCCAAATTCTATAAATACTCCTCCCCTTGGCATTATAGCCATATGTTCTTCAAAAGGAACCAAAGTGACCTCTGGTCACCTTGGTGAACCTATCACGTCCCATTCCCCCTTGCTACAAGCCAACTTGCTCCTCAAACCACCATTTGCATTGAAAAAACCCTTATAAACCCTCTTTTACCCTTAAATCCTTTGCAAAAATTACCCAAAGTCTAAAAAGCCCGCCTCTGGCACATTTCCAAAAGGTTAGCGCGCAGTTTGTTTTAATGGAAAACATTGAAAAACCATTAAAAAACCATATTACAAAGTTTTCCGCCTACGCTTATAAATCAAGCACCTTTTTACCTCACCCACCGTCGGATCAGATCTTAAGGATCCGACGATCCACAGCGATATCGGAGCGGCCCCCATGGTGGTCCTTTACCGCCCGAGAAAGTGACGTTGCGTCACGTCACGGGCATGCCACGCGTCAAACAATAAGGGCTCTCGGAGCCAGGCCTGACACTTTCAGCGCCGTACCCAGACCGCCCCGAGAGACCGTAGCGGCTAGCCTTAACCATAAACGCTACGGTCCTGACCGCCAGCTGCCCTCCTATGTCATATCGCCACGTCATTTCTGCTTATCCTTTTGCCGATTGATCGGTCCACCTCGCTGATGACATGGCTGCCACCTCATCGCCCCCATGGACCAATAGCTTACCGCCACGTCACCCGATGACGTCAGCTGACATCACCTCACCTTGACCCAGCAATGACGTCATGCTGACGTCATCACTAAAAAGCGCCAAAATGGTAAAAAGGTCCATATTAACCCAAAAAACCGTGTTTTTCTCACTTTTTACTCCTGTCGCTACTTCGGCTCTGCATGGCTGTTTACGTCCAAATTTTCGCCAACCTGCTCAGTTAACCAAGGCGACCTCCAGAGCTCCAACCGTGCACGCCCATGCGACCTCTGTTCGTCAATTAACAGGTATTTACCGTTTGCTGCCCTCCAGACGCCTGTTATTGAAATTAAAGTTACTCAGAGGGCTAAGGAGACCTTAAAAATTATATTTTCACCGGCCATTTCCCTCTGCACGTCCACATTTGCAACTGTGAAGTCCAAAAACACCAGCCGAGCCTTAATACCTGTAATTTCGCTCAAAAACAACATTCACTGCGTATTCCCGGCAAATTTCTTGTTAAACTCAATTCACCCGCTAAAAGAGGACATAGTGAGACCATAGAGAAGCCCTGCTCCTGAAACAAACAGTATTTCAACTGCTGTTGTGTAAATTCCTCCTCTGGTATCTGAGATACAAACTGTTTTTACAGAAAATCACTTCTACTCTGTGTTGCTTCCAATTAAACCATCCACCTACAATTGTTGAACTTTGAAGAAGATCATGGAGACTCCGATTGCTCTCAACATCAAGCCCCTCAATGCCCCTCACTAGGAATTGGAGTGGAAAGCCCTGGGAGATATGGATTACCAAAGGCTGGACTGGTTTCTTATGGGCTCCAAATATAATATTCAGATGCTGAATGAGTTGAAAGCCCAGCATCTTAGTGGAGCAGACATTTTGGGAATCTGGGACTCAAACCTGCCAATCTATAACCTCCCCCAGGTAAATCCTATGCCAGAGTTGATATACAGCTGCCAGGAATGCTATGACCCAAGCCGAAGAGCTGTCATTAGCCCCTCAGGCTTAGTTTTGTTCCAGATCACCTCAGAGAGTATTAATGAGATGCTGCACTTCCATACTGCCAAGCAATTGACCCCCCTCAATATGCAGAATTTGATAAAGAAAGGAAGCAGGCTGACAACCGACCAAGTCATTAAGATTAATCAGCTGTTTGTGAAACCAGGCTCTGAATCCTTCAGAACTCCTCCTATTGGATATCAGTACTTGAATGAATTGGGCAGGATGTTAGTGGATTTGATCAGCTATGCCCTAGGATTCAAGGGAATGGAGGATGTGGATGAAACCATAATGGCAATGCTGTCTCTATTCTCTCCTGGTAAGCCCCCAGCTGTGCATTATGATTATGCTACATACATTGCAGATAAAATCCATGACCAGTTTATGAACTTGAAGAGGGAAAGACTATTCAGGTATACCTCATACATATACCACCTCTTCTTGTTTTATCAACCAGCTACCTTCTCTTTTCCTTTGAAGCAACTCAATGCCCAAGGAAATCCAAGATCAGTGGTGTTCTGGACCTCTGTCTTTCACTATACATCTGTGTCACCTTACACATACAATGAGTTCATTGACTTATTCATTTGTCCAGCCTTGACAGTAGTGCATGGTGTTCCTCCTCCAAGGCTAACTGATGATATGAAGAGAGTTCTTCACCTAAACAAAACCTACAGCATTGGTAATTGGTACCTCTACCAAAACCACACAGTCATCAGAATATATGGCTGTGAGTTGACACCTTTTAGATTGCCAAGGTATGTCCCCATGAGGCTTTTTGCCTTGGAATATTTCAGACAGTTTGGCAACTCAGACTACCTGCATTTTCAGAGCAAGAACAAGAAGTCACAGCTAAAGGTGAGAAGCCAGCTGGGTCCTTTCCTTTACAATAAGAAAGAAGAGGGATGGAAAGAGGCAAACACTATCCTGGAAGGCCTCAGACTGCAAACTAGTTTTGAATGGATACCCTATGACCCCAATCATTTTGTCTCCCTCAGGAGGATAAAATACAAATTGGGTAGTTATGCACACAAGAGACAACCTGAGATTGAACAGTATGCCAATGCATCAAATTGGGAAGAGGGTACCTTAGAAGAAGAAATAACTGCTGAAGAGCTTCTAGAAAGAGAAGCTAGAAATATACAAAAGCAAGCTGACTTGGAAAATTGTGGACAGGTTCCTCATTCATACAGAAGACAGCTTGGATCAGCCGCTTCATCATCAACAACACAGCAGCAAGCTGCCGGGAAAACACCACAGACAGCCAGTAAAGATAAAGGGAAACAGGTGGAACAACCACCCCCATTGACAGAAGAGCAAGTGGAAACATTGGTGCAACAGCAAGAAGAGATGGAGCAGCAGCAAGAAGGGCAACAGCAAGAAGAAGTGCCACTTAAGGAACAGCAACCCTTGCAGCAAGAAAGGGTGATTGACACTCCTAGTTCCACTGAGCAACAGGCTCAGAATATAGTGCCTCCTAGGGCAGAAACTACTTTTGATGCCTCGGTCCTCCAAACCCCACAAAAGGAGGACTTAACCAGGAAAAGAGATAGAGAGACTCCCCTGACTTCATCCATCAATCAGGGAGAGAAAAGGCAAAGGTTGAATGACTTCCCAGAAGATGATGCGGCAATAAGACAAGCAATGGGCATGGGCCCACCCAGCGGAGAAGTTTCAGCCAGTTCATTCCAGCATGAACATGATAGAGCTATAGGAGGAGAGGTCAGCTCCTCCAGCCAGCACAAAGAAGGACAGGTAAGCATCAAACAGCAGTTTATTGACATTAAAAGGAGGAGTGATCCTATTAAAGTACAGCTGTACAATCATTTGCTGAACCTGGCTCCCACCAATCAGCAAAGACTCATGTCTGCCTTTGATGTAAGTGAAGGCAAAATGATCATGAGTCACTTCATGCCCACAACTCTGCATCCCCAATCTACCTCGGATTACCTAAGGACCAACATGGAGGTTCTGGCTAAAGACATACACCCTATGGATAAAATCGAATTGCATAAACAAACTGGTGAAATGGTGTATGCCTCCTTGGCAGATGAAACATTGGAAAATTATAAATTGAAGAGCAGCCTGGATAATACAGCCTCTCAGCTAGAATTGGAGAGGGCTTCATCACAAGCCAAGGACAACAGAATCAAGTCCTTGGAGGATGTAATTATAGAAATAGGACATGATCCTAAAGATGTTAAAGGTATCCAAGAACTGTTGAAGATAAGGGATCAAGACATGGCTGCCTTAAGGAGGAAAATCAAGCTCCCAGCCACCATCCATCCTCAAACAGATGAAGTTGCTCAGCAAAGGTTAGAAAAGGATGCTACGGATTTGAGGATATCCTTATACAAGGAGCTGGTTCGGACTCAAGACCAGCTAGGACAATCAGAAGCTGCAAAGGCAGCATTACAGACAACATTGAAACAGAGAGAAGTGGGCCAAACTTCCCAGCCCCCTCCAGAAGTAATCAATCTTGAAGAAGCTCCTCCAACAACCACTCTTCCTCCTCAGCAGACAGGAACTACAGCACCATCTACAGCAACAACTACGCCAACAACAGAGCAGACTCCTAGTCTGGATATGCAGAGGTTGCAAGCTGAGATCCAAGTTCTTGAATCCCAAATGAAAGAGCTTGATGAAGTCAAAAGGTCTTTGACTAAGGTGAATGAAAGATTTGACAAAAGCAAGCAGAATGAGGCAGCAAAGGAAAGAGAGGTAAAAGCTCTAAAAAAGAGAATAGCTGAACTAGAAAAGGAGCTTGCACTAGAAAAAGTAACAGTAGAATTAAAAGCAGTCCTCTGGGGCAACATTGGTCGATCCATCACCAATCAGTGGCAGTATATTGAGACTATGGATGAGCAAATAGTACTCATCACAAAGGCAAACAAGGAAATACACAGAGCTAGAGCAAGCCTTGGCCACATGCCAGATGCTGCCAGCAGAATGATCAATATTTTAAATAACAAGACAAGCTCTCAGCTGGCCACAATAGGAATTACCAACAGGACTGAGACAATCTCAGTAATTAAAAGAGTCCTGACACTAAGAAGCCTAGTTGGAACGCTGGAGAGGAGAACACAGGATATGCAGACCGAAATCAACAAATTCCTGGACAGATTCCTGGCATTACAAAACAGAGGCCTCCCCAGCATATTAAGCAGTGTAGGAAGACTGCTTACCCTGGAAAACTACATCAAAAGGGTTGATGCCCATGCTGCAGCACAAATTGCAAAACAGCCCAGTACCTCAGCAGAAACAGGGCCAGCATCGGGGCAGAATTTGTATGATAGGGTGGATAACCTGTTTTTTATTATGAATGAAATTGATCACCTGTTTGATACACCACCAAATTTCTTTAAGTATACAGAAGCAGATGAAACTATGGAGGCAATCATAAAACACCAATTGCCCACACAGGAAGTATGGAGGAATTTGACACAGATAATCTTATCAGGCCAGAACCTGTAGCGTTAATTTTCTCCAGTTTATGAACAGTCATGCACAGGCAGAATTTTGGTGGATAAATCCACAAGGAAAAGACAGATGCTGAGCCAACTCAGCAGGGCTATTTACTCACCACAGCAGCAATCACAATCACAGGTGGTAGACCCAAAATACAGCGCACGAGCCATAAAGTCAGGTTCTCCAGCATTTGATCAAAGTATCCCAACCGACTTAGCAGCTCCCAAAGGCCAAAATATCTTCTGACAGAACATCAAGACGCCTTTATTTTGTATTCAATGCTGTAATAAATTTCTGATAATAATATCTCAAAAGTTGGTGAGAACATTAAGTCTGAGATAACTTAGAACTCAGATATTTTTGTAAAATCGTATGTATATATTCGCCCCTCACAGAAGCTTAAGGGGTTGTTGTTATTTTCATTTTGGAGATCTCACTTGCTGTAAAATTCTCAGAGAAATAATACAAAGGGTGAATGGAATTTCCAAAGCTTGGCGTACCTTGATGCATTGTGATGAATGGTGAATGTTGCAGGATTCCAGAGTGTTTCATAAAACAATAAGTCTTTCTTAAATCTCTGTGTTACATGTTTTCGAGTCTTTTGTTCTCTTTTATTGTTTAAATGTTTTACACTTAATAGCAAAGTAGAAGAATAGTTCCAGGATTTAATCACTGATTACCCTGAACTCAATCTGAGCTATTATCCATGTTTTCTTCAGATACAGTGAATGAAGTGCAATTCTTAATTGCTGCACTTTAAAACTATATCTTTTACAGTGATAGACATTCTCAGGGATTCAAGTTTGCTCCTGAGACATCTATCCGTTTCTCATAACTAGTTTGGTGGAAATACCTAAATATTTTAGTGAAAATTCTTAAATGCTTTCACTGCTTGATTCATCTGTTCATGTTATAAATCAAAAATTTTGTTCTATGAAGTATCCAAATGGCCCTGTAAGTTTCACCAATTCACCTCAAGGTTTCTAGACATCTGCAGCCACAGACTCCATTGCCCAATGATATTTGACTCTTTGAATACTACATCACAAGACCTGAAAGAAACTCTTCAACCAAAACATAAACAAAACCTGTGCATAATACCTAGCCTAAAACACTATCATAACAGATACAAATCATAAAGAGAGAGCCCTCTCTGATCACAGTTCGGCTAGAAACGGTGATCCAAAGATTGGTTAGTGGTTACCCCGGCCGTATTCCCTTGGGAGTCATAGGGAACAACCTGGGTGTTAACAGGAACTAATAGAGTTCTCATAGTGAGTTTGTGCACTAGTGCAACCTCAGTGCCACGCTAGCTAACTAAAGATTCACTCAAGAATGACTCATGCATGTCAGTTCAAAGGAAGACCTAGTTGAGACTAGAGTGCAAGGACAATGTACTATTAGTTTTATAATTTTTCGAGTTGTAGAGATGGTGCATTGATCCAGGTGGATGTTGGTGGCCACCCACCTATCCCATTTGGACCCCCACAACTGTCTCTTTCAGCTTTTTCAGTTTCCTAAATTGTAGCATAGTTTACTATTTTTAGCAGTTTTTTGGGTCCTGAACATCCGGAGCCGTTTTGAGGCCCTAAACGACGTTTTTTGGGAAATCTGGGGCAACATGGGTCCATGGATTGATGTTGCCTCCCAAAGTGGTAGTGCTTGGATAGATCTTTCTAACGAGCTATTATACCCGTCAAACAGAGATCATATGCCAAAGTTACGACCCCGAGAAATTGATGTACCAATTTACCCAAACGGGGCCCACAATTTGGTGTTTCATCTTTTAGGGTTAGGTTTTGGAATGTTAAGGGTTTTTCATTGTTTCTCAACAATAAATGGCCTTCAAGCCTCATTGTAACAGAGTGGAGAACAGTTCAGAGGCATGTAGCCGCCACATCTCTTCTCAGAGATAAGCTACCATCGCCCTAGCTAGTTTATTTCCATTACTGTTTGTAAGCATATTTCAGTATTTTACATTAATGAAATGAAGTATTATTTCCGCTGCATTCTGTCTTTATGGTTATCTCTGTAATTTGTTGCGTTCCTGTCTAAATCCGGATCAGTGGTATCAGAGCGGTCTGCTTTTTCTCTGTTTTTCTTTGCATGTCCCAACGAGGTCGGGATATAAGGAGTTAGGGCTTGAACTGGTCGAACCTTTGCAAGACCAGCCTCGCAAATCCCGACGGCCTCCCATGGTGGATGAGAAGAAATACGAGGGGGCAGGAGATCCTATCAAAATCTTGCTTGAAGAAGCGCTCGAGCGGCAAAGGAACGCGATGATGGATAGCTTTGCGCAGATCCTTCAGCGGCTACCCAGAGGCGACGCATCGGCTTCCAACAGCTACTCTGGAAACGTCACACCGTTTAAGGTACAAGTTAACTTTGAAATCCCCATCTTCGAGGGTCAAATATACGCAGATGCCGTAGATAAATGGTTAAATCTACTAGATGGGTATTTTTCTGTTCATGAATTTTCAAGTCGGGAAAAGATTGCTTTCGCTCTTCTCAAAGCAGGCCCCCACGTCAAGGACTGGTGGGAAACCTACTGCAAGCAGAAGGATGAAAGTACAAGCTCACTATTTTCAGCCGCATCCACTTGGAATGACTTCCGGGATGCCATCAAGGAGCAGTACTACCCTGTCGGAAGCTATGAGGACAAATACATGAAATGGACCACACTGCGGTAGGGACGAGACCAAGATGTGCCAGAGTTCACAAACATTTTTCATACACTTCATACACAATTGGGTATCAAAGATTCTGAGCTGCATCTGGTACTCAAATACCGCGGCTGCCTACACAGATACATCAAGGAAGAGATGGGGTTCTTGAACATCTCCTCACTTGGCACAACATACCAATACGCTGTAAAAATCGAGCAAAAGTTCAAACAGAAGAAGCGAGACTTTGGATCTGCAAATCCGAAGCCGAAAGGACAAAGCCAAGGCGGGGTTACCCAAGACAACCCGTTGAAGCCGCAAGAAAAGAACAACACCACGAAGTCGAAGAAGGACACGGGAAAGTGGTGTGAGTTCCACAAGCGTCCCACTCATAACAGAAGTGAGTGTCGGACCAAGCAATCGCTGGTGGCTGAGTTGAAGGCTTCCGAATCAGATGCATGTTCTGACCCTGAGCCAGAACCTGACAAGGGGAATGGCAAAGGGAAGAAGATCATTGATGCAGATCCCAGTGCCACTGTTGCCACTACCAAGATCCAGAAGAATGAACCCGCAGATCCAGAAGAGGGGGATGGTCTTTTCCACTCACAGATGTGGGTGAAGGGTTAACCGCTGCAATTCATTGTCGACAGTGGCAGCCAAAAGAACCTCATTTCAGCAGAGGTCGTGAAGCGGTTGGTCCTACTGACTACACCGCACCCGCAGCCGTACAGTATCGGGTGGCTTCACGAAGGACGAGATCTAAAAGTTTGCCAGAAGTGCCGCCTTCCCTACAGCATCAAACCCTTCATAGACGAGGTATTGTGTGATGTTACACCTCTGGATGTTTGTGATGTATTATTAGGCCAGCCTTACTTGTGGAGGCGAAATGCTGTGTATGAGTCCAGGCCTCGTGCTGTCATTATTTCTTTGAATAATTCATTATACAGGATACCAGAGGTAGCCCCACCTACCGCCACATCTTTGATCACCGCTAAGAAAGGCAGCAAGCTCATCTCCCAGACTAGGAAATTCATCTGTCTGGTTCACTCCCAAAGTAAGGGGAAGATTGTCATCGCATCCATGACCCCCGCGAAGGGTTCCTCCATGCAGCAGTAGCAGCAAAGGGATATAGTCATGACAAGACACAAGAACAACTTCTCCTCACCCACAGGGGTACCACATAAGTTTTAGGTGGGTGACAAAGTTTGGTTGCAACTGCAGAGAGAACGCCTACCAGAACCCATCAGAAACTCAGACCACTCCGACATGGTCCTTACACCAGTACCAAGGCTACGGAGCATAGCATTCCTCCATTCCTTCGATGGCACCAAGTGATCAATGTGGACCATCGTCGACCATGCTTCCCACCATTTCTGAACACATCAGAGATTGCAGAACAACTCACCAGGGACCAAGTTCAGTAGATGGAGGAACTCAACGCAATGGGGACCATTGCTTCCTAAGGGGGGAGGAATGATCGAGGTGGATGTTGGTGGCCACCCACCTATCCCATTTGGACCCCCACAACTGTCTTTTTCAGCTTTTTCAGTTTCCTAAATTGTAGCACAGTTTACTATTTTTATTAGTTTTTTGGGTCCTGCACTTCCGGAGCCATTTTGAGGACCTAAACGACGTTTTTTGGGAAATTTGGGGCAACATGGGGGCATGGACTGATGTTGCCTCCCAAAGTGGTACTGCTCGGATAGATATTTCTAACAAGCTATTGTATGTGTCAAACGGAGATCATATGCCAAAGTTACGACCCCGGGAAATTGATGTACCAATTTACCCAAACGGGGCCCACAATTTGGTGTTTCATCTTCTAGGGTTAGGTTTTGGAATGTTAAGAGTTTTCCATTGTTTCTCAACAATAAATGGCCTTCGAGCCTCATTGTAACAGAATGGAGAACAGTTCAGAGGCATGTAGCCACCACATCTCTTCTCAGAGATAAGCTACCATCACCCTAGCTAGTTTATTTCCATTACTGTTTGTAAGCATATTTCAGTATTTTACATTAATGAAATGAAGTATTATTTCCACTGCATATCTGTCTTTATGGTTATCTCTGTAATTTGTTGCGTTCCTGTCTAAATCTGGATCAGTGGTATCAAAGCAGTCTGCTTTTTCTCTGTTTTTCTTTGCATGTCCCCAATGAGGTCGGGATATAAGGAGTTAGGGCTTGAACTGGTCGAACCTTTGCAAGACCAGCCTCGCAAATCCCGACGGCCTCCCATGGCGGATGAGAAGAAAGACGAGGGGGCATGAGATCCTATCAAAATCTTGCTTGAAGAAGCGCTTGAGCCGAAAAGGAACGCGATGATGGATAGCTTTGCGCAGATCCTTCAGCGGCTACCCAGAGGCGACGCATCAGCTTCCAACAGCTACTCTGGAAACGTCACACCATTTAAGGTACAAGTTAATTTTGAAATCCCCATCTTCGACGGTCAAATAGACGCAGATGTCATAGATAAATGGTTAAATCTACTAGATGGGTATTTTTCTGTTCATGAATTTTCAAGTCGGGAAAAGATTTCTTTCGCTCTTCTCAAAGCAGCCCCACACATCAAGGACTGGTGGGAAACCTACTACGAGCAGAAGGATGAAAGTACAGGCTCACTATTTTCAGCCGCACCCATTTGGAATGACTTTCGGGATGCCATCAAGGAGCAGTACTACCCTGTCGGAAGCTATGAGGACAAATACATCAAATGGACCACACTGCGGCAGGGACGAGACCAAGATGTGCTGGAGTTCACAAACATTTTTCATACCCTTCGCACACAGTTGGGTATCAAAGATTCTGAGCTGCATCTGGTACTCAAATACCGCGGCTGCCTACACAGATACATCCAGGAAGAGATGGGGTTCTTGAACATCTCCTCACTCGGTACAGCATACCGATACGCTGTCAAAATCGAGCAAAAGTTCAAACAGAAGAAGCGAGACTTTGGATCTGCAAATCCGAAGCCCAAAGGACAAAGCCAAGGCGGGGTGACCCAAGACAACCCGTCAAAGCTGCAAGAAAAGAACAACACCACGAAGCCGAAGAAGGACACAGGAAAGTGGTGTGAGTTCCACAAGAGTCCCACTCATAACACAAGTGAGTGTCGGTCCATGCAGTCGCTGGTGGCTGACTTGAAGGCTTCCAAATCAGATGCATGTTCCGACCCTGAGCCAGAACCTGACAAGGGGAATGGCAAAGGGAAGCAGATCATTGATGCGGATCCCAGTGCCACTATTGCCATTGCCAAGATCTAGAAGAATGAACCTGCAGACCCAGAAGAGGGGTAGCGCCTTTTCCACTCACAGATGTGGGTGAAGGGTTCGCCGCTGCAATTCATTATCGATAGTGGCAGCCAAAAGAACCTCATTTCAGCAGAGGTCGTGAAGCGGTTGGGCCTACCGACTACACCGCACCCGCAGCCGTACAGTATCGGGTGGCTTCACGAAGGACGAGATCTAAAAGTTCGCCAGCAGTGCTGCCTTCCCTACAGCATCAAACCCTTCACAGATGAGGTATTGTGTGATGTTACACCTCTGGATGTTTGTGATGTATTATTAGGCCAGCCTTACTTGTGGAGGTGACATGCTGTGTATGAGTCCAGGCCTCGTGCTGTTATTATTTCTTTGCATAATTCATTATACAGGATACCATAGGTATCCCCACCTACCGCAACATCTTTGATCACCGCTAAGAAAGGCAGCAAGCTCATCTCCCAGACCAGGAAATTCATCTATCTGGTTCACTCCCAAAGTAATGGGAAGATTGTCATCACATCCATGACCCCCGCGAAGGGTTCCTCCATGCAGCAGCAACAGTAAAGGGATACAGTCATGACAAGACACAAGAACAACTTCTCCTCACCCACAAGGGTACCACACAAGTTTCAGGTGGGTGACAAAGTTTGGTTGCATCTGCAGAGAGAACGCCTTACCAGAACCCATCAGAAACTCAGACCACTCCGACATGGTCCTTACACCAGTACCAAGGCTACGAAGCATAGCATTCCTCCATTCCTTCGCTGGCACCAAGTGATCAATGTGGACCATCGTCGACCATTCTTCCCACCATTTCTGAACACATCAGAGATTGCAGAACAACTCACCAGGGACCAAGTTCATCAGATGGAGGAACTCAACGCAATGGGGACCATTGCTTCCTAAGGGGGGAGGAATGATCCAGGTGGATGTTGGTGGCAACCCACCTATCCCATTTGGACCCCCACAACTGTCTCTTTCAGCTTTTTTAGTTTCCTAAATTGTAGCACAGTTTACTATTTTTAGCAGTTTTTTGGGTCCTGAACTTCCGGAGTCGTTTTGAGGCCCTAAACGACGTTTTTTGGGAAATCTGGGGCGACATGGGACCATGGACCGATGTTGCCTCCCAAAGTGGTAGTGCTCGGATAGATCTTTCTAACGAGCTATTGTACGCATCAAATGGAGATCATATGCCAAAGTTACGACCCCGGGAAATTGATGTACCAATTTACCCAAACGGGGCCCACAATTTGGTGTTTCATCTTCTAGGGTTAGGTTTTGGAATGTTAAGGGTTTTCCATTGTTTCTCAACAATAAATGGCCTTCGAGCCTCATTGTAACAGAGTGGAGAACAGTTCAGAGGCATGTAGCCCCCATATCTCTTCTCAGAGATAAGCTACCATCGCCCTAGCTAGTATATTTCTATTACTGTTTGTAAGCATATTTCAGTATTTTACATTAATGAAATGAAGTATTATTTCCGCTGCATATCTGCCTTTATGGTTATCTCTGTAATTTGTTGCGTTCTTGTCTAAATCCGGATCATGCATGCAGTCAGTTGAGGACCTAAGCTTGGATATTGTTGTTATGGAAGAATGCTTTCCTAATTAAATAGAGGTTAATTCCTCTAGGAATTATGCAAGGAAGTAGGGGCTTGCAGAGCAGCAAAGTAGGCTATGTGTTGGCTTGAGCTACATTGTGAGGAGAGAGTTGATCATACTTATGCAGGAATTGTTCAGGAGGAACAAGCTTTGTATTTTCTTCTCAAATCTTCTAGTTAATGCAATATGGTTAGTCAGGGTTTTGAGCAGTTTCTTTCCCCAGAGATATATTGTGTTATGTGCCATTGGTATTGTTTATCTTTCTGATTATTGTTTTCATCGATCTAGTTTAGTTTCAGCTGAAGAGTATGGTAGATTCTTGTCTTATGTTTTAGTACATGACATGAGGTATTGAATCTACAGAAAAATCTACATGGTATCAGAGTTGAAGACAATGAAAATTTTGAGGATGGAAAATTATCTTGAAGTTTAAAAACATTGGCGAATCTCACTAGTCCCTAGTATGCAAAATATAAAATATTTATTGATGTATTTGTAAAATTATTCAAATTCATAATGATTTTAAATATTATATCTATATAATGTTAGCTATTTCTAAGGTAAAATAAGTTTACATTGTCAAATTTGGAGGAATCATTTTTATAAAAAATGGAAATTGGCGAATCTTTTGTTTCGAAAACCATGGAAAATTAGCCTACTTGTGAATATTAGCCCCTAAAATTTTCCATGCTTGAAGATAATATATAAGAGAAGAGTTAGATTTGTCCTTGTAGATTGTTAGAGCTCTAGTTCAGGGCAGTTCCAAAAGACCCTATGTGAAAAATTCTTAATGGAGGTAGAAGGTTGCTAGTGGGAAGATAATTGAGCCAGTCCTTAGTGACACAAAAGGATTCGTGATAAATTATATTGCTAGGTTGAGGAGGAGGAATTTTTTTTTTGGCGGAGAGCTTGCAAAAGAGATCTTAATATTTTGTTGAAATTTTTTGAAAACAAATAGAAAATATGGATTCCTTGTGAAAAAATACCCAAATTCAAAAAACAAACACCTAAATCTAAGTTTGGATGAGGGAGATATCACCGATTTAAAGTTATCTCTTTTTCAATGAAATTGTGTGACAACGGATGTGCGAGTCAATAACCTATATTCTCTTGAGGTTCAAAATGCATGCAAAGCCTTAAGAAGCAAGGAAAAGGTTAGAGACCTAGTGGTTGACAGGGAGAGTGAATTACCCCTCAACATGTAGCCCCAAAAGAATCCTCAAAAGTAGTCTCAGACAATTGTGGAACAACAACAATTGGAGAAGTAGAGAGGAGATCGAGTGGAGGCATCCACTCAAGAAGAGACCTCTAGTAGGGTGGAATTTTGAGCCAGGTGGGCAGAGGGATCAAATGTAGGCATACTTCTAGGTATGAGGTGGATGATGTGAAGTGATAGTCCCAAGAGGGCTGAAATTGGGTAGGGTCCATTGAGAGGTTTTCTCTCATGGATCATACCTTGATATGTGAGCCCAAAGTACATAGTAGTAGTAGGAATCAGTGGTGATTGATCCAGTTAGAGATCTGAGTGACATAGGCTAGAGCAGTCAAATACTGGAGAGCACAGATAATGTTGGCATTATGATTCAGGTTTGGTGCTATATCACAGGTGTTGTACTTGATGGCAACTCACTCATGTGGTGAACCTCTGTTCAGGCTCTCAAAATGATAGCAAATAAGGGGTTTGGAAGTACATCGTTCAAAAGGTGCGGGCCCGCAGGCACACCGTTCACAAAGTGCGGTCATGTCCGCAGGTTATCCGGACAGAATGTGCGGACCCCAGTTCACTCACTCCAATGCAGAGAAGCGCGCACACGTGGGAATTCTTATGTTTGGCCGATGGTATTTAGCCCGACGTTCATGATCCTATGGTTTTGGTCCGTGGTATAGGATCTAAATTATTGAACACCGGTTTGGATCCCTTGTATTGGTTTTCGATGGTTTTGTCCCATGGTTTGAATAAGGGCTCCCCTATAAAAGGGAAAGGAGATCACTTGGTGAGTCGCTTGTGAAATTTGAATATCTTAAGATCTGAAATTTTGGGTGATTGGTTTGAAAAGCTAGATCTAAATCAAGGTGAAATTTAAGGCGAATCTATTGATAGGTCGTGATCTCTCGAGCGCATGGTCAGATCTGTGGATCTGACTATCTATGGTACATTAGAGGACTGTAATTTGGCTCTATTCAGAGGTCCGCAGGCGATCCACAGCGCAGGTGCGGGGGTCCGCAACGCAGCAAAGGCGTAGGTGCGGGGGTCCGCAGCGAAGCAGAAGGCGCCGATGTGGAGGTACGCAGTGCAGCAGAAGGCTCAGTGCGGGGGTACACAGAGGAACAGAAGGACCAAGTGCGGAGGTACGCTATCAGGCAGACAGTGCAGGTGCAGATTTGAGCAGAGGTACGCAGTGCAATAGAAGAAGTAGGTGCGGTGGTACGCAGAGAAGAAGAAGGACCAGGTGCGGATCTGCGCAGTTTAGACACAGAAGAGCTGCGGATATTCGCAGGTTTCTATTGGTGAAGTTGTGGACTTTTCTTGAAATATTTGTTGGCTGCCTTTTACCTATTGCTGAAGAGTTCTGGGTTCAGATTACTGGTATTACTATTCTGGTTACTGCATTCTGAGAAGTTATTGGTTGATTTATTGGTTGAATGAAAAAGGAGATTGGTTGATTCACATGTACTTGATTATTATTTGATGTTTATGGATCCAGTTTGAAAATTTATGAAAAGTGGTCCTTGGAAGAAAAGAAGTAGGTCAGCACCTACGTAGTAGTAGATTAGCTAGTGCAAGATCTAAAGGGGTTGTAGCTCCTTTGCAGGAGAGATTGGAAAACGAGAGAGGGTTGTAGCTCTCAGCAAGTTGCAGCCTGCGTACTGGTAAAGGACTGCACCAGTACAAAATCATTGTAAAAGAAGTTTATAATTGGAAGAAGATAGAGACATATTGCAGCAGGTGGTTTTCACCCACATTGGGTTTCCACCTTATATCTGGTGTTCTTTGGTGTGATTATCTATTTTTCCTATTCTTGCTCATTATTATATGGTACTAATGATCAATATCTGAAGATTAAATTAAAGTATAAATTTGGAAGATATATTGAAAAGAATTTGATAATACTGATTCACCCCCCCCTCTCAGTATTATTTCCAACAATTGGTATCAGAGCAGGTCCTTCTGAAGAAGCTTGATCGCTTGAAGGAAGATCCATCATCATGAGCAACTACGAGAGAGAAGCTTCTATCAGGCCACCAATTTTTGATGGGACAAACTTCGTATATTGGAAGGTAAGAGTTACTGCCTATCTTCAATCTCTTGGTATAGAAGTATGGGACATCATAGACACAGGGTACATTTTTCCATCAGCAACTCCTACAGATCCGACTGAGAAGAAGAAATATGAAACAAATGCAAAGGCTATCAATACTCTATTAGGATGTCTATCTCAATCAGAATTCGTGAAGGTTATGCAGTATAAATCCGCAAAAGAAATATGGGACAAGATTGTTTTGAGCTATGAAGGAGATGAACACGTAAAACTAGCAAAACTTCAAACCCTCAGAATTCAGTATGAAAATCTCAGAATGCACAATGATGAAAGTGTGGCTAACTATTTCCTTCGTGTATATGAGATTGTTAATTGTATGAAAAATTTGGGTGAAGAAATAAAAGAGGCTGTTGTGGTTGAAAAAGTTCTAATATCTTTGTCCCCTAGGTTTGAATCTAAAGTTTCTGCAATAGAAGAAAAGGAGAATCTACGAAACCTTACCATGTCATAGCTGCATGGAATTCTGACTGCTTATGACATGAGGAAAGGAGGACCATCAGATAGGAGAGAAGCTACCTTCAAGGCTTCTCGCAAAGGAGATTACTATGAGTCAGGACACGTGTCAGAAGAAGAAGAATAATCAAATTTTGTCAAAAACCTTCAACGGGGTGCTGGACGATTCCGAGGTAAGTTACCCTTCAAATTATTTGCTTGTGGAAGAGTCAATCACTATGCTGCCAAATGTCCTCATAAGGATAAGATTGACAAGGGGAAGGAACCTGTTAGATGGAACAAGAAACAGAATGCAAATAAGAAAAGCTATTACACTCATGAAGATAGTGATGGACTTTCAAATAATGACGAAGATGAACGAGGTAATAATTATAAACTTTTAATGGCTTTTGAAGATGATGATTATATGGATGCTATAGATGAAGAAGGGATTTATGAAGAGATTTCTAATCTCAAAATTTGTTTAGAAGAGAAAAATGTGATTATTGATTCTCTGCAATGTCAACTGGCTGAAAGGGAAAAACATCACAAAAAATTGGAATGTGAAATTGTTAGTCTTAGAAAAGAGATTGAGGAAACAAAAGCTCTTAATCTTAAATTTGTTGAAGTGTCTGAAACTCTGGATGAGATTATCAATGTGCAGCATTCTCCACTAATCAAGACAAGTCTGGGATATAATGGAGAAGCATCTCAAGCATCCACCTCCAAAAGTTATCTTGATGCAGCGAGGAGGAGCGAGCAATGGCCTAATAGAAATCATCAGGTAAATCAGGGAAAATTTACCTCAAGAGCGAACAAAGACTATCAAGAAAATCGGGGGCAAGCTACCCTAAGGACAACCAGAAGCTACAACTAGCCATAGGTAAAATCTTCCCAATTTGCCTCAAGAATGGATGTCAGTAGAAACTACAATTGGTTGGTTGATAGATTTGATAATCGCAGGAGCTTCTTCAATGGCCAATGTTTCTCTTGCCATAACTTTGGTCACAAAGCAGCTCAATGTGTTGCCTATAAGACAATCATTACTAGGGAAGCTCAAAAACAAAGAAATATGACTAGAATCACGAAAAGGACCTATAACAACTTTTCCGCCCTTGAAAGTGAAATTGAATGTTCTATTTGTAATAACTTCGGTCATGAAGAGTCTGAATGTAGGAGTAGGCTTCGGAAGACAACTCAGAAGGAACAAACCTCAAATTACAGAGCATGGAGAAGGAAGGAACCACAACCAGAAATATGTGGGATAGCCTTATATGCAGAAGGACAGGAAAATCAATGGTACATCGACAGTGGATGTTCGAAGCATATGACAGGTGATAAAAAAAAACTTCAATCATATAGTGCTTTAGAAAAAGGAAAGAAATTTTCTTTTGGAAATGATACCCCTGCAGTCATAAAAGGAAAAGGCACTGTTCAGTTGAAAGTGAAAGTCAAGGCTGGAAATGTTTTGTATGTTGATGGCTTGAAGCATAATCTACTGAGTGTTAGTCAGATGTGTGATCAAGGAACTGAGGTAATATTTCGATCAAATGGATGTAGTGTTCATGATCTTGATACAGGAAAAACAGTTATTAAAGGCAGAAGAACTCCAAATAATTTATACATATTTGAAGAAGGAAAACAACAATGCTATTTTAGCAAGAATGATGAACACTGGTTATGGCACTAGAGGTTGGGGCATCTAAGCTTTTCATAGATAAGGAAAGAATGAAAATACCAGGAAGTTCGTGGTCTTCCAGACATCAGAATTCCAGACAATACAATATGCAAATCATGTCAGTTTGGTAAGCAAACCAGAACTAAATTCCCTAAGAAGGAAGGATCAGCTAGCAGGCCTCTTGAACTAGTCCATACAGATGTATGTATACCATCTAGGAAAAGGTCACCTCAAGGGAAAGAATACTTTATATTATTGATTGACGACTTCCGCAGGATGGTTTGGATAGGACTTATGAAGCACAAAGACGAAGCCTTCGAAAAATTCAAATCTTTCAAAGCCTTGGTTGAAAACGAATCAGATCACAAAATTAAGTGCCTCAGGTCTAATAGAGGTGGGGAGTTTACCTCAAATGAATTTTTCGATTTTTTGAAGAACATGGAATAAGAAGGGAATTCTCTACAGCTAGGACTCCTCAGCAAAATGGAGTAGTGGAAAGGATGAATAGAACGGTTCAAAAAATGGCTCGTGCAATGCTTGATGAATCTGGAACTCCCGCAACCTTCTGGGGTGAAGCAGCATTTGCTGCGGTTGTTATTCTCAACAAAACAAATGTCCAGGTGAACAACACTCAAACTCCTCATGAGCTCTGGTATGGTGAGACTCCTTCGGTAAAACATTTCAAAATCTTTGGAAGCAAATGTTATATTAAGAATAATGATGAACATCTTGGCAGGTTTGAACCTAGAGCAGATGAAGGGATTCTCCTTGGTTATTCTCCTCACAAAAAAGCATATAAGTGTTGCAACAAAAGACTTGGAAGAATAGTTGACAGCATTGATGTAGTGGTTGATGAAGAAGGAAACATTCCTAGGCAAGTAAATTATGAAAATATCGAAGAGGATGAAGATCATCCTTCAAATCAGACTGATGATGAAGAAGAAGCTCAAGAGGCACCAGAGGAACAGATAACGATAGAAGAGAAGACTCCATCCAGGTATGTTCAAAAGAATCATCCAGAATCTCAAATCTTGGGGCAAAAGGAGGCAGGCGTACAAACAAGAAGAACAATTGCAGAAACTTCAAGCTATTTGGAATTACTCTCCTCCACTGAACCACAAAATGTAAGAGAGGCATGCAAAGATGAATGTTGGGTCAAGGAAATGGATGAAGAACTTGAGCAGATCGAAAAGAACAACACTTGGGAGTTGGTTCCTAGACCAAAAGATAAGAATGTCATAGGGACAAAATGGATCTTCAAAAATAAGTTGAATGAAAATGGGGAAGTAATTCGAAACAAGGCCAGACTTGTTTGTAAAGGGTATGCTCAACAAGAAGGAATAGACTTTGAAGAAACTTTTGCTCCCGTTGCTAGACTTGAGGCCATCCGAATGTTCCTTGCTCTCTCAAGCTTTTAGAAGTTCAAAGTATTTCAAATGGACTTGAAATCAGCCTTTCTGAATGGAGACTTAGAAGAAGAGGTGTACATTGAGCAACCAGATGGTTTCATTCTTGGGAATGATCCAAATCTTGTATGCAGACTAAAAAAGGCTCTTTATGGTCTTAAACAGGCTCCAAGGGCTTGGTACTATCGTTTGGACAAATATCTTCATCAACAAGGCTTTTCAAAGGGATCGACAGATAGCAATCTTTATATAAAAATTGAAAATGAAAATTTGCTAATACTTGTTGTGTATGTAGATGATATTATCTTTGGCAACAATGAAGAAACTCTGAGTCGAAACTTTGCCTTGGTGATGCAGAAAGAATTCGAAATGTCATTACTTGGAGAGCTGACATATTTTCTTGGTTTACAAATCCAACAAAATGAAGGTGGTATCTTTTTGTCTCAAACCAAGTACCTCAAGCAGATTTTGAAGAAGTATGGCATGGAAGATTCAAAACCAGTATGTACCCCTATGGTTACAGGATGCAACCTCAGTGCAAATTATGAATCAGCAGCAATACATCAACCAACATATAGATCCATGACTGGAAGTCTGCTTTATTTGACAGGTACCCGACCAGACATCATGCATGCAGTGGGAATAGTTGGAAGATTTCAAGCAAATCCCAAGGAAACTCATCTTCAGGCAGTTAAGAGAATCTTCAAGTACCTTCAAGGAACTCAAAACTATGGCTTATGGTATCCTAGAGATACAGATCTCACACTTCATGCTTATACAGATGCAGATTGGACCAGAAGCGTGGATGACAGGAAGAGCACAAGTGGTGGTGCATTCTTTATGGGTTCCAGATTAGTATCTTGGTTCAGCAAGAAACGGATTTCAATTGCTTTATCTACAGTTGAAGCAGAATATGTGGCTGCTGCATCTTGCTGCACTCAACTCCTTTGGATGATGCAGACCCTGCAGGATTTTCAAATCACTTGTACACCACCTATCTCCATCTTATGTGATAATACAAGTGCTATCAACATTTCAAAGAATGTAGTCATGCATTCAAAGACCAAGCATATACCTATCAAATATCATTTTCTTCGGGAACAAGTGCTTGAACAAAAGGTCAAGTTAGAGTATGTTCCTTCCTAGGAACAAGTTGCTGATATACCCACCAAACCACTGCCCAGGTAGACCTTTGAATACCTCAGGCAAAAGCTGGGGGTAGTTGATGCATCATCTTGTTGTTGAATCTCATCTGTTTCAGAGATTGTTGGTTGTACGCGAGTTTCATATGCAGTATACGCGTACATTTGCTGGGTTATGGATTCATCGAAGATCAAATGGCACAGGTTCAGGGGGAGCATATATTCTTCTAATAATGCATTGTTGGCATTATGGTAGAAGATCTTGGAGGAGAAAGGACAAAAGGAGAAGATGGATGCTGATCTGAATATTGCTGCTAATATGTCTCTATCTCTTTTGTCAAGGTCATGTATGGTGTATGGTAGATTATGGTTCTTCTTAAAGAATTCTTCTTTTGTAGATCTGGTCTATAGTTTGGGGGAGCGTGATCAGCTGAGCAGAGACTTCAGCATGTTCTCAGGGGGAGCATAACCCTTTGCCCTTGATGTCAAAGGGGGAGAATGACTTTGAGGATATTCGGGTTGCCATCAAGTCCAAAGGGGGAGATTGTTGGCATTATGATTCAGGTTTGGCGCTATATCACAGGTGTTGTACTTGATGGAAACTCACTCAAGTGGAAAATCTCTGTTCAGGTTCTCAAAATGATAGGAAATAAGGGGTTCGCAGGTACATCATTCAAAAGGTGTGGGCTCGCAGGCATACCGTTCACAAAGTGCGGTCATGTCCGCAGGTTATCCGAACAGAAGGTGCGGACCCCAGTTCACTCACTCCAATGCAGAGAAGCGCACACATGTGGGAATTCTTATGTTTGGCCCATGGTATTTAGCCCGACGTTTATGATCCTATGGTTTTGGTCCGTGGTATAGGATCTAAATTATTGAACCCCGGATTGGATCCCTTGTATTGGTTTTCGATGGTTTTGTCCCATGGTTTGAATAAGGGCTCACCTAAAAAAGGGAAAGGAAATCACTTGGTGAGTCACTTGTGAAATTTGAATATCTTAAGATCTGAAATTTTGGGTGATTGATTTGAAAAGCTAGATCTAAGTCAAGGTGAAATTTAAGGCGAATATATTGATAGGTCATGATCTCTCGGGCGCATGATCAACTCTCTGGATCTGACTGTTTGTGGCACATTGGAGGACTATTAATTTGGCTCTATTCAGAGGTCCACAAGTGATCCACAGCATAGGTGCGGGGGTCCGTAGCGTAGCAGAAGGCGCAGGTGCGGGGGTCCGCAGTGAAGAAGAAGGTGCTGGTGCGAAGGTACGCAGCGCAGCAGAAGGCTCAGTGTGGGGGTACGCAGAGGAACAGAAGGACCAGCTGTGGAGGTACTCTGTCAGGTAGACAGTGTAGGTGTGGATCTGAGCAGAGGTACGCAGTGCAGTAGAAGGAGTAGGTGCAGAGGTACACAGAGCAAAAGAAGGACCAGGTGCGGATCTACGCAGTTTAGACACAGAAGAGCTGCGGATATTTGTAGGTTTCTATTGGTGAAGTTGCGGACTTTTCTTGAAATATTTGCTGGCTGCCTTTTATTTATTGCTGAAGAGTTCTAGGTTTAGATTACTGGTATTGCTGTTCTGGTTACTGCATTTTGAGAAGTTATTGGTTGATTCATTGGTTGATTGAAAAAGGAGATTGGTTGATTCACATGTACTTGATGATTATTTGATGTTTATGGATCCAGTTTGAAAATTTATGAAAAGTGGAGCTTGGAAGAAAAGAAGTAGGTCAGCACCTACGTACTAGTAGATTAGCTAGTACAAGATCTAAGGGGGTTGTAGCTCCCTTCTAGGAGAGACTGGAAAACGAGAGAGGGTTGTAACTCTCAGCAGGTTGCAGCCTGCGTACTGGTAAAGGACTACACCAGTACAAAATCATTGTAAAAGAAGTTTCTAATTGAAAGAAGATAGAGACATATTGCAGCACGTGGTTTTCACCCACATTGGGTTTCCACCTTATATCTGTTTTTCTTCGGTGTGATTATCTATTTTTCCTGTTCTTGCTCATTATTATATGGTACTAATGATCAATATCTGAAGATTAAATTAAAGTATAAATCTGGAAGATATATTGAAAAGAATTTGATAATACTGATTCACCCCCCCCTCTTAGTATTATTTGCAACAATTGGTATCAGAGTAGGTCCTTCTGAAGAATCTTGATCGCTTGAAGGAAGATCCATCATCATGAGAAACTATGAGAGAGAAGCATCTATCAGGCCACCAATTTTTGACGGGACAAACTTCGTATATTGGAAGGTAAGAGTTACTGCCTATCTTCAATCTCTTGGTATAGAAGTATAGGACATCATAGACACAGTGTACACTTTTCCATCAGCAACTCCTATAGATCCGGCTGAGAAGAAGAAATATGAAACAAATTCAAAGGCTATCAATACTCTATTAGGCTGTCTATCTCAATCAGAATTCATGAAGGTTATGCAGTATAAATATGCAAAAGAAATATGGGACAAGATTGTTCTGAGCTATGAAGGAGATGAACACGTAAAACGAGCAAAACTTCAAACCCTCAGAATTCAGTATGAAAATCTCAGAATGCACAATGATGAAAGTGTGGCTAACTATTTCCTTTGTGTAGATGAGATTGTTAATTGTATGAAAAATTTGGGTGAAGAAATAGAAGAGGATGTTGTGGTTGAAAAAGTTCTAAGATCTTTGTCCCCTAGGTTTGAATCTAAAGTTTTTGCAATAGAAGAAAAGGAGAATCTACGAAACCTTACCATGTCACAGCTGCATGGAATTCTGACTGCTTATGAAATGAGGAAAGGAGGACCATCAGACAGGAGAGAAGCTTCCTTCAAGGCTTCTCGCAAAGGAGATTACTATGAGTCAGGACACGTGTCAGAAGAAGAAGAAGAATCAAATTTTGTCAAAAAACTTCAACGGGGTGCTGGACGATTCCGAGATAAGTTACCCTTCAAATGCTTTGCTTGTGGAAGAGTCAGTCACTATGCTGCCAAATGTCCTCATAAGGATAAGATTGATAAGGGGAAGGAACCTGTTAGATGGAACAAGAAACAGAATGCAAATAAGAAAAGCTATTACACTCATGAAGATAGTGATGGACTTTCAAATAGTGACGAAGATGAACAAGGTAATAATTATAAACTTTTAATGGCTTTTGAAGATGATGATTATATGGATGCTGTAGATGAAGAAGGGCTTTATGAAGAGATTTCTAATCTCAAAATTTGTTTAGAAGAGAAAAATGTGATTATTGATTCTCTGCAATGTCAACTTGCTGAAAGGGAAAAACATCACGAAAAATTGGAATGTGAAATTGTTAGTCTTAGAAAAGAGATTGAGAAAACAAAAGCTCTTAATCTTAAATTTGTTGAAGGGTCTGAAACTCTGGATGAGATTATCAATGTGCAGCGTTCTCCACTAATCAAGACAGGTCTGGGATATAATGGAGAAGCATCTCAAGCATCCACCTCCAAAAGTTATCTTGATGCAGCAAGGAGGAGCGAGCAAAGGCCTAATAGAAATCATCAGGTAAATCAGGGACAGTTTACCTCAAGAACGAACAAAGACTATCGAGAAAATAGGGGGCAAGCTACCCTAAGGATAAACAGAAGCTACAACCAGCCATAGGTAAAATCTTCCCAATTTGCCTCAAGAATGGATGTCAGTAGAAACTACAATCTTTTGGTTGATAGATTTGATAATCGCAGGAGCTTCTTCAATGGCCAATGTTTCTCTTGCCATAACTTTGGTCACAAAGTAGCTCAATGTGTTGCCTATAATACAATCATGACTAGAGAAGCTCAAAAAAAAAGAAATATGACTGGAATCACGAAAGGGACCTATAACAACTTTTCTGCCCTTGAAAGTGAAATTGAATGTTCTATTTGTAATAACTTTGGGCATGAAGAGTCTGAATGCAGAAGCAGGTTTTGGAAGACAACTTAGAAGGAACAAACCTCAAATTCCAGAACATGGAGAATGAACGAACCACAACCAGAAAGATGTGGGATAGCCTTGTATGCAGAAGGACAGGAGAATCAATGGTACATCGACAGTGGATGTTCAAAGCATATGACAGGTGATAAAGAAAAACTTCAATCATATAGTGCTTTAGAAAAAGTAAAGAAAGTTTCTTTTGGAAATGATACCCCTGCAGCCATAAAAGGAAAAGGTATTGTTCAATTGAAAGAGAAAGTCAAGGCTGGAAATATTTTGTATGTTGATGGCTTGAAGCATAATCTACTGAGTGTTAGTCAGATGTGCGATCAAGGAACTGAGGTAATATTTCGATCAAATGGATGTAGTGTTCATGATCTTGATACAGGAAAAATAGTGATCAAAGGCAGAAGAACTCCAAATAATTTATACATATTTGAAGAAGGACAACAACAATGCTATTTGAGCAAGAATGATGAACATTGGTTATGGCACCAGAGGTTGGGGCATCTAAGCTTTTCACAGGTAAGGAAAGCATGCAAATACCAGGCAGTTCGTGGTCTTCCAGACATCAGAATTCCAGACAATACAATATGCAAATCATGTCAGTTTGGTAAGCAAACCAGAACTAACTTCCCTGAGAAGAAAGGATCAGCTAGCAGGCCTCTTGAACTAGTCCATACAGATGTATGTGGACCATCTAGGAAAAGGTCACCTCGAGGAGAAGAATACTTTATATTATTGATTGACGACTTCTCCAGGATGGTTTGGATAGGACTTATGAAGCACAAAGACGAAGCCTTCGAAAAATTCAAATCTTTCAAAGCCTTGGTTGAAAATGAATCAGATCACAAAATTAAGTGCCTCAGGTCTAATAGAGGTGGGGAGTTTACCTCAAATGAATTTTTTGATTTTTGTGAAGAACATGGAACAAGAAGGGAATTCTCTACAGCTAGGACTCCTCAGCAAAATGGAGTAGTTGAAAGGATGAACAAAATGGTTCAACAAATGCCTCATGCAATGCTTGATGAATCTGGAACTCTCACAACCTTCTGGGGTGAAGCAGCGTTTGCTGCTGTCGTTATTCTTAACAAAACAAATGTCCGGGTGAACAGCACTCAAACTCCTCATGAGCTCCGGTATGGTGAGACTCCTTCGGTAAAACATTTCAAAATCTTTGGAAGCAAATGTTATATTAAAAATAATGATGAACATCTTGGCAAGTTTGAACCTAGAGCAGATGAAGGGATTCTCCTTGGTTATTCTCCTCACAGCAAAGCATATAAGTGTTACAACAAAAGACTTGGAAGAATAGTTGACAGCATTGATGTAGTGGTTGATGAAGAAGGAAACATTCCTAGGCAAGTAAATTATGAAAATATCGAAGAGGATGAAGATCATCCTTCAAATCAGACTGATGATGAAGAACAACCTCAAGAGGCACCAGAGGAACAAATAAGGATAGAAAAGAAGACTCCATCTAGGTATGTTCAAAAGAATCATCCAGAATCTCAAATCTTGGGGCAAAAGGAGGCAGGCGTACAAACAAGAAGAACAATTGCAGAAGCTTCAAGCTATTTGGCATTACTCTCCTCCACTAAACCACAAAATGTAAGAGAGGCATGCAAAGATGAATGTTGGGTCAAGGCAATGGATGAAGAACTTGAGCAGATCGAGAAGAACAACACTTGAGAGTTGGTTCCTAGACCAAAAGATAAGAATGTCATAGGGACAAAATGGATCTTCAAAAATAATTTGAATGAAAATGGGGAAGTAATTAGAAACAAGGCCAGACTTGTTTGTAAAGGGTATGCTCAACAAGAAGGAATAGACTTTGAAGAAACGTTTGCTCCCATTGCTAGACTTGAGGCCATCTGAACGTTCCTTGCTCTCTCAAGCTTTCAGAAGTTCAAAGTATTTCAAATGGACGTGAAATCAGCCTTTCTGAATGGAGACTTAGAAGAAGAGGTGTACATTGAGCAACCAGATGGTTTCATTCTTGGGAATGATCCAAATCTTGTATGCAGACTAAAAAAGGCTCTTTATGGTCTTAAACAGGCTCCAAGGGCTTGGTACTATTGTTTGGACAAATATCTTCATTAACAAGGCTTTTCAAAGGGATCAGCAGATAGCAAACTTTATATAAAAATTGAAAATGACAAATTGCTAATACTTGTTGTGTATGTAGATGATATTATCTTTGGCAGCAATGAAGAAACTCTGAGTCAAAACTTTGCCTTGGTGATGGAGAAAGAATTCGAAATGTCATTACTTGGAGAGCTGGCATATTTTCTTGGTCTACAAATCCAACAAAATTAAGGCGGTATCTTTTTGTCTCAAACCAAGTACCTCAAGCAGATTTTGAAGAAGTATGGCATGGAAGATTCAAAACCAGTATGTACCCCTATGGTTATAGGATGCAACCTTAGTGCAAATGATGAATCAGCAGCAATACATCAACCAACATATAGATCCATGATTGGAAGTCTACTTTATTTGACAGGTACCCGACCAGACATCATGCATGCAGTGGGAATAGTTGGAAGATTTCAAGCAAATCCCAAGGAAACTCATCTTCAGGCAGTTAAGAGAATCTTCAAGTACCTTCAAGGAACTCAAAACTATGGCTTATGGTATCCTAGAGATACAGATCTCACACTTCATGCTTATACAGATGCAGATTGGGCCAGAAGCGTATAGATCCATGATTGGAAGTCTACTTTATTTGATAGGTACCCGACTAGACATCATGCATGCAGTGGGAATAGTTGGAAGATTTCAAGCAAATCCCAAGGAAACTCATCTTCAGGGAGTTAAGAGAATATTCAAGTACCTTCAAGGAACTCAAAACTATGGCTTATGGTATCCTAGAGATACAGATCTCACACTTCATGCTTATATAGATGCAGATTGGGCAAGAAGCATGGATGCCAGGAAGAGCACAAGTGGTGGTGCATTCTTTATGGGTTCCAGATTAGTATCTTGGTTCAGCAAGAAACATAGTTCAATTGCTTTATCTACAGCTGAAGCGGAATATGTGGCTGCTGCATCTTGCTGCACTCAACTCCTTTGGATGATGCAGACCTTGCAGGATTTTCAAATCACTTGTACACCACCTATCTCCATCTTATGTGATAATACAAGTGCTATCAGCATTTCAAAGAATGCAGTCATGCATTCAAGGACCAAGCGTATACCTATCAAATATCATTTTCTTCGGGAACAAGTGCTTGAACAAAAGGTCAAGTTAGAGTATGTTCCTTCCTAGGAACAAGTTGCTGATATACCCACCAAACCACTGCCCAGGGAGACCTTTGAATACCTCAGGAAAAAGCTGGGGGTAGTTGATGCATCATCTTGTTGTTGAATCTCATCTGTTTCAGAGATTGTTTGTTGTACGTGAGTTTCATATGGGGTATACGCGTACATTTGCTGGGTTATGGATTCGTCGAAGATCAAATGGCACAGGTTTAGGGGGAGCATATATTCTTCTAATAATGCATTGTTGGCATTATGGTAGAAGATCTTGGAGGAGAAAGTACAGAAGGAGAACATGGATGATGATCTGAATATTGCTGCTAATATGTCTCTATCTCTTTTGTCAATGTCATGTATGGTGTATGGTAGATTATGGTTCTTCTTGAAGAATTTTTCTTTTGCAGATCTAGTCTATAGTCTTGGAGAGCGTGATCAGCCGAGCAGAGACTTTAGCATGTTCTTAGTGGGAGCATAACCCTTTGCCCTTGATGTCAAAGGGGGAGAATGACTTTGAGGATCTTGGGTTTGCCATCAAGTCCAAAGGGGGAGATTGTTGGCATTATGATTCAGGTTTGGCACTATATCACAGGTGTTGTACTTAATGGCAACTGACTAAAGTGGAAAATCTCTGTTCAGGCTCTCAAAATGATAGCAAACAAGGGGTTCGCAGGTACATCGTTCAAAAGGTGCGGGCGTGCAGGCACGCCGTTCAAAAGTGCGGTCATGTCGCACGGTATCGGAACAGAAGGTGCAGACCCCAGTTCACTCACTCCAATGCAGAGAAGCGTGCACACATGGGAATTCTTATGTTTGGCCCATGGTATTTATCCCGACGTTCATGATCCTATGGTTTTGGTCCATGGTATAGGATCTAAATTATTGAACACCGGTTTGGATCCCTTGTATTGGTTTTCGATGGTTTTGTCCCATGGTTTGAATAAGGGCTCGCCTATAAAAAGGAAAGGAGATCACTTGGTGAGTCACTTGTGAAATTTGAATATCTTAAGATCTGAAATTTTGGGTGATCGGTTTGAAAAGCTATATCTAAATCAAGGTGGAATTTAAGGCGAATCTATTGATAGGTCGTGATGTCTCGGGCGCATGATCAGATCTGTGGATCTGACTGTCTGTGGCACATTGGAGGACTGTTAATTTGGCTCTATTCAGAGGTCTGCAGGCGATCCACAGTGCAGGTGTGGGGGTCCGCAGCACAGCAGAAGGCGCAGGTGCGGGGGTCCGCAGCGAAGAAGAAGGCACTGGTGCGGAGGTACGCAGCGCAGCAGAAGGCTAAGTGCGGGGGTACGCAGAGGAACAGAAGGACCAAGTGCGGAGGTACACTATCAGGCAGACAGTGCAGGTGCGGATCTGAGCAAAGGTACACAGTGCAGCAGAAGGAGTAGGTGTGGAGGTACGCAGAGTAGAAGAAGGACCAGGTGCGGATCTGCGCAGTTTAGACAGAGAAGAGCTGTGGATATTCGCAGGTTTCTATTGGTGAAGTTGCGGACTTTTCTTGAAATATTTGTTGGCTTCCTTTTATTTATTTCTAAAGAGTTCTGGGTTTAGATTACTTGTATTGCAGTTCTGGTTACTGCATTCTGAGAAGTTATTGGTTGATTCATTGGTTGATTGAAAAAGGAGATTGGTTGATTCACATGTACTTGATGATTATTTGATGTTTATGGATCCAGTTTGAAGATTTATGAAAAGTGGTCCTTGGAAGAAAAGAAGTAGGTCAGCACCTACGTACTAGTAGATTAGCTAGTACAAGATCTAAGGGGGTTGTAGCTCCCTTCTAGGAGAGACTGGAAAACGAGAGAGGGTTGTAGCTCTTAGCAGGTTGCAGCCTGCATACTGGTAAAGGACTGCACCATTACAAAATCATTGTAAAAGAAGTTTCTAATTGAAAGAAGATAGAGACATATTGTAGCAGGTGGTTTTCACCCACATTGGGTTTCCACCTTATATCTGGTGCTCTTTGGTGTGATTATCTGTTTTTCCTGTTCTTGCTCATTATTATATGGTACTATTGATCAATATCTGAAGATTAAATTAAAGTATAGATCTGGAAGATATATTGAAAAGAATTTGATAATACTGATTCACCCCCCCCCTCTCAGTATTATTTCCAACAGAGAAGGGTTGACAACAACACAAAAAGGGAGAGTCAGCAGAAATTTAGAGTTTTCAACCGACAAAGACAATAGTAGTTAAAGACTTTGGTGACAGATGCATCATATTGATAAGGTTGGATGTTTTTTTTTGGTTTGAGGAGGTTTTGTAGCAACAAAACTAGAAAGAAGTGTTGCATGAAAAACATTCCAAAGGTCCAGGATCAAGATAGAGTTGAATTCCTTTCTTGTCGAGAGGGAGTGTCAAAAATAGAAACAATAAATGTTAAATAACATCTAGAAATCCCAACTTAATTTGTCATTGAATTAAATTGAGAAATAAATTGTAATTATTTTCTCATAGCAACATGTAATAGTTAACTAAGTTATGTTGACTTAGTTAACTTTGAAATTTCGAGTTGGAAGTCTATCTGGAGTCGTGTAAGTGTGATCCCTAAGTTTTAGGGGTCCATATTGAGTTTATTGGAGTTGTAATTAGATAACTCAGTTCAATTAAGTTATAGTCAGTTAAACTAGTTCTAAATGTTGGACAAACTAGTAGAGGTCTAGCAGTGAGTTGGTGCACTAGTGAATCCTTAGTGCCGCACCATCTAAATAAATATTTGCTCAAGAATAACTCATGCATGTTAGTTTATAGGAAGACCCAATTGAGACTAGAGTCTAGGGACAATGTACTATCAGTTTTATAATTTTTCAATTTGTACAGAAGGTACATCCAATCATATAAGGACCTAAGTTTGGATTGCGTAATTATGGAAGAAGGATTTCCTCAATAAATAGAGGCTAATTCCTCTAGGAATTTCACAAGGAAGTAGGGGATTGTAGAGTAAAATAATAGGCTAATTTTTGGCTTGAGCTAGCTTGTTAGGAGAGAGTTGATAATACTTGTGTAGGAATTGTTCAGGAGGAACAAGCTTTATATTTTCTTTTGAGATCTTCTGGTTAATTCAATATGGATAGTTGGGGCTTTGAGTAGTTTCTTTCCCCAAAGAAATATTTTGTTATGTGCCATTGATATTCTTTCTCTTTCTGACTATTGTTTTCATCGATCTAGTTTAGCTCCCATTGAAGAGTAGAGTAGATTCTTCTCTTATGTTTTATTGCATTACATGAGTTGTTGAATCTACATAAAATTCTATAATAAATCCAAATCATACCTCATTGGTAGCTCATCAATAAGGTACACTTTCAATTTTGTTTACTTCCTATCATAATAAGAAAAACTAACTCTTTTATCAAATCATTATGCATAAACATATGGCATCTGATTATCTTGAAACACAACCATCATAGATCAAAATCATGAATCATATGGAATCATCATAAACGAGAATCATAGATCACATGTAACCATCATAAATCAGAATGATAGATCACATGCACAATAAAACTTAAATAAAACACTCATACCAATCCTTTAATCGATACTTCTCTTCCACCTTTATCCTTTGTCCTTTTCGTACACACACTAGATTAGTTGCCACACCCATTAAACACCCAATGCCTTTTTCTTTTCTTCAATCATGTACGCATATAAAATGTACATCACAACACATACATCCACACATAGGGTACGACACCAAAAAATGCACACCTACACCTGATATACATCACAGAACATACACTTACACATGGGGTACAACACAACACAATACATACTCCTACAGCCAGTGTACAACACAATTCACATACGTACACATAGTACAACATAATGAATACACATGTCATGATGCCACAACTACACAATGCACATACGTAGTACCACATGTACACAACACAACATGTACGACATGCACACCAATAGCACATGTATGCCATTGCCACATGTACACAGTACAACTTGTAGACAAAACCACTCGACACCTGCTACAGAACAACACATTTACATGGAACCATATGTACAACATGTACAAAATGCCACATGTAGACTAAACTAGATGTACAACATGTACACAATACCACATGTACACAGAACCACATGCACAACATCTACATGCCACCACATGTACACTATGCCACATGTATGACATGTACACAACACCACATGCACATAGTACCGCATGTACAATGATACACACAACACCATATGTACATAACACTACATGTACAACATGCACACAACACCATATGTACATAGGACTATATATACAACATGTACATAAAACCACATGTACACAACACCACATATCCAACATGCACACAACACCATATGTACACAACATAAGGTATCCATCATGTGAAAATTACAATATATACACAACATCGCATATCCAACATGTACATAACAACATCTATACCCAACACTGCATATGCAATATGCACACAACAACATATATACAGCATGCACACAACACCATATGTAAAATCATTGGATATACAATATGCACAACATATGCACAACAATATCACTACACATCCAAAACCACACCGTGTGTACCAAGAAACCTTGCTTCCAATGTCTCTCCTCCATCCATGCCTATCCTAGCATGTCATGGATCACGTTGTTTTCATTCCACTGATGTATCTCTCAGCATTACATGTCCATAAGTTAAACATAGGCATAGCATAAACACATAATATCAACTCATATCCACATGATATTGACCTCATAAATTTTTCGAGGCTACTCTTCCTGCTTGGTTTCCCATAAGACCAGGAACCTTTTTCATGCCATTAACCTGCATAAGTAATCATTCATCCACAAGAATTATCCCTCACTACCCTATCAGATAGTGACATAGATACATACTACAATAATAAAAAAAGGTCATTGGTGAGGTGGTGAGCTCCAGTATTGCAGCAATAATGCTACAACTGCTGGCGCTTCCTGTCTCTAATTTTATCAACCCGGTAGTTCGTACAAACTTGGAAGCGACGGTGCTGTATGCACAAGTACTAGCTCTTGTCACAGCTGTCACTTGGTCAGCTGGCACAAGTCCGCTAGGGCTCAAGCCAACTTCTATAGGCTCTCAGAAGAAGCTTGCTAAATGATGGACGAAAGCTAGCTCAAAGAAAACTAATCTACTTGGCGAAAATGAACTGAAAGCAAACCAAAGCATGGAAACCCTAGGAAACCCTAATCTGACTAGTCTAACCTCTATGATGCAAAAAATGTGAATGAAACTTCTACCAATGATGCCATTACTTCTAACAAGTTGAAATGCATGAACCTAAGCTACTTGTATCTGAAAAGACATGTTTTTGTATTTTTTTCTTTAAGTGGATGGAGTGATTGTGATTTTGTTCTTATTAGGGTTTGGTTGTGCAGAGGTGGTACGGAAGGAAGGAAAGCTTGGGAAAGGTTGGGGAGGCTAGGAGAGATCCCCAGAGATCCTTAGCATCAGTCCACAGAGGTTCCTCGCGTTCAGAGGCTCAGCGACCGAGTGAGTGGCCTCCTACAGGATGTCTGCAGGGGATTCTACAGGAAACTCAGCGAGTCCTACAGGAAGTTTATGAATTTCTACAGGATGTCCTACCGTGGGTGTTTTGGGTGATGGTGAAGTGATGGAGTGGTATGGGGAGATATGCAGGGTGGAGATGAAGCTGGTGATGGCTCAGGAGTGGAGGAACAGGATGGAGAACGAGTGTATGAAGTTGGTTGGTGGATGGAAGGCTAGAACAACGAAAGGTCAAGAGAATGAAGCTACGTGGGGAATGGAGGTGTTGGAAGGTAGATGGGCTAAACAATGGTCAAGGATGTGGCTTTGGGCGTGGTCGAGATGAAGAAGAAGGAAATGGAATGGTAAGGAGCAGTGTAAATAAAACAAATTGCTTATGACTGTCACCAAAAACGAGAATTCATTAACCTATGCTACATGTGCTATGAACTCAACGAACAGCGATGTAAATCGCGAAAAGAAGTGTGCATGAAGCTGTAATGAAGGCGTATGGTTCAAGAGTGAAGTGCATGGAAAGATCTATCATGAACATGACTGTGTTGCAGCATGCATAAAGTAAAGAACTGCGTTTTTTGGTGGTTGGTGTAGACTGCACCCCAATCTCCAAACAGAGATGGCAGTGGAGGCTCTCTCAACCCTTTTTCTTGGAGCTCCAATGGATTATCAACCTCCTATCCTAACTAAACAACTGAAAGCAATTTAAAAATGAATTAAACTCACTCAATCTCATAAAAACTAAATCAGTAGACTGTAATTTCGAATTGCATGTAAAGCAAGGAAATAAAGTGCTGGAACAAAAAGGCAAATAAAATTACAAAACAGAGGAGATCTATTTCTCTCAGGTTGGGCCCTAACTTGAGAGCTATAGCTCCCTTAAAAGCTCAGAACTAGATCCAAATCTGCTTGCCTTTATTCATATTCAAAAATCTAATGTCATGCCAAAACTGGCTTACACAAAAACAAACACCGAGCTTGTAACTCGTGCACAGCAATTACAATAGTAATCCAGAGGTTCAAAAAGCTTCTAACATAGGCTACGGCCTGCATATTTATACACAATGATGATCAGGCTGGCTTCCTTCATTCGTGGGGCTTGGCTGTCCAACTGAAGTCAAACTGCTGATCCTGTAGAACGTGTTGGCTGCCTTTGAGCTCGGTGGGGAGAGCTGTTAGAGCTCGGAGTTACGGTGATAATTACGAGGGAAGTCATTTAAGGCTATAGACAACCTCTCTATAAACTTGCAATGTCACCTTTGTTGTCTCCTTGTCTCCTTTTACGTGGTCTTTTGCTCTCTTTAATGCCAAAAACCTGAAATCACCATGTGTTAGCCACACAAACATAATGCCTGCCTTCTTCCTACAAACACACGAATATACTAAGAAATGAATGCATAAGTAGTAAAAGATGAATGGTTGAGCAAGTAAAGTAGGCCAAAATGAGCCCAAATTGTACCAAAAATTGGGGCTCATCATCACCCCCCAGCTAAACCATTTTCTCATCCTTGAGCAACCCTGCTCCTGCTCCTTGTCCTTAGCCGAGGACTAGGGACCGGAACATGCTCTTCCTTTCCTGCTCTGGATGGCCCTGCCTTCTCTGCCCCTGGTGGTGACGAGGGTGGAACTTCTTCCCTCTTTCCCGTTTCTTTGAGCCGGGCTTCGGAAGGCGATTGGCCTATCTTCCGTGTCCAGGAGGTGACTTTCGGGCTTCCCTTCTCGGGGGTGGCCGGTGTTTTAGAGGGAGATTTCTCACTGGGTGAAGTAGGGACACTCCCTAAGGTGGTTTGGCTGCTGGGTGGAGGCTGTGACTTGTCCGTTTTCACTCTCTGACTTCTCCTGGCTTCGAAAGGTAGAGGGATCTCCCTCTCTCTCTTCTCCTTTGGCTTTGCAGGTGTGCTGAGGGCGGCCAGCGCAGCTGCTGCCTCCTTTTCGAGAGTGCCAGCCTTCTCTTTCTTGCTTTCTACTCTCGCAGTGCTCCTTGTGGAAGGTCCCTTCCTTTCTGATTTCGGGCTTCCTGTAGAAGACCCTGCTTTATCCATTTTCGGCCCTCCTGTAGAAGACCCTTTCTTTACTAATTTTGGGCTTCCTGTAGAAGACCCGGTCTTGACCACTGCCGGGCTTCCTGTGGAAGACCCCTTCTCTGTTTTTGGGCTTCCTGTAGAAGCCTGCGTCTCTGTTTTTGGGCTTTCTGTAGAAGCCTGTTGTTGCTTCCCTGTAGGCGTTATTCTTGGGCTTCCTGTAGAAGCCTGCTTCTTTTTTCCTATAGGGACTGCTTTCGGGCTTCCTGTAGAAGCCTGTTTCTGCGTTCCTGTAGCCACAGATGTCACCACCTTTTCTTGCTTGGCTGCATGGATTTTGCTTTTTGCTTTGGCTGCAGGTGCTGATGAGGTACTTGGGCTGACGTGGACCACCTCAACTTTGTCCGTCCTGCTCTTCAACCTCTTTTCTCTTGCTGACAGGATGGGGGAGTCATCTTTTTCCTCAGCATCTTTTTCCTTGTGCTGCTTCTCCCGATGTTGCTCCTGCACTGTAGTCGGGGTCCTCGGGCTGGTTTCCTTCTTTTCTTCAGCCACTGCTTCTTGTTCTTCACTGCTGGACGACCCCGTTTCTTCCATCAACATTTTTATGTCTCCCTCTCTTGTTAAATTCCTGAATGATTCCCATGAGAGGGGAACCTTATATGAGTGGAGCGCATCCTCCACAAGAAGCTTGATCAACCCATGGTGGGCGACTTGATCTGGTATGCCGTCTTTGAGCTTTGTAGCGCACTCAATCAAGGACTGTAGCAGGAAATAAGGAATGCTCAGTCTCTGCTCTACAGGAAGATCGATCGGGTGTCTTAATTCAGTGAGCACCCGGAAGTGATATGCATACACGATGCTATATCGACCTTCACAGGTTATATACTTCATGATTTGCAAGCTGACTTCGTTCCATGGTGGCAACAAGCTTGTCCTTCGCACCCCATTTTTGTCCTCCGTGAATTCTTCCTCAGGTGGGAAGAACTCTTTCTTGGCCTGCTGGCTCAGCTTTCGTTCTTCTTTATCCCACGGCAGACCCATAGGAAGTTCAGTGATTCTACTGATAGATTGCGGGGTGAGCTTGAGGCTTAGGCCCCTGAAATTCACTGTGGCCAGCGTCTTGGATTTCGGCCTCAGGGCCTGCAAGAATTCCTCGGCCACTTCATCATCGTAATCCTGCAGCTTATCACAAAATGATATCCATTGTGCTCGTGTGAAGAGCTCTACCACTTCCTGATTTCTCCTCAATTTGTCTGAATCAGTGGGTTCTCGTCTAATAAACCCACCTGGCATGATGGCACAGTTTTCTTAACCAGAGGTGGTGATGGTGGAAGAGAGTTTAGTTTCTGAGACAGAGTGTAGAATAATGCACATAACCCACAAAATTTTATGACTGAGGAACTCAACACAGTCTAATTACTCAACATCCTGTAGAATGACAGTATAGGCACAACAGACAGCAATTTCACCACTTTCCTATGACCAGATGGTGAATGACAATTCTACCACCTTTAATAACCAGTTGCATGAAGAGTCCAGGGTTACCTCTTTAATTGGCCACCTTTTTACGTGAGGCACCCGCTTTCCTATAGAAAACTATGTTCCTGTAGGATTGACAGCGTTCCTGTAGAATGACAGTGCTCCTGTAGAACGCAGCGCGCGATTTTCGGGAGAGACTGCAGTCGGTCTGTGCCTTGGGTGTGCTTCTCAATTGCTCTGATAGCCAAAGGCTCGGCGTATCACACTGCAGAAGGATCAGGATCGCCGCTCGAGTTCAAACTGGTGGTTGATACATGCATGAATGCAATCTAGCCGATTAGATTTTGAATTCGGCGGAACTCGTGGCGCGGGGGTGAGCTGTCCCCGCCGGACCGTTGGGTGACGTCATCCCCATCATTTAACTGTGCGTTCACTTGCTGCGGCATCAATTCCTGCGGATCTACCGCCGCCTTATTCTGTTAGTCGTTCTTTCCCGACGGGATTTCTCACGTGCATGCTGCCCATACGTTTTGTCCTGGCCGCCACTCACACATCCAACTAGACCATTCACTGACTGACGTGGCCAGCCAAATGGCCACACCGTCGCTCAACCCATTCACCTTTACGCTTAGCAATCAATCAAAGTAACATTCATGCAGTCTGATGGAAAGAAGGGTTGAGACACTTACCTGCGTGGCTGCACACGATGTTTCGGCTCTTTGGGATGCTGAGGAGTCGATTTACCTGCTGCTGGCGAACTTACACAGTCCCGGAGGTCTATGTTCACGAGCTGCCGATGATGGATGGCATGCTTTGGTTGCATGCGCCCACGTTTCGCTTCATATGGCCTGCGCGGTGAATGGTATCCACTCTAGCAGGTTTAACGGTTACAGGACTCTCGCGGGATGTCTTGGCACCGTTCTTCCTCCTTGGGTGCATGCTGCACGACGATAGACGGCCTCACGATCATGCTCTCGGTGCTTCTGGATGACTGTGATGAATAAGAGGTGAGATCTCCAGCGTTTGTTTCATTGACAGTTTGCTTTTCCTTGAGAACTCATCGATCTGCTTTGCTGATGCAGGTACTTGGTTGCATGTCGACAAGGATGGTGGGACAATATGACAGCGATGTGCATGGTTGACAATGGTGGCATGCATGCGTCGAAACCCATCCTCAGCCGCCAGATCTCTTCATGAAATGCATTCTGGGCCGTTCTGAGCTTCTACAGGAAGTTTCCTGTAGAAATACAGAGCTTCCTGTAGAAAGTCTGCACCTTCCTGTAGAAAATCCGCATCTTCCTGTAGAAAATCTGCGTCTTCCTGTAGAAGACTCAAGCTGTAATGAAAGTGCACATACCTTGGAAAAAAATGAGCATTCTTGGGGGAGGTGCTGGTGAGGTGTCCTGGCTGCATGATAAGGACCCTTGGCCTTGAGTTGAGAGGCTTCCTCCCCTCCATAGAACACTTGCAATCTGCATGCAACTTTCACATGATAAACTTGCTGATCTTGTTTCTTCTCTTTTGTTTTTTTTTTTTTTTTTTTTTTTTTTTTTTTTTGAAAGATAGCAGGGGCGCCTCATTGAGGTTTTCACCCTTGCCACCTGCCTTAAGCGCCTCAAGGAGGTTTTCACTCAAGGATCTTTATCTTTTTTCTTTTTTTTTTTTGAAAGACAATAGGGGCGCCTCAGAAAGGTTTTCACCCCTACCACCTGCCCTTGGCGTCTCAGAAAGGTTTTCACCCAAGGATCTTTATTATTTTTTTTTTTTTTTAGATTCTTCAGGGTATGCCCAAAGCAGAGGCAGAACCCTTCTCTATGACCAATACTACCTTCTCCATAGTTTTGATGAACTCTTGTCTTGAGGGAGGCTTCCTGTAGATCTTCAATCGATGCCCATTGACAAGCATGGGGATGGCCTCCTCATCAATGGTTCGAATAAGCACAGAACCATTGTCATGACATTTTTCCACTCAATATGGCCCGAGCCATCTGGTTCTCAGCTTCCCCTTGAAATCTTTGTATCTGGAGTCATACAACAAAGCCTAATCTCCCGGCTGGAATTACTTGTCATGGAGATGTTGGTCATGCCACACCTTTCTCTGAAGTTGAACCACTTCTGAGTGAAGGAGGGCCTGCATGCGGTGCTCATCCAGTCCATTTAGCTGCAATAGCCTTTCTTGTTGTGCATGGCTGAGATCTAGATCCAGCTGAGCTGCCATCCTCAAAGTGTTGTATTCGAACTCAATGGACAGCAAAGCTTTCTTCCCATAGACCAGCTCATAAGGTGTGAAGCGGGTGGTGGTCTTCCAAGTGGTGTTGTAAGCCCATGTGGCTTCAACCAGGCGATCTGCCCAGTCCTTTCTGTTGCTGCTCACCACCTTGGTCAAGATCCCTTCTAATGCTCTATTGGTGACTTCCACCTGCCCATTTGCTTGAGGATGATATGGGGTGGAAGTCCTATGCTTGATCTTGTGATGAGCTAGTAGATCTTCAACCAGGTCGGAGGTGAACTGGCTCCCTTGGTCGGTGACCAGCTCTCTTGGATAGCCAAACTTATAGAAGATGTTTTCTCTTAAGAACTCGGCCACCTTTTCTTCTGTTGCTGCTTTGATTGCCTTGGTCTCTGCCCACATTGTCAGGTAGTCAGTGCACACAATGATGTAAGACCTTTGCCTCGAAGGAGGGTTGATTGGGCCCACAAAGTCCATACCCCACTTCTCAAATGGCTCAAGAGTCACTTGAGGTTGGAGAGGCATCTCATCCCTTTGGGTCGGTTTCCCCATTCTTTGGCATTGGTCACACTGGCTGACATATCTTCTGACATCTTGATGAAGGGTGGGCCAATAGTAGCCTGCCTGCAGGATTTTGAAGGCAGTTCTCTTCGCTGCAAAATGTCCTCCACAAGGCCCATCATGACAAGTGAGGAGGATGTCAAAGACTTCCTCCTCCCTTACACAACGCCTTAAGATCTGATCGGGGCCAAGCTTGAACAGATTGCCCCCGATCCAGGTAAATGAGGCACTCTTTCTGATGATTCTGCTCTTCTCTCTCGAAGAGAGATGCGGAGGGAACTGTGCCGAAACAAGGTAGTTTGCTATATCAGCAAACCATTGAGAGAGTACTGAGATAGCAAACAGATGTTCATCAGGCATCTGGTCATCCACTGTTCCATCCTCACCTGCAGACAAATCCAATCTAGATAAAAAGTCAGCAACAACATTTTCTCTACCTGGTTTGTCAACAATGGTCAAATCAAACTGCTGCAATAAAAGTAACCATCTAATAATACGAGCATTCAAATCTGGTTTATTCATTAAATATCGGATTGCAGCATGGTCAGTATGTACAAATGTTTGATAACCAGTGATATAATGTCGGAACTTGTTCAGTGCATGAACCACAGCTAAGAATTCTTTCTCGGTTACAGTGTAATTCAGCTCAGCTTTGGACAAGTTTTTGCTAACGAAGTAAATGGCATATGGAAGTTTTTGCTCAACTTGTCCTAAGGCTGCCCCTATGGCTTTGTTCGAGGCATCAGTGTGGATGTGGAAAGGTAGGGCCCAGTTTGGACCTCTCAGGATTGGGGCTGACACCAACTTGTCTTTTAATTCATTCAAACTCTTATGACAATCGTCAGTCCAATTAAACTCCACATCCTTTGCCAACAGGCCAAACAATGGCGAGGCTAGCTTGCTGAAGTCTTTAATGAATCTTCGGTAATATCCTGCTAATCCCAAGAAACTCCTAACATCCCTTACCTTTTGTGGAGGTGGAACCTTCTTGATTAGAGCAATTTTGTTAGGATCCACCTGTAACCCTTGGCGAGAGATGGTATGGCCTAGCACGGTCACTTCAGTCATTAGGAATTCACATTTTTCAGGACTAAGGGACAAGTTCATCTCGATGCATTTGGTTAGGACTTTCCCCAGATTGGACAATGCTTCCTGGAAGTTGGCCCCATAAGGAGTAAAGTCATCCATATAGATTTCCACTGCATCATGGACCAGCTCCGAGAAGATGCTTAAGACAGCTCTCTGGAAGGTAGCAAGAGCATTGCATAGCCCAAAGGGAAGGACACGGTAGGCAAAGGTACCCCAAGGACAAGTGAGGGTGGTCTTATCTTGGTCTTCCGGGCTGATTTGAATCTGGTTGTACCCGCTAAACCCATCCAGGAAAGAGAAGAACTTCTTTCCTGCTAGTCCATCCAACACTTGATCTATGAAAGGTAGAGGGAAATGGTCTTTCTTGGTAGCTTTGTTCAGTTCTCGGTAGTCCACACAGATTCTCCATTTCCCATTTTTCTTGGGAACCAAGACCAGAGGGGACACCCATTCACTATCTGAGATGGGGTAGATGAATCCGGCATCCAAAAGTTTCTGCAATTCTTCCTTGACAATGTCCTTAAGGGCTGGATTCATTCTCCTCTGGGGTTGCTTAACCGGTTTACAATCCTCTTTGATGTATATGTGATGGGTACAGACCGAGGGATGGACTCCTTTCATCTCCTTATAGCTCCAAGCAAAAGCATCTAGGTGGCTGGTCAACAGGCTACACAACTCCTTCTCCTGGGAAGGAGATAGGGAGGAGCTGATTTTTAATGTTCTCTCAGGGCCGAACTCCACATTCTTGACTCTGGGAGTGACAGGGTTGGTTGTACAAAGATCCACCACGGAGCTAGCTTGGGCATCCTCCACCAATTTTTCTAAGGATAGTGCACTGGAAGGTGGATTCTGGATCAAATTCTCAATCAAGTCATCCTCGGTTGGAGGGTCTCTTCTAGTGGTATCTAGGGTGCAAAGAGGTGCTGAGTACACCTCGTCTTCCTCTCCTTCTTCTAACCAAAGTGGTAAGTCATGCTCTAAGGAGGGTTGGGCAGGAGGGTATAGGACTAGCTGCTTAGACATGGGACCATTTTTGATGGTCATGTTTCCTGCACGACAACTTATGTAAGCATCTGCAGTAGCTAACCAAGGCCTTCCCAAAATGAGAGGATATCCAGTAAGCTTTGCCTTTGGTTGCAGAACCAGGAAGTCTGCAGGGTATTCCCAAGAGTCAATAGAGACCAAGACATCCTCCACAATCCCTTCGGGAGTCACGGTGGATCTATCTGCTAGTTGCAGTACTGTCGAGGTCTTCCTCAAGGAATCCTGAAGATTGAGTTTGAGCATGGTATCCCTGGTCATCACATTAATGGCGGCCCCCAGATCAATCAAGGTGTGAGGTATGATGGTGCCATTGATATGGATGTCTACTACAGGACTTACAGGATCTAGATACTTTGGGCAGATGATTTGACCTAACATAAGGTCAGACAGTTGTCCTATGACATTGATGGTTGAAGCATCTTTATTCCGCCTGCCTGGGTGTTTGAAACACTTTTCCTTGACCAGTTTGTTATATATTGGCACATCCTTGATGGCTTGGAGAAGTGGTATTTTCACACACAACTGCTGGAGTTCTCCCAGAAGCTCATCCTCCTCTGGGTTGGGTTGTGTGGTGGCTGTTAGTCTCTCAGGAAAGGGTGGAATAGCCTTTGGTTCACTTTCCTGTTGATCTTCCTCATCCTCTGGGGGAGGAGGTTGGCGATCTGGAAGGGTCTTCCCAGATCGAAGATTGATCTCCTGGATCTCCACAGCATAGGTAGGACATGATGTTTCCCCAGTGTATACCTGCTGGGCTTGTCTATTGTTGGGGTTCGGGTTCAGTTGAGCAGGCATTTGAGGTTGTTTTGGAGGAGCAGGAGGTAAAGGCTGAGGTTGAACTGGTGGTGGAGGCAAAATGGCAGGAGGAGTGTTGTATTAGGGCCTCCACCCCGACTGAGGTGCACTCCACTGAGGCTGTGACTGGGCATGTGAATGATATGAGTGAGAAGTGGGTTGAGTAGGGTACTGAGGTGGATAAGACCATGGAGGAGGCATGGACCAGGAATGATGAGCAGGGGGACCCCAAGAAGGCATGGGAGTCGATTGGTTGGGGTTGTAATAAGCTTGAGGTGCCCCTTGCATTCCCTGTTGATAAGGTCTAGATCCTTGCGGCCTCCTTTGGTTGATGAAGTAGAGAGGTTCAGTGGGGGCTTCGGTCCCTTGGTACATGGCCTTAAACCCAGGTAAGGTTGGACACTGATTTGTCGGATGGTCCTCGTCACAAACGAAACACACTTCAACCGAATGCAATGGGCATTCGTTCTTAGGGTGTCTTCTTGTGCACCTAGGGCAGAAGACAGCCAAGGCTCTCTCAGCTTCTTCTTTCTTCTGCTGGATCCTGAATGTGTCCAGCTGTATGGCAATGGTCTGTCTCACCTCACTCTTAAGATCTTCTAATTGGTTTGTAAACTCATGTTTGGAGAAAGGGACACCAGTGGAGAGGAGATTTCCTCTACCTCGTTTCCTAGCTGCCCTGGAGTGATTTCTAAACATAGTCTTGATGTCCTCATAAGGCAGTTGGTAAATGTCCCCCCCAGCTAACATGTGAAGGGTATCTAAGAGGTCTTCATGGACTCCTCGGAGCAGAACCAACTTGAGGGATTCAGGATCAAGTGTGCACCTGGCCCGTTTATAGCTAAGTTGGAACCTCTCCTCATAATCCTCTAAGGACTCATCATTTCCTATGGTCATCCGAAAGATTTCTCCCTTGGTTTCCTTAGACCTACAGTAATCCCTGTACTTGGTATTGAAGGCTTGCTGCATCTGAGCCCAAGTAGTGATACTATTCCCAGGTAATCCCATGAACCAGCGTAATGCTGCATCCTTAAGAGTTGAAGGGAAGAGTTTCAACTTTTGCTCATCTTCAGTATAGTCATAGGTTCTACAAAGGACAACAAACTCAAACAAGAAGGTATCAGGATCCTCAGTGGTCAGTCCATGGAAGTGAGGCAAGGCGGAGGGGCTAATGTTCTTCATTTTCATCTCTCCATTGGTCTCCCGGATGGGGAAGGCAACTTCTATTCTCTCATCTTCTCTTCTATTATCAGCCATGGCTTCAGATGGAGTGGTCTCTAACTCTTCTTCTTTTATAGGATCTTCGTATATCTCAGGATGTTCACCTATAGGTTCCTCCGGGTCACTGTCACCAAAGAAGAGAGAAGGGTGACTCAGTGATGTGGTGGGGGTGTTGGGTAGGAATTTGCCTGATTTATCTCGGTTCCTACGAGGCATGAAATGGAAAGGACTTTCCTTTTTTGATTGCTTTCATTTTTTTCTTTGGTACCTGCAAAACTGAAACAGAGTGATCTACAACTAACTGTCTTACTGAAACGAAAATGCGGAATTGAAATGAAAGCAGGAAAGAACTAGGCTACTTTGCTCAAATGAAATTGCAGAATTGAAAGGCTAGTCTATGAAAGCAGGAAATGCTAGTCTATGAAAGTAGGAAATGCTAATCTATGAAAGCAGGAAATGCTAAGCTATGAAATCAGGAAATGCTAAGCTATGAAAGCAGGAAATGTCTATGCTACTTTTGCAGAATGGAAATGAAGCAAACTACTTAGTAGAAGGAAGAGTAGGAAAGTAGAAGAAAAGCAACAATTACTAATACTCTGACGCTTCCCCGGCAACGACACCAAAAAGATGGTGAGCTCCAGTATTGCAGCAATAATGCTACAACTCCTGGGGCTTCCTGTCTCTAATTTTATCAACCCGGTAGTTCGTACAAACTTGGAAGCGACGGTGCTGTATGCACAAGTACTAGCTCTTGTCGCAGCTGTCACTTGGTCAGCTGGCACAAGTTCGCTAGGGCTCAAGCCAACTTCTATAGGCTCTCAAAGAAGCTTGCTAAATGATGGATGAAAGCTAGCTCAAAGAAAACTAATCTACTTGGCGAAAATGAACTGAAAGCAAACCAAAGCATGGAAACCCTAGGAAACCCTAATCTGACTAGTCTAACCTCTATGATGCAAAAAATGTGAATGAAACTTCTACCAATGATGCCATTACTTCTAACAATTTGAAATGCATGAACCTAAGCTACTTGTATCTGAAAAGACATGTTTTTGTATTTTTTTCTTTAAGTGGATGGAGTGATTGTGATTTTGTTCTTATTAGGGTTTGGTTGTGCAGAGGTGGTGCGGAAGGAAGGAAAGCTTGGGAAAGGTTGGGGAGGGTAGGAGAGGTCCCCAGAGATCCTTAGCATCAGTCCACAGAGGTTCCTCACGTTCAGAGGCTCAGCAACCGAGTGAGTGGCCTCCTACAGGATGTCTGCAGGGGATTCTACAGGAAACTCAGGGAGTCCTACAGGAAGTTTATGAATTTCTACAGGATGTCCTACCATGGGTGTTTTGGGTGATGGTGAAGTGATGGAGTGGTATGGGGAGATATGTAAGGTGGAGATGAAGCTGGTGATGGCTCAGGAGTGGAGGAACAGGATGGAGAACGAGTGTATGAAGTTGGTTGGTGGATGGAAGGCTAGAACAACGAAAGGTCAAGAGAATGAAGCTACGTGGGGAATGGAGGTGTTGGAAGGTAGATGGGCTAAACAGAGGTCAAGGATGTGGCTTTGGGCATGGTCGAGATGAAGAAGAAGGAAATGGAATGGTAAGGAGCAGTGTAAATAAAACAAATTGCTTATGACTGTCACCAAAAACGAGAATTCATTAACCTATGCTACATGTGCTATGAACTCAACGAACAGCAATGTAAATCGTGAAAAGAAGTGTGCATGAAGCTGTAATGAAGGCGTATGGTTCAAGAGTGAAGTGCATGGAAATATATATCATGAACGTGACTATGTTGCAGCATGCATAAAGTAAAGAACTGCGTTTTTTGGTGGTTGGTGTAGACTGCACCCCAATCTCCAAACAGAGATGGCAGTGGAGGCTCTCTCAACCTTTTTCTTGGAGCTCCAATGTATTATCAACCTCCTATCCTAACTAAACAACTGAAAGCAATTTAACCATGAATTAAACTCACTCAATCTCATAAAAACTAAATCAGCAGACTGTAATTTCGAATTGCATGTAAAGCAAGGAAATAAAGTGCTGGAACAAAAAGGCAAATAACATTACAAAACAGAGGAGATCTATTGCTCTCAGGTTGGGCCCTAAACTAAGAGCTATAGCTCCCTTAAAAGCTCAGAACTAGATCCAAATCTGCTTGCCTTTATTCATATTCAAAAATCTAATGTCATGCCAAAACTGGCTTACACAAAAACAAACACCGAGCTTGTAACTCGTGCACAACAACTACAATAGTAATCCAGAGGTTCAAAAAGCTTCTAACATAGGCTACGGCCTGCATATTTATACACAATGATGATCAGGCTGGCTTCCTTCATTCGTGGGGCTTGGCTGTCCAACTGAAGTCAAACTGCTGTAAAACTGCTGATCCTGTAGAACGTGTTGGCTGCCTTTGAGCTCGGTGGGGAGAGCTGTTAGAGCTCGGAGTTAAGGTGATAATTACGAGAGAAGTCATTTAAGGCTTTAGACAACCTCCCTATAAACCTGCAATGTCACCTTTGCGGTCTCCTTGTCTCCTTTTACGTGGTCTTTTGCTCTCTTTAATGCCAAAAACCTGAAATCACCATGTGTTAGCCACACAAACATAATGCCTGCCCTTCTTCCTACAAACACACGAATATACTAAGAAATGAATGCATAAGTAGTAAAAGATGAATGGTTGAGCAAGTAAAGTAGGCCAAAATGAGCCCAAATTGTACCAAAAATTGGGGCTCATCATGAGGGTCAACAAATGTCACCATAATCTCATTGGTGACAATCAAAAGAGTCTTCATCACCAAAAATTGAACGTCGCCAAAAGTATATGTGTTATGGTAACATTCAAGGTTCATCACCAATAATGGTTTATAATGACATATACTGGTCATCACCATTGCGTATGAGGAATGGTGACGAACCTTAGCCTCCATCACAAAAACATCACCAATTGTGGCATTGCCAAAAGTGTAGGTGTTGTGGTAACATTCAAGTTTCATCATGAATAATGATTATAATGATGGATAGTGACCGTCACCATTTCATATGAACAAGAATGACTTATTGTGATGGACCTTTCATGACTATCAATATTAATCCATATATATATGACGATTTTCATTGGCAGTGACCATTTCATATGAATGTCAACGATTTATGGTGATGGGCCTTTCATGGCCATCACTATTGATGCATATATATGGTGGTTTTCATTGACCATTACCATTTCATATTTTGGTGAGGGTCGAAAAATGTCACCATAAGCTCATTAGTGATAGTCAAAAAAGAATTTGTCATGAAAAACTAATCATTGTCATTCCATCTGAATATCAAGGCATGATGCAATCGAACCACCAACCTCCTACTTGTAAAGAAAGTGCTCTTCCATTGATCTAGCACCCTTTAAAGATTTATACTAGCAATAATAGATCTAGGGGAATAACAAAAAGATCGATAGAGAATAGGATTAGAGTGGAAAAGGTAAAGATGATAAGAAAAATAATAACCAACAATGACATCTACTAGTTCTAGCCACTGCAAAACATGGACACAAAAGTGAGCATAAAGATGACAATCATAGTACCACCAATCTAATGAATTGTGACATGAGATGTTCCCATTAATGGAGCAACATGTTTAAAAATCACATTGTTTCTTGATAACCATTGGCTCCAACTAACAACCATGCAGATTTCTAGTGCATCACTCCAAAACACAAACACAAAGTGAGCATAAAGAAAAAAAACCCAATGTTACAGGTCTATTTGTGCACATCACTCGCGATGATAATATCAATACAATTAGGGCTCATCAAAACCTAATTCAGTTGCTACATGCCCTAGACTGGTCATCAAATTGAATGATTTCATCTGTGAAAGTTTCTTAGCTTGAAACCTTACTGAAATGCCTCCTTGGGATACCAGCGCAGCCTTAGTCAAGGGTAGCTGCACTGTAGGGAAGGTAGGCCCATTCAGACCTACATTGTAGTGCACTTAGGCCCACTTTGACCTACACTGGTCGATACTGAGCGGAATTGGCATAAGATTCTAGGAATATTCCTTGATTCTAGAGCATTCTAGAAGGATGCCCAACTCTTATCTCATCCTATGAGCTCAACTTTGGATAGGTTATGGATCAATTATCCCTCTACCCTCTCATCCCTTTCTCCATGGAAACTAACTCCAATTTTGGAAAACCATTCAATACCATATTTATGAGAAAACCACTTGAATTTACCTATAAATTGACCACTCATCATAGTGATCAAGGGATGGAATTTGGATATTGTAGTGAAATATTATTAGTTTGAGAGTTGAAATCATTGTTAAGTAATGTTATGCTGTTGGATTGATGTTCTATTGGTGTGATGAGGGTTTGGAATAAGCTAGATGAGTGACACGGGATTGAATCACATTGGGTGTAAATTCTCCTTCTAACAATTAATAAAGTTGTTTATTACTTTTCCCATATTCTTGTTTATATCTATGATGCATATATGTTCAAATGTTTCCAATTCCATTTGTTTATGGTAGATAGATAATATGCTTTGATCCTTGTCGTCTTCTGTTTCTATTAATAGGTACTAATTGAGCAAATGCAGTTTGAGTGGGAGCGACGAGAGTAATTCAAAGGAGATTAAAGGAAGTGAAATATCACAAGTAGGTTCCTTCATCTCATCTATCTATTGTAGGAAAAGGTTAAACCACTTTATTTATATTGTTCGAAGTGTAACTACCCACTGAGGGAAATGTACTTATCTGTAGGTATAAATTCCATATAACAAATTGGTGACCATACTGGGCAATGACCATCATTCCTGGTAGTTTAACCTTATGATATTACATCCTAGTAGACTTTACTTGACTTCATTGATCACTTTTCAGTCATTTTGAAGCTTTTTGGTCAAAATTTTTCACTCGAATGCCTATTCTAGGAATGTTCTATTACTAGTGCATCCTTGATCAGGGGACAGTGCATTGCAGTACACCCTTGTCTAAGAGACAGTGCTTTGCAGTGTAGTGCCTCCCACTTAGGGCTGCGTTGATCCCTCTGCAGCCAAAAAACCCATCTTGTGCTTGATTTTTTCCAAATTTGCTTCTAATGTTGTTTGCTGAAAGATCAATGTTTCTTATGGCTCTAAAATCAGTTTGTGTTTCCTCTCCTATCCCTACTTTGACCTTGATTGTTTAGTGTTTCTTAATAGATTTCTTTATCATTATTAATTCATTGTAAAATTTAGCATTGATTAGTCTTCACTTTTCTGAAAACAATTGTCGTAAAGTCTTCATTTCTTTGAAAAATAAATTGTTGTAAAGTCTTTGTTTCTTGTGAAAAGAATTGATTGATCTATTGTGCATTTAGTTTCTTTATGTTCATCTAAAAATTAAAGGAATGAAGAGAACAACATGCATAATGAATTTAGGAGTTTGTATGTGCTTGTAGGAATGGTATAGGGAAAGTTCCATTAGATGTTCTATATGCTCTTTGTTTAAAGATTTTGATTACTCTATCCATTTTAGTTACAGTTTTCATTGTTTAAATCAAATGAAAAGAATGTTTCTCATCTTAGTTGTATTCTAGGAGTTTCAGAAACATCATGTGATGAACCTGAAAGGCAAACTTTTAAACAAGATCAAATAAAGTTTATCTCAATTAACATAATGGAGCATTGTAACTTAACGTCTAACATTTAGAGGTTTAGGCTAGAGACTGTTCCTACATCATTAAACATAATAGTTGTGGCTAATGATCTGCGATACATTCCGAGTGTGATACCTCATTCCATGCACATAAGTACATCGTAGCTCATCCACATACTTTTGGCCATATCAGGCAGTGTTATAGTATGAAAAGTATAAAGGAATGCTCTCACGGTGCGGTTTCACATTAGACAACGCTAACATGGATTGGGCCTCCACGTACTTTTGGGTATATTTGGGAGGACTGCATTAGGTTTCTATCCATCCATAATTAACCAAGTTGGCCACCTTGTATACTATGATACATTGAAAACAACATGCAGGGTGATTACCTGCACGTATGTTAAGTCCTTGGTTTATTGAGGCAGTATATTATAGTTCACAGTTACTTGGTAATCCTTTTGCCTAGATTATTCATCTCTTTTTTTTAATGTTATTTTGATTAAAATAAAATTAATTGACCACGGATAACATCCTCCATGTCACTCCTTAGTTGATCTTAGGTTGAGACATATGGCAACAACTCCGGAGTCCACCGATCAAGGAATTCCTTTGGATGGGAATCCTAGTGCTTTTCCTCCTTTAGGAAATATTAGTGCTCCTTATACGCCTACATTTTCCCTTCTGGAACTTAGCATCTGATTACCAGTATGGTTGTTCTCAACCTCCTTGGCCCCACAACTGAATATTCATACAACTGGACAAAATCAACCTCCAGTTGATACTAAAATTGACCCTTTACATTATTCATTGGTTGTTTCTTCCTCCCCTTCTTCCTCTTCACCTGGTGAAAGTATTGAGACTAGTAGCTAGGTGGCTAAGAAGAAGAAGAAAGGGAAAAAGAAGAAGAAGAAGAAAATTCAGCGAGGGGGAAACCACGAAACCATTGACTCAAATGAAACTTCTGATGAAAAACCATTCGATAAGCCTCACAAACTTCAATATCGTTGTAAGCTTTGTATAGGAGACAATCTCCTTCGAAATTGTTCTTGTATTGCTCAGATCTTACAAGAATGGTCTTCTTGTTCACATCATCATATGTCATCAACTTCTAGAGATCATGCTGGTGACACACCATCAACTAATGGTAGTAAAGTTCATGGAAATAAGGGTAAACTTAATTTTCGATGTAGGTTATGCGAAGGGAATCACCCCATTCACCTTTGTACCTATCTGTATGAAGCCGAAAAAGCATTGGATAACTATCTTGCTTCTTCCCAGTGACTTCCATCTCATTATAGGAGACTCTCCCTTAATCCTTCACTTGTTGATGAAGTGATTGACCCAAATCAACTATGGGTCAAACCCACTCTCTCTGAATGTGAATCCCATGAGTCTATAACTGACCAATCACAGGTCAAGAAAATAGTTGACCCGATTTCACCTTTAATTAATTGTACCTTTCCCATAGAGAGTGAGTATGATACCACTCAGGTTCTTTTTGTTTCTTTAGATTCCAATGAGCTTGGAGGAAACCCTCTTATTCCATCAAGACAGGAGGAAAATCCTCCCATTCTCATAACTCAAGGGGGTAATTCTCTTGTTCTTACGGTACCCCCTCGAAGTAGTCTGGTCACTTTCTTTGATTGGAATCGACTAGCAGGATGCCATCTTCCTTCTTACGTGCCTTTCTAGATCATAGTATAGGTTTATAATATGATTGTATCTGACACTATTATAGATGAGGGTGCATCTGTGAGTATCATTTCCTCCACTACTTGGGAGGCACTCGGTTCACCGCCACTTATGCTTGTTACCAAGAATCTATTGGCTTTTAACAGAGGAACCAATAAACGATTAGGGATCCTTCCTCACTTTCCTATTACATTGGGAGGAAACATTGTTTATCTTAATGTGATGGTAGTCCCAAACCCTTTAGATTATAATTTACTTCTTGGGCGTGACTATGTTTATGACATGGGAGCTATTTTTTCAACACTATTTTGAGTGATGTGCTTCCTGCATGAAGGAAAAATTATCACTACTGACGAGATTTCATTTCCCAGTCCAAATATGGCTTCCAGTCAACCATCTTCGCTAAATGGTCCTTTTGTCCCAATGGTATCTTCCCCGCCACAGGTCAATTATGTGGCAACCCGTTCCATGCCTACATCAGCTGGTGATCAATTCCGTGATGTTGTGCATTATGTTGTGAGGGCATTGTAACCAGATCTCTCTAATGGATTCCTTGCTATGTATCCCTTCCAGAGCATTGTTCTCCCATCTAATCAGAACCTCCTGGAAGTCATGACCTCTTATGGGTCGTGATCAAGGAATCATGAGGATAGTTCTTTTACTGTATCAACCTCTTTAAAAAATGAAATAGGTTCCATGAGCATAGTTCCTTGTCTTGTGTTGAGCTCGTTAAAAAATGAAACAAGGAATATGAGGATAGTTCTTTTACTGTGTCAACCTCATTAGAAAAAGATGAAAAAGGACCCAGAGCATAGTTCCTTATCTTGTTTCAAGCTTGTTATAAAATGAAACAATGAATCTGAGCAGAGTTCCTTGTCTTGTGTCAAAGCTCATTAAAAAATGAAACAAGGTCCCATGGAGAAAAGTTCCAATTCGAGTCTTTAATTAGATCTCGTAAAATCTGAATCGAGTCTTTCACTTTATCTCATAAATGAACCTTCGTTCCATCCACCTAATAGCCACAAGTAGTCTACCTAGGTGAATGTAATGAAGCTTGGGGGCCATGCACCTAGAATCGAGTCATCATGCTGGGGGAATGTAAACCAATCTCAAGCATAGTTTTTTCATGGTTCAAGCTTGTGTAAAAATGAACCCTTGCATAAAAATGAAACTGAATCCAAGCACATTTTTTCATTTCAAGCTTTTGTAAACATGAAACTGAATCCAAGCATAGTTCCGCATGGTTCAAGCTTGTGTAAAAATGAACCCATCTCCATTTTAGCCCTCATGATTTCCATTCTATTAGCCTCTTCCATAAGAGGAGCCTTGGTTATTATCCTTCCATCGTCACTATCTTCTTGGCCGATCGTACACTTTCACTTGGTTGTTTTACCCTTGCAATGAGGAACAATTGCGATGAATAGTCTTCTTAGCCAGCCTATTCACATAAATCAACATGTTTTGAGAAGTTCCAACATCACCGGAACCAGTTGCTATCCTAGACACCAGTCATTCCTCTAAGTGGAGTCCTCTTTAAGCTCTTTTTAGACTCTTGAAACATGAAAATATTGTCGAGAGCTTTTCCTTTTCAGCTTATAAACGGATTGGAAATGACATCTACTCAGTATACGTTTCACCCTTTTCCAGACTGAGATAGATTACTTACGAAAAAGTAATACGTTGATCAAACATGATCAATAGGTTCTCTCTTGTATTATTTTATGATTTTTTGGACTTAAGATACATATTTACGAAAAATAACTTGTGGAGTTTTGTTTTTTTCCCTTTTCAAACTCTCTAAATGTGAAAAGGATCAAGTTCTCATTGTCGTTAAACTCGTCAAAACGTCAAATAGTAACAAACTTGTTTATCATGACAAGAGCAAGTTTCACCTTTGCTAGACTCATTAAAACATCACATAGCGATGGATTCACCCAAACAGTAGAATTATACATCAAGCATATGTTATCCTCCTCAAGATTGTTAAAAAATAAAGAGGTACTAGTCAACAATGACTGGGGAAAATTGGGAGAGGGATAAATCTCTTTATGGTAGCAGGTCGCTCTTGAACATGACAATTTCACTTCATCTCTGTGACTATTTGGGTTTGTTTATCTGCTTGATGATTATCATACCTACGGTCTATCACACCATCCATCACTTTGGTTTTGGGTCAAAGATGCCAATTCATTCAGTGTCGCCGACATGTTGAAGAGAAGTTTCTCAGTAAACTTCATCCTTTTCAATACTCATAAACCTTCATTTTCATGACCACCATTCTTGAACATTGTGTCGTTAGTCACATTCTATCTTCAAAATCATTACACTCGTTTCATGTCCTTGATTTGGGATACATCAAGGCCCTACTGTGATGAGTTACTTCTTGTCAACATGAGCACATTATCTAGGAAATTGACTTAGAAACACCCTTTGAGTACCTTGAGGCTTGCATACATCAATGGCAAGTTTATCACTTTCGGCGACAGGTTGACATCAAAGGCCTTTGACCAAAAGTCTTCGTATGGTGTTCAACATCAAAACATCTATTCACACAATGTATAATGTACGTAGTACCTTGAGAATCATTATTATTATCAGTGATTTCTCTCTCTTCTGTTAACGGCTTACATCATTGGTTGGTAATCAGATGGTGTCTTCCCATGTTTGACTTCAGATCACATTTTTACATGGTTAGACTTGTACTTGAGTGAACAATTGGATGAGATAGAAGACCCTAGATCTAGTTTCATCCATCGAGGCTGCAATTTCAAGAGAGTACTAAATCATTTGTAAGATGGATTGACACAGATGGCCATCCTATCACGGGTCTATATCTGTAAACGACTATTTGATTTATGTACATGTAATGAAAAGTTTATATGCTGAGTATGGGTATGCCTTCCATTAGTTTTTCATGAAAAAATCAAAGATATCATGATATTATGTATTGTAATTGATGCAGATCACCATCTGCTTCAAATCCTCCTCATCACATCATAAAGAATATCACTCAAAATTATCATTTTCGACTTCATGCTTTAGGGGGAAACTATTACAGGTCTATCTAGGCACATCACCCCCGACAAGCAGATCAATACAATTAGGGCTCATCAAACCCTAATTTACTTGCTACATGCCCTAGACAAGTCATCAAATTGAATGCTTTCATCCATGGAAGTTTCATAGCTTGAAACCCTACTGAGATGCATCCTTGGGATGCCATTGTAGCGTTGGTCAGGGGTAACTACGTTGCAGAGTAGGTATGCCCATTCAGACCTACATTGCAGTGCACTTAGGCCCACTTTGACCTGCGTTGGGAAAGAATAAGTAAAATTGGCATAGGATTATGGGAATATTCCTTTATTCTAGAGCATTCTAGAAGGATGCCTAGCTCTTATCTCATCCTATGAGCTCGATTTTGGATAGGCTATGGATCAATTATCCCTCTATCCTCTTATCCCATTCTCCATGGAAGCTAACTCCAATTTTGGAAACCCATTCAATACCCTATTTATGACAAAACCACTTGCATTTCCTTATAAATTGACCACTCATCAGAGTGATCAAGGGCTGGAATTTGGATATTGTAGTGAAATACTACCAGTTTGAAACTTGAAATCATTGTCAAGTAATGTTGTGCTACTGGATTGATGTTCTATTGGTGTGATGAGGGTTTGGATTAAGCTGGATGAGTGACACGAGATCGAACCGCATTGGGTTTAACTTCTCCTTCTAACAATTAATAAGGTTTTTTGTTCCTTTTCTGATATTCTTGTTTATATCTATGATGCATATATGTTCAAATGTTGTCAATTCCATTTTTTTTTAGTAGATTATATGTTTTGATCGTTGTTTTATTTTGTTTCTATTGACACGTACCAATTGAATGAATTCAGTTTGAGCAGGGGCGACAGGAGCAATTCAAAGGAGATTAAAGGAAGTGAAAGATCACAAGTAGGTTGCTTCCTCTCATCTATGTATTTTAGGAAAAGGTTAAATCACTTTCTTTCTATTGTTCTAAGTGTAACTACCCACTTAGGAAATATGTACTTATCCGTAGGTATAAATTCCATACAACACCGAATCTACGTTAATGGAAAAAACAAGAAATTCAACTTAATTACAATTTACAAACCATTGAAAGGATAAAAACATGAAAAAAAAATCTTGATATATCTCATGAAGGAAAGAAAATCATATCACCTTCAATGATGATTTTAGAAACCTTTTGAGTCCAGAAAATGGTGTTAATACACTTAACTTTAGTTGGTTGACAAAAATAAGTTAAGGTGGCATTTTAAAATCAACCAGAATTATTTATTCATGGCATAAAACAAGATCAATATTAGAGCATTGATGATAATTTTATTAGCAAATGAAAGACAATATTCAATGAGAAGATATTATCATAAGAATTAAAAAGGAAAAGAAAAAGAAGATGGGCACATTTTACTTCATTTGATAGCTAGATCCACATGAGGAGCTTAAAATGAGCTTCTCCAAACCCTTCAAATCAAGGGAACCATGACCTATTCACATAAACGATGGTCACAAAGAATGAAATATTTGACTACCAATACTTGCTGCTTAGTCCTATCAGAAAAGTGAAATATGAAGAGCATATAATTCTAGTAAAGAATGATTAGTTTGTCAATTGTAATATTGTCACGATCATTAGGATATCATCATTAGGAAACTTTGTTGCATAAAAGACATCATAACAAGAACTTTTGGCTTTATCACCAATGTAAATTAAACCTCATGTATTGAAATTTGAAATGAAGTAATTTTTTTTATTATTATATTCATCTATGAAACGTTGATAGATACATTCTTTGACCCAACCAGCTGAAATTATTGATAATATCACCTAAAATGGAAAATAAAATATGATAAATATATTTCAAAGCAAATGTATGAGTCTATTTTACCAAAATTGAGCATTTTATGAGTCTATTTTACGAAAATTGAGCATTGTATGAGTCTATTATTGCCTAAAACCATCTCACAATGATCTTGATCAATTCCAACAAGTGATGAATGATCCATGACATTAGTTGACTTCAAACACACATCACAATCATGATAACTAACTAGCTCAACAAAAATTTGAAACTAAGATTACAAGTAACATTGATTAATAAAAATGAGAAGTATGTTTACCACAAGAAATGAAGTATCATTCGAGACTGTTCTCTACAAAAGGCGCTTGGTTTTATTCGCAAGAAATATTGGAGCAGTTATCATTGTTTGTAAGATATTATGGTCTAGAATAACTGTGTTGTTTTTTGATGAATATGCATTGTAATGGGAGCAATGGAAACCTTTGAGGTCATAAACACGTGTTACATTTCTTCGAAACAACATATTTTCCATTACCATCAGTGCATCCTCATCCCTTTGCCACCTTTTCAGTTATTTATAGTGACCTAGAAGATAAGCACATTATGTATCATGCACACACACAATTAAGGAAACAAAGCCTCATAAACTCTCTAGAAGTTTGGAAAAGGTAATTATCAAATATAAAATAAACAATAATATGAGTATCCAACCGGATAAATATCAAGGATCTTTTCCAAACATGTGGGGCTTCCAGAACATAATGAGTCACACATATATTTGAAATATTTTGAGGAAAACTTCATAAGATCCTCAAATTCTATCCTAGGGACTCTCTTACTAATAAATCTTCCATCCAAGGATTTGGAAAAAAACACATTGCTCTTTCTTCCTTGAGGTCCCCATTTCTTGTAGCAATTTAGTGACAACCTAAAGTCCATCTCTGTTGGAGAACACATTTTCCTAAGGGCATCAAACTGTTTTACATAATAACGGGTTACCAAGTACTTAATTTTTCTAGTAGGACCCACATCATGAAAGGGTATTTTTGCATGTGTCTTTTCTATATAATGATGTATCTGAACCCCCATTCCCTTTGATGCCATATGTGTAAATATCCTCATATCCTAAACTTCTCTCTTTAGAAAGAACTTTACGCTAGTCTAAGAAACCATCTGACAACTAAAATGGATTTGAAACAACTTCACCCATACCAAATAAATATGCACATTCACTTTATTTATCCTTGTCTATTTCCTTTTTCTTCTCACTATCAGGTACCTTGTCATATAGGCAAGAATGAGATTCCTGTGAGCTTAGTGCATCAACTATTATTATTTTTCTCTCATCATCATAAATAAAAATAATCATATCATTGCACCAGTTGGTAAAATCAGCTTACACTCTCCATTACCACCAATATGATTGACTGATGAGACAAACATATGACTATAGCTTCTCTGAGAGTCAACTGTAATAGACCCCAATAAATTTTCTTGTAAATTCTTGCTATAAATTTTTGCTAAGTTTGACATAGGAGCCCTAATGCAGCTTCCAAACTCTTCTAATAGATTCAATGATTTTACTAGTGAGGGAGGGATGCTCTTCTCAGGAAGCTCTATTTCCCCTTTATCATGCATGTTTTAAGAAGATTCAAGCATCATCCTATCTCCTATTGCAATTTTTTGAACTCGAATAAAATATTTTTCTCTACAGATTCACTGCCACTAAAAACAATAGCCAAAGTGGCAAAACCAACTTCATGCCCTTGTGATCTCACAGATACAACCTGAGCTTTTACTAATTGGCCTTCACCTCTCCATGTTGCATCTAATGTATTTGAGAGATCAACTAGGATAGGAGAATCTTGCTTTGATAGTTTCTAATAGGTTGCCATATCTTAATCCAAATTGTTTATATTATCCCTACTATCAACTGATTCAAAAGGAATTATCTGAGAAACATGGATGTTGGTATGACATTCACCATTCTCCATCTCAAAAGAATGAAACATGGTACCATTACTTATAATGGATGAATCTCTAATGTTTGGATCTCCTTCCATATCATCAAGATATTCTAGGTTTTTTTACCTTCTGCCAATTTAATAATTTCCATGCCTTAATTTAATTTTCTATTCACAGTCCCAATTTCCTCTAAATGGTCACACAAGTAGGAATTTCCCACATTACTAATCATGAAAAGTTGCCCAGATCCATTATTTAAAACATGCTTGTTGCCAGCTTGGATATCTTTGAACTAAAGATTACAAAAATATATAGCTCTCTCCAAACAATTTCCATTAACCATGGAGCATGTGTCCTCTATCATTAGAATGCCAAAACCACCACTGGCATTGTTACTATCTTTGATTGTACTGTGACAATCTCCAACTTTTTCATTTATGCTAGAATCATATTCATTATTTGGAGTCTTAAAATCTTCTAGTGGACTAGATTCCAATTTGGAAAGATATTTTTCCACTCTAAGAGATGAATCTAAATGGAAAAGACGATGATGTTATTCATAGGCTTCATAAAAAGGAAGACACCTTATAATATTTAGCTTTGAAATATCCACAATAGGTCTTTCAAGTTCCAATGTGCCCAACTCTAATGATGGCCTCTTGTGACAAAACCTATTTGAATTTGATAGATTAAATCAAAAGAATGAACCATATGAAGAAATGATTTTAAACTAAGAAATTTATATAAAAAAATATGGAAACATTCATTAGCTGGAAATATTATTCTAGCAAATTTTTATGTTAGACAACCTAAAGTACACTAAACAACCTTTATATACATCTATAAAATCACCTCAAATTCAACTATCTCTTTATGAAACATTCCTTCAAGGTCTGCATTTTTCCTCCTTGATTCAATAACCTTAATACTAGAATAAAAGGATCTAGATGTGGTGATTTTCTATCTGAGAAAATTAAAAAACCTCTCTAAACGATATTTCCACTTTATCTGCAACATATTCATTTGCATCAAAATGCACATTAGTTTCGATCTGGGGGTTCCTACACTATACGTATGATAGGAATATATTAATTAGCAAAATCCTACTCATATGTACAATTTCTATCATAAATTACCTTTGTAGCTTCCTTCCTGAACCAACCTTTTTGATGTGGATCACAGAACCCTAATTTTGAAGGTGGAAAATGCACAGGTAGAACATTTATGGAGGAATATCGGAAACATGCAATCATACTGCCAAACCTGTCACATTGAATTTAGGAAAAATGTAAGTCCAATAGATGAGTATGGAATATCCATTAATTATGATACACAATTATGGGTACTCTAGAAAAATCAAGAGATACATAAATTATGTAAGATATCACAAGGTAAAAATAAAAAAAATAACATGAAAGTTGCTCGCCAAATATAAAGCAACTAAATTCAGTGGCATACCCATAAAATAACATGTCTCAATGTAATGAATGACCACATCTTACAACTCTACTTGCTACAACATGATTAGAGAAACTAAGCTCTAGGAATTTCCAAAGGATAAACCCCATGCAACATCAAATATGACTACTAAGCAGGTTGCTTCTCGAACTCCATATTTCCGTGCACATTTTAAGCACCTATGCTACATCCATATTTTTCCTTCGCATTCACCAAGTAATTTAAATAGTAAAGGTAATTGTGTTATCGATATTGTGAGGCTACCCTCATGGTGTGTATAGAAAAGAACATGTTCTTCAAAGGGTTCATTATAGAAACAAAGAGAATTTTGCATGTTTTTGGTATGTTTTTACATCAAAAATTTTCAATTATTACTGTGTAAATGCAAAGTCTACAAGATAGTAAGAAAAATATATGCAAGAATAAAAATACATGAAGAAAAAACCTACTTGGTCAAACAAATCATCCCGGATGTACCTTCCTAGTGACTCGACAAAACTGTCATAACACTTGATGTGAAAGAGTTGTGAGTGCTCACAGACTGTCCCCTTCAACACAAAATGACTTGATAACAAAAGCAATATACTTTGATGATCAGGAGGAGAAGGTGGAAAGTTTTATCTAGATAAAACCAATTCTTGGTTCCCGTGACCTAAAAGTTGTTCATCTGGAAAAACCTTGGACATCATCTCCTTTTCTGCTATTCCTTGATTCTCCCATGCTAGCTTCCGAGATAGCTCCTCTATTTTTATTTGATAATTAAGATTAACTTTGGATGAAATAGAAATAATGAAACCATTTTCCAGATATGAATCTTGTCATTCCTTATCTTGAAGTTCCAAATATGATGTGAATGTGCCATATGAACCAAGACCCACAGGAGATATAATTTCATTTGGATATGATTTTATTGAAGCGAATAATCCAAATAATTCACCTAAAGTAGTAGCTAGAAGGGAAGGTATCTATTCAGATGGATATATATCCCACTATACCCCTCTTACTTGAGCACCTGTATTTTCTATGGAGGATTTCTTAAAAACAATTTTTGTTTAAGAAAGACTCATTCCATTAACACTAGATTTACTAGTAACATGTGATATAGTTGCCCCCATCCCTCCACTAGTAAGAAATGTTTTGGGCTCTCCCTTACTTTTATCAATCAGAGAGTCATCTACTAAGGCAGATAAATTTGGTGTTGTCTTCTACATTTTCAAGTTTTTCATTTCTCCTAACTGGTTTTGTCCTGGAGTAGGAACAACATAAATGGGTATCATAGAAATAGACCTATCTAAACTTAATTATTTTTCTGGAAATGCAACAGTTATCGATGATTTTAAGGGAATTTCATGCAATGTGGCACATTCTTTGCAAGGAAATGAGTCTTAAGGGATAAATGGTAAGCTGCAAACCCTGCATATTGAACAACATGTTTAACTTTCTTCAAATGATCATGACTTGCACCCATAAGAAGAACTCGTGAACACAAGAGAAGAGAGTCCCATAAATTATGACTCCATGAAAAGAGCTTATAGCTTTAAGATCAACATGTCACCTAATTTGGAGAGTGTCAACCATATGAGGTGCTTTCAAGAACACAATTTTGAGAACCTCTTTAATTTGTTGGAAATATTTCATAGGAAATATTAGAATGATTTCTAGGCTCCAACCTTCATCTATGAATTAGATTATCATAACATACATAATAGAATTACCATTTCTACTAGAGAAATTAGAATTTCAAGGAATATTAAGCATACATATAATACTTATTTTAATGACAATAAAATATTGAAAATACACAATGAATCCTAAACAGTTTGCCACCCTTGGAATCACCCTCGTAGACTAGAAAACATGTTTCCAGTTTGTATTCGAAATTCAGATATATTTATTCACGTCAGAATCTATAGAGAGAGCAATCATCAACATGAGAAACATTTCTTGCATAAAATAAAAAATAAAGTTGTAAAATACCTTCCTAATTTTGGAGGGAATAGTTAGAGTGGCTCCACGTGGCCTCCCCACACCAAGTGGCATTTGAGGAGGGATGGCCACCCTATTTATCAACATTTCCTCCCTAGTCTCTCTACAAAAGTACTTGAAACCCCAATTCATCTCATTTTCTAGTTTCATAATTTGGAGAGAAGATTTAGACAACATAAATGAGAACAACTTAGGGTAGACAAGTTTGGTAAAACAACACTGAAAACAACTTTGGCAAGTAGATTTGAAAGGAGGAGTATAGATTTTGCTAGAAGAACAACCCTCAAAACTCTTATTATTTCTTATGTTTCTTACTCTCATATATTATTTTGATGGAATCTCATTCATCATCTTGGGGAGGATATGATCATATAAATCATGATGAAATAAGTGGAAAAGGGAGAGGATATGGTGAAAAACAAAACAAAAATTTCCCAATGATTCCCTTCTATGGAATTGTGTTATAGAAAGATAGAGACAAAGGAGAAAACTAAGGTGGAAATTTGAAACTACTTATGGAATTCCATAGGTGAGAGGAAAATTTTGGATTCATACTCAAGAGGTAAAGCCCTTTTGCTTTATATTCCTAGCATTGGGGTTGAGTTTTCTAATCTATCACCCCAAAGATTGATGAACAATTTCAAAAGTAGCACGACGATGTGCAATTAGCGAGGGAAGAAAGGAGGGGCAGCCATCATGTTCTCATACGTTAAAAAATGGGAAGCAAGTTTCCCCAACAATTGAGGAAGCCTGGAAGAGATTGATGTTTTGAACACCAAACTCTTGGAACTTATCATTGTTAATTATAGAATAAATGCTAACTAGGGCTTGTACTTCTAACTGATTTTTTTCTTAACACAAGGTTTTCAAAGGATTAGAGGCACTTGACAGAATTACCCAAATTCTTGGAGCATACCTCTCTAGATCATGATCAAATAAAACTAATTATCTCCACTAGTATGATACAATGGGAGTCTTAATTTTCCAATCAGAGGTGCAAGACGATTTTTCTGACAAACACCATGTAGCCTGCATAAAATCATACCATCGATGATAATAGATACTTGTTTGGGTGGGAAGCGATACACATAAGTGTTACATAGGTTTCAGAAATTAGAATTCATTGAAGCACAGGAATGAACTGAGAATAATCCTCTATTTCAATCAAAACCAATTTTTTCTTTGTTTGAAAAAAGAAAAGATTTCAGAAATTTAGTTACTCATTAAGGATGATTACATAGAAGCAAAAGCATGATTTTAGGCTCCATATCACTTGGCTTAACATAAGGCACCCATGTCAACTGGGAATCCAAAGGAGTAATCTATACAAACACGTCCACCTATCATATTCCTTGACTCTAATACTATGACCTGGACATTAAAACAATAAACATTTAACAGAGCACCCTAATACTATGACCTGTACATTAAAACAATAGCATTTAGCATAGGTGTTCTGCCTATAGTAATAACTACGTTCCATAGCACTTCCATAACTCTATTAAATCCAACCATTCATGCATAAAGAAACATCAAGAGACTAAATAGTAAAAAAAATCTAGCAAATGATCCATCTCAAAATACATAATTATAAGAGGGGTTAAACATTGATATATCAGAAGTATGTTCCTCCCTTAAAAGAGTATTTTTGAAGGGCATGAGAAACATATAGCCTTGTTATACCACCACCTATAACAATCACATTTTATTTGGCTAATTTATATCTACTACATCCTCAAGCTACTGTAATTCATTTTGAGGTACCTTCTTTTGTTCAGGTGTTTTTTGTTTCACCTCTTTTATATGTACAATAATTTTCTTTTATTTTAAATTTAGAAATAAAAAAACCCTAATTTCTTCTTTTATAATTTTGAAACTAAAAACTAAAAAATACAATTCAAACAGACATTGGAAACATGTACAAATCAATAAATTGAGTATGAAATACCTCATTCTCACAAGAATTAGATCCCTTTTCTCGTTTCCCTTTGCTGCTGCTTGACATTTTTTGACATCCTAGGGAGAATGCTTTTCCTCCATATTGTAGAAAATCCATTCTCTTTGGTCCCTACGTTTTTCTCGCTTCCCTCTAACTATTTTAAACAATAGTAGTGCAAAATGGATGGATAGGGCCTCCATATTGTAGAAAATCCATTCTCTTTGGTCCCTACATTTTTCTCGCTTCCCTCTAACTATTTTAAACAATAGTAGTGCAAAATGGATGGACAGGGCTTTGATTTTCGTCTCTAGTAGGGGTTGAATGAGACGCACAAATTGATTTCATGACTGCTAGAGGCTGAATCACACCCACAATTTTTTTTTTTTAACTAAAATCCACATCAGGGGATGAGAGTTTCATCAATATCTCTGTCCACCAACAACATATATCCAATCGATTAGTTATTTTCTTTCATAGCCTCAATGCAAGCTCCAATCGTGGTCTGCACCAATTCCACATAGAACATCAAAGCTCCCTTGATTTGAAATTGGTGAGTATGAGAATGGAAATATGGTGAATGTATTACATTTTTTTGGTTGAATAGTTGGGATACACAATAGGTTTATCCATTGCACATGAAAATTATAGATTGGTAGTTTGTTTTTTTGTTTTTTGTTTTTGGTTGAATAGTTGACGGTAATTTGTGTGCCATCAATGCCATATTTAACACTGACTATAGGCTAAAAAAATGTAGCTAGTTTGGGGCACTAATTGGGGTTCTAATTAGAGCCTATAATATTGCACTTTTTCCCTCTATCTAATTTATATTCAGTGTCATCTTTGCACTTTCAATGTTGACATGAGAGGCTTCCTTGTTATAAAGGGTTTGAATTAAGTTAAATGAAGATATGAAAAAAAAATAAAAAGCAGTCCATTAGTTTTAATAAAACTCATCTAATATTTATAAGAGTTGTGTCATGTCACCATATTGGGAGTAGAAATCAACAAAAAGGTATATATTGAAAATAGGGGCATTTTAGTTAGAAAGGTGCAGTGAAAATCAGTTTAGCTTAAATCAATTGTGCATTTAGCCAATTGGATGGCGCAACAATGAAGTGCATAAATGTTATGTGACTAATGTAATTGTTGTGTATTACAGGATCTAGAGGAGGCCATGGACAAAGGAGGTGGATGATGTAGACTTACTAAATCAACGAGTAGAAAGTGGGTGACCATAGAATTAGATACGAAATCTGAAGATTCAATAAAAGTAAGAGGACAAAGTAACCTCAACCAAAGGAGGATGGTGTTTATGAATTCACAAATGCTACAACATAGATGAGATAAAGTTATATAAACTATGTTGTTGTTTTTTTCAAATCCAAAACATGATATCAATATGTCAAATATATGAGTAAAGTGAGGTTTTGTGTTGGATAACATATTGGTTGAGATGATATAATTTGTGTCCTAAATATTGTTAACTATGTTACGTATTATAGGGGTGAGACAAGGCCATGGAAAAAGATTGTGTTATATCAAATAAGGACACGATAGATGTCATAGGACTTCAGTAATCAAATTTTGACTTAACTTAGGAAGCATTTTGTGATACATCCATCCTTTTACACAGTATTATTAGAATTTATAGTGTATTATCCAATATTGAAATAAATTAATGCATGTTGTTGATATTTTAGATGGAGATTGGAACAAGTGCACAACCTAAGCATTCAACTATCAAAAGAAAAAAAACGTATGTACATGGGTGTGGACCTAAAACTATTAAATCACAAAGAACAAAATGGGTGGAAGATATGATAATGGATCCTATAAACACAACAAATAATTGCACTAAAGAAGAGGTCGGTCATGAATATAGTACATGGGATGGGATTTGTTAAGCAGTATTTGATTATATTTAATTGAAATTGATACATTTATGATTTATCCAATTCTTTCCAAATAAGAACTGACTAAATTAGAGCAAGATAATGAATAGAAAACAAAGGCTCTTGAAGAAGCTCTCGCTAAATGAAAATAATTAAGGGCAAGATTAAATTTAATGAAGTTAAGTTTAATTGATACGAAATATGTTATTTGGAACCATATTCCTTTGGAACTTAAAAGATTCACGAATATAGTACATGGGATGGGATTTGTTAACTGGTATTTGATTATATTTATTTGAAATTGATACATTATGATTTATCCAATTCTTTCCAAACATTAAATAATGGTTGTATTTGTTGATAGGTAGAAGATAATGATGAAATAGTGGCTACTAATACCCAAGTTGATGCATTTGGGCTATTAATATTTGGATGAGATGATCCAAACCATCCTTTAAACCATACCAAGGAAAAAATAACGTATTTAAAGAAAACTCTACCACTTGATAAATTTGAACAACTTATGAGATTAGCATACATTGATGACATGCTACCTAGCCTTAATAATGATGATCATGATAGTGAAAATGTAGCGCATGAAAAAGGATTGAATGAAATTCTTGTAGGTTTCTTTGGGGATGGAAAAAATGATGACAATAATGATCATATGGTTGATAGTAATGATGACAACATGGGTAATTACCACCAACGTAATGTTGATGATAACAACCTACTGAAAGACTCCATCAAGCAAGAAGCAAAGATACCTGTGTTCAAATCAGGTGCAAGTAGAACCTCAAAACTGACATGCACATTAATATTATTAGAAATCAAGTCACTATTTGGTTGGTTAGATAAAGGATTCACCACCATACTGAAGTGAGTTGAAATCTATTTCTTACAATGCATTGTCAATTGGTGTATGTAATTTGTAAACATTCATCAACTTTGTTTATATTTATTTAAGGGGATTTTAAAACCATATATTGTATATGAATAGTCATAATATATATTGACATATCAAACATGTTCATCATAAGTCAAACATTCAATTTATCTAATCTTTGGAAATCTTACAAGGCACTAAAAACTAAAATATTTCCTGAAGAGAATGTGTTGCCATCAACTTGCAGAGAGGCACGTAAGTTGTTGGTTGAGTTGGGGATTGAATATAAGAAAATTCATTAATGTAAAAGTGATTTCATTTTATACAAAGATGAATATCAACACAAGGCAGAGTTCCTTGCACGCAAAGACAAGAGATACGATACAAATGTATAAGGTCCTACATTTTCAAATAAGGTTTTCTGTCACATGCCAATTATACCTAGACTTCAATTAATGGACTGGCATGTAAAGAATAGGAGTAAATATGGATTCATGAAAATTAGAACTGACTCCAAAGCATTGAAACACATAGAGGAAAACTGGCCAAGAAAATTGAAAGATGAACCGAATAGTACCAGGTTTGGTCTTGCAATTGATGGAGTGTGCCCATTCTATTTCATGAGCTCAAATTATACTATTTGGATAGTCAAATTGATAATATACAATATTATCCCATAGATGAGTGTTAGAGAGGAACAACTTACGCTGAATCTCATTGTTCTAGGAAAACATCAAGTTAAAAACATGGATGTTTATCGTGCACTTTTTATTGATGAGATGCAACTACTATGGAAAGACATAAGAATGTATGACATATCACATTCTCCATCAAATAGTCCCTTCATGTTGTATGGTGTGCCATGTTTGACTATTCATGATTTCCCGGGACTTCGTGTTTATTCTGGTAAGCTTATTTTTTTTACGTATTTACACTCATAATTTATTGTCATCCCAACTTTCATACTTAGTTTCATACTATTATTTTGATGTTATTTAACTTAGTTACTGAATTTCAGGGCTTCAAACAAAGGGGATATTTGCATGTCCAAGATGTGCAAAATAATTTCAAGGGAAATATTCTAAAGATCTGCATAAATTTACTTATGCAAACAACAAAGTTTCTCTACCACTAGATTATAGGTTTAGAAACCCCCAAAAGAATCAATTTAATGGAAAAGTTGAAGATAGAGGCCCTCCAATGATTATGGGTCTAGCTAATTAGCTTATGAAGCATGAAGATGTTGAATTGAAAGCTTGGCAGGGTTTTTTTGATGGGGGTGATTGTATTGAAGAACTAGAACGAGTTGTAATTAAGATGCCAGAAGGGATGAAAAGGAAATCCATATTTTATGAGCTTCCATACTGGAAGGATCCATTAATATCTCACCTATTATATCCTACACACATCTTAAAAAATGTCCTAGATTCAATATTTCGACATATAGTAGGAAAAGAGAAGGACACCTTGTCTTTGAGGAGAGATATTGCTCTTTCGTGTACCAAATTCGATAGAAAACATTTGTGACCAAATAGGGAAAATGAAAAATATGCAGAAGCTCCATGGATTTTGAAAAAGAAAGAGCTAAAACAACTAAAAAATATCATACGTTCAATAAGGAAACCTATTGGCTATGGGTCATCATTATATAAAGCTTTTACAATTGATGGACATATCACACGATTTAAAGCACACGATTTTCATAATTTTATGAAGGTATTATATATTGTCATTTAACATTTGTTGGTAAAATTGATTAGGTACTAAATATATTATGATATTCTATTATGTGACAAAAATAGCTAATGACCTTTGATAAATGTGTTTGACAACATATCATGCCATTGGCAATTAGGGGGGATTCATGTCTTACCATTGACTTAAGGAATTCTATAAGTTGATTATAAACATTTGCAATGTATGTGGTATGGAATGTTCATGTGTGAGAGACATAGAGATATTGTATTTCATTTTATTTTTTCCTAAAGGTTCATACAAATTTACTATTCTTATATTAGGTTGGTGACATCCAAGGAGATCCACACATGTGAAATGCCAAAATGGAAAAAGGAAATTGCAGAAATTATATGTGTATTTGAGAAGGAGCTCCCTAAAAGTTTCATCGACCTACAAGTCCATTTAATTATACACCTTTTCAATGACATTGAATTGGTCGGTGGCATATCAATGAGGCAGATGTTTTGCTTTGAGAGGTATATGAAAAATCAAAAAAGATATGTCTGACAAAAGGCACATCCAGAGGGTTGCATGGCTGAAGGGTATCTATTGAATGCATCAATTTCCTTCCTATGTGAATTCCTTGGTAAGGATTTCAAAGATGGGCCACGCGTCTAGGATGAAGAACGTACATCATATATTATTGATTGAGAAAACCACAATCTAATGTTGTTGAAGTAGAAATTAGAAAGTACATTCAAGATCAATGTGGTAATTGTTTTCCTTGCAATCATTAATTTACTCTATAATTTATTTGTCAAATTAGTGACATGGCCTTTGGAATTTGAAATAAACATGTTGACATGTAATAGGTGTAGACAAAAGTGCTATGCTTGACAAGTTCATTCTATGCCACATGGAATTTATGAACAAATGGATTGAATTGTAAGCTAAAAGAGAGAAGAAGTGTTAGAAGCAAGGAGACATTTTAATCCAAGGAATACCCCATTTCCTATTGATCTGCAAGGGGAATGGGCCAAAGATTGCACACTAGAATGGGTTACCGAAGAAATTAAAAATCAATTAGAAGATGCAAGTGTAGATTCAAACATAATAGAAAATGAAATAAACATGTCTATAGGATGTGAAAGAAGGTACAATTGGGATTTTATAGAATGTTGTTTCCTTACAATTTTGACACTATTAACTATTTTAATATTCACCATTATATTTGTTTTAACCGAAATAAATGGTCTTTCACAAGAAAGGAAATATCCAGTAATGTGGGCATATGGTCGACATTATCGTGTAGAATGTGTAGATTTAAAGAGACTATCCTTTGATTGTGACATCATGGTTGACTGCAAGCAATCTAGTTGATCAACCTCAAAATATAAGAATTTTGTTAAAGGGAATCTAAAATATGTTGGGAAAATACAATAAATTATTGAGTTGGATTACCGCTCTTTTTAATGTTGTATTTTTAAGTTTAAATGGTATGAAGCATTTGAGAGGACACGAAGACATGATACCCATAGTGGATTGTTTTATATAGATTCCTTGATGTTCCTACAAGAGGATAAGGAGCCTTATGTTCTACTAATTCATTGCAAGCAGGTATTTCTTTAACTCAATGAAGAAGCAGTAGTGATGAATATTCTATTAATATGTTGATTATTGTGAATATATACATGTGTTTATTAATCAATAAAATTATTATAACATACATCTAATATATGTATGCACTCATTCATGTGCAAGTATTTTTATATGAAGATATTATGGACTCAAAAATAATATTTGTCATACATTATGATCCAAGATTAAGGTGTGTATTTTATGATGCATTAGTGGATACTGGGCAAAACAATGATGGCCAACAAAATGAGAGAGAGGGATTAGAGAACATCAAAGAAATTGACATCCATGATGATGTTGAAGATGGTTAAGTTTAGGCACAAGAAGAGAACAATATAAAGTTAGATGATATTCAAATCTAATCTTCTGTGATCCATATTCTAAATATTAGAAACATTTTCGGAAGAAATCACATCAAAGTTAGACAATTTTATGGAAGACAACAATATGAATGGTATAGAAAATGATGAGCCACATACATCTGGTAACAATATGGATGGTCTACAGTTAGATTTTAATAATGATGAAGATGATGTAGGTCAAGATGAGGATGATGATAATATTAAATACTTGAAAGATCATATTAACATTGACAATGATGCATTGGATGACATTGTTGCAAACAATGATGTTAATGACCAAGACTTCTAAATTTTCAGAATTATTTGTAATCCATGTTTAAAAAATGATGATTCTTATGGCCTAAAGTTTGAAATGCTTCAAATTTATTTGTGTCAATACAAATTTCCTATTGCAATATCATTAAAGAGTTCAAGATATGGTATGAATTCTTGGAAGAAAAAAATAGGATTACTTGAATGCTTCTTCCATTCATGTTGTATCAACAATGATTGTGATGAAATTAGAGCATCAAAGATGAATTTTTAATCCTTTAATTACATTCAAACATTGAAGATAACACATCAAATAAGTCTTTTCATACAAACAATAGTATTTCTTTTCTAAAAATCCCAACTTTTTCCTCATCATGATGAGAGAATTTATACAAAATTTACAAAATATTCAGTTCTACAATCTTTGGTAAAAAACCCCAATATTAGCAACAAAATAAAATAAATAAGCAATATGTTGCAGAAATCCTGGGATTGTCTATGAGTCATGATTAGTTGAAGTAGAATATTCCTTCGATGAAATCCATTTATTATTGAATGAAGTTATCCTCTATCGAGTGGTTGTTGATGACTCTTCTTATTAGATTAAGAAGTTTAATTTTTTTTCTTCCTAAAAGGTAAAAAATGTTTTGATCCAATTATGATTGAATTATGATGTGTCATTCCTCCTTTCTTGAAACTTGAACTGACACTCTTCATTTCGGCTAAGCATTCCTTGATCATTCCAGAAGCTTGGCAGACCCTCCATAAAAATATCCTAGAAGATATCATTAAAATTTGATACTCTGCCTAAAATATAATTTGATTTTCCTATCATGTCCTTTATTAATCCGTCGTTCACAATATACTTTCTAGCTTGAAAGACAAGGTCAACACTGTCATATATTCCTGAAAAAACCAATTGATATTTGGTATTGTGTTAAGAAATATTACAACATTTATGGCTTTCATAGGTTTGTCTCTTATATCCTTCTGAAAAATGGAAGGCTGAGTCAAACAAGAAATTCCCAATTGTTTTTCATCTTCAACCTATGCAAAATAATCCTTGAATCTTTTAAGTTCCAAAGAAAGATGGTTCCAAATAACATATTTAGTATCAATTAAGCTTAACTTCATTAAATTTAATCTTGCCCTTAATTATTTCTTTTTAGAAAGAGCTTCTTCAAGAGCCTTTGTTTTCTATTCATTATCTTGCTCTAATTTAGTCAGCTCCTATTTGGAAAGAATTGGATAAATCATAAATGTAACAATTTCAAATAAATATAATCAAATACTGCTTAACAAATCCCATCCCATGTACTATATTCGTGACCAAACTCTTCTTTAGTGCAATTATTTGTTGTGCCTAGAGGATCCATTGTCATATCTTCTACCCATTGTGTTCTTCGTGATTTACGAGTTTTAGGTCCACACCCATGTACATATGTTTTTTTTCTTTTGCTAGTTCAATGCTTAGGTTGTGCACTTGTTCCAATCTCCATCTAAAATATCAACAACATGCATTAATTTATTTCAATATTGGATAATACACTATAAATTCTAATAATACCCTGTAAAAGGATGGATGTATCACAAAATTCTTCCTAAGTTAAGTCAAAATTTGATTATTCAAGTCCTACGACATCTATCGTGTCCTTATTTGATATGACACAATCTTTTTCCATGGCCTTGTCTCACCCCTATAATACATAACATAGCTAATGATATTTAGTACACAAATTATATCATTTCAACCAATATGTTATCCAACACAAAACCTCACTTTACTCATATATTTGACATATTGATATCATGTTTTGGATTTGAAAAAAACAACAACATAGTTTATATAACTTTATCTCTTCTATGTTGTAGCACTTGTGAATTCATAAACACCGTCCTCCTTTGGTTGAGGTTACTTTGTCTTCTTACTTTTATTGTATCTTCAGATTTTGTATCTAATGCTATGGCCACCCACTTTCTACTCGTTGATTTAGTAAGTCTACATCATCCACCTTCTCTGTCCATGGCCTCCTCTAGATCCTATAATACAGAACAATTACATCAGTCACATAACATTTATGCACTTCATTGTTGCTCCATCCAATTTGCTAAATGCACAATTGATTTAAGCTCAACTGATTTTCACTGCACCTTTCTAACTAAAATGCCCCTATTTTCATTATATACCTTTTTGTTAATTTCTACTCCCAATATGGTGACATGACACAACTCTTATAAATATTATATGAATTTTATTAAAACTAATGGACTGCTTTTTATTTTTTTTTTCATATCTTCATTTAACTTAATTCAAACCCTTTATACCAAGCAAGCCTCTCATGTCAACATTGAAAGTCCAAAGATGACAAAGAATATAAATTAGATAGAGGGAAAAAGTGCAATATTATAGGCACTAATTAGAACCCCAATTAGTGCCCCAAACCAACTACATTTTTTTACCCAATAGTCGGTGTTAAATATGGCATTGATGGCGCACAAATTACCGTCAACTATTCAAGCAAAAACAAAAAACAAAAAAACAAACTACCAATCTCTAATTTTCATGTGCAATGGATAAACCTATTGTGTATCCCAACTATTCAACCAAAAAAATGTAATACATTCACCATATTTCCATTCTCATACTCACCAATTTCAAATCAAGGGAGCTTTGATGTTCTATGTGGAATTTGTGTAGACCACGATTGGAGCAATGCATTGAGGCTATGAAATAAAATAACTAATTGATTGGATATCTGTTGTTGGTGGACAGAGATATTGATGAAACTCTCATCCCCTGATGTGGATTTCAGTCAAAAAAATTAAATTGTGGGTGTTATTTAGCCTCTAGCAGTCACGAAATCAATTTATACCTCTCATTCAACCCCTACCAGAGTCGAAAATCAAAGACCTGTCCATCCATTTTTCACTACTATTGTTTAAAATAGTTAGAGGGAAGTGAGAAAAACTTAGGGATCAAAGAAAATGGATTTTCCATAGTATGGAGGAAAAACTTTCTCCCTAGGATGTCAAAAAATGTCAAGCAGCAGCAAAGGGAAATGAGAAAAGGGATCTAATTCTTACGAGAATGAGGTATTTCATACTCAATTTATTGATTTGTACATGTTTCCATTATGTGTTTGAATTGTATTTTTTATTTTTTAGTTTCAATATTATAAAAGAAGAAATTAGGGTTTTTTTTATTTCTAAATTTAAAATAAAAAAATTATTGTACATATAAAAGAGGTGAAGCAACAAACACCTGAACAAAAGAAGGTACCTCAAAATGAATTATAGTAGCTTGAGGATGTAGTAGATATAAATTAGGCAAATAAAATGTGAACAATGACCAAAGTTGTTGAACCTATTTTTCCACTAACTCTTACTGTGCTCTTACCACTAGCCCAAACCCAACAAAAATGAGGTCCCATATTCACCTAGGTTGAGAAGCTTGAGGTTGCATATCTTGAGTTCCAATATATGTTATGCAGGCCATTTTCCTGAACTCATATTAGATGTGGATCATATTAGGATACCTTTCTAGCAAAAACTTTCTTTCTCATCAAAATATGATAAGAATCCAACAAAAATTTCAGGTATGATCAGAATTCCACTATGATCCATGGTCCATGTATGATGAAACAATACCCCTAGGGGTTTTGACCAATTTTGAATTAACCTAGATCATCAAATATTTGGAACTCTGATTTCATGTATCACTAGATTCTAACAACTATAAGGAAGTTTGCTACAACATTGGATGTCTCCACCTCAAGTCTCATATGCACCTAGGTTGCACTTGCAACACTCAAGGTTACATATATGGAGTTCCAACTACCAATATTTGATATGTAGGCAATTTTCCCAAAGTGATGGTATGCATCAGGCATGGTTAGATGAGTTTATGCTAGTGTCCATATTCAATACACCCAATGTACCTAGTTGATGGATCCCCCTTACCGTAGGCTATAGAATGCAACTCTTATTTGTGCAACTGCAGTTAATGTATATAAGGTTCCTTACAATCTTTTATAATAACTATCAAACACTTTACTAAAGTGTTTTTTGTGACATCCTATATTAAATTCATGAGTGTTCATGGGAAGAAAAACATCAAGAAATGAACCCATGTGGAAATGTACTAGTCTAGACAACTAAAGCTTTGGAAACCTATAGATCTTGGCATATCATAATTATCAACCTTCTTGGATATGGCTCCAATCCAAGTCAAATTTACTTGGAAGTCTAATTTGCTAGGTGTTTTGTCTATGCAAGACAGAAAGAGAAAAGGAGTAGTTATTTTTTCTTGTTTTTCTAACCTTCTATCGTAGCATACAACCAACAAACATGTCAACCATCCAGAATCTAGGGCCTTTTGTAGAATATAGTATTTCTATTTTGAAAAGAGATATTATTGAAAATATTCATTATATAATCTTTGCAAGCATGACTATAAATGAAAAATCCCTTTTATCTTAAAATTCAGTGTTTTTATTCAAAGTTTTATGAGAAAACTCGTGTGCTTTTATGGATCGCTACTTAATCCTCACTCTTCGGCAAGTTGATTTTGGTAACTTTAATCTCGAAAATGGCACTATATTTTTGAACCCATACCCTATATGTTATCCTACACACACACCCCTATACTAACACTCTGTTCAGATGTCTACAAAGGATTTTGATTTTGGGATTCTATGAAAATAATGAATATTCATTTAGTTCTATGTGTACAACTGTGTCTCAAGCCTATGAACGTAAGTTGTCAATGTTATCTTCAATAAAATTAAAATATAATAAATGGTAGTATAGGTATAAAGTTATTTCAGTTCTAAGCAACATTGTTTGTTGCTTCTTGCATCATTTTACTAAACCTGTATTCTCACAATCAGGAGTGCCATGGTCCTATGACAAACTTTAGTTTGATCCAAGGTAAGATTTCATATGCTCATTTACTTAAGAAGTATTATCAGTATGTGAAAGGATATTCAATAGATAAAGATGATTGTTGGTTAATCTTGTTGGGTGTGGAGCCTGATTATCTTCTATAGTACCGCCACATTGGACCCCAGTTCAAAATGGGGTGGCAACGCCGCCCGTAAAATATTCGCTGCAAGGGGGGTCCAGGGGGGGGCGCCCCCCCCTGGCGGGGGGTTTCGGGGGCAGCGCCCCCGAAGCTAAAAACAGCTGTAAAATTGCCTTGTAAAAGTATAGTAATTTCTAGTCAATCTGGGCCATTCATTAGGCGAATGATCTGATGGTAGAACTTATGTTTAGTTTAGGGTTTTTTTCCCTAGAAGGAAACCCCTCTCTTTGTATGAGGGCATTGTATTTGAGGCTGTGAAATAGATGTGTATTCTGTGAGCGAGAAACAGAGAGGTGAGACTGTGAGAGAAAACAGAGGATATTGCAGCGGTTTTGCTGTAGGTTGTGTCTCTTCATTTTGCTAGATATTAGAAAAGGAAGGACTGGCTGTTCGGGGTGGACGTAGCCCAAATTGGGTGAACCACGTATATCTGTGTCTCTCTTGTTTTTTCTGTGTTTATATTTCTGCAATATTTTATGTGTTCCATTACTCCGTAATATATAATATTCTAACAGCTGGTATCAGAGCCGAAGGTCTATTTGGCTGATAAACTCGCAGGAAAGGTTCCTGGTTCGAGTGGGAGCAATGGCGAAAGATGGTAAGTTTAGGGTCAAGAAATTTAATGGCCAAAACTTCTCGTTGTGGAAGATGCAGATGGAAGATTATCTGTATCAGAAAGATCTATACCTACCATTGGGCGGAAAAACAAAGATGGTGACGGGTTTGAAAGACGAAGAATGGAACCTTCTTGATAGAAAGGCACTCGGAAAAATACGGTTCTGCCTTGCTGCGTCAGTCGCCTTCAACATTTCGAAGGAAACCACGACAGAGGGTTTGATGGAGGTGTTGTCGAAACTATATGAAAAACCCTCAGCCTCAAACAAGGTATTTCTTATGAAACGGTTATTTAATATGAAGATGTCGGAAGGTGGATCTGTTGCAGACCATTTAAATGATTTTAATACAGTTACAAGTCAGTTAAGTTCTGTAGGGGTAAACTTTGATGATGAAGTTAGAGCTCTGTTATTCTTGTGCTCATTACCAGAAAGTTGGAATGGTTTGGTAATGGCCATTAGTAACTCCGTTTCTGGATCTAGTACTTTAAAGTTTGATGATGTTGTCGGTGCTATCCTTAGCGAGGAAATGCAATGGAAAAGCTCCGGTGAGACATCGGGAAATGCTTTGAGTGCAGATTCTAGAGGAAGAAAAATGGAAAGAGGAAAGAGCTCAGGATATCGCAGTAAATCAAGGAAAGGCAGATCCAAGTCCAGATCGGGGATAGTGTGCTGGAAATGTGGAAAGAAAGGACACCTAAAGAAAGACTGTAGATCTCGGAAGGGAAAAGAAGGAGATGCACAACAAGAAAACAATCATGAAGCAAATGTGACAGGTGAGGTGTTACAAGATGCTTTGATTCTTTCTTTCGAAAATATTACTGATTCCTGGGTGGTAGATTCAGGGGCCTCATTCCATGCCACACCTGATAAGAAATACTTTCATGATTATGTTCAAGGAGATTTTGGACAAGTTCGTCTGGGTGATGATAAACCCTGTAAAATTGTTGGAATGGGTAAGTTAGGTTCTTGTAAAACAACAGAATGGAAACCAATGGCTATTAAAGGAGGTAAGGCATGTTCCAGATCTAAAGAAATATCTGATTTCAACAGGGCAGTTAGGCAGTGAAGGTTGTGTGACAACTTTCACAGATAAAGCTTGGAAGGTCACCAAAGGAGCCCTGGTAATAGCAAAAGGCGAAAAGGTTGGTACATTGTATTTATGCAATGGTATTTCTAACTCTGTTAATGCTTTGACTTCCAAAGGAGCAGATGCAGCATTATGGCATCATAGGCTCGGACACATGAGTGAAAAAGGGATGAAGATTCATCACTCAAGGAATTTGTTGCCAGGTTTGAAGAATGTTGATTTGGACTTCTGTGAGAACTGCATTTATGGAAAACAAAAGAGAGTCAGATTTCTCAGAGTTGGGAAAGAAAAGAAGAGCGAAAAATTAGAGCTTGTGCATACAGATGTATGGGGACCTGCTCAGGTATCATCTCTCGGTGGCTCTCATTATTATGTTACCTTTATTGATGATGCAACTAGAAAAACTTGGATTTATTGTATTAAGAATAAATCTGATGTATTTGATACTTTCAAGAAATGGAAAGCTTTGGTTGAGATTGAGACAGGAAAGAAATTGAAGTGTCTTAGATCAGACAATGGAGGTGAATATTGCAGCAAAGAGTTTGATAGGTACTGTTCAAAGCATGGAATTCGCAGAGAGAAGACAGTTCCAAGAACACCACAAGAAAATGGTGTGTCAGAAAGGATGAACAGAACAATCATGGAGCGTGCAAGGTGCATGAGATTACATGCGGGATTGCCTTTACAGTTTTGGGCAGATGCTGTAGATACTGTTGTTTATCTAATAAATAGAGGGCCTTCAAGTTCCTTGGATGGTGGTGTTCTAGAGGAAGCATGGACAGGTAAAAAGGTAAACTACTCTATTTTAAAGCCTTTTGGTTGTGAGGCCTTTGTCCATATTGATAAAGAAAATAGAACAAAGCTTGAGGCAAAGTCAAAGAAATGTACCTTTATTAGATATGGTGTTAATGATTTTGGTTATCGCTTATATGATTATGAAAATCACAAAATCATTAGGAGCAGAGATGTAATATTCAATGAAAAGTTCTTATATAAGAATCAGTTGCAGGAAAAGAAACAAGAAAAAGAAAACAAGGAATATGCAGTTCTTGATGAAATCACTGAAAAAGTAAAGGTTCCTGAAAATAATAATAATCAACAACCACAACAACAGCAACCATCACAACAACAACAGGCACCCCAAACACCTGAAAGTGGTGTTAGAATATCTACCAGGATAAGTAGACCTCCTGAACAATACTCTCCTTCATTATACTATTTATTGTTCACTGATTCTGGTGAACCCGAATGTTATGAAGAAGCAATGCAGGTTGAAAGAAGGAAGAAGTGGGAGGTAGCCATGGAAGAAGAGATGGACTCCTTAATGCATAACCAGACTTGGGATTTAGTCAGGTTGCCTGCAGGAAAAACTACATTGAAGAATAAATGGGTTTACAGGCTGAAGGAAGAAGATGGAGGAAAAGAGAGGTACAAAGCTAGACTTGTGGTGAAGGGGTTTTCACAGAAGAAAGGTATTGATTTTGATGAAATATTTTCTCCTGTTGTTAAAATGACTTCAATCAGAACTATTTTAAGTCTTGTAGCAGCTGAAGATTTACATCTTGAGCAGTTAGATGTAAAGACAGCCTTTCTCCATGGGGATTTGGAGGAAGAGATATATATGCAGCAGCCACAAGGATATGAGGTGAAAGGGAAGGAGAAACTAGTGTGCAGGTTGAAGAAGAGCTTGTATGGCTTAAAACAGGCTCCAAGGCAGTGGTATCTAAAATTTGACAAGTTTATGTCTGAACAAGGTTATACTAGATGTCACTCTGATCATTGTGTTTATCTGAAAAAGAAAAATGATGGCAGCTATATTATATTGTTATTATATGTAGATGATATGCTTGTTGCAGGGTCTAACATGCAGGAAATAAATGTGCTCAATAGAAAATTGGCAAATTCATTTGCAATGAAGGATTTGGGAGCTGCAAAACAAATCCTTGGTATGAGAATAACTAGAGACAGGAAAAATCGTAAATTAACATTGTCTCAGAATGAGTACATACAAAAGGTGTTGAAAAGATTTAACATGCAAAATGCAAAACTAGTTAGTACACCTTTTGCTAGCCATTTCAAACTTAGCAAGGAAATGTGCCCAAAGACTCAAGAAGACATGGATTATATGTCTAAAGTTCCATATGCATCATCAGTTGGAAGCTTAATGTATGCAATGGTCTGCACAAGGCCTGATATTTCACATGCAGTGGGAGTTGTAAGCAGGTACATGAACAATCCAGGAAAGGAACATTGGATGGCAGTGAAATGGATTCTCAGATATTTGAAAGGTACCACAAATCAAGCATTATGTTTTGGTTGTTCAAACATATCCCTAAAAGGATATGTTGATGCAGATATGGCAGGTGACAGAGATAACAGGAGGAGCACTACAGGATATGTATTCACTGTTGGTGGAACAACTATCAGTTGGGTTTCAAAAATCCAAAGTGTTGTTGCACTTTCAACAACAGAAGCAGAGTATGTTGCTGCTACAAAGGCTAGTAAAGAAATGATTTAGTTACAAAGGTTTATGGGTGAATTGGGTAAGGAGCATGATATGGGCACGTTATACAGTGATAGTCAAAGTGCCATTCATCTTGCAAATAACTCAGCATTTCATTCCAGGACTAAACACATACAGCTCAAGTACCATTTCATACGATCAGTGTTGGAAGATGGAGAGTTGAAGCTGGAAAAGATACACACTAGCCAGAACCCTGCAGATATGCTAACAAAAGTTGTAACCAGGGAGAAACTGAGAATATGCTCAGTTTCAGTTGGTCTTCAAGGATGACGATGAAGATGAGAAACAGCCAGGTCCAAAGAGGAGTCATTGTCCAGCAAATGGAGCAGCGGTGGAGTTGCTACAATCAGTCTCCAAGTGGGAGATTGTTGGGTGTGGAGCCTGATTATCTTCTATAGTACCGCCACATTGGACCCCAGTTCAAAATGGGGCGGCAACGCTGCCTGTAAAATATTCGCTGCAAGGGGGGTCCAGTGGGGGGCGCCCCCCCCTGGCGGGCGGTTTCGGGGGCAGCGCCCCCGAAGCTAAAAATAGCTGTAAAATTGCCTTGTAAAAATATAGTAATTTCTAGTCAATCTGGGCCGTTCATTAGGCGGATGATCTGACAGTAGAACTTATGTTTAGTTTAGGGTTTTTTGCCCTATAAGGCAACCCCTCTCTTTGTATGAGGGCATTGTATTTGAGGCTGTGAAATAGATGTGTATTTTGTGAGCGAGAAACAGAGAGGTGAGATTGTGAGAGAAAACAGAGGATATTGCAGCGGTTTTGCTGTAGGTTGTGTCTCTTCATTTTGCTGGATAATAGAAAAGGAAGGACTGGCTGTTCGGGGTGGATGTAGCCCAAACAGGGTGAACCACGTATATCTGTGTCTCTCTTGTTTTGTGCATTTTCTGTGTTTATATTTCTGCAATATTTTATGTGTTCCATTGCTCCATAATATATAATATTCTAACAAATCTATGTGTTAAAATAGCTAGGAGTTACCATTAACTTCTATGATATGAAAAATCACTCACATTAGCAAGCAATACAAAGTTACAAGCTAGTGTTATCAGAAGCAGACGGGTGAGAGGCCCACACTACTCTGGTGGTAGGATTCAAACCATAAATGGCTAGTTCCATAATAGAGCATGTTGATTTCATATAGAAATGGCCATAATTGCTAAAACAAACTTATTACGTCCCTATCCTACTAGTGTAACGCATTATCGATATTAGTACAACCCCCTTATTATATTGTTGTGCCCATGTAGTCCCCATATTGTTATTATTCTGCCCCATAGAAGCACACTATTGTTATTATTGTGCCCTTTTATTATTATTGTTATGTCGATTCTCATTATATCATGACCCCTTAGAATCTGATATATAGAAAAGAGGTCTTGTCATTTGTAACATCCAAGAATTGTTCATTTGTGTAATGTAAAGGAGGTTTCCCACTTGAGGAGGCTTATTTAGAAGGCGGTTATCTATCTTTTATAGCTTTTTGTGAGTTGGTTTCATAACATTTGGTATCAGAGCTTTGGATTCTAGGGTTTCTGTGCTCCAAATAGGTCAGTGTGGCATTTTCGCTATAGCATTTTTTCTCCGAAGTTTCAGAAGAGAAAAAAAATACCCATTTGAGATGAAATCTGTTTGAAGCTTAGGCCTAAATTTTGGATCTTATTTCGCTATATTTTCAGATATATAGTCCAAAATATTTAGGGTTTCTAAATGCTCCCAAATTAAATCCCAAACAAGTGATATGGGGAAACTTGTCATAATTATCTCTCTGAGCATCAGATTGAAATTTCATAAAAATTTATAGAAAGAGGATGGACTGTGGTTTTCTATGTATATTTTTCACATCTGAAGGCTGCAATAGTGACATGTGGCACTTTGTACAAGTTTTCTCTTCTGAAAAGGTATATAATCAGGCCATCTTGGGAGATTGTGTATAACTATTTCTTGGTGAATCCAATTTCCATTGGACTGCTGGCATTGGAAAGAACACACAAAGGGCTACCAGAAGTTGCAATTTCAGAACTGGGAGATCTGAAATTATAGAGTTAAAGTCGTTTCAAGCTCGAGCTCCTAAAATCAAGAAAAGGCGTTATGAGGAAGTTTGATGGCAACGATCCAGTAAATTGGATACTACAGATGGAGAAATATTTTGATCTACATGAGGTGCAACTGTTAAAAAATGTACGTATTGCATCTTTATATTTAGAACCAAATCAATTTTAATGGTATGAAGGGCTTTGTTCTCATAAACCACTTGTCACGTGGTCAATTTTCACGGAGGAAATGATAGCACATTATGAGGATACAAAGAGAAACACATTCTTTATCCAATTGATAAATCTCAAACAAAAGGGTTCAATGGCAGAGCACATTGAGGACTTTCAAAAATTGAATATAAGGGTAAATGATATTCCAGAGAAGTAAAGCATTGGTGTCTTCATAGGGATTTTAAAGGATAACATTCAACATGAGGTTCATCTTTGGGAACTCGATTCATTGGAGAAGGAATTTAGGTTGGCAAGAAAAATTGAAAGTGAAATTATGGAAACAAGGAATCCCACAACTCACAACTATAATCATGGAATTGTTTTTTCTGCTATCCTTCCACAACCTACAAGGCTTTCACCACAACAATTGGAAGAAAAAACAGAGAAAGAGCTTTGTTGCAATTGTGATAGAAAATACACTAAAGGTCATAAGTGTGCTGAGAATAAATTATTTTACATAGATTATGAAGAGGAGGAAGAAAAGGATCAATAAACATTAAAAGAAGAGGATATACATGACGAACCAACCCCAGAGAAAGAAGAAATGAATCCGACCATATCTTGTAAAGCATTGACAAGAATTACCACTCCTCAAACTCTCAAGATAGAAGGGCATATCAAGAAGAAAAAGGTTCAAGAAGTGAAAGATCACATCGAGAAAGAAGAAATGAATCTAACCATATCTTGTAATATATTCACCGGAATTACCACTCCTCAAGCCATCAGTATAGAAGGACATATCAAGAAGAAAAATGTTTAAGAAGTGAAAGATCACATTGAGCATCAAGCAATGAATCCGACCATATCTTGTAATGCATTGGAAGAAATGACCACTCCTCAAACTCTCAAGATAGAAGGACATATCAAGAAGAAAAAGATTCAAGCATTGAAATATCACATTGAGCATCAACAACAAGTTCTCCAGCGTTTAAAGGATAACGCCACTTTGGTGCAGAATTGAATGAAACAATAGGAAGGTCAACATCACAGTGAAAGGAGTTTTGATGTAGGCGATTGGGTATTTTTACGGCTACATCTCAAGCAAGCTATTTATGAGAAGGAAATGTTGGCAATACTACATGCACTTAAGAAATCGTGACCTTACCTAATCGGAAGACACTTCAAGGTAAAAATGGATCATGATAGTCTTAAATACTTTTTAGAGAAAATATTATCTTTAGAAGAACAGAAAAAATGGGTCACAAATATGTTGGGTTATGACTTTGAAATCATCTACAAAAAAGGGAAGAAAATTTTTGTTGCATATGCACTCTCAAGAAGGGATGAGGATGTGGAAGCATTGTTTTGTGCTATTTCTATTATCGAACCAGATTGGATAAATGAAGAAATGGATGAATGGAAGAAGGACAAAGAAGTGTGGCCACTCATTCAAAAGTTGCAAAAGATCCCAATTCAAACAATATTGCTAGAACTTGATGAGGAACGAGCAGTCACAGAAACAGAAATGTGACAGCTATGAAATCGATCAATTTCAGAGTATCTCATCAACTGGAATAAGTTACTCGCTAAAGATCCCACATGGGAGGACAAATATTTTATATAGAAGCATCACAAACTACTCAAGTGTTGAGGACAACATTTTTTGAAGTAGAGGGCATGTTAGGTCCCTATACTACTAGTGTAACCCCTTATTGTTAATAGTACAACCCCATTATTATATAGTCGTGCCCATGTAGTCCCCGTATTGTTATTATTATGCCCCATAGAAGCCCACTATTGTTATTATTGTTCCCTTACATTATTATTTTTATTTCGGCTTTGATTATATTATGACCCCTTAGAATCCTATATATAGATAGGAGGTCTTGTCATTTGTAACATCCAAGAATTGTTCATTTGTGTAATGTAAAGGAGGTTTCCCCCTCGAAGAGGCTTATTTAGAAGGAGTTTATCTATATTTTCTATCTTTTTGTGAGCTGGTTTCATAACACAGCTATACTATCAGTAGAATTTATATAAATAACCTGTCTTTCTAAAAAACACTTTGTTAGAGGTTTCAGGAAGCAACTTGATCAAGTTTTGACATTGGCACCAAGTTTTTCATTAGGGTTCCATGGCGGGATGCATAGGGGGGAGCACTTCTCCCTCCTACAATCAAGCAGTCACATAGGGAGGCAAGGAAGCAGGAGGAAAGTATTTCAAAAAACTGTTGGAAAATACTTCAGAAGCAAGAGGTAAGGAAACAATGGGAAGAAACGAAATCCAAGATCAGGAAGGAAAGCAACAGGAAACAAGTAAAGACAAGGAGAAGGGAGGTAGCAGTAGGAGAATGCCTCCCATGAAAACTATGGGAGTTTGCAAACCCAAATCAAGCATCATCCCCTGGGTCATATTCAGTGATCCGGGGATTCAAGTGCACAGGGACAACATGAAAGGACATGCAATCATTTGCAAGTTCATGGGGTTATGGCCAACAGAGAGGGCATTACATATCTAGATCATGAGTCATTGGAAGCCAAAGGGAGAAATACATTTACATCTGGGTTCCAAGGGCTTCTTCACGGTCATGTTCATGAGCATGGAGGACAAAGATAGAGTATTTGAAGGGGGGCCTTACTTCTATGTTGCGGCAGGACTCTACATGCGGCAGGACTCTATATTGTTCTAGAATGTGAAACATTTACATCAGTACCGGTTTGGATCAGACTATACTCACTACCCTTGGACTACTGGCAACCAGAATCCTTGAAAACCATAGGCAACAAGCTAGGGAATTTTCTAAAGATATTAAAGGCAACTCTAAAAGGTAAATATACCTCCTTCACCTGAACATGTGTGGAAATGGATCTATCTGGAGCTCTTCCGGATGCAATAATTTTAGAGGTATATGATGAGGAATGGGTGCAAACAGTGGACTATGAGCACATACCATTTAGATGTTGCAAATGTCAGGAACACAGCCATCTATTCCGAGACTAACGAACAATCAATATGAAAGGCAATGGGAAAACCTCTGTGGACAAAGATCATGAGGTTTTTACCAAGGTAGAGGGCAAAGTGAAAGGGGGTAAATGATCACACAAGAAGACTAGTGAAGACAAACAGACGAAACACAATAGTTTCAAAATCCTAGAGGAAGTGGAGGAGAGCGTGGAGATAGTCCAAGACACGAAGAATGCACTTAAGGAGCAAGACATGGAAGCTGAAATGGAGGACATCCCAGAAAATAACCAGCAGATGGAGGAAATGAAAAGTTGCATGGAGATCAACAAGGACTAGGAGATGAATCCAAGTGAGGCATGAATGGAGGACCAAGAACTATAGGAGATTCTAGACAGGGAAAATCTAGATCTAGAACATTTTCTAGAACAAGGAAAGAATAAAGGAGTGGAATCATTGCCAAAAGAAGACTATGATTGAGTCCAACAACTTTATTTATAGAGGGAACAATTGAAGGGAACCGATGTCAAAAGAAACCATGAAATCTAGGAGCAAAGTGGGGTCAAAATGATGGAGAACCCACAGACACAATCTCCAAAGAACCCAGGGAGGAAAAGAGGAAGAAAAACACAAAATGAATTGCTAAATGAATGTGGGAAGCTACTGATTAACTCAGGTAAGATGAAAGATCTTACCAGCTATTCCTTTACCAACCTTTTTTAATGAAGCTCACAACCTAGAATATTAGAGGTTTAGGTAGTAGAAGGAAACAGAGGAATCTAAGTAACAGAATAAAATAAGAAAAACCAGACATGGTCTTTATTCAGGAAACCAAATGCTCACTGGAAAAAATAAGAGAAATTCACAATAAGTGGTTAACGAAGTATGAGTATTTAGAAGTTAAATCCAATAACTCTACAGGTGGGATTCTCACGCTGTGGGAAACATAGAAATTTGGAATCCTGGATGTTGAAGCATCCAAGAACTATCTTTCTTTGGTGTGTAGTCCTTTACGTGACAAAGAGACTTACATGATAACAAATTTTTATGGACCCCAACAGTAAGCAGATAAACTCAAGCTTCTTGCCTCCCTGGAAGGTCTCAAAGCATGACATCCCAGTATTCCATGGACAGTTGTAGGTGATTTCAATATGATAAGATCTCCTTCAGAAAAAAATGAGGCACTAGACATCTAGGTAAAGATTCTGAAGCTTTCTAGGATTTCATCATGAACATGGGACTAGCAGATATAGAGACAATAAACGGAACCTTCACTTGGAACAACAAAAGGGGAGGGGCATCCCAAGTGGCGTCAAAACTTGATAGATTTATTGTTTATGAGGATCTCCTCCTAATAGGACCAGCCAACACAGCATCCATTCTACCCTTTGGAGGTTCAGATCATTGGCCAGTTTAGCTAGAAGCTACCTTTATGGGCACTCCGAGAAATAGGCCTTTCATATTCGAAAATGCCTGGTTCTCGCACCCCAACTTTACCAGCAACATTGAAAAATGGTGGAAGGGGGATATGAACATTCAGGGTACTAAGATGTACATGCTTCAGCAAAGACTGAAATACATTAAATTCAAACTCAAGAATTGGAACTAAGAGGAATTTGGAGATATCATCAAGGCCAGAATTAAAACTGAGCAAAAAATCTAGGAAGTCAATCAGTTCAATATCTCAGAGGGCTTCAATGAGGAAAGGCAAAAACTAACTAACACTTTGTAGGAAGAATGGGAGGATCGTTGCCTACAAGAGGAAACTTTCTAGAGGGATCTGGATTTAAACAGGAATGCAATAAATTACAGAGATAACCATAAACACAAAGATGCAGTGGAAATAATACTTCATTTCATTAATGTAAAATACTGAGATATGCTTACAAATAGAAAATGGAAATAAACAGCTAGGGAGATGGTAGCTTATCTCTATGAAGAGATGTGGTGGCTACATGCCTCTAAACTGTGTTACAATGAGGCTCAAAGGCCTATTTATTGTTGAGAAACAATGGAAAACCCTTAACATTCCAAAACCTAACCCTAGAAGATGAAACGCCAAACTCTGGGCCCCATTTGAGTAAATTGGTACATCAACTTCCCGGGGTTGTAACTTTGGCATACGATCTTTGTTTGATGCGTACAATAGCTCGTTAGAAAGATCTATCTGAGCACTACCACATTGGGAAGGGAAACATTGGTCCATGGATGCATGTTGCCCCCAAATTTCCCAGAAAACGTTGTTTAGTGCCTCAAAACAGCTCCAGAAGTTCAGGACCCGAAAAACTGCTAAAAATAGTAAACTGTGATACAATTAAGGAAACTAAAAAAATGAAAGAGATAGTTGTGGGGGTCCAAATGGGATAGGTGGGTGGCCCATTCCTCCCCCGTTAGGAATCAATGGTCTCCATTGCGTTGAGTTCCTCCCTGAGATGAGGAAGCTTCTGCTGAGTTGGGTCTCTGGTGAGCTGCTCTACAATCTCTGATGTATCCAGAAATGGTGGGAAGCATGGTCGACAATGGTTCACATTGAAAACTCGGTGCAAGCGAAGGAATGGAGGAATGTTGTGCTTCAAAGCATTATTTCCCATAACCTTATTACTGGTGTAAGGACCATGTCGGAGTGGTCTGAGTTTCTGATGGGTTCTGGTAAGGCGTTCTCTCTGCAGATGTAACCAAGCCTTGTCACCCACCTGAAACTTGTGTGGTACCCCTGTGGGTGAGGAGAAGTTGTTCCTGTGTTCTGTCATGACCGTATCCCTTTGTTTTTTCTGCTGCATGGAGGAACCCTTTGTGGGGATCATGGATGTGGCTACGATCTTCCCCTTACTTTCGGAGCGAACTAGACAGAAAATGAATTTCCTAGTCTGGGAGATGAGCTTGTTGCCTTTCTTGGTAGTGATCAAATAGGTGGTAGTAGGTGGGGCTACCTCTGGTATCCTGTATAATGAATTGTCCAAAGAAATAATGATAGTGCGAGGCCTTCACTCATACACAGCATGTCGCCTCCACAGGTATGGCTAGCCTAATAATACATCACAAACATCTAGAGGTGTAACGTCAGACAATACCTCATCTGTGAAGGGCTTGATGCTATAGGGAAGGCGACACTACTAGCGAACTTTGAGATCTCATCCTTCATGAAGCCACCCGATACTGTACGGTTACAGGTGTGGTTTAGTCGGTAGGCCCAACTGCTTCATGGCCTTTGCTGAAATGAGGTTCTTTTGGTTTCCACTGTCGATAACGAATTGCAGCGGTGAACCCTTCACCCACATCTATGAGTAGAAAAGACGTTCCCCCTCCTCTGGATCTTCGAGGTCATTTTTCTGGATCTTTGTGGTGGCAATATTGGCGCTGGGATCTGCATCAATGATCTACTTCCATTTTCCATTCCCCTTGTTAGGGTCTGGCTCAGGGTCGAAACATGCATCTGATTCAGAAGCCTTCAACTCGGCCACCAGCAATTGCTTGGTCCGAAACTCACTTGTGTTATGAGTGGGGCTCTTGTGGAACTCACACCACTTTCCTGTGTCCTTCTTTGGCTTCGTGGTGTTGTTCTTTTCTTGCGACTTCGACGAGTTGTCTTGGGTCACCCTGCCTTGGCTTTGTCCTTTGGACTTCGGATTTGCAGATCCAAAGTCTCGCTTCTTCTGTTTGAACTTTTGCTTGATTTTGGTAGTGTATCGGTACGCCGTGCTGAGCGAGGAGATGTTCAGGAACTCCATCTCTTCTTGGATGTATCTGTGTAGGCAGCCCGGTATTTGAGTACCAAATGCAGCTCAGAGTTCTTGATACCCAACTATGTGCGAAGGGTATGAAAAATGTTTGTGAACTACGGCATATCTTGGTCCTGCCCCTACCGCAGTGTGGTCCATCTGATGTATTTGTCCTCATAGCTTTTGACAGGGTAGTACTGCTCTTTGACGGCACGGAATGAATCCCAAGTGGGCGCGGCTAAAAATAGTGAGCCCGCATTTTCATCCTTCTGCTCATAGTAGGTTTCCCACCAATCCTTGACGTGGGGGGCTGCTTTGAGAAGAGCGAAAACAATCTTTTCCTGACTCGAAAATTCATGAACATAAAAATATCCTTCTAGCAGATTTAACCATTTATCTATGGCATCTGTGTCTATCTGACCCTTGAATATGGGGATTTCAAAATTAACTTGTACCTTAAATGGCGTGGTGTTTCTAGAGTAGCTGCTGGAAGCCGATGCGTCGCTTCTGGGTAGCCGCTGAAGGATCTGGGCAAAGTTGTCCATCATCGTGTTCTATTGTCGCTTGAGGGCTTCTTTAAGCAAGATTTTGATAGGATCTCCTGCCCCCTCATCTTTCTTCTCATCCACCATGGGAGGCTGTTGGGATTTGCGAGGCTAGTCTTGCAAAGGTTCGACCAGTTCAAGCCCTAACTCCTTATATCCTGACCTCGTTGGGGACATGCAAATAAAAACAAAGAAAAAGCAGACCGCTCTGATACCACTGATCCATATTTAAACAGGAACGCAATAAAATATAGAGATAACCATAAACACAAAGATGCAGTGGAAATAATACTTTATTTCATTAATGTAAAATATTGAGATATGCTTACAAACAGAAAATGGAAATAAACAACTAGGGAAATGGTAGCTTATCTCTATGAAGAGATGTGGTGGCTACATGCCTCTGAACTGTGTTACAATGAGGCTTGAAGGCCTATTTATTGTTGAGAAACAATGGAAAACCCTTAACATTCCAAAACCTAACCCTAGAAGACGAAACCCCAAACTGTGGGCCCCGTTTCAGTAAATTGGTATATCAACTTCCCGGGGTTGTAACTTTGGCATATGATCTCCATTTGATGCGTACAATAGCTCGTTAGAAAGATCTATCCAAGAACTACTACTTTGGGAAGGGAAACATCCATCCATGGAGGCATGTTGCCCCCAGATTTCCCAAAAAACGTCGTTTAGGGCTTCAAAACGACTCCGGAAGTTTAGGACCCAAAAAACTGCTAAAAATAGTAAACTGTGCTACAATTTAGGAAACTGAAAAACTAAAAGAGATAGTTGTGGGGGTCCAAATGGGATAGGTAGGTGGCCACCAACATCCACTTGGATCATGGAGACAAAAATCTAGGATTCAATGGATTAAAGAGGGAGAAAGATATACCAAGTTCTTCCACAAAACCACTATGGCCCATAGGGCGCATAATAGAACCACGAAAATTAAGGATTCTCAAGGTATTGAGCTGGTCTCTCACAAGGATATGGAATTGAACCTATTTCAACACTTTTTTAACATTACAAAGGACCCTATGGAGGATAGATATAGGTACATTGCTCAGTTCACATAGTACATTCCCAAGTTGGTCACTAGAGATGACAACGATAACCTCAACTGGTCGGTCTCGGAAGAGGAGGTCAGTGAGGTGATCAAGGAAATGCAAAGTGGAAAAGCACTAAGACTGGATGGTTTCAATGTTGATTTCTTCAAAGCCTGCTGGAATACAGTCAAATAGGATATCCTTGAGGTTGTGGAAGAATCAAGAAGGAATAAAAAGGTTCTGAAAGCACTTAATGCTTCCTTCATAGATTTAATCCCCAAAAAGGAAAATGCTATGACTTCGGATGGATTTAGGCCCATAGTCTTATGTAATGTGGCGTATAAAATCATCTCCAAAGTGATAGCCAATAGATTCAAGCCCCTACTACCTACCCTCATCTCGGAAGGGCAAACAGGCTATGTGGAGGGCAGACAAATTCTCAACAACATCATCCAAGCATATGAGGTGGTACACTCACTCAAAAGAAACAAGCAAGTAGGGATGATAATTCAGTTGGACCTTGCAAAAGCCTATGATACACTTAGTTGGTCTTATATAAGAGCTATTCTTAAAGCTTATGGATTTGACCAAAACTAGATAAGATGGTTATGGCACTAGTCACCACGAGTAGATTTTCCATTTTGCTGAATGGAGCTCCTTCAAAAACTTTCACACCTTCCAGAGGGCTCAAGTAAGGACATCAGCTCTCACCTTTCCTCTTTGTCCTCATGATGGAAGGGCTAGGTAGGGCAATCAAAATGGAAAATGCTGAAGGTCGAATTCAGGGGATCAGGCTCACCTTGGATGGAGAGGCTAACACTCATCAATAATTTGTGGATGATAATATGTTGCAAGGCATACCCATAGTTAGAGAGGCAAGGGCAATCAAAGAAATATTGGACGACTTTGCTATGGCTGCAGGTATAGAGGTTATCCAAAACAAGTCCAAAGTCTTTTTCTTTAACACTAATATTGATATAAAGAGAAACATTACCAGGATTCTTGGTTTTCAAAGGGAACAGCTGCCTTCCAAATATCTTGGCTTTCCTCTTACTGATAACCCTCTAAGCAAGAAAATATGAGAACCTATTTTGAATAAACTTCAGGACAAAATCAGTAAATGGACATACAGAGCTCTAAACTTAATAGGGCAACTTGTGCTCACTCAGGTGGTATTGCAGGCCATTCCCATCTTCATGTTTGTAGCCATACCTGCTCCTCAAGGTATCAAGCAGTAGATAAGGAACATTCAAAGGGACTTTCTGTGGTGTAGAGGGGAAGAAAATAAAAAGTGGCCTTTAGTTGCCAGGGACAAGCTCTGCAAGCCTAAAAGCCATGGTGGCTTGGGGCTGCATGATCGAGAGACTCTGAGCAAAGCATCGGGAGCTAAACTGTGGTGACGATGGATTAAGGAGCCAAATGCCCCATTGGCCAAGATTTGGAAACAAAAGTGTGCCAAATACTGGTAGGAAAAGGATCACATCAGAATGTCAGGACAAACTAGGGGTTCACACAGTTGGAACCTTGCTTGGGAGAACAAAAGCATTGTTCAACAACAATTCTTCTGGGAAATCCGAGCAAGCGACCAAGCTTGTTTCTGGGAGGATAGTTGGCAACAAGAACCAATCTTAAATAGGAATGACTAAGCAACTCTCAAGAGACACACAGACAAAAAATATCTCTTCTTGGTACAAGATTTCTCGAACCAGGGAAGTAATAATGAAAAATGGAGGAAATGGAAGGATCTAAATTACAGTAATGAAATTCCTTTGAAGGATATGGTAGATGCTCTCACCATGGAGCTAGAGCAGAGATGGATTCTGGTCTCATCCTCACCCGACCAATTAAGATGGGGGAAGAATAATGAAGGAAACTTTAACCTCAAAGAGGCAAAAAAGGCAATAACAGGTTTTAACTTTGTCAATACTGATAAAGTCTGGAAGAATCTTTGGCAAACCTCTCACTCGATTAAAATAAAGCTATTTATCTGGCTAGTGTACCAAAGAAAGATACTAACTTGGGAAAACCTCCTTAAGAAAGGTTTCATAGGACCTTCCAAATGTCACCTCTGCGGCTCACATGAGGAAATGATTGAGCACATGTTCAACCTCTACCCTTTTTCCGCTAGGGTATGGAACTGGGTGGCCTCAAGCTTTCGACAAACCGACAGGGACAATCTTAGTATCTCAAACACTTTGAAAAACAGGAGGAATAACTTCTCAAAGAATGAAATCATCAACAAAGCTTGGATGCTAGTTCTAGGCTTTGTCATTTGGAATGTTTGGAAAGAATGCAACAAGAGAATATTTAGAAACAAAGGCAGCGAGCGACAACACATAATCAATCAGATCATGAACTAGCTCAAAGAAATGGTTAAAATACTTTTAAGGTCAATTCCCACTAACCCTCCTCTACCTCACGAGGATATCATTCTTCTCAATTTGGGTCTACAATCAATAATTCCTCAAGGAACTCGTAAGTAAGAACAATAAGCTCACGGGCTAGCAGTTGGTAGCCCCTCGACAGGGCTTCCTCAAAGTAAACATTGATGGAGCTTCTAAGGGTAATCTAGGGGAAGCAGGCTTTGGGGGTGCTATGTGAGATCAAAAGGGGCATATAAAATTTATCTTCCATGACCACTTAGAAAAGGGCACCAATAACATGGTTGAACTTCTAGCCTTGGAACAATGCTTGGAGATCATCGTGGAAGCTAATCTACGGAATGTTATACTTGAAGCATATTCCGAACTGACCATCAGAGCAGCCAAGAGGATTCACAATGGAACTTCACCAGATAAAGTGTCGAAGCACTAGAAGCTTATGTAGTTTTTTCATCTCATACACTCTCATTTGCAAACTCTTAAAACGATAAGATTTGTTCATGTCAGATGGAAGGCAAACATGTTTGCAGATTGGTTGGCCAACAAAGGGGTTGTCAATAAGAACATGGATTCTCAGCATGCTTGGGAACACGTACTTGTAGGTAAACTAAGAGAAGAGTGTCTATGCCTGGCAGCCAATGATTGGGATCTGTGGTTGAACAAAACTGACTGAAGGGAGTTAGGAGACAGGGATGAGAATGGTATAACATAATTCGTCTATGTCTATGGCAGCTTTCCACAATTATGTTTACTTTCAGATGAATGACAAAGGTCAAGAGATGGACAGAGACACAGTTCAGGCTGTTTGTGTGATTTTGACTCAGCGGTTTTCTGTTGGTGACTATAGGCAGAAGGCTCAGAAAGATTGGTGGAATGGGCTGGACATTCTATGTTTGTCCAATGAATGGGCTGTTTTCTCAGTGAAACCATTAACTCAAAACCATAAATGGTTTAGCACGTGGGACTCAGATGGTATTTGGTATTTTGGTAAATGTGCGTGATTTCAGTCAGAGGACACCACGTGGCAACGCGAGGTGAATGAAAACTACTCTCATTGCGTGATTAACACCCGAGCTTCTAGGTAGTGTGATATCCTCACTAGTCGTTGGATTGGGACATTGGTTTCAATGGTTGGGATTGGTTGGGCTGTTTATCTCAAGGTCACGGACCTAATATGGCCTTGTGGACCCATTCTAGAGTTGATTTCAGGTCTGGGTGCTGGGGATAATGGGCTCCACTATGGGTCCCACTGTGGGCCCCTAACTTAACGTGATACCGTGAACACAATACTCAAAAACCATAAGTGGTATATCGTGCAGGGCATGGGTGGTATCAGGTTTTAGGGTAGATGAATGCGATTCCATTTAGGGGGTAACACATGGCAAGGAGAGGTGAGAGAAAACCACTCTCATCATGCAGTTAACCTCCTTGCTTCTTGTCTGCGCGATATCCATGTTGGCCTTTGGATCGAGACTCTGTTTTCGACGGCTTGGATGGATCAGTGCTTGTTGCTTGTTGGCTGATGGGTTGCAGCTATTTACTCATAGGCGTGGTTTGGTTCTTGCCGATTGCCTGAGGGTTTCAAACCCATTTTTTTAAGTGACCTCCTGTATTGTTGCAGGCGGCTTTGTTTGGGGAATGCACTGAAGTACACTGTCTTGACCAGTAAGGCTATTGTTTGCTTCAATTCATGGTTTTGTCACCCCTACTGTCTGGGGCTCTTTGTAAATTATGTAATTTGTCCAGATTAATAGAAGGTTCGTCTCTTACTTATAAAAAAAAACAAACCCTTTGTTAGAAACCTTTTGCTTTCTATGGCTAGAAAATCCTAAAATACAAAAAATACATGTTTTTATCTACAAGATTGTTTTTTTCCTTCCAAACAAGTTTCTTAACTATTTCTTTCAACCTAGGGAACTCGATCTGAAGGTGTTTATAAACAATGAATTTTGATTTTATTTGTCAATCAGGTTGGGTTCTTTGTGGTTATGCATTAAACTGGCTACTTAAAAGTTAAGAGTCAAGACACATTTTATATGCAAAGTTTTAATAAACAAAGACATAAGTATTCTCCACCTCGATAAAAATTCCTCAGAAAATATACATGGTGTTTTTATGTTCTTGTGCTTCAGTAGCATACTGCAGTATCAGAATGATGGTGTCCCACAATATGACATTGTTTAAACTCAATTCTTTGTGATTAACTTGTTGGGCTATTACTTCTGTGTAACTCAACATAATCAGTTCTTGTAGTCAACCCTTGGATAACATAACAAGGTGCTTAGCATTTCATGCTTGGATAGAGTGTACTTTGTTTAGTATCAGCCTCTAAATGAGGTGCCTCAGAATTTGACACCAGAAATCTGCATTTTTTTTCACATTTTTCTTTTACAATTTTGATGTATACATAGGTCTCCTTGTTTACTCTGGTTATGGTTTATGCTTAAAATTTCCTTGTATTAAGGTTTGGCAGGTTTGGCTCTCTTTCATTTCTTGCCAACTTTAAATAGTTCTTGTTTCATAATTTTCTTGTAACAATCCTATTTTTCAAGGTCTATTTTCTTTTAATATTTACAGGCTATGAAATGTTTAATGTAAGCATTAATTGTTTTTGCCACACTTGTTGTTTGTTTAATTGGGATATGATTCTTCAAAAATGCCACAATTCAGCAATTTAAAAATGGATGGGAAATAAACAATCAGTCTTTTTATGTTTCTAATTTATACACGTTGTTTCTTCTCCTTATAGATACATATCCATTCAACACAGATTTCAATTGATATCTGTTAAACACAAAGGTCCTCTTCCTAGGTTTCCCTCTGCTAGACAAAGTTCCAAAATAGTCCCATAGACAAAAAAGGTAAATGGATATAAGTGAAACTCTCAATCACATGTTCATCACAACTGGATATAGTGGTCCTTTATGGAGTTGGAGTGGTCCTTGCCGGTCATGATCTATGACTATGTATCACATGCTTACTGAGTAACAAATGTTGTCCTCAGATAATTTTATTCCTCACCCACCTAAGAAATCACTAAACATTACAATAGAAATGAAATGGAGTGGAAGCTATCTACTAGTGCTCACACATGGTGTCACATTAAATTGAAAATTTCATTTAAATGTGTGCATTCTTCCATACACAACTATAACTGATAGTTACCATCATTCTCATGAAGTAAGAAAATCATTGCAGTTCAAATTTGGGACTTACTGGATGTCAACAAAATTCAAAATTCAAGCTTACCAGACTTCAATTGGTGAGGATCCGTGAGAGCTACCAGGTAATTCTTGAAAATCTGTCACAAATGAAGAATCTATGGACAATGGGACTTGAAAAATCTATCTATAGAAAAAATAATAGAGCTGGGAAGGTGGGATATATAGCATTATGGGGAACAAGGGCCAATAGGAAGTGGATTTATGCAATCTAGCCAATAGCTAGTGAGTTGAAAAGCACAAGAGAGAGGGAATGAGGCATGAATCTTGGACTACTCCCTACAACCTTCTTGTTGGTACACAACAAACAATACTCAAATCCTCCCTTTCTATACAAAACATGAAGAAAGCATACTATCAATTAATGTAGTACCATTTTTAATTGTTGTAGTCTATATACATTTTTTCTTTCAGCCCCCCAAATATAAAATATACTTCCATTATTAATTTTTGTAGTCTATATATGTTTTTTCTTTCAGCCCCACATAAATATACGTTTTCTTTGATTAAGATTCTATATTTATTTTTTCAATACATATTTCTTAGTTCATTATAGCTGGAGCCTAAACTAATGTTTTATTCCAAAAGACATCCTTTGGGATCAATTACGTTATACTCTTAGCTAATAGTGGTTTCCTAAAGTAGATTTTTTTTTCTTTTTCTTTGGCTTTGGGATATTTTCCATTGGAAAAGGGTTATCATATATTTATTCTTGCTGCCTGACCATAACAATTTGTAACTTAGCCTTCCAATTTTTTCTAGAATCTCCTATGGAATATAAACTATTGTTTTCCAGAAAATAGGAAATGCTTCCAAAACTGACCTTACACGAACAACTCTAGAGTCTACCACCCCTAGTAATCAATTTATGGCATTAGCAATTTATGTTTCTTTCCCTTTTCGACACATGAAAAATCCAAGCATCTTTCCTATATTTGTTGGGTTTTACGTAAAAGTATAAACATTTGAATCCATCCTTGATCCCAATCCAATTGTAGGGAAACATTTGAAGGATTACTCCTCCCTGGATCTCTTCCAATGTGGAAAAACATATAGAATATTTCTACATGTTGTCTGGTAGACCTGTAGCAATACATTAAAGATCTATGATTTGATTCAGAGCTCTAGTATCCCTTGTTGATCCATCACCCAAAAGTAGAATATCCTCAGTAAAAAGAAGGTGGGTTACTTGGAAGATTCTTCCCATTTGAATCCCTTTTAAATTCATTGTTCTTTTTTCTTCATATATTCCTATGTTGGTTCCCACATTCTTTTGATAGATCCAAATTTATTACCATAGTTATGTGCATACCTTATTCACTTGCTACAATTGCAATATGGATTTGTCTACTCGGTAAGAAACCAAACCCTTCAGATTCCTGAAGAGAATGATTCCACCAAAATACTTTGTTACCGTAATGCAATTGTTCTTTCTATGACCTTATATATGAAATTGTATAAGGATGTCCACATTTTCCTCAGTTTCAAGTTTGGTTCAAGCCCACATTGGCAAGAAATGTACAAGAATATTTTTCAGCTATGTCATAAGAAGATCACAACCGCAATGCATCTCCACTGCAATCCACCATGTATATTGGTGAATGATATTTCCCACAAGAAATAAATTCCTCTTGAGATACATGATGCTTGGCCCTTTATTTTCCATGAGAAAAGAGGAATGGCCAATTTTTTGTCCAAGCAAGGTGTCTTTACAGATAGTTTTAGTCAGCTCCCTGCTGGAGTTCATTCTGAGGAACCTATTTTTATTTTCATTTATGAGATGGATGTTGTTGGGAAACAACGTAGTATTATTAAAGGTTCTATAGGACAAGAACACCATTCCACTCTCAATTAGATCCTTAAGGCTTACATTCTTGGATGGATTTGAAGAGAAAGGTGAAGTGATCACCATTGTTTCCACCAACAGGCCGGACACCCTGGATGAGCTCTATTGTGACCTAGATGGTTTAATAGGAAAATTTATATTATTAAGCCCATACTTATTGGTCTAATTAAGATTCTCAAGATCCATATGCGGAAAAAACCTACGGAAAATGATATACATTACAATGTTCTGGCCAACATAATGAAAAGAATAGTTGGAGCCGAGCTATCCAACTCACTTAACATTGTATCTCTCAATATTATGAGTGATGGAATAACTAAGATCACTACAGAAGATTTATTGGTAGCAGCCAAATATTTTCTTCATTCATTTAAAGTTGCATTTTTTTGCAAGGGTTTTGAACTTCCATCAGGAATATCCTTGTTTGTATGTTAGAGTGTGTATGAAAACACAAGAAAGTACTTATTGTGGCTAACTGACTAGGAAAAAACCAATGAACATCAAGAAGTAGTGGATAGATTCCTAACTAAAAGTAGTGGATCGACTGCTCACTAGAAGAAGACCTAGCATCTTGACAGCAACCCATATGGGTGGGCAGTCCCTTAGAAGCTTGAACGTGCATGGTCTATCTCAATAGTTGAAATTTAGTTCATAACCAATTCGAAATGGTTAATTTATTTGTTAATAGGAGAAAAAAAAGAGAGAGTATATTGATCATAATATTATTCCTACTAAGATGTAATGCTCTTCGAAGGGAGGTGATAGTTGTGTAGGACATTTTAAATGGGTCCATGCTATAAGGCTAGTTGAAATTGTTAACATTAATAGTTCCGAAGAACTCAACAAGAGTCAAGCATCTTATTCAACTCATGTACGAACACGTAAATAAAAGTGAAAAGAAACAAACTGACTTACTTTCATGGCATAGCTTGTAGAATTAATCGGAAACACAAATGGAGATGATTGTCTTAATCAATCCATCCAACTCAATGTAATTCTCATTATGGATGAGTGGATTCAAGCCACATGTAAAGGAAAGATGGTGAAGGTGATACTAGTCTAAAGGGAGGAGATGTCATTGATGATAAAATTCTTTTAATTCTTCTATATACTTTCAACAATTTACCTGTAGATGTTATGCTCTTAAAACGTTGAGTGTTGGAAAATCAATGAATTTATTGCACATCCACACAAATTTTGAAAATAAGAGGAGAGCTAAATATTTAGTTGACAGATGGAGAAAAAACATGTGGCCATAGAACTAAATGATAATGGTGCAATATCTATACCAATTGATGGTGCATATTTTTCTTCTAATCATGCATTTGACAAAGTAGTTAATTCCCAATGTATGGGTGGAGGATCTACCAAAGTAGTTCCTACAACATCAAAAAACATTAACTACTAAGGTAAATGAAATTACAAGAACATTATTTGAAGCAGTGTCATGGAAGGTTAAACTTCTTCCACTTCAAGGTTAGTTGAAGAATTATAGTTACACTCTTCAATCCATGGTAACAAATATTGTTATTGTAAGGAGCCATTTATTAGTGGCACTACCAATATGTTAGTCCCATCAATAAAGGAAGAGAAAAGTAGTAGTCCAAGCTAGTCATAGAATAATAGTCCATCAAGTTACACTCTTCGAAAGGCTTAAGGATCATCTTGGAGAGAGGATTCTATGAGTTCTATAATGGTTTCATCGAGTAAGAAAGCCTTTATTTTATTATTTCACCAAAGTACAAAAGGAAATGGTATCACAGGATCTGTTATGCAAGAAAAGAAACATAAGTCTATAGGACGAGACTCTATTGGATGTGGTAGCATACAAAATGTGAGGCAATGTTGTACTCTGGAATAACATGTGACAAGGGGGTTGATGTTGTGCATGGGGATAACTAATAATATGATTTGTAACCAAGTGACAATTAGATTTTCAAACATGGGGGATAGTTTGGGTTCCGACATGCATATGAAACATAATGTAAATAGTGAATCTATTTGTAATGTTTGCTATATATTAAGATTGAGTTAAAGAAGAGCACTAGCAATGAATTTGGAGCTAGTTGAAATGATGATAGATAAAAATCATTCACTTATAATGATGTTGATGAATGCATTAAGAGTGTTGAGGAAGTTGGGAACCTAATATAGACCAGAAACAAATCAACCTTTTGCATCAAGATTTTGCGAACAGATAGATCTTGTAGAGGGTTTGGCTAAGGTAAAGACATTGTTCATGGTCGAGAGGCACCTATCATTTGGGTGCATGCATGTTTTCAAATTTTTCCATGTTTCAGGTGCAAAGCATCAAAGAGTTGCAAAAATAGATATGAGGACTCCCAATTATCAGTTAGCAACAAAAATCTTAATGGGTATAAATTTCTATGGAGGATTATGTTCTTCCAAGAGATGGTGCACCTATCCTTGGTCATGAATATCTCTCCTTCCTCAAAACACACAAGCCAAAGTTGTTTTGGGATGAGAAGAACATGGATCTTGTCAGCCTCCTCAATAAGTCAATATCAATTTTCTATGTAAAGATCATTATGGTTGAACTTGGGGATCTTTATGATGTGACTCATACAAAGCCCCATTCCTTGTATCAGGAAAGTTTCTCGCTCACATATTCAAGTTATATTTCTTTATAAGACCCGTGACTAATATTTTCAATGTAATTGTTAAACGCCCATGTCTAGGAACACTACTTAAAAATCTAAGAGCCTTTCTATGTTATCTAACAATTTCCTATGATGGGACAGTAAGCCATGCTAGTGGGAAGTCTGAATATGAGACTGATAGTTTTCCAATATGGCCTTGGGATCTAGTGACATTTATGGAGTAAGGTTTCCATTATAGCAATGAGTGTAATAGTAGGTAACCAGGTGGTTCTTAGTTAGTGAAAATCCCGCCAAAAGTACCTCTACACCAAGTAGATCCCTACAAAGCATCTATGTCCTAATCTTGGTGACATCTGACTACATTCACCAATTATTGATTTGAGGCTTCTGTGATTTGTATTATGTGTAGTGTTGTCTTCCGGAGTCATCCCATACAAATTATTGGAATCTAACTCACCAATTTCAAGAGCTTTCACAAACATGGATAGGCATATGTAGAGAATCTAACTCTGTGGGCCTCACAGTTTGTGAGAAAGAGTAAGTAGATCATAGAGTATATTATTATTTCACTCACATAATATTTTCATTTTTTTAAAGTAATTTATACTTATGAATCATATGTTTTTGAAAGTAAATTTTTCTTATTTTCATAATTTAAGGGGTTTCAGTGATCGAGAAATGGAGAATGAATAAATGGAATAGGAGCTTATGGATGGTGACATTGATGTCAAGGATTTGGAACATCTTTTCTATTCCCTTTCGCCCGAGTGATGTGCGAACAATACTCGCAAAGCCTTAGCGACCATAATGTTGGCCTTCTAAGTATCTAAGTATCTCATTTAGTTATTTTTCTCCTGCTCCATCCATGCAAATAGTAACAAAATGAAACACATAGATTAACCCCCTAAACATACAAGCATGGATGGAAAAAAGCCAAAACGTAGACTTTGAACGAGAGCCCTGAGGTGCTTGTACTCTGTGTGGAATACTGAAAGTGGGGTGAACATGTAGTAAAGTTAAAAATGGAACATACCATAGTATTCTCAATGGACTGAAGATCCAATGGTGGGGTTTGATATTTGGCTTGGTAATAATTCGTAACTCCCTTCAATCTCGATTTCACTCCTGCCCTGTGAAAAGTGAGCAAACTACCTATTTTGGGTTGAGAGGGCTTTTGTAAAATAAAATTAATGAAAAACTTTTTCAAAAACAAAACTAATTCCCTCTTCCACGATTTTGGTTGTGTTTAAAATCATTTTTAGTATATTTGGTTGAGAGGGGTTTTGTAAAACAGAATTAGTGATTATTTAAAAAAAACTAAAGTAATTCCCTTTTCCATGTTTTTGGTTGTGTTTAAAAGTATTTCTAGTATATTGGGGATATTTATCATAATAATAATAATTTAATTTTAAGATAATTTTTTATACAATTATTTTGTTGTTAAAGTTTATGGAGTAGACAAGTACTTTTGGAATTTGAATGCGAGGCTTTTCAAAGGAAACATTCTTTTAACTTGGTTGTATTAAAAAAAAATTATTTGTAAGAAGGAAACAACTGGTCTTAATTTAGTTTTATTAAAAACATTCAAGTGTAAGAAAGAAACATGTTCTCTTAACTTGGTTGTATTGAAAACATTTAAGTGTTCTTGCATATTAGGTGGGTGAAAAGAAAAGGGAATATATAGTAAATGGATTTAATAGTTAAAAACAAGTGTTAGTTTCTTAAAATTTAGATGTCAAATTTTGAAGGAGCGGGGTATGTACCCTTATTTAGGTTAAATATATTTGAAATGTTGGGTTAATGTGGTTGTAAGACTCTATGTTAAATGGAGTCCTCTGACGGGCCTTAATATTGCAGCAAGGACGTGACAACTCCTAGGGCTACCAACTTTACTTTATCAACTCGAGGCTTCGTACAAGCTTGGAGGTGACAATGGTATATGCATAGTACATGCAATAATCTAATCTTGTCACTTTTCAACTGGGGTGAAGGACCACTAGGGTTTTCAAAATTTTCTTGTATTGAATAGAAGGAGTCTGAATATTGACAATGAATTTATAGCTAATATTTAATTCAATAAAGTAAATCCATGCATATTTAGGAAATTAAAGTTACTGAAGGGAAAATGCTATGAAATGCCATGAAATCATCTAGCTAGGAAATGACATAAACTACCTTCAAAAGGGAACTAGTCTAATCTTCCATTTAATCATCTAGTTATTTGGACTAACTCGACATGGAAATTTATTCTATCACTCTATGATTTATATATGCATACACTAACTATCTCATGTTGAAATTGCAGAAAAAGAGTCTTTTGATTTCTAAATTAGAAATGTAAATGCTAAGTTAAACAATCTGATATTTTCAAGGAAGAAAGGCATGGAAGAGATGGTATAAAATGGCAATGAGAGGCATGGAAGTCAAGTGGAGGGCCTAACCTGGGCTCATACTATCATTTCTACTCAAAACAAGTTCAAATAGGATGGTACAAGAGATTATGTAACTACTACAGGAACTACTAGAAGATGTCCAAGTTTACTACAGGATGTCTTGGTTTTCTACATGATGTTAGCTGAAGGCCATAGAAAGATAGGGAAGGTGAAATGAAGTGCTGGAAAGATGTGTTACATAGGAAAATGACCTCCTCACCAGCTCAAAGGGGAAAGACATGATGACTGAAGGACTGACAAAGTTCACAAGCCCAGTTGTGAAGCTAACGATGTCTACACACTAGCAACCTGCTTTATAAAGCTTCCTAGCAAGGCTAAGGGTGCGTTAGTGCCTAGGGTAACCCTGGTTGTTACCTCAGGAAGAGTGTTAATGATGCTAAATGAGTTTCTATGGGTCAAGGGAACAAGTTGACCAAGAAATATCCCAATATTCTCTCCTATGTCAGCTCACAAAAGCAGGGAAACATGACAACTCGACCTGTTTGGAGGAATTACTAATTCCTAATGGAGTCTACAAATGGGAAATAGCACAAAAGCATGGAAACATCCCTTATTTTTCCTAATGGAACTCATGAAGGACTTGGCAACCCTATCCTAACATGCTATATATACAAGGCTAGGGCCATTTTGGAAGCAGTCGAACCATTTGAAAGGATTACCTATTTGACTATCGAACAGAGTCTTTGACTAAGGCATTAGAATAGGTTAAGGAGGGAGAGAGAGAGAGCAGCTGGAGGGCTAAGGGAATTCTAATACAAACAATTGTTGTAGTCACTCTTGTTACATCAATATAGAACTGCAATTGTGTTTTCCACTCTGCAATGTTGGTAGTATAACATGTTTATATGTTCATGCAATGTCGTTATTATGAGTGGCTTAGATATATGCAACTAGATGTATCTATATGTTCATGCATTATTTATCAATGTGTTATGCTGTGATATTACGCTTGTCTTATCTATGTGTAGGTTTTGATACAGAGGTGGCTCAGGGGTCTTCCACCTAGCTACATTGCGCTCTCCAGCAACACCAGACTAAGACTCGAGGTAATAAGTCCTTTTTCCTGCTTTGATATTCATTTGTTAAACATATATAGGTATGCATATTTGTGATAGTTGTAGCTAATATTATAGTTTGTGAAGGATCTTGGGAAGATCCTTCAGGGTTTCTACATCATCCAAATGCCCGTGCATTAATCCCTATAGAAAAATTGGTGACTCCGCTAGGGACTACACTTAGTTCCCATTTCGCTAGAAAGTTCCTAGATCTCTCTTTCTTCTAGCCTTCTTTTACTTCTTCATTCCCTTTCTGACCACTCAGGACTATACAACACCCTTCTCTCAAAGCTTAACCCTAGATCTAATCCACACAACCTATTTTTTTATCATTTTTCCTCACTAACGTTCTCTGCTAGCGCAAACAATGTTTTATGAAGAACTATGGCGTCACAAACAATGTGTTAGTGTTGCAAGTAACCCTATATAGCCTCTAGTACAGAGCGTTAGCCAACCATTTCTTAATAAATAGACTGCTCCGTGACCTCATGGGTTGGGAAATCATCTTGTAGACTAATAAGGGATCTCTAGTTGTGCTTGTTTGACTAATCTGTGTCCTGAACAATTTTTTTTTAAGAAAATAACTTTACTTCTTAAAGTATTTATTTTCATAAAAGAAAAAATACAAAATTTGTACTATTTTCTACTTAGTTGGTTAGATCTGCATTATTTGGTTTCAAAACTTGTTAGTGAGCATTGAAAGTTATGTTAGTTGTGCTAGTGTTTTATTGAAGTGCATGCATGGTATATATATTGGCGTATAAATGACTCTTCCTTTGTAGAAGCAACTTATTCATTGAAAGTGAAAATTTACAAGCATTGCTTTTGCATGATTTGAGTCAGAGTCCCATATAACTTCATACGTCAACACCCCTACCGAAGACTCTAACGAAGTACACTTAAAATCTACCTAATAAAATCAATCAACAACTCTTTCTAGAGTAAAGACACATTAGTTTAGGCTAGGATATTGGGTTAGGCAGTGTAAGTTAACTACCTAAGATCATACATCGAAACTAGCGTCATTAAAGGGAGAAATCTTTGTACATTCATACTATCTTGGACCACTACAGTAAAAGTGGAGCTAAATATGAGACAACATCGTACTGTAAGTGAAGCTGGCCCACCTTCGGTTACATCTCTTTTGGTTATTTTGTGTATTGGGGATCCCGTCAGGGATATCGGAGCTGAGTCAGGGACTCAAGTATCCTGCCAACACACCGTACCATACGTGACTCTGTCCCCCCCAGTAGTGTATATGGTTTGAGGTATCCTTAGTGGCCATACTTTTAGGGATGAACACAAGGTGATTGGGGCGGGCTACCTTGGTAGCTAACACAAATGAACCTACATTGTCTTTGGCTTTTGGGAGGGTGCTCATCTTCACGAGAGTACTTGGCCCCTTAATCTGAGGTTCGGGCAAAGCTCAAGACTAATCGTAACTGTACATTTGGCCAACTCTCTTTGTTATTCATTTTCATAGTATTTTTAATCTCCACTGATTGGTTCTTATTAGACAGGGCCATTTCCCTTTGCTTGTTGATTGATTTCCTTAGTGTATTTTTTATTTTTTAAGTGCCATATTGTTATCACTGAGATTTTAATAAATATCACTGTAAAATCCATTGATAACATTTATGAGTCATCGTGGCTACATCTGGCCCTCGTAGTCAATCTAGATAGTTGTTAGGTCTTCCCAAACTCATTGCGGAGGATCTTCCGAGCCCTAGGGAAGAGGATTCCATGTCTTTGAGCAATCAGTATTCGAGATCTAACACAAAATTAGTTTGGACGTCTCATGATTCAAGCTTATCGAAATATTTATTTACTAAAGGTTTCATTCCTCCATACAATCCTCCGATCACAAATCTGTTGGGACCACTCTTGATTCAAATTGCAGTTGTACCTCCTATGTCTTTTGTTGGACCTATCCCTACCATCCCATCGATGACTAATGGGTCGTGGGCTTTTGTGGACACATTTGGTCCATTACCACCTCCCCATTCGATAGTCAGTACCACACCTCTGATGGAAAACCCTGCTATCCCATTTGTCCTAGGTTCAAACTCTATCATGACACCCACCACAAGTGGAATCCAGTACATATCGGGTTTCGCCCCTTTTGTCTCAGCTCCCAGACCTTTGACAAGTGCTACATATAGCGGCCCTGATAACGCTCACTATAGCATGGTTTGCAAGGGTCTCGTCAACCCCCTATGGTTGGCATCCATTGTTTAGTTCTAACCCCTAGGTTTAGAGGCCTGGGGGCACAGTTCCCAATATGCATATACCAGTTGGGAACATAACAGTTCCCCCTCCATTTATCGGATAGTAGGGATAGTCACTGATAGACATGAACCATCATTATGTCATTCAAGGTCCTATAGTTAATTACGTGGCAAGCGGGATCCCTCAACAAGGTCCCAATCTATCCATATGGGCACCCCACTCTCAACCTCAAATGAGTCAAGGGGGCATTCCTTATCCTGGGGGCACAACCCCCACTCTAACAATCCCTATGGAAACACATAGTACATGAATGTACCCCAGGGAAATTACTATTCCATGCATCCTATGTATAATATTGGGATCAACATGATGGGAGGACCACGAGGATCCTCAAGTGAGTTGTCATTGCCTTGGTCCGATTTGGGGGCATCAAACACCTTGCCTTTTTTGCAATACTTGATATCACCAACTTGTACAAACTCACCAAATACCCCATCTATCACAACTTACTTTGGCCTCCAATCCCACATGAAATTCTGAGGGACATCTCGAAGTTCGAAGGGAAATAAGGGGAGCATCCAGGTACGCACATCACCACCTATCATTTATGGTGTGTTTCTAACTCCATGGTGGATGATAGTATCTGGTTACGGCTCTTTCACTACACCCTCACTGGCAATGCATCTAAGTGGTACATTGAGTTACCATGTGCATCAGTCAATACCTTTGGCACTTTAGCAATGGAATTCTTAAAGCACTTCTAGCTACCCATCCACTATGAAACTGGGATGAAGCTCCTCACTTCTTTATGTCAAGACACTACCACCCACATCTCTGATCATTTCCATGAATGGGGATGTAGGTTGAGGCTCGTCAAAGATCCCTTCCCATACTATCTATTAGTAGATTGGTTTTGAAAGTCTCTACTCCCTCAAATCACTAAATATTTCGCATTAAGTGGTGCGGTCACATAAGACTAATCCAGTTGTCATGCCCAACAATTAGATTTGATATATTCGCAGTCTGGAAATTTATATGACGTCATTCCCAATTCCCCTTGCAACTCCAATGCTCCTGCTACTCAACAACCCAGAGTGCAGATTGATGGTATTATCAGCGCTACCTTAGGGGCTGTTGTAAAACAACCAATGGGCACATTGCCTAGTTGTCAGTGGAACTGCTAGTGTCAGTATCTTCATCCCTCCATCAGTGATCAAAATTCTCTTGTTGCATTGCATTCTAGGTGTCTCATCCGATCATCTGCATTCCATTAGGATCATGGATCATCTGATGGCAGTGGCATATTATGAAATTTTCCCTCATGGTCTTTACCTGCTAGCTTATTTTCATAAATTCAGGTCATTTATAGTCATTTTCTGCCATTATATATGCGAAAATCATTTCTAGGGTTTTAAGTCTCATTAGGTCTAGGGTTTTTTCAATAAAGCCTTGAAAAACTCAATAATGGCCAGCAGGCACATGAGGAAGTCAAATAAAGTCTCAGCAACAAAAATTTCAATAATCACATGCTTAGTGATTGATTTTTCCTCAAAACCGTATTTTGAGGAAAATAAAAGCTTTTTATGTTTTATGTACAAAATTTCATGTAGTTTCATTTTTCCTATATGTAATAATTTTGAGATGTAGCCCTGGTCACCTTGCCAAAGCTACTGCACTCTAGCTCCTACAAAAGAGTCAAAAATTCAAAGCATTTAGTCCATCAAAGGGCAAAAGCAAGTGAAACTGCCAAAACAAAGTTTTAAAAAACAAGTGAAATCCAAACATTACAAAGTGGCTTTTTATAAGTGAAAAATTAAAATCAATTATATATAAAGTCTTTTCCATGTCAAAGAGCTCATTTATGTCCAAAGAGTGAATGAGAACAACTGCTAAATCATGTTTTCGAGCCTAAAGAGCAAATTTGCAACCAAACTATGAAAATTTTAGGCACGACGCACCTGGCTAGCGTGGTGCACGTAGCGTAGGATTTACTGCAATTCTAACCAGCACGACACACCAGAGAGGCACAGCACACCTATTAGTGGGGAAGGTTCACCTACCTCCAAAGCCTAAACTCATTCAAATCACCTCCTCCAAGCTCCAAACTTGCAAATTCCTCATTCCACAAGTAAGTCAAGGCCTCCATATTGGCAATGTAATGGTTTTCATCAGTGTTTATGGTGTTTCAATAGGAGAAAAATTAAACCCTAGTTCCTTGCACAATTGTATTGAGAAAATTGCCTAGGGTTTGCAAAATTACAGTTTTTTGTTGTCCTATTCACCCCTACCATTTTCACATCCCCTCACTACAATTTCATTCACCTCTTTTCTCCTTCCCTCTTTCATTAACACTTACCTATTCCCCTATCCCCAAAACTGAAAACCCTAATCCCTAATCCCACTACTCCCAAACCCTAATTAACATCCCTAAACCCTAACCTTTATCCCCCAAACCCTGCAATTCCCAAAAACCCTACAAGCAGCATCCCAACCCCTCATTCACTGTCCCCCATCATCAAATCTCTGTTATTTAACAACAAATACCTATTGCCTCTACAAAATCTCTTCATAGTCATCTAGGAAACATCAAACATTGGCAAACATGGAGTCAGATTCATCTTATGACGAAAATAAGGAAACAGTAAGTGACTCCTCCAAAGAAATTCATGCACCAAGGAGACCTCACAAGAGTGGAAAGCATATCTGGGATGAGCCCACTACACTTACTGAGCTGTTGGCTTGCCCTCTTGCTGTAACATGCTTCCAACATCAATCTTGCTACCAATTTTGTGAGATGGTGGAAAGAGTCAAATACCACCATGAGCTTGCCAAACTTTTTGTTCTTCATCTTCACAATGGCCAGGTCAATTTGGCGGGTGTGACATTCACTTTGACACCTGAGACTATAGCTGAAGCAACAGGCATTCCGAATGTGGGTGAGCAGTGGAGCAAGGGATAGCTCGTGGACAAAGATCATTATGAGCCTTATATCAAGGTTGGTTTTCAGAGGCATATCAGTAGGGTCTTCCCTTTCAGGTACCTAAAGGACACATATTCTCCCCTTATGAAACTCATAATCAAATATTTCAGCTGTGGAAGATTTTCTCGTCTATACACCTATCATATCAGATTGTTGATGCATTTTAATAGGGTGAATATGATGAACATCCCCTATTTCATATGCCTAAATATTGAGAAAATGACCACATTGGTGAAAAGGAAACCTCCCCATCAGCAGTATAACAACATCTATCATGTTGCATTAATCAAGATTGTGGTTTTGCATCGGCTTAGTTTATTGAATGTTTCATGGGATGATTTCATTTCACATGAGGTTTTCATAGGCTCTCAAGTACCCCCACCACTTTTTCATGATGCAGGAGAGCCTTCAGATCAGTAAGAGGTGCATGAGACTCAAACCACCAGTGTGCCAGTGTTTGTCAATTACCAAAAGGGCATAAGGAGATTGTTTGTAACAACAAAACGAGTACTATCTCCACCCGGGGTGGAAGGGGTCTTGTTTCCTTCAACAACAAAGTAGGTACAAGACAAGGGTAAGTAGCCATTACATGATGAGGGGCCTTCAGAAGGTCAAGAGAGAGATTTCATTCTCATTCAGGATGATGACACTGATTTGGGCTCCCAAAGCTCAAAGCTCAAGGAGATCATTCAGGAACAACAAGCTGACATTCATGACTTTTCTCTCAACCTAGAAAGATCCAAGTGGATAATCAACTATCTTGAGTAGAGGAACAAACAATTATAAGATCAACAAACTATCATGGAGCTCCAAAACATAAGAGAAAACCGGCAAGCTGCCAAAAGGAGGAAAATCAAGTTGACACCACTTGAACAAGAAATTGAAGCTGATCATGAATCTTGGCTTGAGAGGGAAAATATGCACTTGGAAAAGATGTTGGAGAAGGCCAACAAAGAGAAAAATATGTTAAGGCACATGGCCTATCACTATTTGGTGAGAAACAAAGTTTGCAAAGCGAGAATTAGGACTTTGAAGGCCAAGTTGAGGAAAGCTTTGAGGAAGAGCAAAGAGAAAGACAAGCTCAAGATTTTGGCTAAGGCTTCCATAGCCCAACATAGAACTTGATGCAAGACACTCAGCCCAAATTTCAAGAAATTTGGGATACTTTTTGTCAATTTTGAATTTTTGGAGCAAAATACAGGTTTTTCTACCTAATGCGCCGCGCCACCTGGCGCGCGCTTTTGCTAGGGACTTCCTTTGGAGGAAAACACAACATTTCTAGATTCCTCATGCAAAAATATGAATGCCCACAAATGGCTAAGAAATTTTGTCAAGTTTTGAGCTTCCAAAAGGGTCAAAAACACCTCAAAAATGTCCTTTCTGCCCCTTTTTGGCCACACAGGAAGTAGTGTTGGGAGAACTCACTTTTGGAGGGGAAAATGGACACCAAATTCAGATATTACACCTATTCTAGAAATTAGACAAATAGACCTTTGAAAAAAGCCCAGTTGGAGAAAATTTAGTGCATGAGAAGGCCTCCAAAATCAGCTGCAAAAAGGTGCGGTGCACAGGATGGAAAATTGACTTTTTTGCCAAAAAACTCTATTTTTTCGCCTACTTTTTTCTCAGTTTGACTTTTCTCTCTCTCATAGTCAAAATCATGATGTAATTTGATGTAACTTGATGGAATTTGATGTAAATATGCTAAAATTTCACTCATGGAGATAGATACATCATGAAAAGGTAGTTTGAAACTGAATGAATCAGTTTCCTAGGTTTTAGAGGCAAGTTGTTCCACTGCCTACTTTTCAGTTCTTAGTTTAGATCTTGTTGAAACAACTCCTAAATTCATGAATTCGACCTCTAAAGCCTAGCATGATTTTTTTGTTGCCTATATCTAGTATTTTTTTAGTCATTTGTAAAGGTTGGAATTTTGTGAAAGCCTTCAGCAGCATTGTACATTCATCTCTGCAGTTTGGCAAAGGAATAGACCAGGGTTTGCAACATTTTGTGGGATTCTTGTGGCAAGCTGATTTGGTATTGTTTCTTCTTCTGTAATTCAAGTTTTACATTTGTTTATATATTCCATTATCTCTCTCTTTCAACTGAACTAAATGAATCAAGGATAAAGGTAGAAATCATTGAAATTGCAGTGCTCTACCTAGGGTTTGTTTAGTTATTTATGTTTTCAACTGTTTGAAGAGGATCCCTGAGACTTTCATGCCCTCTCCAACTCCTCATCAGTCTTAAGACTCTCCATCTCACTTATTTCAAAGTGATAAACCATTTTCCTACCTCGCACCACAAAAATTTCTGCAAGATTGTGTCCATTCCCCGGACCCAAATCTGCATTTCACATCTGAGCCAGCAAAACCAAAATTCAATTCAATCAAATGCTTCTGAGCATATACCTAGCCTAAAATTAGTTTTTTGTATCAGTCATCTCAAGCTTTTTTGGCCATAATTTCGTGAGATTGACAAGGAGAGAGCCCTCTCCCGACTTGGTAGGGCTAGCTACCAGGTTAAGCGTGGTTTGATGTTACCCTAAGATAGATTTAGGCCTTAACATAGTGGCAACCATACTGGGGAGTGTCACACGGAATGAGTCGTTCTTGCGGACAAGATCGACCTCCCTAGTATCTAATGATATCTAGTGACAAGCAAGCTAATCAAATCCTATCTTTCTCTAAATATGTAATTTATAAACAAAGGCAAACAAGTGTTTTAGGCCTACCTTGGGTCCAATACAAGTTTGTGGAAGCTGTTATCACTCAGGTTGTCCTTAAGCTCATGAAAGGACAGAGCCGAGGTAACCATAGACCAATCTTTAGATTGCAGGTCCTAGCCAACCTGCAATCAGAGAGGGCTCTCTCTTTCTGATTTAGCTTTGTTTATGAAGATTTTAGGCTAGTTATTGAGTTCAGGGGTTTTGTTTGTAATTTGGTGGGATGGATGATGTTTTCAAGTAGAGAGGCAAAGCATAGTGTAAAGGTTTCAAACCATTGGGCATGGAGTCAAGGAGTAGGACTGCTGGTGCGTTTTCTTGGTCACAAGAGAAACATGGAGCAAGATAGCTGCATATGAAACAACCATTCAAGGTAAATGGAGATGGGTTGAAGGCTAAGGAATGAGAGGCAACAAAGAATCTCTCAATCAGGTTAGCAGAGGGAAGATGAATGAGCTCTGCCTAGGAGCAACTAAGAATTCCTAGTTAACAGTCATTCATATGTGAAATAGGTCAAACATGAGCCATAAAGGAATTCATATTCATGCCTAAATCAAGAGGAAAACATTAAGAAACCATAGAAATTGAGCATAGAGTGCAGCTAAGCAATTTCTAAACCAATCCTTTGTTCTGTGACTTGAGCATATATGAAATAGAAATAATAGAGATAAAGAACACTTATTGATTCATACAACAGTGCAAGAATTCCACATTCACTTCTTCAAACCATTAAACAAAGAGCAGATAATCATTCCTCCAAGCTTTTCAGCAGTCTTTGATTATAGAAAATATTCAGGTATACAGTGCGAGTCTCTCATGAGTACATTAACTAACCAACCCTTTACAAAATACAGAGGGTGGTATAAATAGGGAAAATTATCCGAAACTATCTATTACAGCTGACCCAAATAGGTCTAATGGAACATCATTACTTTAACCTAATCTTATCCAGAAATTAATGCAAGAAAATATCTTTGAGCTACGCTGAGGGCAACTGTATCAAAACTGAGTTAATGTCTGTCCTGGTGGCTTGGTGCAGTGCTTCTGTAATAACTGTGATTTGTCTTTTATCTCCACCACTAAGTCAGTTATGTTGCTGTTCAGTGGCATGAATGTGCACTAATCCCGACCAGATAAGCTTTTAAATGGCCATAACTGCTTTGCTGACTTTGATGGAGGTCTTTAATTTTCACATGCTTTGATGTTGCTGAACTGATACTCTTTGCCCCTTCAATTTGGCCGTTTCTCTCTCTTGCTGCATTTTAAACTGTCAAATCACCCTTTTCTGTTCTTTCCAGGCAAAAATGGCTCTGCAAATGCTTTTGTGTTTATCCAGAATGACATTGACGCTGGTTGTTTCTGAATATGCATAAAAACTGAAGAAATTCTGTTACCTCTGCGAAATTTCGGGCCTGCTGGTACCTGAGCGATGAGAGGGCTTCCATTTTGGCCCTTTTTTCTTAGCGATGTGCGATTAGGCACTAATCGCGCAACAAAAACTGCCTCAGATTTTGATTCCGGGCTTCTTGAGCAGCGACTTTGCCTTTCGCGCCATTTTTGGGTGATGACGTCAGCATGTGGGACCCAGTACGGCGGGTGACGTGGCAGGATGACATCAGCAGGGTGACGTCAGCAGTACGGCGGGTGACGTGGTGGTACGGTAGGGATAATGACTTGGCAGTACGGCAGCAGCAACGTGGCAAAGGACACAGTGGCAGAAGGCCGACGTAGGATGATGACATGGTGCTGACGTAGGAAGGCAGAAGGCGGTATCTAGTTTTGGGCGCACCACCTTCTATGCACAGGCGGTTTGGGAGGAGGGGGCTCTGCCACAGCCGAGAGGGTGACACGTGGCGGGAGTACGATGGGAAAACTGCCCATCTCCCGGACGCTAACCCTCGACATATCGGGCTATGAAAACACCTGCCCACCGTTGATCTGTGGTGCGGGCAATTGGATGGCTGGTGGAACAAACAAGGCGGCAGAGAAATAAGGGACCGGGCCTGCGGCGAATATTCAAATTTTTATAGAGTGCTGCAGGGGGTTTAAAACTTAGGAAATGTGGGTTTTATGGATTTATGAGCAAGCGGGTTAAATATTTACATTTGAGACTTTGGAATAAGGGCGAAACATGGGTTTTGTAGGGCTAGGGTTAGGGGAAAAGGTTGTTAGTCTGACCAGATATCAGACTAACTCCAGCTAGGACACGGATGGGCTAAAAACAGCCCCAGAGGGACTGTTATTTCCCAGACTTAGGAAAATATGGCCATAATGCCGGGAAGGGGGTATTATTATTCTTTTGGGATTTTTTATATACTTTTACATATTAGGGGATAGGGAAATGATTTAGGGAGCTAAATAATAGAGTTAGGAGTTAATGTGAAAATGACAAGAAAGCGCTAAGGTGAGGGACCTTAGGCTATTTGAAGGGGAATAGGACTCATAGAGTGAAACAACAGTGCTCCTAAGAAAAGAGGACCTTTACTTAGGCAAATATAATGGGAGATTATGAACTCAAGAGATATCAAGCAGATCTTGACCTCTTCCAGGAAGTTAGTAAGTGATTTGGGGAAAGAGGAAGAAGGGGAGGTTAGAGATGTCTAGTTTGAGCTCCTCCAAATGGAAAATTGTCTCCAACTTGTGATCTGAATAAATATGACACTTGAAAACATGAAATGGATCACAAGCCATGATTCTATAACCACATAGCTACCTACCCAGCCTACCTTCCTAACATTTTTTCTTGTTTTTGGGTGGGTGCACTTAGACTTGCAGACCCTGATTATCATTTTTGTTCTTTTGACTACCCTCCTATCTAAATCTACACTTATTTCTACCAAGGGCCCAGATTAAGCAGTTGGGCTCCTTCGATTCTCTACCTATCTATAAATCTACCAAGATTAAGCTGTTTGGACGGATAATGATTCTCTATATTCTAAAACAAGAAATTGAAACCTAGGGAGGCCAAGATTAAGCTGTTTGGCCTTCCGTTAACAAAAAACTCTTCAAAAATGGAATAACTCATCAAAATTGGAATACAGCAGTGGCACTTAGACTAGCACACTTTCATGGCATCTTCTTTGGCCTCTTGTGGAAATATGGAACCTAGCAGCATGAAAGATGACATATTTGGCATGTAAAAATGTCAATCATGAAATATGAACACCTGTTGCAATAGGAGGCTAACAGTGGCTCCACTTGGGGATGACTTTTCGTTGTGAAAAACCAAGAAGAGCAGGTCAGACTGCCTTGATCTTCTATTGTTGCTGTAGACTGAAAAATTTCTTTGTACTGGGTGCTAAAAGTGTGAAACTTTTAAAATGTGAACAGTTCTCTCCCCAACTGAATTACTATGAACTGTACAACATCGCCTGCTTTCTTCTGCATGCTTGATTTTATGTAGAATGTTGCCTGAGCATTGCCTTTGTAATAGATCTGAAACATGGATCAACTGATGTATCTCCCTTTAGCCTTGGTCTAGAAACAGTTGCTGAAAAATGCTGCAAACAATTTCTTTTTACCATGAATTGCTTGTGATGTGACAGTGCTACTCTTTCTGTTTTGTTGAGATTAGTCCAGAGACAAAGATTTTTAAAATTGGAATACTTGCATTGGCTGTGTCTTCACAAAATTTACTGGTGCTCCTCTAACAATCAGACTACTTATTGAAAATGAAAACAAAGTGCTAATATATACAAATATCACTGTACAAAAAGATATATACAAAGCTGCATTGTATCCCTTAAAAGGGATCATGGTAATGTTTTAGCATACAACCATTAACAGGGCCTTCTTCAGTAGTGCTGCCCTCTATATATTTGAGACAATATGTGTTATTTCCCTGAACAACAGAAGTAACGAATGGCCCTTTCCATAAAAAATCAAACTTTGCATGTTTGCCCTTGTCTTCTCTTCGTGAGTCCCACCTTAGAACTTTGTCACCAATGTAGAAATCCTCAGCCTTAACTCTCTTGAGACAATATGTGTTATTTCCCTGAACAACAGAAGTAACGAATGGCCCTTTCCATAAAAAATCAAACTTTGCATGTTTGCCCTTGTCTTCTCTTCGTGAGTCCCACCTTAGAACTTTGTCACCAATGTAGAAATCCTCAGCCTTAACTCTCTTATCAAACATCTTTTTGAGTTTTTATTGCAAAATTTGAGCTCTGTCATAAACTTGCTCTCTGGTCTGCTGAAGATGAATGGTCTGATTGATTCTTCTTTGAATGTCATTTGGTTCAGCCTGAATTTCCTGTAGTAGTTTGATAGTAGGGATGCCCAAGGATGAAGGAAATCTGGCCTCCATGCCATACACCAGCTCATAAGGGCTCATCCCAATGGATCTCTTTGTTGAAAGTCTATCTACCCATAGGGAATTTGTGAGCTTTCTATGCCAGTTCTTCTTGTTTTCTTCTAGCACTTTCTTGATAATATTAATGAGACTTTTATTTGAGGACTCGGCCAAGCCATTACCTTGAGGGTAATAGGCTATAGAGTGGCGCAAGGTGATGTGAAATTTATGGCAAAAATTGATCATTATTTTGGATTTGAAGGCAGTGGCATTGTCAGTAATGATCCTCTCAGGGCAGCCAAATCTAGAAAGGATATTGCACTCAAGGAATTGGATAATGATGGTGTCATTAGCTTGCCTACATGGGATGGCCTCAACCCACTTGGTGAAATAGTCGGTGGCTGTTAGAGTCCATTTGTGCTGGCCTGAGGAAGAGGGATGGATTTCTCCAATGAAGTCAAGACCCCATTGTTGAAAAGGCTTTTCAGTTGAGATAGGTTTAAGGGGTAGGGGCAACAGCTTTCTTTTTCCCTCAAAGATCTGGCATTTGTGACATGAAATGGCAAACTTCCTTACATCTGCAAAAATAGAGGGCCAATAGAAACGAGCCCTTAAAATTTTATCAGCAGTGGACTTCCAATATAGATGTCCTCCACAGTCCCCTTCATGGAATTCTTTCATGAAATTGTTAGTTTTATTCATGGTTAAACAATTAAGCAATATGCCTTCATGATTTCTCCAAAATAATGCACCATCTAAGACACAAAACTTTAAAGCCTTCATTTTAAAAAATATTTTCTTGGTTCTGGACAATCCTGGGGGAGAAAACAGGTTTAACAATACAAAACAAATATCACCATACCATGGGGATTGCAAAAAGGTTTCACTGATTTGTGGAGTCGCCATCTCCTGTTCATTGTCCAATTGGTTAATGTCTAAGGCTTGAAAGTTTGTTTCGGACATCAGTTTGGCTAACCATTGTCCCTTTATCAGCTTGGTTGGTTTTATTTCTATGTCATACTCAAGAATGTTAGTGATCCACTTACCTCTTTTGCCTTCTAATCCCTCTTGGGTTAATATGTCTTTTACAACAGCGTTTGGGACATAGGAAATCACATGTGAATATAAAATGTAAATTCGGAAATCCTTGATTGCTTTAACAAGGGCATAGGCCTACTTCTCCATGATTTGGTATTTCAAAGGGGCATCTCTTAAGGCTCGGCTGAAGAATGCAATTGGCTTTACGTTTCCCTGATTATCCTTTTTGCAAAAGGACAGTCGCTATGGAATGTTCAGATGCAAATGAAAATATGATAAAGTCCTTATCAAATTGAGGACTTGTGAGGACAGGGGCTTGGGTTAAGGTAGATTTTATGCCCTCAAAGGCTTGCTTGGCTTCAAGAGACCAGTTTACCTTGGCATCCTTCTTTAACATGTTGCTTAACAGTCGTATCAGTTCAGCCAGATTTGGGATAAATCTCCTTAGGAAATTGATCTTTCCAAGGAATGCTTGCAACTCTTTTATGTTTCTTGGATATGGGATTTGGAGGATGGCTTGGATTCTTTCAGGATCAATTCTAATCCCATCCTTTGATATGATATGGCCAAGTAGTTTGCCTTCTTCAAGGCCAAAAAGGGACTTCTTGGGGTTTAAGGAAATGCCATATTTCCTACATGTCATGAAAATTTTCCTTAAGTGTTTGAGGTGCTCTTGATCAGATTTGGAGAAAGGGGTTAAGTCATCAAGGTAAATTACCAAGAAATCATGGATTTCCTTGGCAAAGGCAATGTCCATTGCCCTTTGAAATGTAGCATCAACGTTCTTTAGTCCGAAGGGCATCTTCACATACTTAAATGTTCCCCACAGGGTGGTAAAAGCTGTCTTGTCTTGGTCATCCAGGTGAACAAGTATCTGATTGAAACCTGAAAATCCATCCAGCAAAGAGATTCTAGATGACCCCACTACTCTCTGCAGAATGTGATCCATTTTTGGCAGTGGGTAGTGGTCTTTTAGGGAGACTTGGTTTAAATTTCTTAGGTCTACACATAGCCTAATATCACCTGTCTTTTTTCTTGTAGGAACAAGATTGGATACCCATTCAGAAAATCTGATGGGTGCTATTATGCTTGCTTCAAACATTCTTTTCACTTCCTTTTCAATCAAAGGGAGAAGCACAGGATTGATTCTCCTCAGTTTCTGTTTGAATGGCTTTTGGTTTGGTTTTAAGGGAATGGTGTGTTGGATCACTGAGGTGTCATAGGACTTCAAGTCCTCATAACTCCAAGCAAATACATCTTGGAATTCTTTGAACAGATCAACATATTTGGGCTTTTGATCAGGTGGCAGATTTTTGGACAATTTGATCATCTTGGGCTTGTCCGCTATCCCAATGTTGTGTTCTTCTATAGCAGTGTTTATGGGCTGCATTTTTGGTTTTTTGGGCACATCATTTGCATCAAACATGTCTTCCAATGGAGTTAGGCCAACAGGCAAAAAATTATCCTTTAAGTCAATGACTTCAACCTCTGTTTTGGCTATTTCCTCCAAATGCATTTGTTTCAGCTCTTCTATGTTTGTTTTGTCAAAAACAGTTGGGTTTAAGATTTGTCTGGCTGTTACAGCTGTTACGGCCTGCTGATTTTCATCTGTTTGCTGTTGTTCATCTGTCATAGCATCCATGTCAACGTTAATATTTGAAAACTCATGCTCAAGAGTGAGGAAATTGTTAATCTGGGCATCATTTTCAAACACTTGCCAGTCTTTAACGTTATTAGGGACAGCGGGCCTATGTTTTATCTCAGCAGTAAAGTGGTGATTTGGCTCAAAGGGAAGCTTGCATGTACTAGCAAAAGTGGCTAAGACGTGAGCATGAATGTTATTATCTCTTGAAATCTTGGCAAGCTTGAATTCAGAAAATGCGTTGAGTATATTAGTGGAAGCTATCGTATAAGCTCTCATTTTGTTGTTATTAGTCACGAAGTTGCCGTTCATTTGTTGGATTACCAGGTCTGAGTCACCTAAAATGGAAACTTTGGCAGCTGCTAAAGCTTTGAGCAATTTAAGGCCTAGCAGGAGAGCCTCATACTCTGCCATGTTGTTGGTGCATTTAAAGTTTAGTCTATAGGCATGGCCTTCTGCATGATTGTTATGTGTATTGTGAATCCATACACCTGCCCCTGCTCCTAACTTGTTAACAGAGCTGTCAAACTCTAAATACCATGTGATTTCTTGCTTGTGGTTAGTATCATGAGTTTCAGTCATTTTAGGATTGGGCAGATCCGAAATTTCTGTTTGGGGAGGTTCTTCTAGTATGCTGGTTGCATTAACTGTTTTGACAGTTTCATCAGTATGGGCAACCGATTCTTCATTAATGTGTGTGTCCAGTTCTAAAGCCAAAGGCTTATCATCAGTTGGAGGACCTGTTTCATCATTAAACAAAATAAAAGAATCCATGTCAGAATGGATTGAGTAAATGGGAAAATTTTCAGGCTTGCTCTCATTGCTTACCACATATTTCATGAGTGTTTCTCTGTACAGTCTCTTTGGTTGCCCAAAGACTGAAATAGTGGCATAGGAGAGGTCTAATTGAAGGGATCCTTGGAGCTTTGCTCCCCATGATCTTGATAGGAGCATGCCATACTTTGGTGGGATGTCAGCCACCACCACATCCATGAGGATGGTCTTGTTGGGATATTGGACTAAGGAGACACACAAGTCTTTGATGAGGCCTAAACACTTGACTTGACTTGAGTCAAATGAGAATAAATCTTTGTAAGGTCGTGTAACATCAAGGTTTAGTCTCTCCATAACTTCTTTGGGCATAAGATTATGCGATGCTCCTGAGTCAAACATAGCGTTGTGCAAAACTTTGTCATGTATATGCAAACTGACATAAAAGGGTGGAATAGGTCCATATGTTGATTTTCCATTAACTTCTGGACCAAACAACAGTTCAGGGGTATCATCTAAAACATTTACATCATCCTTATTCTCTGGGATTTGAAGTGATCTTTGAATTTGTTGCCTATACACATCATGTTTGGAAATTTCTGAGAGGGGGATGAATATCTTAAGTTTTCCAATCTTTGCCTCTAAATTAAATGGCTTTCCCAATGGAGTCTTGGTGTTGATAATGGCAGTTTTTTCTTCTTCATTTGAATTATCAGCGATTTGCTCTTGTTTATCAGCGTTATGGGAATTGATTTCTTGTCGTTTTTCCGTTTTAAGAGGGCTTTTTGGAACGCTGTTCAAGTTCTCTTTCGAGGAGGGAGGTGGCAGAGGCTGATCAATAGAAGGCTGCATTTCTGTTATGTCCTCTACAGTCACTTGATGTGGGTTTGGGATAGTTGTATCAGCTGGTTCTGTTATAACAGCCTTGCCTTTAATCTTGTTGGGCTGTTTACCATCCTTTGGTTTGCTAGGTTCAGAAATATCAATGGTCCTAGTTCTCAGCTTATATTGTTTGTGGACCTCGTACACAGCAGTATCATAACCTTGTTTAAAATCAAAAGACACACCAGACTTAGTCTGAAATTGATTAAAGTCATGCTCATCTTGGTCTTCTTGGGATAGAAAAGTTTGATGCTCACCCTTTAGATCCATCAGATTCATGTGAGTGTCCTCTGTTTGCTCATTGGACATAGATGCTTCAACATAATTCTCATGAAAAGGGGGCCTCACATCATGGTCTGGACTAGACCTACCAGCGTTTGTGTTCTGCGTTTTCCTGAAATTTGGGTTCCTTATGGTATTGGACTGTTGTCCTTCCCATGATGATTTCCTCTCAACACTTTCTACTCTATCTCGCAGCCTTTGCATGCCACTGATAATAGCATCAAGCTTTTGATCTAAGGCTGAGGGTTCTTCCTTAAAGGTGGTTCTTCTTTCCATTCTAGCTCTGTTTCTTTTGGAAATTAGGTTGGCCTCTACGCTAACAACAACATTTGGCATGTCTGCAAGGGTTTGAGGGGCTCTTTCCTTTAACTGGTATGCCATGTCCAGGTCAAATCCATCAGGGAATTTGTACAAGGCAAGGTCAAGGGGAGGTCTTAAGTTCTGTGGTATTGCATTATAGACATTATTGAATCTTGCACAATACTCCAAAACAGTCTCTTGAGGGCCTCTTTTAATTGTATCATATTCAGCTAGTATGTGCAAGGGGTCTTTCTTTTTCTCCCATCTGTTGGTAAAGGATTGGTAAAGCTCATCCGGAGTAGTTATGGAATTTGCAGCAAGTGATCTGAACCAAGTTCTTACATCACCTGTCAAACTTTGAACAAAAATTTTCATTCTCACGCCATCATCATCTATTTCGTAGTTCTCAAAATAATCTTGCATCTTCTTGGTATGCTGAAGGGCTGTGCAAGAACCAGTACTATCAAAATATGTGATTTTAGTTTGGTAATCTTGAGGCAAAGCCCCAGGATTAGCAGGTAGTTGCAGGGGTGCATATCTAGCCATATTCACAGGGATAAGTGGAACAACAGGAACAACTGGAACAACAAGAACAACAGGAACAACAGTAGTTGTAGTGGTAGTGGTAGTATGTGCAGTGAATGAAGGTGTGGAAGGAGTGCTTTGAGTGGTGGATGATGAACCAGGGGAAGTAGGGGTTGAACGAAATAAAACTTTAACAGGGGTTGGAACACTGCTTGGGTGAACTGCTTCAGGACTATTATCAGCAAAGTCTTCTTGCTTCCTAAGAATTTTTGGGATTAAGTTGAGATTGTCAAAAGCAGCTGGAGGGTCTGGGTCGGGATTTGACCTAGTATAACGAGTTTTCCTCTTTGGAGCCAACTCCCGAATTTTGTTTTTGGTATTTTTCTGGGAATGTTTCTAGTTTTAGGAAGGAATTGATTAAATTTTTGAGACAAATGTTTAGAGCTTAAAAATAGAATGAAGATTGACTGAGGCATCTTTTATTTAATCCTGTAAATGCAAAGCAAGAACATTTTCAAAGGCTTCCTGGCTGACATTCAGATTTCATCTGTAGTTTTAAGAAATAGACAGCAATCGGAAAAATTGGTTCGAGTTCCCTAGTTGAGCTTTCCAACTTGATTAGTGAAATTATCTTATCTGAGGATGTTCCCCAGTGGAGTTTCCATTATGTTATCACTTAGGTTGTCCTTAAGCTCATGAAAGGATACGACCGAGGTAACCACAGACCAATCTTTAGATTGCAGGTCCTAGCCAACCTGCAACCAGAGTGGGCTCTCTCTTTCTGATTTAGCTTTGTTTATGAAGATTTTAGGCTAGTTATTGAGTTCAGGGGTTTTGTTTGTAATTTGGTGGGATGGATGATGTTTTCAAGTAGAGAGGCAAAGAATAGTGTAAAGGTTTCAAACTATTTGGCATGGAGTCAAGGAGTAGGACTGCTCGTGCGTTTTCTTGGTCACAAGAGAAACATGGAGCAAGATAGCTGTATATGAAACAACCATTCAAGGTAAATGGAGATGGGTTGAAGGCTAAGGAATGGGAGGCAACAAAGAATCTCTCAATCAGGTTAGCAGAGGGAAGATGAATGAACTCTGACTAGGAGCAACTAAGAATTCCTAGTTAACAGTCATTCATATGTGAAATAGGTCAAACATGAGCCATAAAGGAATTCATATTCATGACTAAATCAAGAGGAAAAAATTAAGAAACCACGAAAATTGAGCACAGAGTGCAGCTAAGCAAATTCTAAACCAATCCTTTGTTCTGTGACTTGAGCATATATGAAATGGAAATAACAGAGATAAGGAACACTTATTAATTCATACAGCGGCGCAAGAATTCCACATTCACTTCTTCAAACCATTAGACACAGAGCAGACAGTCATTCCTCCAAGCTTTTCAGCAGTCTTTGATTATAGAAAATATTCAGGTATACAGTGCGAGTCTCTCATGAGTACATTAACCAACCAACCCTTTAAACAATACAGAGGATGGTATAAATAGTGAAAATTATCCGAAACTATCTATTACAGCTGACCTAAACAGGTCTGATGGAACATCATTACTTTGGCCTAATCTTATCCAGAAATTAATGCAAGAAAATATTTGTTCTGGTGGCTTGGTGCAGTGCTTCTGTAATAACTGTGATTTGTCTTTTATCTCCACCACTAAGTCGGTTATGCTGTTGTTCGGCGGCATTAATGTGCACTAATCTCGACCAGATAAGCTTTTAAATGGCCATAACTGCTTCGCTGACTTTGATGGAGGTCTTTAATTTTCACCTGCTTTGATGTCGTTGAACTGATACTCTTTGCTGCTTCAATTTGGCCGTTTCTCTCTCTTGCTGCATTTTAAACTGTCAAATCACCCTTTTCGGTTCTTTCCAGGCAAAAAATGGCTCTGAAAATGCTTTTGTATTTATCCGGAATGACATTGACGCTGGCCGTTTCTGAATATGCATAAAAACTGAAGAAATTCTGTTACCTCTGTGAAATTTCGAGCCTGCTGGTACCTGAGCGATGAGAGGGCTTCCATTTTGGCCCTTTTTTCTTAGCGATGTGCGATTAGCGCGCATCAAAAACTGCCTCAGATTTTGATTCCGGGCTTCCTGAGCAACGATTTTTTCCTTTCGCGCCATTTTTGGGTGATGACGTCAGCATGACGTCAGCATGTGGGACCCAGTGCGGCGGGTGACGTGGTAGGATTACATCAGCAGGGTGACGTCAGCAGCATGGAGGGTGACGTGGCAGTACGATAGGGATAATGACTTGGCAGTACGGCAGCAGCGACGTGGCAAAGGACACGGTGGCAGAAGGCCGATGCAGGATGATGACGTGGTGCTAACGTAGGAGGGCGGAAGGCGGTATTTGGTTTTAGGTGCACCACCTTCTATGCACAGGCGGTTTGGGAGGAGGGGGCTCTGCCACAGCCGAGAGGTTGACGCGTGGTGGGAGTACGATGGGAAAACCGCCCATCTCCCGGACGCTAACCCTCGACATATCGGGCTATGAAAACACCCGCCGACCGTTGATCTTTGGCGCGGGCAGTCGGACGGCTGGCGGAACAAACAAGGTGGCGGAGGAATAAGGGACTAGGCCCGCGGCGAATATTTGAATTTTTATACAGCGCTACGGGGGGTTTAAAACTTAGGAAATGTGGGTTTTATGGATTTATGAGCGAGCGGGTTAAATATTTACATTTGAGACTTTGGAATAAGGGAAAAACATGGGTTTTGTAGGGCTAGGGTTAGGGGAAAAGGTTGTTAGTCTGACCAGATACCATACTAACTCTAGCTAGGACACGAATGGGCTAAAAACAGCCCCAGATGGACTGTTATTTCCCGGACTTAGGAAAATATGGCTATAATTCCGGGAAGGGGGTATTATTATTTTTTTTGGATTTTTTATATATTTTTACATATTAGGGGATAGGAAAATGATTTAGGGAGCTAAATGATAGAGTTAGAAGTTAATGTGAAAATGACAAGAAAGCACTAAGGTGAGGGACCTTAGGCTATTTGAAGGGGAACAGGACTCACAGAGTGAAACAACAGTGCTCCTAAGCAAAGAGGACCTTTACTTAGGCAAATATAATGGGAGATGATGAACTGAAGAGTTACCAAGGAGATCTTGAATTCTTCAGGGAAGTTAGTAAGTGATTTGGAGAAAGAGGAAGAAGGGGAGGTTAGAGATGTCCAGTTTGAGCTCTTCCAAATGGAAAACTGCCTCCAACTTGTGATATGAATAAATATGACACTTGACAACATGAAATGGATCACAAGCCATGATTCTGCAACCACACAGCTACCTACCCAGCCTACCTTCCTAACATTTTTTCTTCTTTTTGGGTGGGTGCACTTAGGCTTGTAGACCCTGATTATCCTTTTTGTTCTTTTGACTGCCCTCCTATCTAAATCTACACTTATTTCTGCCAAGGGCCCAGATTAAGCAGTTGGGCTCCTTTGATTCTCTACCTATCTACAAATCTACCAAGATTAAGCTGTTTGGACAGATAATGATTCTCAAAATTCTAAAACAAGAAATTGAAACCTAGGGAGGCCAATATTAAGCTGTTTGGCCTTCCCTTAACAGAAAACTCTTCAAAAATGGAATAACTCATCAAAATTGGAATACAGCAGTGGCACTTAGAGTAGCACACTTTCATGGCATCTTCTTTGGCCTCTTCTGGAAATATGGAACCTAGCAGCATGAAAGATGACATATTTGGCATGTAAAAATGTCAATCATGAAATATGAACACCTATTGCAACAGGAGGCTAATAGAAGCTTCGCTCTGTTGATCCAAATGAGCTCCTTTGTAGAGAATCTGCAAACACAAACAAGCACACAAATTAAATAGCACCTGAAAAGCCAATATAATAAAGCATACCTATCATGATGATGAAGGAATTCATGAAACAAATCACATAAGACAATTTTTTGAGAAAAATGAATCTGATTGTATTAATTTTAATCAAAGAAGAACTTTACAACATGTGCCTTGATGCTGTACAAGCTCCTCCCAGGGTCCAGCAAGAAGTCTCCTCTACTTTGACAAGTTTCACTCTCTTCCCAATGAAGCCAAAAAGGTATGTGATCTCTCCTCTCAAGCTTAACTAGGAAGTCTCAATTCCACCAGTATTTACCCTCAAAAATGTTCAGCTTCTAACCTCCCTAGCAACCAGCCCAATGCCTTAATTTATAGTGCAATGGAGGGAAGTTACTAGGTCCAGCGCCAAAGGGATAAAGCCCTCCTTCAAAGGGATAGCTCCTCTCATCAAGGGATTAGCTCCTTCTCTTTTGGGATGCATGAACCACCTAAGAGCGAACCATCCACGTCAAATTTCCTTCTAGAATCATCTAGAATTAACCCAAAGTGAGTTTTTAAGAATAAACTTGTGCCTTTTTGACTTTCATAGGGGTCCACACCCACTCCTTTAGAGATAGAGCGGGCAAGTCCGCAGGTAATATGAACAGGGGGTGCGGGACCGCAGGCAACAATGAGAGAAATTGCAGAACCAGAGCTTTAATTATTTTTAAGGTCTTTCTGTCATTTTCGAAGCTTGACATCAAGAGCTGAGGTTTGAGACTTGCTTAGGAGGACAATATGAATGATGATAGACCCATACTGACTGCAAATAGTCATGGTGACAATATTTTTTGTAACAGACTGCCCCCTAACGTGTGAAGTTTGTAGTAGATGAGGATCTCATTTATTATCTAGGAAGAGTGAAGTACTTTATCATTTCAAGGATCATCTTGTGGAGAGCCCGATTGGAACCTGTAAAAATAGTCAATGCAAAATATATATATGAGATCATATCATCGCTGAGGTAGGCATTCCCATACTCAGATCAAAACTGACTAGAAAACTAACTACTACTCTGATATAGGAATGATCTTGTAATACATCACAAGTATAGATATATGTAGACACAGTATGGACGCAGCCATCTGTTTATAAATAGTCCACTGTATAATGAATACAAAATTCCTCGCAGCTTGGATGGTGGAAACTAGATCCAGGGTCTTCATTTCTACTTCCCTAAATAATACGATTCTAACCATGTGAATGAATGTGTCGAAGTCGAAAATGGTAGAAACCACTTGATTACCAGTCAATGATGTAAACTGTTAACAAGTGTGAGAGAAACCACCAGTAATGTCAATGGCTCTCAAAGTACTCAGTACAATCCATGAGATGTGAATAGATGTGTTGATGTCGAACATGTCACGGAATCCTTTGATCGAAGGTCAACAATGCAACCTATCATCGAAGGCGAGAAACCTGCCATTGAGGCATGCAGATCCCAAGGTACTGATGATTTCTAGATCATCTTTCTAGATAATGAGTTGAAGTCGACAGAAAGCGATCCGTCATAGGCAAGCCCACAACACAAAATCATAGATCAAGTTTGAAGAAATTTAGTTGCAAGGACTGACTCAGGGATGGTCAAGATGGATGACAGATATTTTGCAGATGAATGGTTTATTTGCACTGACCTCTTGAACACATAACGACATAGGAGATGGTTTGGTGACAATTGACCCAAAGTTAATACCCAGAAATCGGCTGAAGAATTTCAATATGGTTTGATCAAACGTTAGGCAAAGGATTTCCCAACCCAGGTGAATAAAAGTGTCGTGTTCAAGAGTGGTTACAAAGTATGACAAACAAGCTCATTTTTCTCTCCTTTCCCCCACAATTTCTGGCAAGTACCTCTTTATTTTTGACAAGCTTGAGGAGGATAACATTTACTTGATTATAAGCTCATCCTTCAGATGAGTCCAACTTAGTTTAAATTTGAACCCTAAGAAGGAGTGGTCTATTCCTGTTTGTAATTGAACAGGTCCTTTACTATTAAATTTTAACGAGTCCAGTATAGGAGAAACTCGGCGTTTTTCAATTTTAGAGAGTCTGAAAAAACTTAAGAAGACTCCATGGTTGTCCTTTTACGTAAATTTGTGTCTCCCAAGCCCAAAAAAGTATAAAATAATACTTGAGAGAACCGCTTGATCATTATGACCAAGGAGTACTTTTCGTAATTAGTGCCTCTGATCCGAAAAGTAAAAAAGCAGTCAATGACACGTCGTTTTATAACCAATATTGAATTTGAAATGACAAAAATTCGGCAATCTTTTCGTGTTTTTACGGTCAGAAAAAGAGCTGTAAGTGGATCGTCTTTTTAGTTCCATTTTAATGAGTTTAAAAAGAAAAACTCGGTGATCTTTTCATGTTTTAGGAGTCAGAAAAGAGCTTAAAGGTGACTCCAATGTTTTTTCGTCGAAAATGACCGATTTCGCCTGAAAAATCCGTTATCCTGAACAAGAACTCAAACATTACTCATAACTATTTAAAATGGATAAAAACGCTTCAAAATTTACCTCTTTAAAGTGAAACATAAACAAATTAAAAACTCATTTATTCAAAAAACTTATAAAAAGGGCTTTTGTAAATTCATTTTTACCGTTTGAGTTTTAGGTGAGAAAATAGAGCTTTTGGTCAGAAACTTCCCGTGAAGATTGCGGAAAATCCGTCCGTTGGAATCAAACGCCATCTCCTCCAGGTAATCCACATCATCCTACTCTTTCATTTTATCCATTTCAAATTTGTTTTTATGATTTAATTTCATTTTTTAAGGGATTTTTAGGTTAGAAACCCATGCGCGGGGGTCCGCAGGCACAACACAGGTAACTTGCGGACCCCGACTTTTTCGTAAAGGGAAAAAAGTTAGGGGTCCGCACCTGCCATGAAGGCAAGGTACGGACCCACGCACTGTCTCTAATAGAGAGGGTGCGGTCCCCGCAGCAAGGGTTTTTAAACCTAAATTTCTCAAACTTCACCCAAAATCTTTTCCTTTAGACATTCTAATTCGCCTTTTTGTTGAATGTAGAGTATACATCATGCTCGATTGGCGAGAATGGGAGCATGAGGATGTAGATATTTCCGCAATAAATCATCAACCTTCGATTGATGCATTGAAGGCATGCGGCTTATACAAATTCTGGGCCATACTTGGCATGAGGGCTCAGGTGGACTTTTTGCAGTGGCTGGTAGATAGGTGGAGCATACAGGACCAGTGCTTCTTCATTGGTGATCACCAGCTCGAAATGGAGCCGGCAGAAATTTACTTTTTGACTAGTTTGCCTAAGAGAGGTGAACACTTGACTCTATTCAGGACTAGGCCAGGTGGCAAGTCTATCGATAGCCTTCGGCTAGAGTTCTGTAACAACAAGACTAGAGACAAAGGGATAGATATCAAAACCATATCCCTTCCTGAACTCAAGGTAATTGCGTTTACTGTTACCAGGCTCTACGGGAGCGCAGCACTACATGTAGCTACTGGATCCCAAATGCGGATGGTAGTTGACTACTTTCGAGGCACCATCTTCAACTGGTGCGATGCTGTGTTGGCTAATATAAAAGGCCAACTGACTAGAGCCAAGAATGGAAAACTAAAGACCTTTGGATATGGTGCTTTAGTCGTGAGCTTTGGTCTGGAGAGGGTTCTAATTTTGGTTCCACAACACCTCACTGTTGGAGCTGGACTTCCTCGAGAGCCCAAACTGATGTGATGGGTTGCAGTTATGGCCCGTCATCCTGAGGAGGGGGTGGAAGTCGTTCGATTCACTCCTGAGTATTTCCATTGGTTGGAAAACCAGGTTTTTGCTATTCAGGACTTTCCTTATGCTAGGGTAGATTTTCGTGGTGACCCAGACATGGCTTTTCCACCAGGAGAGGAATGGGATGACTCAGGTAAAATCATTTTCAACATTTTCCTAATTTAATTTTTTTTTGTTTTTATCTCGTCCCAAAATTGATAGTAAAAGTTTCAAATGCATATGTAGGTCCACGGCGACCAACCGCTCTCTAGCCCTATGAGAGGAAACAACTAGATGCAGCAGCACCAACCCCATAGGACGAATCAGCAGAGACCTTGGCCGAATTGGAGAGCCATCTAGAGCGTTTGACATGCGACATTCCGGAGACCGACATAGATGACATTCCTCTTAGACTACAACGCTATGTGATTGGGGTCCTAGTACCTTTCAGGAGGTTCCTTTGTAAGGTGGCCCATACAGTGGTTTCTTATCAAGATCATCACTAGTGATAGGATGATTGCCTGTTGTAGACACATATGACATTTTTTCCTTTTTGTACTATCATTTTTGCCGATCATAAGGTGTTTTTCAACCTATGATCGAAGACGATGTATATTTTGACACACTCCTATGTTATACTATATCACTATTACCAGCTTATCTTGCAAAACATATTATGGAATGTTTTTAAATTTACCTGTATGATTATTGCAAATGTCTACTTAACATTCGAGAAGAAATTGCATCTGCTAATGTATTTAAATATCTTGGAATATGCTGATATTCAATATAATCAAATTCACGTTCCAAGAGACGCACTCTCAAAAATAATCTCAATAACACTGGATTTATAATGGCATATACTCTATTAAGCTGTAATACAACGAGTTTAGAATCTAACCTCACTATCAAACTTCGAATCCCAAATGAAATAGATTCAGATAATAACTCAATCATTGCACTATACTAGGCAATATTGTTCATTGTTTGACCGAGGCTTACCCTATGCATAGATACCAACTCGTCAGAGGGCGAATAGATAACCCAAGCTGTGGAAGAAATGTTCCATGTATTACGACAAGCACCAATGTATATTTGGAGAGGCGTCGACATCTGCAATATCAAGAGTAAAACCAAGATAAGCAGGAATAATGATGAAAAACACTCTCTAAGCTAAGCACACCTTTTAATCTAAAACACACCAGCTAGAAAGAAAACTAACCTAACTAAAAATCTCCACACCCATTTTTAAGCATAATACCTCTTCAGGTAAAGACCATTTCTGGGTTTACCTAAAGAGACCCCATCAAAGTCTACCAATTCATAGGCCCTTTTTGCCAGCTTTCACTTGACAACATAAGGACCATGCCACATAGGTACGAATTTTCCAGCGCCTAATTTATGATTTGCTTGATCGTACAATAAGACTAGGTCTCCTTCCGAAAAATTTCGAGGGGTAACATTTCGATCATACTGAGCTTTAATACGTTTGGCATGAGTTTCGATTGCTAATGTAGCATCACGTTGATTCTCATCTAGCTAAGACAAGTATAACAAACATTTTTCCTCTTCAGAAGTGGCTGGAAGTAATTCGATGGCCATTTGCAATGACGGGATTTCGCATTGAATGGGTAACACAGCTTCCAGACCATAAACTAGTTGGAAAGGAGTGAAACCGGTTGACGTTTTTACTGAGGTTCGATATGCCCAAAGCGCTGAAAATAGCATGTTATGCCAATTCAACATATGAATCCCAATGATTCGTCGGATCATGATGACTAGAACTTTGTTGATGGCTTCAACTAGACCATTAGCCTATGGATAATATGGAGTTGAACTATCGTGATGCAAGCCAAGTTGGTCTGTAAGTTCAGTCATCATAATGTTTCGAAAATGACGCCCATGATCAGTGATAATCGCTTGTGGAACACCAAACCTAACAATTATATGATTGAACACGAAAATCGTAGCAGTTTTGCCATCTGCCTCAAATGTAGGCATTGCCTCGGCCCACTTGGTAAAATAATCTACCGCAAGGATGATATATGAATGCCCCCCGGCTGAGTGAGGGTTACATGTAATAAAATCGATACCACATTTCGCAAAAGGACCGACGGCAATTATAGGGTGGAGAGGAGCAGGTGGAGCGTGCATCTTTCGATCAAAAATTTGGCAGTTGTGGCATTTTTGGACCACGTTAATACAATCTTTAAACAAAGACGGCCAGAAATAGCTAGCGCGCAATATCTTTTGGGCTGTGGCAAAACCAGACATATGACCACCACACGCTCTAGAGTGACAGTCATTTAGAACCCTTTCAGCTTCCTCATGAGTTAAACAATGTCGAAAAATAGAGTCCGCACGACGACGATAAAGTGTATCTCCAATAATTTTGAATTGTTGGGACTGGAATCGTATTTTTCGACGTTCTGACCTTGAAATTTCTGGCCGAAAGGATTGGGTCTGGAGATAAATGATGATATCCCCATACCACGGATCTAAAGTGCTGATTAGAAACAAGGATTTGTCTGCAATGGGCTCTTCCACCACAGTTTTCGTGTCAGCACGCGGGAAGTCACACATTAACTCCGAAAAAACTAAAGATTTCTTCGACTTAGACTTTTCAAATTCCAAGTCGAACTCCTACAGGATCACAATCCATTTGGAGTACTTGCCCCCTTGCAATTGTTTGGTCAAAATATATATCATAGGGTTCCAATCAAAAATTACTGTAGTTTTACGCAGTAAAATGTAATGATGAAAACGTTGGACAACTTGAATAGCTGCCAATGCCAATTTCTCCACATGTGAGTTGGATTTAAAGTTCGACTAAGATAATATATCACATGTTAAGTACCGAATTCATCTTTCTGAACCAATACCATTTCGATGGTGGAATGGGAGGCGGCGAGATACAAGAAGTAGTCCTAGTTGTAGTTGGGAGGATGCAATAATGGCGCATGGGTCAACGCGTGTTTTAGTGCATCAAAAGATTTGTCAGCTATCTCATCCCAAAAGAATGGAGTATTCTGTTTCAACAACCGGGTAAAACCCTTTGTGATCTCAACGTAGTTAGGAATGAATCGATGTAAAAAGTTTGCTTTCCCCTGCAAACTTTGGAGTTGGCGAAGACTCGAAGGAGGAGGCAATTTTACAATAGCTTCAACCTTCGAGGGATCGACGCGAATGCCGGCTTTTGAAACAACAAACCCCAGTAACCGACCCGTTTCTATACAGAAAACACACTTGTGTGGATTCAACCTAATTCGATAATGCCTACACCTCATAAAGATTGCTCATAAATGGATGAGATGATCAGCTCGATGTAATGAATGAGCAAGTAAATCATTGAGATAGGGTTGCACAATGTGCTTGATGTCATGAAACACGTAAGACATGGCTCTTTGAAAAGTTTCCTCTGCGTTCTTGAGCCCGAAAGGTAATTTGCAATAAGCAAATGTCCCCCATGGACAAATGAAAGCCGTTTTTGGTTGATCAGTAGGTAGAATATTTATTTGATTGTATCCGGAAAAACCATCCATGAAGGAGAATATTTCACTGCGAACACAATCATCAATGATTTGATCGATATAGGGAGTTGGGTAATTGTCTTTTAGACAGGCTTGATTAATATCCCTATAATCGATACATATTCTTATTGTCCCTTGCTTTTTGTTAACAGGAACAATATTCGATACCCAATCCATTAACGGAATCGGATAAATGAAACTTGCTTTGAGTAATTTTTCAACTTCTGCTTTAATAGCAGTAGCTTTTCATGGGTGGATTTGATGCAAACGTTGCCGGACGGGTTTAGCATTTGGGTAAGTTTTGATTTCATGAACAACAATTGCAGGGTCAATTCCTGGCATTTCCTCATATGACCAGGCAAACACGTCACAAAATTCTTGAAATAGGGCCTTATATGTTTGAATTTCATCTTCCGTACAAGAGGCACCTATATGAATGTTCTCAATAATTCCAAGCTTAACCGAAATATCAATAGGAACAGTTCGAGAAATGTTTCCCAAATTTAAGTCAGAATCAGGATTTTTCATGGGATTTTGAGGTTCCTTGACATATTCAATCATAAAAATAGATGAAAAATCATTTTCAAAATGATCAATCTCGGGTAAAAACGAAGATCTATGATGAAGATCTTCCCATGGTAAATGATCGACACATAGGATTTCACGAATTTTCTCATCAGTGTGAACAAGTTTGGAAAACGTTGTTGAATCCGAGTTTGATGTTGAAAGTGATTCCTCATGGAGCACATTCATTAAGTCAATTTTGGTTGAAGATGGGTCAGAAAATGACTGCACGACCTGATACGCAATTTCATATGGATTTAAAGGCATAACATCACCAAATCAGTCTATCTTAGATTCGGTAGGTACGATCCAAGGATCATCATAAACAATGGTGTCTGACGAAATCATATGAATGGTTGCAGTAGAAGACGATGCGTTGATAGGAGGAAAATGAAAAGTTCCTAGTAAACCAGAATCTTTAACTAGTCCTACTCCAACATTCTTATACGGGATAGTTGTTTTACCAGCATGCTGAATACTTTTAGAAGAGGCTGGGTCGGATGAAAAGTAAGTCAGCTGGTCTATAGTTATGATCTTTCCATTATGAGGGAACTTTATAAGCCGAAAAACCGATGAAACGACAGCTGTAATAGCGTAAGACCAACTACGACCCAAGAGAAGGTTTTAATCTAGATGAGCATCAACCACCTCCACATCTAGATTAACAGTTTTGCCTTCAACCCCTATAGGTAAATCCTATAGAATGCCAAAAGGATGAAACCCACGGCCATCAAAGGCCTTTAGAATCGTCGGGGATTGATTTAGCGTAGGAGAACCAAGCGATATCCAACACTCTATTGACATAATACACGTTGAGGCTCCCTTATCAATCACAGTCCTATAACAAGGTCTGTTTTCGACTAACACTGGGATCTGGAAATCCATTTGATGAATTAAGTGTGGTGTACTATTTTCTAGATCGAAAATTATAAGGTTCGAGTCCTGAACTTCAACAGCTCCTATAGCCGATAATAGTAATTTACGTTGTGCTGGGCATGATTGCATCACCTCTAAAGCCGACATTGTTGAAGGTGAAATAGCCAAATCTTCAACAATGTTATAGTTCTGAGCCGCTCTCGCATATGGATTGAAAGCTGACTTTCGCAGTATACCCTTGGCGGGTGGTTTGATTACTAAGTCTGGGTTAGGTTTCTCGATCTATAGTAGATCGGAACTGGGAGTTGAAGTTGATGGATTCGAATGAGAAGATTCTGCTTCCTTACCATCAATAGGACTTTTACTTCCATAATCTTGCGATCAAGTCATAATCCTAACATGGGACATCATCATTATGGGTTCTTCGGAGGCATTTGAGGAAGAACCTATCATCTTACTATCTTGACTGGGAAAAGGATCCTTCAAAATAGTAGGCGTTTGAGAACCTTTGACAATTTTTGCAACCTCTGCATGATGAGGGCAGTCTCTTGTAAAATGCTCTTCATCACAAATGAGACAAGGATAACGAGGTTGGCATTTCTCATCAGTTGATTCCGCTTTTTCTGGTTTCTCTTTCGAATTTTTATCTATTTTATTTTTCTTCTTCCCTTTCTTCTTAACGCTGGATTTTGATTTGGCTGTAGATGACTCTACAACATGAATATCGGTGGAGATTTCCACAGAAGAATCTCCTATCGGGGAATCTGGAAAGGTTATGATAGGAGAATAATTCTTGGAAGACTTCTTCTTACTTTTTGTATTAACCATACCAATCATACCATCAGTGGCATGAGACCCTGAAGGAGCTGCAGTTATTTGATTTTGTTTAGGAAGGTCGGGGATTTTCTCGTGTAATGTACCTGACTGCGTATAAACTAAGTCAAGGTACTAAGCTTGAGAAATTACTTTCTCTTCAGTAACGACTCCTGCCTTAGCTACATCCTCAGTGATCTTCGGTAGTAAAGATTTTACAAACCATTCAGCTAAGATCTGATCCGGGATAAAAACTTTCACTAAATGCCGCCGACGTCTCCATTCATGAATGTGATCTAAAATGTAAGTGGACGTTGACTGTTTTAATGAAGTTAATAATTACGTGCCATTGTCATATCTGACTGGAAACTGAAAATGAGTTAAAAACGAAGTAGCTAACTGACTAAAGTTATAAAAAGTGGCTCACGGTAACTCAATGTACCACTTGGCCGCAAGACCAATTACAGTGCACTGGAAGAGCCTTAAACGGATTGAATCATCTGAAATGGAATTAGATGCACACTAGAGGTGATAAGTCATCACATGGTTCGACGGGTCCTCTCCTGATTTGCCTTCAAACTTAGGAATATCACTAGGCAACTTATTCGGCATTGGCGGCCAAATCGGAAGATAGTTAATTGGATCATTCATAAGGCATGACAAGTCAGGCAAGTCAAAAGTTACAATGAACGGTAACTGATGATTAGGGTCCCTGAAACCCTGGGTCATGAGACCAGCCCCAGGAGGAGGATATTCGGGATAACTAGGAATCGGAATTGCGTTTGGGATATTATATCCTCCCAAAAAACCAGGATTAACCAAACCATACTGGGGTTGTTGAGGTTGCTGATATGTATACCGAGGGTACGGTTGATACTGATAGACTGGCTACTGCACAGCACGACCGAATTGGTACTGTCCCTGGTATAGTTGATAAGTAAATTGAGGTTGACTTGTGACAGCCGTACTTGGACCATGTTGTCCTACAGGCATTTGAACCGAAGTCTGAATTGTGAATCCAGACTGAGGTAAAGATGTCTAAGGAGTTGATACAGGAATAGTAGAAACCGGAGCTGTCGATACTCCAAAAGTAGGTGGGGTAGATTGGATAGATGTTGCAGCAGTTGCAGCAGTCGTTTGAGGTGGAGTACGAGGCGTACTAGGCCCAGACTGAGAAACTACAGAAGGTGCAGAAGTTTGAATAGTAGACTGGACAAGTTGCTGGGGTGAACCAGAAACTAAGGGTTGTCCAGATTGAGATGACAACTACACATTTAGTTGCAAGATCTGTTGGGATTGAGATGGATCCCACACTAAGTTCATTCGGGGGTACGGATCCATAACATTTTGAGAATATTGAGGACCATAACCAGGTTGAGGGTAGGGTTGATAATTCAAAGGTACATTTCCAATTCCTTGGACAAATGATTGACCGAAAGGTGGTTGGTAACCTTGGGTTGGGTACTGACCTTGAGGTTGATAACCTTGAGGCACGTACTCATACTGGGGTTGACCTTGAGGAACGTACTGTCCTTGAGGTTGCCCCCCAGGCGGAAATTGGGTACCTTGAGGTTGCCCCCCAGGTGATAATTGAGGACTTTGAGGCTGCCCCCTAGGCAGTAACTGGCCACCTTGAGGTTGAGGATTATGAATACTACCTGACATCATAAGAATATCTTCTACGCTCAATGGTTTAGTACCATTATTACCAGTTAATAACCCTTGTTCGATAGGTTGAGGAGATGCTCCCGAAAAAGTACTAGTAAGTGACTGATACCCAAAGGGAACAGAAGGACCGCCATATATAAAGGTTTCTGGAGATTGATAAAACATGGACGACTGTCTTGACATATTTAATGGAGGATAATAACCCGTAGGTGTTGGGTGAAAAGGAATGCGAGGTGGTGAAAAACTTAGTCCCGGGGTTTCCAAAAAATTGGTCAACGAAAGATAGCAAGAGCTGCTCCTAGGTGGATTGTAAAAGATTGATTCACGCTCCCTAAGTTCTATAACAGGTTGATTTTCAGGGATAGGGATACCTTCTTCTTCCGGAGTAGCAAGTTCTTCAATGGCTATAAGTCCAGAAGGAAGATTTTGGGTAATTATTCTTTCTACCTTGGGTGAACTAGGACCACTAGAAGTTGGAGAGGTAAATCCCGATGTTGGAGTAGCAGCAAATTCAGTTTCAGGTTGAGATATTTCAGGTTCCTCACCTAAATCACTAGTAGATGAAAAACTACCAGTAACTTCGGAAACAGACACCGATTGTGGATTATAATCTGCTACTAGAGTTTGATAATCAGGATGTACCACTAAAGAAGATTCTCCTTCTTCAGGTGACCCAACTCTACTATCTCTAGGAGTTACAAGGGCTCGTAGCACTTCAGGCTGGCTCAGTGAAAACTCAGGAGGTTGGCCCCGAAGTCTACGGGACTTCCTCGGTAATTCAGCCACGATTAAATATTTTAACTACTTCACACGCAAACAAAGAAAAATCTCAATGAACACCACCTAAAGCCTCTGAAGAATCAAACAATTTTGAATCACACGCCTAAAGAATCTAGGAGATCAAACCACACACAAACAGTAACTTTCCGCACTGAAAACACTAGTTGGTGATGAAATCCAACATCGCAGAGTTCAATACAGAAATGGCGGTTGGAACAGTTACCCTGACAACCTACTTAATGAATAGACTGGCACAAGTTTCCCCACTAAACCGTCTCGAGTGAAGAGAACCCCCCAGAAAATCCAAGTGAGTCTAGCCGACATCTGCTCTAGGTACAGTGGGATCTTCCCTCCACCATCACCTTAGGAAAGAATCCTATAGAATATGGTCACTATGGTTACCAACGGAAACAAATATACCTGGGGGAACAGTCTATGATCCAATATGCACGCAAGGACAGAGTAACAAGCTCAATCCCCTTGAAGGCTCATTGACATAATCCAAGGTTTACAACAAGTGACCCCAGGCTCCTCGACAATGGTTAATCCGAGGTTTACCATTTTTAATACGTGAATATCTGGTGTCGTTCCCAATGAGGAAGGATTGATTCCCACACTGGTTTGGACATGATCTCGTGCTTCTCCTTTAAGAGGAGCTTTCCCTGAGCATAGATGTAACAATTGGATTTTATCTTCTACCGAAAGATACAGCTACTTGTTTGTTTTACTATCTTGGAGAGTTAATTACTCCCTACTCTAAGACACTAGCCTAAGCTATGTTGGTGCAATAGAGCCCTAGAAATAAAAAGATTACTAGATAGATTTTACTTTAAGTGTTATTTTTATTGGCTTTTCTTTAAGTCAAGAGGTGTGGAGATGAAACTTATGGTGTGAAGACTCGACTCGAAATCACTAAAAAATGCACTTAAGATGATAAGCAATCTTTTCCCTTCAATGAATTTCTAGCTAGGAGAGAGTTGAGAATGCAAATGCTTGTAAAAACAAATCTTTCTTAACAAACAAATCAAAAGAAGAGCTTTTTGTCTTTTCCAATACACTTGAAAATGAGACAACTAGTTATGCTCAGGAAAATTTCCCTTTTCTTTCAAACACTCAAATATTACAAAAACAAACTTTTTCAAAAGAGATTTTTTATTTTCCCAAAACACTCAAAACTATGGAAAAATCTAATCTTGAGATCTATAATTTCTAAGAACTATTTGAAGTAAAAGCTTACAAGATGTCTTTTTCAAGGATGTTTTACTTAGTTATAAGCAAACTAAGGACTAATTTGTCTAGAATCACAAAGCAGTCAAAAAACAACCAATTTTTGTTTTCTTTTCTAAAAATGAAATCCAAACTTTTAACACAAGCCTTTTCGAAGTTTCACAAAGAGAAAACACAAGATGGATTCCTCAACAAAAGCATATTTTGCAAATGGTTAGACTCATAAGAAGGCCAGTAAAAACCAAGGTGATCTGAGGCTTCTAAAGCTTCTAAGCTCTTGAGCTACTACAAGACGAAAATGAAAATCAAGCCTGACAACCAAACCTTCTAGGAATTTCACCTAAAACCCTAATGCCAATGGAATTAACCTAAGAAAAGTTCCTGACAAGTCACATGTAGGTTTGGGCAGAGGAAAAAAACACCTAAACAAATCCTAAGCTGACTAAAAGAGAAAATCTTAAGTTTTTTAAAATTTTGACAAGGTCCGCAGGCCCGCAGTTCACTTAGGTGTGGTACCGCTCTGTGTGAAAAGCAAAAGTGTGGACAGGTCCGCACTATGTTGCAAGCCGAGGGTGCGGTCCTCTCCCAAAAGTATGAAAAACAAAAAATAATCCAAGATCTACTAAACCTACCCAATTCCACACACAACAAGCCAAAAACATAAACAAAAAACATAGTTTCTTAGGTCAAATTAAAAGCAAGGAAAAAATCAAGTCCCCAGCGGAGTCGCCATTATGTCACATGGAATGAGTCGTTCTTGCAGACAAGATCGACCTCCCTAGTATCTAATGATATCTAGTGACAAGCACGCCAATCAAATCCTATCTTTCTCTAAATATGCAATTTATAAACAATGGCAAACAAGCGTTTTAGGCCTACCTTGGGTCCAATGCAAGTTTGTGGAAGCCTCACTCTGTTGATCCAAATGAGCTCCCTTGTAGAGAATCTGCAAACACAAACAGGCACACAAATTAAATAGCACCTGAAAAGCCAATATAATAAACCATACCTATCATGATGATCAAGGAATTCATGAAACAAATCACATAAGACAATTTGTTGAGAAAAATGAATCCGATTGTATTAATTTTAATCAAAGAAGAACTTTACAACCTGTGCCTTGATGCTATACAAGCTCCTCCCAGGGTCCAGTAAGAAGTCTCCTCTAGTTTGACAAGTTTCACTCTCTTCCCAATGAAGCCAAAAAGGTATGTGATCTCTCCTCTCAAGCTTAACTAGGAAGTCTCAATTCCACCAGCATTTACCCTAAAAAATGTTCATCTTCTAACCTCCCTAGCAACCAGCCCAATGCCTTAATTTATAGTGCAATGGAGGGAACTTACTAGGTCCACCTCTAAAGGGATAAAGCCCTCCTTCAAAGGCATAGCTCCTCTCATCAAGGGATTATCTCCTTCTCTTTTGGGATGCATGAACCACCTAAGAGCGAACCATCCACGTCAAAATTCCTTCTAGAATCATCTAGAATTAACCCAAAGTGAGTTTTTAAGAATAAACTTAAGCCTTTTTTACTTTCACAGGGGTCCACAGCCACTCCTTTAGAGACAGAGCGGGCAGGTCCGCAGGTAATATGAACAGGGGGTGCGGTACCACAGGCAACAGTGAGAGAAAGTGCGGAACCAGAGCTTTAATGATTTTTAAGGTCTTTCTCTCATTTTCAAAGCTTGACATGAAGAGCTGAGGTTTGAGACTTGCTTAGGAGGACAATATGAATGATGATAGACCCATACTCACTGCAAATAGTCATGGTGACAATATTTTGTGTAACAGCGAGGAAAAGTTTATTTGTTTGTTAATGTTCTTTGTTTTATAAAATATAGACGGAGCCTGAAGTTTTGTTAGGAAGCCTTCGAACTGCACATTGCTTTGCGAGTGCATAAGAAGATAAAAGCTGCTTCAGTCAATCTCCAGTCTAGTCTTATAAACTGAACATCTGACTTGCAAATTTCCCCAGTACATCGAAAAATTCTAGACTTTTGGATGATAAGTTTAGAATTCAGTAGGCTAAACAAGTTGATAATTTCCATTTGATTTTTGGGAATAATTCAAACACACTGGCTTCCAAAAGATACACTAGGGCCAATCCTGATCTTGATCCTCCTCCCGTGTATGAAAACCCAAATCTCATTCCAAGAATTCTCTGCCAAGAAAGTTCTGTGATTCCTGTGTTTAGATCTCGCTCATGCCTAGTTGTTTTTGAATATCTTGAAGATCTCCCATTTGATTAAAGCTTTGAGCTATCATTGTTTGAAACTAAGTCTGAAAGTATTGTTGCTTCTACTACTCTAAATCTGGAGTTTGTCAAAGATCTTGAAACAGAAAGAGAAAATCGATCAATTGGTGCTGATATTCTGAATCTTCAATCTTCAATTGTGGCTACCAATATTCCTGAGTTCTTAAAATCTGCATCTGCTACTCTTGGTCCATCTGCTGTGATGTCTGGTTTGGAAATTCCTACTAAGACTCCTTTTATTTGCACCATTCCCGTGCAGCCCACCATCTCTGATCAGAAATCTGCAGTGATTTCACCACCATCCACTGCTTCCCCACCTCAAACATCAAGAATTTCTTCACCCCCTTCGACACCCCATACACCAGTCGTTCCAACTCCTCCTACATCCCCAAGGCCAGTTGTAAATCCACCTCGAGCAATGGCTTCCAGATATGCACCTCTTGTTTTGCCACAGAACTTGGATGCCATGCCCACTGATTACCAAAGCAAAATTCCATTGTTTGATGGTACCACCCAAGGTATCACAGCTCAACAACATGTTGATAAGATGGTTGATTTCTTTGATCTTCATGAGATTGATGCAGAGATTGTAACTATGAGATTATTTGTGCAAACTTTGGGAGGCGAAGTACGAAAATGGTTCAGAGCATTGCCTTCTGCAACAATCAATTCATTGGAAGCACTTCAAAGACAATTTTTGGATCACTGGGAGGTAAAGAAAAATCCACTCCAAATCATTTTTGAGTATGAGAACATAAAGAGAAATGTTGGTGAAAGCGTCCAAGACTATTGTGTTAGATTCGACACTGTTTACAATGCCATTCCAGCTAACATCAAGCCACCTATGGGGCTGGCTTTGATCAAACTTCCTGATGGTTTTGACCCCAATATGGCATATCAACTGAGAGAAGGAGACCTGGCTACATTGGAGGATATGCAGAAAATTGCGGTGAGCGTTGAAGAAAATTTGTTAGCTAAGAGAGCTAGGATAAAGACTGAGAAAAAGGTGACTATAAAGGAAGAGCTTCCACTTCAGGTCAAGTGCTCCATAAGATTAAGAAGATGTTTGATAGATTAACCATTGATAAGCCTGGGACACAGGTCAGAAATCCAAATTTTCGTGGTCACCAGCAACCACAATTTAGAATTAAGCAACGGGAGCAAAGAGCTCAAGATCCATCAGCTCAGCAGCAAGTTAAGACACCCTTACAGCAGAATTTTATACATGGTCTGGAATCAGATGATGAAGAGAACATAATTGGAGAGGAGAATCATTTCTTTACACCTGATGATCTGCCAATTTATATCACTGAAGATGAGGAGTATTCAAAAAGTCCAGCAGTACAAAAAGATGAAGATTTTATATTGGCAAATGAAACAGTTCTGGAAGAATAATAAGATGAATATCAGAGAGGATACATGAATGCTTTGACAGCCCAGCAGCGACAATATTCACTTAGGAGTAGAGAAGTACCCATTAATCCAATTCAGAAAAGGAAGGAAGTGACACCACTAAAGAACGATCCTCCAAATGTAAAGAAAAAGTGAAAGGAGACAGCTGATCCTACCACCAGCAAAACACAATCAGCAAATGAAAACTCAACTCAGCCAAGTGCAACAAAAGAGAAGACTGAAAAGAAAGATACTCTAGTCAAAGAGGTAGCGAAAACTACAGCCTTTAGCTGAGAAAATGAAATTTCTAAGTTAAAAGTGTCAATACCTTTGACTGAATTAATGAAGAACAACAGTTATAAAGGTCAAGTGGCTAATATTTTGAATGTAGATCCTTTGTCTGATATGGTAAATGTGGAAGATGACCAACCTGAACTTATCTTTGGTCTGGAATTAGAAGGTCCATCTGAGGATAGTGATGTAGCTCCTTTTTACATCAGCCTTAGATTGCATGATTATGTTTTGCACAATGCCATGTTCGATTCAGGAGCGTCTCACAACCTAATGCCAAAGGCAATCATGGAAAAATTGGGTTTGGACATCACTAGAAAGTATCATGACCTTTATTCCTTTGATTCTGGTAGAGTAAGATGCATTGGTTTTATTAAAGATTTGGTTGTAAGTTTGGATGAGATTCCAATGAAAAATGTTCTTATGGATGTGGTTGTGGCCGAAATTCCTCCTAGATTTGGCATGCTTCTTTCCAGATCTTGGGGAGCAAATCTCAAAGGGACATTGCAGCTTGATTTCTCCTATGCTACTATTCCCATGTTTGGTCAGATGAGGAAATTATACCGAGAGAAAAAGATGAAGTACATGATCACTAGTAAGGAGAAACCTCTAAATCATCCAATCAATTATGTACATACTGATTTGGAATCTTTTGTTCTATATTCTGATAGTTTTAATGATGTAAATAGTCAATTAGTTGAAGTAGAAGATATTCTAGAGATCAATGAAAATTTCAAAGCTGTACTTCATCAGGAGAGGCAAAGACATGATAGTATTGCTAAATAATCAGCTTTCTGACAGCAGCAGAAAATGGATGGACAACAAGTAAAGGAAGAAGAGCAGGCAGAATTTCAACATTTGGAGGACGAAGCTGGTTTGTGGAGTATGAACCTTGATGGAGCAGTAAGTAGGGAAGGTGCTAGAATTGGTATATGGATACGTAGCCCTGTTTTATCACTAAATAAAGTCTTGAGTAATGTAATAGTTTGTTCATACAAGTTGGATATTGATTGTTCCAATAATGAAGTTGAATATGAGGCTTTAATTGTTGGTTTGAAAATCCTCAAAAAGTTAAATGCAAAAATAGTTTTAGTTTATGGTGACTCCAAATTAGTAATCAAGGAAGTCAAGGGTGAATATCAAGCAAAACATTCTCGTATGTGGGCTTACCATAATGAGGTATTAGATATTTTGAGGATGCTTCCAAATTATACTTTGACATGTGTTCCTCGTGTGCAAAATGTTATTGCAGATTCCCTTGCAACAACAGAAAGTAACTTGAAGATTCCGATGAATTCAAACAATAAGTTTGAAATTCATGTGAAACATCGCCTGGCTGTCCCTAATAATCAAAGATATTGGCAGGTGTTTCAGGATGATAAAGAAATTGAAGATTTTCTCCGAAATGAAGGTAAATATCAAGACACTTCTATAGATGGCAAGAAAGATAATGGTAAACCAGACTTAGAAGTAAATCAAATGGAAGTTTTGCAGCTGAAGGGAAATTTCATTTCCAAGGGTCTAATACCTTTAGAGGAGTTGTTTGATCAAGATGATGTAGCCCGGAAACCGAGCTTTGTGCGAACCGAGAAAGGAGTTGAGGATGTGAACACTGGAAAAGCCAAAAATCCAAAAATGGTGAAGTTATCAAAGGAATTACCTCCATAGGTAAAGGCAAAATACATTAGTTTATTATCTTCATTTACTAATGTATTTGCATGGGACTATTCAGATTTGAAGGAGTACAATAAAAGTATAATTCAGCATGTCATTCCAATCAAGCCAAACCAAAGCCATTTCGCCAAAAGTTAAGAAGGATAAATCCAAAGTTGTTGCCCTCAATAGAGAAGGAAGTGAATTGATTGTACAAAGCTGGTATAATCGTTCTCATAAGATTTTCAAATTGGTTTTCTAATTTGGTGCCCGTGCGCAAGAAAATAGGTGAGATTCGATTATGTATTGATTTCAGAAATCTGAATAAGGTGTCTTTAAAAGATAACTATCCATTGCCCAAGATGGATCACATACTTCAAAGAATAGCTGGAGCATCCCACAAGTCACTACTCTATGGGTATTCCAGTTATAACCAAATTCTGGTCCATGAGGATGACAGAGACAAAACAACATTCACCACTCCATGGCGAATTTTCCATTATGCCAAGATGTCATTCGGATTAAAGAATGCCGGTGAAAATTTTCAACGGGCTATGGATATCGCATTTGCAAATGAGAAAAATGTATTTTTAGTTGTTTATCTTGATGATTTGACAATTATTTCTAATTCAGATGAAGAACACCTTTATCATTTGAAGATTGTATTTCAGCAGTGTAGAAAGTATGGCATATCTCTCAATCCAAAGAAGAGCTTTTTTGCCATGGATGAAGGCAAGCTTCTCGGTCATATCATATCCAAGGAGGGCATCTGCATTGATCCAGCTCAAGTGGAAGCCATTCAGAAGATTGATTTTCCACAAAGTAGAAAGGAGATCCAAGCATTCAATGGTAAGATGAATTTTTTATGTCGTTTTGTGCCAAATCTTGCAGAGCATTTGAGGGAAATCACAAACATGTTAAAGAAAGATAGTGTAGTGAAGTGGACCAAGGAAGCCATCAAGTCTTTTAATTTGGTAAAGTTGGCCCTTTCTTCAGCTCCAATTTTGATCAGCCTGGATTATTCCCAAGATTTTATTTTGTTTTCATTTGCTTCGGATCATACTATGGCAGCGGTCTTAATGCAAAAAAGAGACCAGCTTGAGAAACCAATTGCTTTTTTCAGCAGAACAATAAGAGTTGTAGCCTTAAAGTACAATATTATTGAGAAGCAAGTTATTGCCTTGGTAAAAGCATTGAAATATTTTCGAGTCTAGATTTTGCATTCGCATATCCTTGCTTATGTCCCTCACACTGTCATTAAAGATGTCTTAGTGCAAACAGATTTAGACAGGAGATGAGGAAAATGGATCGCAGCTTTGTTAGAATATGATGTGGATATCAAACCAACAAAGGTCATCAAGGGGCACGGGATGAAAAAACTGATGGCGGAGTCTAATTTGCATGCCTTGGACATAAACTTAATTGCTGCTATGTCCGAAGAAGATGAGGACAGCTCACCTGTTCAGGTATCAGAAATTTTTATCCATTCCCCTTGGTATTCTGATATTGTATATGTGCTCCAAAATCTTTCATTGCCATTGGGGATGGCTAGAAATAAAAGTAGGACTCTAAAATTAAAGGCTGCCAAATTTTGTATTATGAATAATGCACTCTATTAGAAGGATCCCAGCGGTGACTTGTTGAATGGTTTGGTTGAAGATGAAGCAAAACAGGTCATGGATGATTTTCACAAAGGAGATTGTGGAGGTCATCTATTTTGGAAGACAAAAACCATTGAAATTTTGAGAGAGGGATATTATTAGCCAACCATCTTTGCTGATGTGTATAAAGCTATTACAAGTTACCATGAATGTCAAATTTTTCAGGGAAGGAGAAAATTACAGCCACTACCTCTCAAACCGGTTGAAGTAAGTTCTCCATTTCAGCAGTGGGGTTTAGATTTCATTGGCGAGATCCATCCTACTTCCTCAGCTTAGCATAAATGGATCTTGACAGTGACGGACTACTTTACAAAATGGATTGAGGCAATCCCCACTCGGTAGGCCACTGATATGGTAATAATTCAGTTTCTTGAAAACAATATTTTGTCACATTTTGGTTGTCCCAACAAGCTGATTATAGATAATGCAGTAGCTTTTAAATCTAAAAGAATGATTGATTTTTGAAATAAATATCAAATTACCTTGGGTCATTCAATTGCATACTATCCACAAGGTAATGGATTGGAAGAATCTTCAAATAAATCATTGGTTAACATCATCAAAAAGTTGTTGGAAACAAACAAAAAGAGCAAGCATAAAAATCTTGTAAATGCACTTTGGGCAGATAGAGTAACTCAGAAGAAATCAATTGGCATGTCTCCATTTCAACTATTATATGGTGTCGACACGGTGTTCCCGACATCTCTCACAGTCCCGGTGGTAAAACTTCTGTAGGAAGCTGAGAGCGAAGAGGATCATTTTTAGCGAAGGATAAACCAAATGATCCATTTACAGCAGATGAGAGAGGAGGATTTCCAGAATACCTTCAAGCCGCAAGAGAGAATTAAGAAAATCAATGATCGGAAGGCAAAGTCTGATAAGTTTCAGATTGAAGACATAGTGCTGAAATGGGATGCTTGAAACGAAGACAAGGGCAAGAATGGAAAGTTCGAGAATCTATGGAAGGGACCTTTCAGAATTGCTGCATATCAGGGTCAAAATGCTTTCCTGCTGAAAGAAATAAATGGAGAATATTGTCTAGGTGGGCCAATCAATGGTCGGCTACTCAAATGGTACTATCTTTGAAATGTTTTCTGCTGTCATATGTATCATTGTACATACCATTTTATTTCCTTTATTGCAAGTGTGTACAATCATCTTTCTTTCAATTTGGGGCCTGAAGTGAAGGCTAAAAACTGAAGGTTTGATTTCAGTTTTGGTTTGAATTGTTTTGAGTCAGTTTTCAGTTGATTTCATTCTTGAAATTGAGTCAGTTTTGAGTCGGATTTCAGTCCTGAAATTGAGTCAAGATGTTGGTTTTGGTTTGTCAAAGTTATTGACTCCATAGCCCAATGGAATAAGGCACTTTCTACTTTCCAGAGATCTATAGTTCTTGGCACCTCCAGGGAGCTACCATCCCCATTGGAGCCAATTTTAGTGTCGGTGTCTTCATCCCTCCATCAGTGATCAAAATTCTCTTGTCGCATTGCATTCTAGGTGTCTCATTCGATCAGCTGCATTCCATTAGGATCATGGATCATCTGATGGCAGTGGCATATTATTAAATTTTCCCTCATGGTCTTTACATGCTGGCTTATTTTCATAAATTTAGGTCATTTATAGTCATTTTCTGCCATTATATTTGCAAAAGTCATTTCTAGGGTTTTAAGTCTCATTAGGTCTAGGGTTTTGTCAATAAAGCCTTACAAAGCTAAATAATGGTCAGCAGACACATGAGGAAGTCAAATAAAGTCTCAGCAACAAAAATTTCAATAATCACATGCTGAGTGATTGATTTTTCCTCAAAACCTTGTTTTGAGGAAAAACAAAGTTTTTTATGTTTTATGTACAAAATTTCATGTAGTTTCATTTTTCCTATATGTAATAATTTTGAGATGCAGCCCTGGTCACCTTGCCAAGCTCCTGCACTCTAGCTCCTACAAAAGAGTCAAAATTTCAAAGCATTTAGTCCATCAAAGGCAAAAAGCAAGTCAAACTGCCAAAACAGAGTTTTAAAAAACAAGTGAAATCCAAACATTACAAAGTGGGTTTTTATAAGTGAAAAATTAAAATCATTTGTATATAAAGTCTTTTCCATGTCCAAGAGCTCCTTTGTGTCCAAAGAGTGAATGAGAACAAGTGCTAAATCGTGTTTTCGAGCCTAAGGAGAAAATTTTCAACCAAACTATGAAAATTTTGAGGCACGCCGCACCTGGCCAGTGCGGCGCATGTAGCACAGGATTTACACTGCAATTCTAACTAGCGTGATGCACCAAAGAGGTGCGGCACACCTGCCTCCAAAGCCCGAACTCATTCAAATCACCTCCTCCAAGCTCCAAACTTGCAAATTCCTCATTCCACAACTAAGTTAACACCTCCATATTGCCAATGTAAGGGTTTTCATCAGTGTTTATGGTGTTTCAATAGGAGAAAAATTAAACCCTAGTTCCTTGCATAGTTGTATTGAGAAAACTGCCTCGGGTTTGCAAAATTATAGTCTTACGCTATCCTATTCACCCCTACCATTTTCACATCCCCTCACTACAATTTCATTCACCTCTTTTCTCCTTCCTGCTTTCATTCACACTTACCTATTACCTTATCCCCAAAACTGAAAACCCTAATCCCTAATCCCACTACTCCCAAACCCTAATTAACATTCCTAAACCCTAACCCTTATCCCCCAAACCCTGCAATTCCCAAAAAACCTACAAGTAGCATCCCAACCCCTCATTCCCTGTCCCCCATCATCAAATCCCTGTTATTTAGCAGCAAATACCTATTGCCTCTATAAAATCTCTTCATACTCATCTAAGAAACATCAAACATTGGCAAACATGGAGTCAAAGTCATCTTATGACAGAAATGAGGAAATAGTAAGTGACTCCTCCAAAGAAATTCATGCATCAAGGAGACCTCGAAAGAGTGAAAAACATATTGGGGAGGAGCCCACTACACTTACTGTGCTGTTGGCTTGCCCTCTTGCTGTAACATGCTTTCAAAATCAATCTTTCTATGAATTTTGTGAGATGGTGGAAAGAGTCAAATACCATCATGAGCTTGCTAGACTTTTTGTGCTCCATCTTCACAATGGCCAGGTCAATTTGGCAGGTGTGACATTCACTTTGACACCTGAGACTATAGCTGAAGCAACAGGAATTCCGAATGTGGGTGAGCAGTGGAAAAAGGGACAATTGGTGGAAAGAGATCATTATGAGCCTTATATCAAGGCTGGTTTTCAGAGGCATATCAGTAGGGTCTTCCCTTTCAAGTACCTACAGGACACATATGCTCCCCTTATGAAACTTGTAATCAAATTTTTCAGCTGTGAAGGCAGATTTTCTCGCCTATACACCTATCATATCACATTTTTGATGAATTTTACTAGGGTGAGGATGATGAACATCCCCTATTTCATAAGAAGTATAATAGCATCAGCAGTATGATGAACCTCCTCATCAGCAGTATAATAGCATCTATCACTTTGTATTAATCAAGATTGTGGTTTTGCTTCAGCTTAGTTTATTGAATGTTTCAAGGGAGGATTTCATTTCACATGAGGTCTTGATAGGCTCTCAAGTACCCCCACCAGTTCTTCATGAAGTAGGAGAGCCTTCACATCAACAAGATGTGCATGAGACTCAAACCACCAGTGTGTCAGTGTATGTCACTTACCAAAAGGGCACAAGGAGATTGTTTACAGCAACAAAACGAGTACTATCTCCACCCGGGGTGGAAGGGGTCTCGTTTCCTTCAACAACAAAGCAGATACAGGACAAGGGTAAGCAGCCATTGCATGATGAGGGGCCTTCAGAAGGTCAAGAGAGAGATTTCATTCTCATTCAGGATGATGACACTGATTTGGGCTCCTAAATCTGAAAGCTCAAGGAGATCATTCAGGAACAGAAAGCTGAAATTCATGACTTGTCTCTCAACCTAGAAAGTGCCAAGTGGATAATCAACTATCTTGAGCAGAGGAACAAACAGTTAGAAGATCAGCAAACTATCATGGAGCTCCAAAACATAAGAGAACACTGGCAAGCTGCCAAGAGGAAGAAAATCAAGTTGACACCACTTGAACAAGAAATTGAAGTTGATCATGAATCTTGGCTTGAGAGGGAAAATATGCACTTGGAAAAGATTCTAGAGAAAGCCAACAAAGAGAGAAATATGTTGAGGCACATGGTCTATCACTATTTGGCGAGAAACAAAGTTTGCAAAGCGAGAATTAGGACTTTGAAGGCCAAGTTGAGGAAAGCTTTGAGGAAGAGAAAAGAGCAAGACAAGCTCAAGATTTTGGCTAAGGCTTCCTTAGCCCAACATGGCACTTGATGCAGGACACTCTGCCCAAATTTCAAGAAATTTGGGATACCTTTTGTCAATTTTGAATTTTTGGAGCAAAACACAGGTTTTTCTGCCTGTTGTGCCTCGCCACCTGGTGCACGCTTTTGCTAGGGACCTCCTTTGGAGGAAAACTCAACATTTCTGGATTCCTCATGTAAAAATATGAATTCCCAAAAATGTCCAAGAAATTTTGTCAAGTTTTGAGATTCCAAAAGGGTCAAAAACACCTAAAAAATGCCCTTTCTGCCCCTTTTTAGCGACACAAGAAGTAGTGTTGGGAGAAATCACGTTTGGAGGGGAAAATGGACACCAAATTCAGAAATTCCACCTGTTATCGAAAGTAGACAGATAGAAGTTTCTAAAAAGCCCACTTGGAGAAAATTTGGTGGATGGGAAGGCCTCCAAAATCAGCTGCAAAAGGGTGCGGTGCACAGGGACAGAGGCACGGCGCACAGGATGGAAAATTGACTTTTTTGCCACAAAACTCTGTTTTTTCGCCCAGTTTTTTCTCAGTTTGACTTTTCTCTCTCTCATAGTCAATCCCATGATGTAATTTGATGTAAATTGATGGAATTTGATGTAAATATTCTAAAATTTCACCCATGGAGGTAGATACATCATGAAAAGGTAGTTTGAAACTGAATGAATCAGTTTCCTAGGTTTTAGAGGCAAGCTGTTCCACTGCCTCCTTTTCAGTTCTTAGTTTATATCTTGTTGAAACAACTCCTAAACTCATGAACTCGACCCCTAAAGCCTAGCATGAGTTATTTTTTGCCTATATCTAGTAGTTTTTTAGTCATTTGTAAAGGTTGGACTTTTGTGAAAGCCTTGAGCAGCATTGTACATTCATCTCTGCAGTTTGGCAAAGGAATAGACCAGGGTTTGCAGCATTTTGTGGGATTCTTGTGGCAAGTTGATTTGGTATTGTTTTTTCTTCTGTAATTCAAGTTTTACATGTGTTTATGTATGCCATTATCTCTCTCTTTCAACTGAACTAAATGAATCATGGATAAAGGTAGAAATCATTGAAATTGCAGTGCTCTACCTAGGGCTTGTTTATTTATTTATGTTTTCAATTGTTTGAAGAGGATCCCTGAGACTTTCATGCCCTATCCAACTCCTCATCAGTCTTAAGACTCTCCATATCACTTATTTCATAGTGCTAAACCATTTTCCTACCTTGCCCCACAGAAATCTCTACAAGACTATGTCCATTCCCCAGACCCAAATCTGCCTTTCACATCTGAGCCAACAAAACCAAAATTCAATTCAATCAAACCCTTATGAGAATATACCTAGCCTAAAATTAGTTTTTTATATCAGTCATCTCAAGCTTTTTTGGCCATATTTTCCTGAGATTGACAAGGAGAGAGCCCTCTCCTGACCTGGTAGGGCTAGCTACCAGGTTAAGCATGGTTTGATTTTACCCTAGATCCTGCCTTTCTCAGCCTGAGGTAGATTTAGGCCCTAACAAGACCCCTCTACAAAATCGATTGCTCTTCCTACAGCCACGATAAACTTTGTGCAGTCTACACAAAAAATCAGTGGTAAGAACAAGAAGAATAAGAAAAATACCGCTCCTTCTGAAGAGCAGTCATCAAAGCAGTACAATGCAAAGGAGAAGGCTATTGTGCCCTTTAATGATGGAAACGAAAAACCGGCCAAATTCCCTTGCAAAATCTGTGTGGAAGACCACATGACATATCATTGTCCATGTCTTTAGGAATTTATAGATTTCACTACTAAAAAGGACACTTGCAAGACCCCTACTGTCCTAAACAATCCTTTCCCTTCTTAGGAACATCAACACCTTATTGCAAACCAACCCCCACCCCTGCAATGGGGCAACGACAGTTCCCATCATCCTTCAGCTCGTGAAGGACCATCTACTATTTACACCTTTGGAACGGTAGATCTTCAAACCAGAGCCAAATCTTATGGAGCTCTAGTCGGAAATACTAAGGAAACCTCCTCGAGTCAAAACCCACCGCTACCTAATGATATTCGTATCGAAATGATAGTTTTTGATCTTGTGATTCACACCCCAAAACGGGCACTTCATCACACAATGCAAAATAGATATGCACGTGCTACCCAGAACTATAGTATTGTAGAAGATTTTTGGTGTAAGCACCATGAGCTATGTTGGTGGTTGAAGTATTACAAACCTATCCAACACAAAGGAAATATATTATTTTAGAAATTGGTGGCATTGACCCTTACGATTCCATGCTTGCAATTTTTGACATGGACAAATGTAAACCTCCCCTTTCACACCAACTTGCATTTGAGGTGCAAATATTTTCTAAAGGGCACGGAGTACATATAACTATCATGAATGAAGGTGCTTATACATGTGTCATGTCAACTTAATGTTGGCTTGCTTTGGGTTCTCATACACTATCACCATCGTCGAATTCCTTTAAAGCTTTCGATGGCCACACTTTCATCCCAAAAGGTTACCCAGCTAGCTAACCCATCACTTTGAGTGGGAAAATGGTAACAATGGACATTGAAGTCATAGATAGAAATCTCGACTATAATCTATTATTGGGTCGCAGTTGGACTTATACCCTGACTGCCATTATGTCTACTATCTTTCACATCATCTTATTCCCATTAGATGGAAATATTGTCACAATGGACGAGTTGTCCTTTTGGAACCCTGATTATTCCCCATTACCTAATGGCTCTCTACCCTTAGTCGGTGGTGTACCTGACTCTTACGTCAGTATCAGTATCGGTCTATTGAAGGTCTCTTCCCTGATGGGTTGTTTCCCTCTTCCACTACCTACTGTTCCATACACGGTCTCTATGGTTTCATATATTCCTCATGAACCGACCGATACTTGGATCCTCCTGGCCCCTTCAGACATTGAAACTTATGGAGAACAAATGCCATTGTCACCAGCTGAATTGGTTTACCAAGCCATTCAATCCGCTTCCAAATATCGAGTCACTTTGGTCACGGCCAATGGTACCACCTCCCCTCCGATAACTACTCATTCTTTCAATCTCCTCAATCAAGTCCTACCTTCAAACAAAGCTATTAGAGAGATCATGAGTTTAGAAGAGAAACCTTGGGAGGACTCTCACCATCATGTTTCAATATCTAATTCAAACACATTTTTTCTTCAAATCATTTCATTTGATGCACTAGAAATCATTTCCTCACCTTATACAACTATCCAAACTTTTGACTTGGAGGGAAACATGGGTAACCTTTCAAAGAAATTGCCCATCGATATTTTTGCCAAGTCAAGCCTTGTGGAAAACATCCAGGTTCGAGCAGATTGCACTCCTGAGGAAATTGCAAGCTTCACCTATCTTTTAAAGGAATTCCATGATGTATTCGCTTGGTCTTACGAGGAAATTCCTAGCATATATATCTCTATTATTGAGAATGAGATCAACATATATGGCAATGCCAAGCCTCTCTGCCAAAGGCTTCAACCAGTCGAAGCCTGCAAAATGGCAGCCATCAATATAGAGGTGGAAAATTATTACGTGTTGGCTTCATCTACTCGTTCCCTTAACGAAGTGGGTTTCCAATCTAGTTCCTGTCGATAAGAAACAAGGTACCATCTGTGTATGTGTCAACTATCGTGACTTGAATGCCGCGTGTCCGAAGGATAATTATCTAGCATCGTTCATCGACCAAATCATCGATGACTACACCGGTTGTGAATCCTTCTCATTCATGGATGGTTTCTCAAGTTACAACCAGATTGCAGCAAAACTGGTAGACCAACACAAAACTGCCTTCATTTTCCCTTGGGGAATATTTTCCTATCAAAAAATCCCATTCGGTTTAAAGAATGATAGAGAAACATTTCAAAGGGCCATGGATTATGAATTTCCCAATATCATACATATCGTTCAAGCTTACTTGGATGACCTTCTAGCCCATTCTAAGAAGAGATCACAACACCTAGATCATTTACGAGCAATTTTTCTTAGGTGTCGGTTCCATAACATACATATGAATCTGCATAAATGTGTTTTCTTTGTTGAGTCTGGATGCATAATTGGTTTTATTGTCTCCAAATACGATATTAGGTTTGATCCCAATAAGGTAAAGGAAATTACTCAATTGCTCAAACCACAATTCATTTTGCAGCTCCAATGTTTGTAGGGGAAAGCTAACTTCTTATGATGGTTCATCATAAATTATGCTGAGTTAACAAAAGGATTTATCCACCTACTTAAGAAGGGAGTGCTGTACATGTGGGATGGTCAAGCTCAAGGATCATTTGATGCCTTGAAAAATGTGCTTATATCAGCCCCACTACTTAGCACTCCCAACTATGGGCGCAAATTTCTACTCTACCTGACAACCTTGCCATCCTGTCTAGGAATGGTCTTGGTTCAAACTCATGATGATCTAAGTGAGCATGTGATATATTATCTCTCGAAAGTCCTGGCTGGGCTTGAACTCAGATATTCACATGTGGATAAGATGTCCTTGGTAGTTATCTTTCCAACCACTTCCGACATTACATATTGTTGCGACAGACTACTGTCATCGCCTTGGAGAATCCCAAGAGACACGTTTTGTCTCGTCAAGTCATTGGAGGAAAATATTGAAAATGGATAGTTATTGTCCAACAATTTGATTTGCTTTTCACTGCTTCCAAGGCAAAAAATTCCTTAGTATTTGCCGAACTTTTGTCATATATTCCCATTTTTGATCCTAATGAGATAGCCCATGATTCTCTTCGGGATGAATTTTTCTATATTATCGACTCTACTGACCCTTGGTATGGTAACATTCTTGTCTACCTCCAAGTGCTACATTTTTGAGGTGATCGTCATCGCATCCGCCACCAAGCACGACACTATTGAGTGCTAAACAATACTTTATATGGTTGTGGCACTGATATAGTTCTTCGACGTTTCCTAACCCATGAAGAGGTGGAACACGTTTTAAATGACTACCATGCTGGGGCATGTGGCGGTCATCTTTCTAGCATATCTATTGTTCAGTAAATCTTGTGCACAATATACTACTGGCCAACCTTGTTCGAACATTGTATCAAGGCTATTCGGCAATGCCATGCTTGTCAAGTGTTTACAAAGAAAATGCGTGCTACTCTGGCCCTACTATATCTGGTTATCTCTGTTGGCCCCTTTGCCAAATGGGGGATTGACTTTGTCACTTGCAACCCCACTTCCTCTCTTGGACACAACTACATTATTGTAGTTGTTGACTATTTCACGAAATGGCCCAAAGCCCTTCCCACTTTCCGAGTTGATGGAGAAATGGTTGCACTATTCCTATTCAATCAGGTCATCTATTGCTTTGGTGTGCCCCATACAATCGTGCAGACCGCATATTAGATTCCTTCCTTACAAATAGATGTTTTACAAATAGTTTTAGTTTTACCCATCGAGTGTCAGATTCCTTCCTTACAAATCAATGTTGAAATCTTGCCCTACACCATTGGTGAAGAAGAGCACCTGCTATACCTAAATCAACTAGATGAAGCCCATTGAGATGCCAAATTGGCACTCGAAGCCCACAAGCGTTGGGTAAAGCCCAATATGATAGAAATGTCAAGTCTCATTCTTACCAAGAGGGGGATCGTGTTTTACTCTACAATAAAAAACATGACCTCTTGGGGGTACGAATGCTTCAACCCTTATGGCTGGGTCCATATGTTTTCACGAAAGCCCTCTCAAAATGGGCATATGAACTTCAGGACTGGGAAGGAGTCCCGATCGCTGAGCCCCGAAACGGGCTCTCTGTGAAAAAGTATTATGTCTAGTACTGCACTATGCATGTGCTTTGTAATTTTATGTATTTATAAGCTTTGCTTCTTTTTTATGTGACTAGATTGTTTGGTATTTTTTGGGTAGTTGTCTCATACATATTTCTCATTGTGTAGATGTCTTCATTACCATTAGCATATGTAGGATACGTGGATAGTGTCAGTCATCACACACAACACATTGCATCAGTTGCTTGGGTCATTTACACACCTAAGTCAGAACTGTTTTGTTCCGGGGGAGTCTTTCTCGGTACTACCACCAACAATATTGTTGAGTACATGTCTGTAATTTCACTTCTCACTAAAGAGTCATCAAGGGACATCTCCAATCTAATGGTCAAGTTAGACTCTCAGCTTATTGTTATGCAATTGAAAAATCATTATCACATTCGCAATCTAAAATTTTTGCGTCATTATTTAAGGGTACGACTCTTGGAACATCAATTTGAGTTTATTACATATGAAAACATTCCTCGAGAATTTAATAGAGTTTTTGATTCATTGGAAAGCTATGTGTTAGATTGGCATCTATCTCATTTTTTATAGATCCATGTATCAAAAGTAAAAATTTACATAGTTAAAATTTTACCAAAACACTTAAAAAACATTTACATCATCAAATACCAAAATAGCTATATTTATATATATGTATCGAATCCAATTTTTTACATAAGAAAATTTCCCAAAACTTGGGTGTTTTAAGTAAAAAATGGCTACTAAGCCTAGCTATAAACACCCTATAGCTATACCATGCACCTGCTAAGAGAGCCTACTACTCATGAAAAGAGAATACTGCTCTAGCTATCCTCCGAAGAGGAACCACAAACCACTTAGGCACACTAATTGTGTGTCACTGCATGTGAGTGGGAATGTCCCACATAGGAAGGGGGGGCACACTCATGCTCAAGCCCTCTCGGTTCCTTAGAACCTCATGAATACTCTTAGCATCACCTCCACCTTCGAGTATTTGGCCTCCTCGACTCACTTGGAGAGGCTCACCTACAGGACGCACTGGTGACACATCTATGTCAAGCAAAAAACTTCATGTGAGTACTTGTTCACCCATTAAATTAACAAAAACATAACATAAACATTCAAAATCTTAAAAATACTTTATGTAATCAAATAAACCTTCTTACCTTGAGGCCTCTCATTTGTACCAAGTGGCAAAATAATGTCTAGATCACCCGTGAAGTCCATGCCCTCGTAGGCATAGTCATCTATCATCACAATCTGGCCAATGAGACATTCGAATAAATCCTCTTCGAAAAAATGCTAGATGGATCCTGCTCCTATGCGAAGGTCATGTTAGTTTCAGTCTTTGCAGCCTTCCATCAGGGATCAAAATTCACTCTTTCCATTTTCATTTTAGGAGTCTCATACTAAATTTTTTTCATCATTCCATTAGGTCATGATATACTGATCCACTGATGGTTGTTTTCTCTTCATCAAATCTAAATTTTTCCCTCATATACTATACTTGTTGATCCTTTCTCAGATTATCTTCAGTTATGGTTTCATAATCAATCTGCAGTTCATTTCATTAGGTCATAGGGCATGATCTCATTAGGTCTAGGGTTTCATCACCAAGGTTAGGAAACTAATTTCAAAGTGTAAACAAAGGTCAGCAAAGGTATGAGGATGATCAATAAATCAAACATGATAGCTTGTAAGTCATAGCTACTAAAATTATTATCTTTTTAACCTAATGTAATTTTCATCTCAAAAACATGTTTTTGAGGTGAAAACAGAGTATTTTAGTTTATTTGTATTTCATATGTAATTTTAAGTTTGTATATGTAATAATTGATCACAGCTGCACCAGATCATTTCTCCTTGCTACTAGATAGAGAAACACTGCAAAAATTTAGGTCAAATTGAGCATTTATCCACCTACAAAGATACAAGAAGAAAAGGCATTAAAACAGAGTTTTGAAAAAGAACAAGGAACATTAGAAAAGTGGGTTTTCTCAAGTGAAAAATCAAAATATTCTTCTATTTAAGCCCTCATACTTCATTTTCAAATTCATTATCTTCATTTGACAAGCAAGAAGTGAAAGGGAGAAGAAAGAAAGGTGAGTTTAAGTGAGTTTGAGCAAAAAAGACCCGGCGATGCATTTTTGGTAGAGAAGCGTTGTGCTTTTGGCTGAAGCATATTGGTGCTGCGCTTTTGGAGGGAGGCACTGTGTTTTTCACCCAGCGCTGCTCTTTTCCAAGAACAAAAATGAACAAGTGCTACGCTTTTGTCATGGCGCTACGCTTCTGAGCGAAGGCACTGTGCTTTTCCCAGAAGTGACCAAAAACCTCCAAATCTTCTAACAGACCTCAAATTTGTTTTTCTCTCCATTATTACAAGTAGGTACATGTCCTTCATCTTGGTTTTGGGTTGCTAAATCTAAGTTACAAGCATCATTGGTCATTTGTAATCTCAAAACCCTAAATTCTCCCTAATTCTACCTAAACCATAACTCCCTATTCCTCTTAGCACCCAACCCTACATTCCTAAATTCACCCTATTCCTTTTCCCTCTTTCCCACTATTATTTCACATTCCCTTTGGTCTCTCTTCTCTAAGAGCTCAAGACACAAAATCCTTCCTCTCATTTCCCACTCCATTCATTTCCTAGTTGCAAGCCCATTTTCCATCCCCTCATTCCTCATTCCCATACACCTCAACCTTGCAAACATGGACTTGGAAGACCAAGACTATGAGGAGGAAAACACAGGTAGTGATACCTCAGCTGATATAGCCATGCAATCGAGAAAACCACACAAGGGAGGCAGGATTATTAGAGAAGAGCCATTAAACCTTATGGAATTGCAAGTCTCAGAGTTGGATGTCACATTCTTCAGGTACCTTGGCTGATATGAATTTTGTGAACAGGTTGAGAGAGTGGAATATCACCCGGAGCTCACTAGACCTTTTGCAGGACATCTTCATGCCAATAGGGTTACTCTTGCTGGGGTAACTTTCACCATTTCATATTTTGTTATTGCAGATGCTACCATGATTTCTAATGTAGGGGAGAAGTGGTTCAAGTGCCAGGATCTATATGAGTACTATTATGAACCTTATATCAAACCCCAATACAAAAATTAGGTGAAGAGATTGTTTCCTTTCAAGTTTCTTGAGAACAAGTATGCTCCCATGATGAAAATCATCATGAAGTACTTCACTTGTGAGGGTCGGTTCTCCAGGCTGTATACTTATCATATCAGGCTCCTCATGCATTTTACTAGGGTGAAGATGTTAAAAATCCCTTATTACTTGTCTAGGAGTATTGAAAAGATGGCTTTTATTGTCCAAAGGAAGCCTTGCCCTCAGCAAATGAGTAGCCTTTATCGTTACTCCCTGATCAAGGTCATTGTGCCTCATCATCTCAGTCTCCTTAACATCCTTTGGGAGACCTTTATTTCTCATGAGATCTTCAGGGGTCCTCAAATTCCTCCACCAGTGCCTCAAGAAGCAGGAGGACCTTCAAGCCCAACGAAAATAGACGAGGAGACCAAGGAAACAAGAACTACTAAGGTTCCCATTTTCATGACATATCAGAGGGGCACTAGGAGATTATTTGCAGTAGATAGGCAAGTGTTTTATCCATGGAATGTGGAAGGGGCCTTGCCTTCTTCTTCAACTCATAGGAAAATGCTAGCTCCATAAGATGTGGAAGGGGATTTTTCTTCTTCATTAACACAGTAGGTACAGGTGCAACAACTGCAAAATGGAAAGGAAAAGATGTTAGATGATGATGAGGAGGAAAGAGACTTTTACTTGGCAGAACCTGATGAGTTTGAGCAGCATCACACTCAAACAATTGATTTAGAGACCTAGGAAAAGGATACAATAAAAGACGTCATCATACGGTAATGGGAGGCTCAAGTACAGGTTCTGATGGACAATTTGGATAGGGCCAAGTATGTCATTACATACTTAGAGCAAGAAAACAAACAGTTGAGTGACAAACAAGTCCTCATTGGGTTAGAAATGCTCAAGGAAAAAAGGAAAAGTGGTAAAGAGACACAAATCACATTGACTCCTATTGAGCAGAAGATTGAAAATGATAGGGAGACTTGGCTTGAGAGAGTCAACCTACACCTTGAGAAGCTGCTACAGAAGGCCAATAGAGATAATCAGATGCTCAGACACATGGCCTATCATTAAAAGACCCGCAACAGGATTTGCAACAGAAGGATCAAGAAAATGAAAGCTAGGCTAAGGTGGGCCTTGAAAGGCAAGAAAGAGGAGGATAGAATTAAAATGCTATTTGGGCAAGTTTTGAGCAAATTTTGTCATTTGCAATTTTGAATCTCATTACATAGGAAAACTACCTAAAAGTGTAGTGCCACTGTCACTGCGCTTTTCCTAGGGGAACCCAATGATGAAATGGCTTGCATTTTTGGATTCAAATTAGTGAGGACATGCACCCTAATAAGTTTCAAAGTTTTTGGGGTAGAACTGGTCCACCAAAGGGTCAAACAACACCCTAAAAATGACCTTTTTGCCACTTTTTGGACACACAAAATCAGCCTTGGGAGAATCAAGTTTTGAGGGGACAAATGAGGTTCAAATGAATAAATTATAGGTCTTTTTGAAAGTATACTTGGAGACCTTTCCAATGAGCTATTTTGGACTCAATTTGGATGCCTGGAAGGCCTCCAAAAGTGACTTGAAAGTGGTGCTGCGTTTTTCACAGATTTTGCTTAAGGTTGCTATTTTTCTAGTTTTTTACTATAATCATGGATACTCTCTCATGGTGGATGATTTACCATTGTAAATGATGAATTGAAATGTAATTATGATAGATAAATAGTAATAGAGGGTATATTCATTACTTTAGGAGTTATTTTGAGCTCAAATGAATCAATTTTCACTTTTAGAGGCAAGTTGTTGAGATGCTTATATTCTTGTTTTCTTGTTCAGTGTTGGTTAGATTAGTTCCTCATCTTGGGGATTCGACCCCTGAGCATGGGAGGATGTTGAAAAAATGCCTATATCTTCTTGTTCTCCCTCATTGTAAAGGGTTGGACTCAGTTAGATTCTCAGACATTGATTGTACACCTTTGTAAGCAGTTTGGCAGGAGATTAATAAGAATTGCAGCTATTTTTATGGGATTCCTATGGTATGGAGTTTTAGTATAGTTTCTTCTTCTGTGATTATATGTTTACATGTTTTATTTATGCCATCATTCATTTCATTACCTTTAGTTGAATGTTTTCAAGTTTGATAGGTAGAATCCATTGTATCAGTGCTCTACCTTGGGAAATCATTCAACATTTCATGTTTTCTGTAGTCTAGGAAGGACCCATGATTGTCACATTCCCTTCTTAGCTTCTCACTAGTATTAAAAACCTCACCCCATCAAGCTTAAAGTGCTAAAAGCTATGCCTACCTTGCCCCATAGAACACCCTGCATTTCTGACCTAATTTCCGAGACCTAAACTGCCCTACTCCTTCTGATCCGACAAAACCTCTACAAAATCCAATCAAAACCTTTGTGATACTATACCTAGCGTAATGTCCTTTACCTGATCCAGTCATCTTGGCTGAGAGCCTTTTGGAGAGACCCCTCTCCCGGCCTAGTAGGACTAGCTACTTGGCTAAGATTGGTTTGTGGTTACCCTGGAATCGCCTTCCTTCAACCTGAGGTTCAATCCAGGTGATAACAGGTCGAACGATGCTCATCGCCTCTACCTAGTATCCCTTAGATTGAGAGGAGCTAATCTCATCCATGGTCACATAATTGGCACCCTCTCAAGTATGAAGGATATAATGAGAGTATCGTACCAAAAAATCTGTTGGGTCTGGGTCTTACATGCGGTCAAATCTACCTTCAGCTCATGAAGCACCACCTTGCACCAGTTGAAGATCTATGGCTGGACATAGTCAATGGAAAGTAATAGTTGGGCCTTTGTCATGACATGGGGACTTTTAGATTCCGCTAAGTGCATAATCATCCATGAAATGGCCCTCATAGACTTGGATCGGATCCGCTCTATAGGGACTTTGTTGCTCATGAGTTCGCTCTCAAGGGATACAATTAGCTCAGACAATCTCTAACGTGGATCAAGGATCGGTCCTACCACCATTCAAGTTTTGTCATGATCCTCTGCACAACAAACCTATCAAGAAATATATGTCATCTCGGCCAATAGCAAGCTCATGGTCCCTGATCCTGAACACTTGTTCGTGTTCATCGCAGCATTGAATAATCTAACTCAAAAGGTCCTCCTAAAATTTCATCAAGTCCAATTGTTCATACTTCTTCAAACCACATCAGTGTAATGAAAGTATACAAGTTGGATCATTTTGCATAAGCAATTCCTGTCGATCATGTGCTCATTCTCTCCATAAGCTAGTCATAATGGCTCAAAACCTGCATAAATCAACCCAAACATTAGTGCAAATGGGTTAAAAAATCTCAATAAAACACTTTCTACGGTTTTAGAGTGTGCCCTCATGCACTAATTCCCCCCCCTTGTGGAAAATAGGGAGGATTAACACCCTCCCCCAGGTTGTAAAGGGTGTTTAATGCTCCCTACAAGCCCAGAAAGCGGCGTAGGGTGCAATAAATGCACTAGGGCTCCCAAAATCTCTAAAAATCCACCCCAAAAGCACCTAAAAAGGGGTAAATAATGCAATATAATGGTTTTGGCATCTACTTGGGACTAAAAGCAAGTTAAATGGTCACCTGGATTGCCCGCAATAGTCCATGGAAAACCTACTCCTCTTTAGCTCCAAAACACTCTCACAACTCTAAGATGATGAAAATGGTGAAAGTTGAGGCTCAAGAACTCCCTTATAGTCACTTTCGAGACATGATTTATCTTAACTAAAGTCATTAAAGTTGAATTAGTCCATTTCCTATGATATTTATCAGGCGCCATGTCCCCATATTGGCAGAAATTGCTCATCTTTTGATGAAAGGACTTTAAGGGTTGAATAGCAGAAATGACCATGTTCGATTCTCAATGAGAACTTTCTTTTATGGGATGTTTTATCACTCTTAAATTGAAAAATCCCTGAGTTTTTCATCATCGAGCTCATTAAACATCTACAAAGACAATCTGAGCAACTCGTTTTCTCTCTTTTTCTAGCTCACTAAACTGAAAAAGATAGTATGAGAATTTGTTTTTAGGGACTTTTTCTCACTCATAAAAATGAAAAAACCTTGAGTTCCTTCTTCAGGCTCCCTAAAAACTTATGAAGAAGCTCCGAGAATTCTTTTTAGGAACTTTTCTTGCCTGTTAAATCAAAAAAACCCCGAGTTTTCATGATTGGGCTCGTTAAAAACCTACAACGACGATACGAGCACTTTCTTTCTTCGGACTCTTTGTTGCTCTTATATTTAAAAATCCCTGAGTTTTTCTCTTCTTCAAGCTCGTTAAATCTATGAAGAAGGAATAAGCAGTTCTTTTACCTCTTTTTCCTCACTCATTAAACTGAAAAGGATACCTTGATTTTTCTTCATTTGACTCATTAAAATTTGATGAAGGTATATTGAGTTTGTCATCATGTGACTCATTAAAATTTCAGGACGAATATGGAGTTTACTTTCTCTCCTCGTACTCGTAACAAAATGAGACAAACATATATTGACCATAGGTTTCTCTTTATCCAGACTCAGTAGATTAACTTACAGAAAATGAATCGTTTTAGGTATACTATTAAACCTTTGTCGCACTTGATTAAAAGTTGTGACAAAGGGACCACCCTCGAGTCATTCTTTATGATCTTTTCAGACACCCAAAATATGGAAATACCACTAAGTTGTCCCATCTGGACTCATTAAATAAAATAGATGAGGAATGGAGTCACTCTTTACGATCTTTTTGGACTCTTGAAATATAAAAATACCAATGAGTTTGCTTGTCTGGACTCATTAAACTAATTAGACATGGAATAGAGTTCCTTTTTATGATATTTTCAGACTCTTAAAACATGAAAATACCAATGAGTTTACTCGCCTGGACTCACTAAACTAATCAGATGGGGAAAGTGGACAATACAATTTGTTTGTGTTTGATATTTTGAAAAGCATTTTTTGGCAGCAGTCACTCCTTTGAACATGGAACTCCCTCAGATAAACCTTCCTTATGATGGCCTCTCAATATGAACCTTACCATCCTATGAGTTTAGCCTGTATACCCCAATATTCTTGCATCTCTGTATCCTAACACTCTTTGGTGTTCATGAGTCTAGTGCTGTGTGGTTAAAACCATTGTCATGACTTCTATTGTTTAAGGGAAAACCTTTATCTTCTGTTTCCTCCATCAAACCATCAAGCATATCCTTTTATCATGCCCTCTATCTCTTTGACCCAATGCTCAAAATATTCCACAAAAAATAATAATTCTTGTCTCGTTTCATATCGACTAATGTAGGACACATTATTTCCTACCTTTTGACAGGTCTCTTCATATCGACTTCAACAATCTATCTAGGAAGAAGACCTAGAAACAATTCAGTGCCTTGGTACTTGTAGACATCAGCTCACCTTGTGTTTGATCAAGGGTTTTCATTATTAGCTCTTGGTTAAATGATTCTATGAGTGTTTGATGACAAAAAATCACACTTGCTAGATTGTACTGTGTATCTTGGAGACCATCACCATTATTAGTGGCCATCCTCACATCTATTAACGGTCTTCATTATTGACTGGTAATCAGATGATTTTGTGCATGTTCAACTTCAACACCTTTATTCACATGTATCGATCTATCTTGTTGTGGTGAAGAAAAAATCAAGACCTTCGGTAGAGGCATACATCACTTAGCCTTCCTTCCTCTCCCAAGTTACGATTATTGTTTTCTAGAGACAGCTAATCATAATGATCCTATTATGACGCAGGTTCCCCATTGTGCATATCGGTGGCCAACATAATCATATCTCTTTATTGAGAAAATCACTCTGACATAGCTACTGAGCGTGGGAATGCCCAACTCAGGACATGATTTTAGTTGTTTTATATATATGTGTTTTATTAGGTTTCTCATAACGCCTGAAGCTTCGATCCTCTCTCTCTTCTTTCTAAATGAAAAGGACAATTAAACATAAATTATTTCTTCCATCATCGCAACCTCTGATCTCACACTTTAGGGGGCATCTGTTATACAGGAAAGTGACCTCCTCACCAGCTCAGAGGGGAAAGGCATGATGACTAAAGGACTGACCAAATTCACAGGCCTAGTTGTCAAGCTAACGTTGTCTAGACACTAGCAACCTACTTTATAAAGCTTCCTAGCAAGGCTAAGGGTGCATTAGTGCCTAGGATAACTCTGCTTGTTACCTTGGGAAGAGAGTTAGTGACCCTAAATGAGTGTCTATGGGTCAAGGGAAGAAGTTGACCAAGAAATATACCAATATTCTCTCCCATGTCAACTCACAAAATTAAGGAAACATCACAACTCGACCTCTTTGGAGGAATTACTAATTCCTAATGGAGTCTACAAACGGGAAAGAGCACAAAAGCCTGGAAACATCACTACTTTTTCCTAATGGAACTCATGAAGGACTTGGCAACCCTATCCTCACATGCTATATATGCAAGGCTATGGCCATTGTGGAAAGGGTCGAACCATTTGAAAGGATTGACTATTTGACTATCGCGCAGAGTCTCTAACTATGGCATTAGAAGAGGTTAAGAAGGGAGGGAGAGAGAGAGGAGCTAGAGGGGTATGGGAAGGATGATACAATTGATGGTTGTAATCACTCTTTCTACATCAATATAGAACTACAATTGTCTTTTCCACTCTGCAATGTTTGTAGTATAACCCGTTTATATGTTCATGCAATGTCATTATTATGAGTGGCTTAGATATATGCAACTAGATATCTTTATATTTTCATGCATTTTTTATGAAGGTTTTATGCTGTGATATTACACTTTTCTTATCTATGTGCAGGATTTGATCTGCAGCTGGCTCAGGGGTCTTCCAATATCTACATTGTGATCTCCAACAAAACCACACTAGGATGTGAGGTAATAAGTCCTTCTTCTTGCTTTGATATTCATTTGTTAAACATAGATATGCATGCATCTTTGTGACAACTGCAGATAATCTTATAATCTGCCAAGGATCACGAGAAGATCCTTGAGGGTTTCTACATCATCTAAACACCCATGCATTAATCCCTATAGCAAGATGTCTAATGGTGAAATAGGGTGTATGGAAGATGCACATTACCCAAGGGTCAACCCAACACTTCAAGATGGTGGGATTTTCCCAAGGTGGTTGTCCACAGTGGCTAGAAAAAAGAATTTGGAATAGCAGTTTGTAGGCCTTGGCATAAGGTGGAGAAGACTGAGATGGGGCTGGCGGGATGAGTTCCTCCCTGCAGATCAACAATCCCTACAACAAAACATGTTCTTCTCTTCATTTTTGCATAACTTCATATAAATAGGGGAAAGATGAGTTGAATTTGAGAAAACTAATTTATTGATGGCTAATGACTAGATCTATGAAATGATATTCCTTCTTAAAATACAACAAACTCAAGAAAGAAAATGACAACTGCAGGTGCTTCCATGAAATCATATACATTGATCTATTCAATAATGAACCCTAAGCTATGCAATGTTCAAAAGATAAATCTCTTTTTGGGGCTGTGAGAGTGGGGCCATCAAACCATGATCCCATGAGGGAAATGGGGAAGAGGCTACTGTCACAAGGTTTTATGAAGTGTGCTTTCTCACTATTGTACCATTGATCTACTTCCTCAACTACTAGAAGAAAAAGTAAACAATCATTCAAATACTTATTAAACTAACAAAGAAGAAATAACTTTAGTAGCTAACTATGATTTTAATCTAAGAATATATGTTTCAAAAGAGGAACCTCTACTGCTAGGGTTGGGCCCTATCCCTAGAGCTTCATCCCTCTAAGTAAAATCAGTGCTGGATGAAGGTAAACCTTCTCATTATCATCAAAATGTTAAATACAACACAAAATTAACAGTCACAATGTTTCAGCTCTAAATTGGCTCTAGGCTACAACAAAAATTTGAATCATAATGAGGCCCTTGGACTTCTTATTGATACAAACTGAAGCTACCAATAACTTCCTAAAAATTATGGAGACTTGGCTCCCAAAGTTGAGAATGAATTTTCTTCACTATCACTGGCTTGGCTGCTAATGCACTCGGTTGGTTTGTCCGCCTGTAACTCTGAGTTGATGAGATATGGTGGAGGAATATTTGAATGATTTGAGGAGTTAAGGAGGGAGAAAAATCTCCTACAATCCCTCTTGCTTTTGCACTTTTCTTTCTTGTGCTTAAATTAGCCCAAAACTTCTCCAATTCCTACAATTAGTGAATATTAGGCCACATGACATAACATCTCACCTTTACCCTTCTTACTAAGAAATATATAATAAAATATGTAATTCAATGTGAGAAAATTTGATTTTAATAAGTTGGAGAGTGGCATTAAGACCCATATAGTTTACCTAATGATGAGCCTCATCATCATCCCCTACTGAAGGTGATTATCATCCTTTAAGCAACTTAGTCTATGTCCATATCTTTCATATCTCTTGTGGCCTCTCTAACATCCCAAGCCTCTGTTGATGGAGTTTCCTTTTGCGTATAGAACCCTTCATGTTTCTATATTTCTTCCCATTTCATTCTTTCCTCCTTTTCTTTCCTACCTTTTGATAGACCCAACAACAAGGGTGGAATAAATTTCAAGAAAATCCAATTGATTTTTGGCCTTTGTATGGCAGTCCTATATAGTGGGTTCCTTTATAGTTCATTCATCAACCTCTCGGGGGAATGGTACTCTCTGATCCTTAGAATGTGTGGTAGGTTGATCCATCTCCTTTGGCATGCTTGCTAGCTTTCATTTCCAAGCAACCTCAAGGTTTTTTCAAAGTGGGTGATGTTCTTTTGTATCTAGGTATCTTGCTGCAAGTGGGGAATCATAGGAGATGATGTTGTGGCTACTAATGACATCCATTGAATTTATCTATTTTTCTCTAATGTAAAGGGTCTCTCCTTCCTCTTTTTCAAATATTCTCTTCACATCCTTAGCCCTGGCCTCCTTGTGACTCATCCATGATGCAAGGGCCATTAGTTGTAAAACCCCCAACTTTGCATTGTGGTCCCACACATTCAAATCTGTTAAGGCTAAGTTGTGTATGTAAAATTCAAATATTTTGGCCTTATCTCCCAGGGTTCTTTTGTGACATAGTTGAATGAATTGTCTATAACCTTGGAAATGCATAGTCCCCTATTGTGCTAGTGCCTTGATCTGATATTGCAGCCATTGATCCTTGAGGTATATTACATATGATATTGATGGTAACTTTGACTAAAATTCCTCCATGGAGAGGATTTCCGTGGTGGCCAACTGGCTCTCTTTTTCTTGCAACTACATCCTTAGCCATGTGTTTTCTTCCTATAGTTGAGATCTCATAATTTCTTCCCTGTCTCTCATCTAACTCACCTCCTTGCCCATCTCTAGGAGTTTATCTTACATATGGCCCACATATTCTACCTTCTTTGACATGGCAATTTGCATCTAGCGAAGTGTCCTTCCTCTCTCGTTCTCAAGCTCAAAGAAGAGAGGGACTGCAAATTTTTTTGGTATTTCTCTGCCTCCCTCAATGAACTTATAGTAAGAGCTTAGATTTGGTTGTGGGCTAGGATCTTGGAGCTCTTGGAATTCCCCCTCATATTTTTTTGTATAAGTTGCCCCCTCTTGAACTTGTGGTGTTGTTTCCTTGCCTTCCCTCTGCCCTTGGTGTTGTTACTATAGCGTTTTCTATGTTTCCTGTACGACTGGCGAAGTTTCTTGTATACTGCCTAAGGATCATGTAGAATGCCTTTTTCTCTCTATAGTGGGGTCACATGTGCCTTCTCTTGATTTGTTGATGTTGATCTTGTGACAAGATTCCTAACATAGTTGATGGGAGCTTGTGGGGTGGCTTGTTTTGATGTGCCCTTTTCAAATTTCATTCCCAAGGAAACTATCTCTTCCTTTTTTTTTGTGACTACTCAATTCTGATGGGAGTCTTCATGGGTGTTTGTGGCCTCCCGTGCTTGATCCTAGTGCTTCTTCTTGTTTTGAAATAGAGGGAATCATACCTCTCCCTTTTGCCTTTTTACTTGATGGGCGTGCTTAGGGTAGTCAAGCCAGCAACTACCTCCCTCTTAGTGAGCTCAAGGGTCAACATTTGATATTTCTTCCATTCTTTGGTACATTCATTAGGGCTTGCCTCTTCCTTCTGCTCTTCCTCTTCACCTTTCTCTTCTTGTCCTTATTTTACTTCTTCCTCCTATGTTTTATCCGCATCTGCCTCCTCTTCACCACTAGAGGTTGGGTCTCTATCATATTCAAGGGCTTGGATTTCAATTACAGTCTCTCTAGCCATGTCTCTAAATGTGGACCATAGAATAGGAATTATTAATTGGCTCAAGGCATCCTCTAGTATTAGCTTAATGAGTGCACGATGTTACAATTGTTGATATTTCCCTTCTTGTACATTTTGGCTCATGTTTATCATTGACAGCAATAGAAATAAGGCACACTAAGCCTTTGGTTTATGGGTATCTCCTCTCCACATCTCAACTCATGGAGGAGTCTAAACTGGTAGCCATAGACTACACTAAGCCTTCCTTCACAAGAAATGTATTTCAGAATGTGGTAGCTCACCTCATTCCAAGGATAGGGAAGACTCTCCCTTTTGACCCCTTTTTTTCCATCAATTGGCTCTTCATCATCTAGGAAAAAGGTTTTCTTATCAAAATTGTTGTTAGTCTTATCCTCCTTTCTCCATTGCACCCATTGAGGCAGTGTGTTAACTTTTTTGATCACCTCAGTGTTGATTGTAATTGAGAACCCCCTCACCATAGTAGTAGCAATAGTTCTAGACTGAGGGTTGAGTGCCATGGAAAATTCCATAGCTACATCACCATCATACCCTCTAAGAAACTCAAAGAATCCCAACTAATGATGACTCCTAAATATATCTACCATAGGGGGATGAAGGTAGATCTTGGATGTGTATGTGGGTACCCTTCTGTTGAATCCTACTCCCATTTATCTTCTCTGGTTAGTTGACTGTAGGAGATTTTGTGGGCTAGCCTTAGTGTGAGTTTAGGGTGACTCTGAGTTTAGAATTTTTGGTGGATGACTGCAATTTATACCCTTTCCTATCTCCACACAATTTTCTTTAAACTTCTCAAAATTATGTCTAAACCCCATGCCCACTGTAAGTACTAGAAAATTTCAGATGTGTCCCTTTCTTTCTTTCCTAAGCATCAAGTCAAAAACAGAGCAGAGATGGATGACCTATCTTTTACTGTGATGCTTTGGATGATGACAATTACTAGCCAACTGGACTGTAGGAACCCCCTTAGAAATTTATGGTGAAATTCCAGTTCTTCCTATATCTCCTTGAGTTTCATGTAGTTTCATGTACCTCACGTTCCTGTAGGGTGGCTAAAATAGGGTTTTCTTCCTCGATGGCTCTCCAAGGTGGTCCTGGTCTCTCTGATCTCGAAATGAACAATGGATGCATGAAATTTTGGAAATTTTGTTATTTATGGTTGATTTCTTGGAGTGTTGTTTTTTTTGGCAGTCATAGTCCTCATTGGGACCAGTGGCCCACTATTTGAGATCATATAGTCTCCCGTCATAATTATCACCCACTCTCACATAACTAAATCAAACACCTTTTTTCCTCATGCTCCTTGATGTGACATTCCAACGTGGCATGTTGACTAGGAGTTTAATTTTTGTCTTCGAGCTAAGGGTGGCGAAGTTAACTAGCCACCTCTAGCTTATAGAAAAGAACTTTTTCACATTCCTACACTTTTATAATATTGTCACTTGGGTAAGAGTTTGTATGAGGTTCCATAGATGTGCCTACCTTTGTTGGTCAATGCATGTTGGAGGATGACCTTCTTGTGCTTCTTTTTTAGGTAAGTTCTCTCCTTTGGTCACTTTTTTATTGATTTTTTCTTGCTGATGTAGCTTTCGACTTGTGGTTTCTTGTGTGCATGTGCTTGGTATTTGGGTTGTTACTGCTAAGACCTAGAAAGGAGTAGAAATTGATCCCGGAGCTCCCTATTTGCATTGGCAGTGAAGGAGAATGTAGCTTTGGCTTACTGCAATCATAACACAACTTACTAGAGGGGATCTTCTAGCTGCTGAAGGAAACCTTGTAGTTCCCTTTCCTTCATTATTTTTTGTTTTTTTCACTTAGAGGGAGGATGGGTGGTGGTGTAGGAGTTTATAAATGACGGTGAAGTAGATGGATTGATGGATGGATGAGGCCAATGATGACATGTCCTCTAGATTCTCCTTTGTCTTTTTTGTACTTTTTTTACATTTTCCTATGGTTTTTTTTATGGACACAGGGGTAGGTATGGACATGAGTTGATGTTGGGTGAGAAATGGTAAAGTCTAGGCTCCTTTTTTTAAACCTAGAATAGGCCCACATCATTATTTTTCGTCGGGACCCCTTTCCTGTTGTATTTCAAGACATCATGTAGTACTACATGATCTTCCCATGGCAGTTGTAGGACATCGTGTACAAAGATAGAAAACTACTCAAAAATTAGGTTTTGATGCTTAAAAGTGGAGATGGATGAAGGGGACATAGTACGCATGCATGTGATGAAGTGTATGGAGGAAGAAGTGAGGTGATGCTCAGCATGTTGTCCCTGGAACTCTAAGTTCTTTGTTGTCTTTAAAAACCTACAAAATCACAAAATTTAATTAGTGGGCAGGTTTGAGGTCCCTGCCATGGAATTTTTGTTTTGTTTTTACTTTTTCTTTTCTTTTTCTATTGAAATACACACAAGTTGCCCCAAAGGAGGTTTTCAACCTGTATACCTACCCTAGGCGCCTCAAGGGAGGTCTTCACCCAGGGATATTTTTGTTTTAATTTTTTCACTCCTGGGCTTCCTCAAGGAGGTTTTCAACCCAAGAGCTAGCCTCAAGTTCGTCATAGAGGTTTTCACATATATCCCTTACCATTTTTGCTTGTTTTTCTATTTTTGTTTTCAAAAATAAAAACAGTGTTTAAGAATTGGGTGAGCTGGAAGGTAAGACACTTCCAATCACATTCACTTCCTTACTGATGGTATTGATGAACTCCTCCCTAGAGAGAGGCCTTTTATAGGCTTTCAATCTATACTCATTGACAAGAAAGGGGATACCTTCTTCATCAACGGTCCTAATTTTCACAACCCCATTGTCATGGCACTTTTCTATTATATATGGGCCCAACAACCTGGTCATCAATTTTCCTTTAAAGTCCTTGAACCTAGAGCCATATAGCAGAGCCCAATATCCTTGTTGAAAAAAAAATTCCTTGATGTTTCTGTCATGCCAAACCTTTCTATATGCTTGAATAACTTCAATGTGTAGGAGGGCCTGCATGTTGAATTGATCCAAACCATTGAGATGGAGAAGCCTCTCCTATTGTGCCTTTGTCACATTCAAATCTAACTATGTTTCCATTCTCAAAGTGTTATACTCAAACTCAATGGAGAGCAGAGCCTTTTTTCCATAGAACAAATCATAACGGGTGAAGCCAGTGGTTGTCTTCTAGGTTGTATTATAGGCCCAAGTTGCTTCCACTAGTTTGTTAGCCCAATATTTTCTTCTACTACTCACAACCTTGTTGATGATGCTTGTTACACAACATTTTTTCATTGTCCTTATACTCCCCATTCCTCGATCCTGGAGAACCTCTATAGTGAAATCTACATTCTTTCCCATCATGAAGAAACTCCCATTATGTCCCTCTTCATGAGCAGAGCATTTCCCTTTTTCATCATTTCCCAAGAATCTTCCTTTTACCCCAGTTTACAAGTCCAGTGCTAATGACCCATTTCATACTTGTGTCGATTTACAGAGTCTAAAACTCAGCCTAGTGTCGTATGGCACAAATAAGCCTTTTCTCAGTCACACCAATCCCCTTTCAGCAAGTTTTTTAAGTATGGAGTCGAAGCTTCCAGGTCTAGAAGCTTCGTAATGGAAGTCTAGTAAATGGTTGGGCGGGATGGAGCCAAGGAAGTCATTTTGGGCTCCTTTTCCCTATTAAGATGCAACAAACCAAAGATATAATCCCTCTCCCATCATAAGAGGAACCATCAACCCTCCATCAAAGCTATATAAACTCTTCCTTTTCCAAGCTGAACTAGTCTTTTTGGAGCTTGAATAACGAGCAAGATATCTATGGCTTGTAGCTTTCTAGTTTATGTTTATGGAGGGAGAATAGTGTGTTTGGTTTGGTTTGGAACTAAATGGAAGAATCCTTAAAACTTCCATTGTTGAGGCTGTCCATGAGATGCTAGCATAGGTGTGGGAACCCGGATACATCGGAGGATACCTACAACGTCATGGCTTTGAATGTAATCTCTTTCTAAACTTATATGAATACAATTATTGGCTTGTTGGGGCCTGACCCAGGTTCAAAGTTGATTTAGCCAAACAAATCCCCGTATTACGAGTTGTTTTGGTAACAGTCGATGGAGCGCTTACTGAGGTCTCACCTAAAGTAGTATGGGAGGGTGCTAGAACTAGGTTTCCACACCCTACAGAAGTCTGATGGTTTTAAGTGGTACACGGTTCAACTCGGCACGCACGTCACTACGCGCACTTACCTGTTCCTCGCAGCCTCAGTTGTTGCCTTCGTGTAACCCTACTCGGGGGCAAAAAAGTTTTATTACCAAAGTCCTTACTAGTAATCCAATATTAGTTCATTAACTTAGCTTATTTGTATGCTTTCAATTATACTCAACAATATTCACAATTCATAAAAGTGCGTGCAGTAAGGAAACAATATATTCACAAATGACATCAAACATTTAATAACTCAGATCAAATGCACAGAATTCATAACAAAGCCTTTATTTATTAATTTCTTCTCCAATTATAGTCTCAAATCCACCCTACGCACTCAGCTACGAGGATCTGCGTAGTCAGCTGTGGACTCTGCTAGGCCTCTGCACACTCAGCTGCAGAGCCTTCCCCTACTCTATGACCCAAGACACACTTAGACTCTAGTTATTTTCTTCTACTTCACTATCTCATACTTCACTCTCCTTAACTCTCTTTTACACTTAGAACCTCGCTCTATTTATACAATGCTAAGGTCTACGGACCATGGGTAGGCCGACCTTACATTCAAAACTAGGGTAGACAACCCTATGACTCTAACATAAATTTCGTGCCCGCAATTCACGGAGCTTTACAACAATATCAACTCAAAACTTGTGCTTTGAGCCCCAAAACATGCCGTGGGGGGATTTCATGCCCAATAGCCCCCCAACATAAACATTCTGACTCACCCTCAAGTCACTCTATCACCGTGGTGATCTTGGCGTGGAGTCCCTCCAACTGTTGTCAAATGGTATTGATGTCTCCAGTGCACTTGGCTGCTGATTTCTAAACCTACTACATCCATTCCTCTGAGACCTCTGTGTCCGGCCTGCTTCCTTGCATCTACGCATGCATCCGCTATATGTGTGCTAGCTTTCCTTTGATATTTTTCTTGATTGTGAAGGCCTCACCAATCCATGGCTAAATGCGTGCTTTGATAATTTCTTCCTTATGTCACGCTGCGCCCACTTTCTCCTTCACTGCCTTAGCTTGTTGCATCCTCGCAAGACACTCAGTGAGGATGACTATCTGCGTAGTCCCTCGGACACTGTTGTATTGTTGCTGGAGTTATCGTGCCTCTGTCTCTAAGCACTAGATGTAGGGATCCTCCAGCAAAGTTGTGAGGACCTCAAGTGCTTGTTCCAACATGTCGGTACAGTCTCACACTACACCCCCAATTTCTTCCAACCCTGCTTCGATAGTGCTAACACACTATTCTCTAACTTCCGAGGGAGTGGAAGTCTGCACCTTCAACTGCACCTCGGCGATCTGAAGATTCAACTCTAGATAAACCTTTGTCATTTCCTCCTTGGCCTCGCAGACTTTGGTTTCCAATCTATGGATCCGCACCTCTACTGGTAGATCTGCTAGGATGGCTAGCTCTGGGACGCATCGGTAAGTGTCATCTACCATCTACTCCAAGTGTTGATTTTGTGACACCAATTGATCGTGCTGCAAGGTGAGTTGTTCCATGTTTATCTTCTATTCACTAATAACTTGGATTGTGTGGGTCTCCCTAGTGTGTAGCTCTACTATTATCCCATCCTATAGCTGACAAAACATTTCTCGTGGAAGGACAGCCAAATTAAGGCCAAGGCCTTTCAACATGTTAACTGAAAACCTATTGGTCACATTCGTCGCGACTAGGGCCCCTTCCAGTAACACTATCATTTTTTCCATCTGTGTGTGTAGCATCTGCTCTGCTACTGAGGATCCTGCTACAAGGTGGGTAGAAAGGGTACCCACCTGAGGGGGTCGCACCTGTAACTCCTATAGCTGTGCCCAGAGGGACCCCAACACAGTCTGGTGATCCTGCATAAAATCCTGAGTCACTTCACTTGTGACATCACGGACCGTCTCGCTGATTTCATGGAGATCACCTTCAGTTAAGGTGATCGGGTCAATGGTCAACTTTGAGACCTTGACCTTCTTCCTTGGTCCTTCTCATTCTACGATGTGTGGCCGCTTCAACTGTATAGACGTGGTCCTTGGGTCCATGCTCCCTTCTGTTGTTTCTATTTCCTCTGACTCCTGCCCTTGCAAGGACATTGCTTGGCCCTCATCTACCTTCGCAATTGCTTCCTCTACTGCCTGTGCTGCTGTTGTTTCTTTTGCAACCTTTTTTTTCTCTAGGGCTTTCTATGTCGCTTCTCACGCTACCTTTTCCTTAGCTACTATTGTTTCCTACCGCCTTTTTACGGCTAATTGGGTGACGTGCAACTTGGCATCATCCTTTTTCTTCTGTTCTGCTGCCTTCTCCAGTTCTGTCAGATCTGGGGCACACCATTCCGAAGGACATGTCTCCAAGGCAGTGAGGATGGCATCGTCGGTGGCTATAAATGGGAGCTTCGTCGACTGCTTCGTTGTATCCTTGCATGCCCTGACGTAGACATTATGCATGTTGGATTTAAACTCTAGAAAACTCTGCAGACTATTGTACACCGTAGGTGACAAGTGAGGCCTCTGATTGACCCACATCCGAATGCTCATCTCCATGAGCACCCATAATTTTTTTGTGTCTTGTATATATTTTGCGTCCTTTGTGGCCTAGAGGCAAGCATACATCACGGCCTCTAGTAAGTCTTTGTTAATGTTGGTGAATTGACTGTCTTTTGGTAGTTCCCCCACTACAATCATGATGGATAACAAAAACCATGCATAGTGGAAGGTTTTACCATCCTCCTCAGCTTCACGAGAGTTTTGAAAAAATTCCTCTTAGAGGAATTCGGACCAGTTGAATTGGACCCCCTCTACACACTACTCAGCTAGTGCAACCATCGACGTTGGTACCTCATTGGCGTGACACTTCCTCATAACTTTGTCAGCCAGGGGTTGGGATGCTACACATACCCCTTTGTCCTTGATGCTGGAGATGGCATAGCCGCTCTTCTTCTTTTATAGCTTGTATTTTTCCTTCATGGCTTTTGTAAGAGCCAAATCACTGCCCTTTCCTTCGGCTATGGTCACGGGGTCCTTTCCTTTGCAGGGGAGCTGAGAAATGTGGTGGATTAGGTATGTTGTGATAGGGATAAGCTCCTTTGACCATAGATACCCATCAAGCAATAGGTAGAGAAGCTGCCTGATGATGAAAATAGTGATGGGAATGCGGGGGAAATGTGGTATCCATAATAAGTGCAGCAACCCAACCTTTTCCACACTGCGCAGCCACTTCTGTGGCTCTAATGTTATCACCACCCTTGTAGTGTTCTGCTTCATTAGGTTCCCCGTCTCTAGGTGCGGGAACATCTCGCGGTCAATGAGGTCCCGATCTTCAAACATCATGGTTGGCACGCGGCCCAGGTGTGTGCCTTCAAACACTATTTCGTCTGGGAGGAGCGGAGTCTACAGTGAACTCTTGGTTTCGTCCAGGTCCTTCAGCACTTTGGCTTTCCCTTTCCATGGAGGGACATACGTGGGAATTTTTATTGCAGAGCGTATAGGTTGAATGTCTTCCTTCGTGTCTTCTTCTTCTTCTATTGTGATGATAAGAGCCTACAAATCTTCTTCCTCCTCATCTGTGTCGATTGTGACAACTTTCCCCTTTTCTGCCATTCATAGCTTACTGGGTAGTGGGTTCCTCTGGAACACACGTATGGGGACCATTTCTTGTTTATCTTTCTTGGGCCTCAGTGTTCGCAGTGATTTGGGGACTTCTGCCACACCCTCGTCACCTTCTGGGACATCCTCTACCATTGGTGTCTACGTTGCCTCATCGACCGTTACCTCTTCGATTCCCAGATCATCTTTAGTGCTCGTCATTGTATCTAGGTTGTATTCTGTCACTTGTGAACTTAGGAGCTCACTTACCACTCAGCTCTCAATGCTCAGTGCTCAGCTCAAACACTCAATTCTCAAATGACCAAGTGTTGTTTGTTATCTAGCCCTTTGTGTTTTATAGCACCTTTTTTGAATTCGAATTTGACCATTCCCTCCAGTTTCGGGCCATTAATGCTTTCTTGGCAACAGATTTTCCCAAATATTGCCATAAATTGCCTCTTAAATGCCTGCTTCTCACTCCATTTGGCCTTAGATCACACATCCCATCGTGAATAGTGACCTCAACGGTCACTTCCCCGCCAACCCGTGTGGTAACACATCCCTCCGTGCATGGTCATGAACCTTGTGATGTTCTGCTTCTGCACACATCTCCCATATCACGTAGCTCCCAGGTAGAAATGTTAATATTCTCGCACTCCCTTTCAATTTTCTAAAGTGCTAAGACTGTTCTTCCTATAGCTAGTCAGGTGGTCGCACCACCCATGCGAGGCTCCATCCCATCGTCCAACATGGTTTGCGGAGACTACCCACCTTCCACTGTTGTGATCAGCATCGCACACTTTACTACTTGCAACGTACTACCCTGGTCACTACGTTTGGCGATATGCGGTCCAAGCCAAGGCAATAGACTAACTAGTTCATGGCAATAGTCCTCCAACTTGTTAGTATGATTGTATGCACCTTGCCTTACCATCCTTGGTTTTTCGATGAGAGATGATTCCTTTATTTTGTCTTTCAGGTTCTTGACCTTCGCGTCCATCAAAGCACCTTTCCCCCTTAGTTGTACCCGATCTTTTTCAAGTTTGAGAAGTCTAAGGTTTCCCTGTCAGATTTCTTCCTCGCGTCTTATGTGTTATGTTTGTCGCAACTATGTGATTCCTTCGTTTTGGGATTTTCGGACCTTCGTATCTATGAGTGCTACTATGCATGAACTAGGCTTCACATGCTCCATAGGGATCATATCCCCTGCTTCATACTTCAGCTTTGGAAGTTCTTGCACAGTTAGGGTTTTGAACATGGTCCTATAAGCCCATAGAACCATTGGTACACACAGGTCCTAGTCAGTGTGTCTCACATGGTGGACTGTGTTCAGCACTTCGTGTACCTTGTCAAAGGCTTCCCTACATATAATATTTTGCGTTCTTGATCATATCATACTTCATCGTTCATGCCTTTGTCGTGGCCGCTCTTGCATTTCATTCCTATTTTCTATCGTCAAGATGGTGTGCGTTTGTGCAGGCTACGTACCATACATATATACCAATCTAGAGAGGTGGGCATGCTGGTTTTTTTGTCCATCACACCCTGCTTCCATCCACATTGGAGGATTTTCAAATCGTATAAGCATCACTGTTTTGCATTCGCACCAGTTCTCAAAACTACTTTGATGCGCACCCCACCATCTTTTGGGTGTAGCTCGTAGTGCCCATTTCAGAGCATCAAAACGTTTCTTTTTTGGCACCTCTCTTTCAAATTTTTTCAGGAATTCATCCACCACTATCAACCTATCCTAACTAGGTAGATTTCTTACCTATGTTGTCATGCAGCGCAGTGATCTTATCATCATGTTGCAATTGAGAGTGGTTACCTCATGTAACTAGTTCTGCCATCGTTCTATTTCCTCATTTGAATGTGATGCGCAAGAGCTTTTGCGCTCCCACGAAATCCTACCATCCACTGTAGGATTTACCCAATCCTATTCTCGAGCAGTTATCTTGTAGATACAGTCTAGATCGTCATCACTTTCATTGTCCCGCACTGGTTCCATGTAGTGCGATACTTCCGTAGGGTCTAAAGGTACCACTACACAGAGTGAATTTTTCTCAAAATTCATCTTGCACTTCTTGACATTCATCACCCCATTCATATTAGTGGCCCAATCTATTCTTAGTAGCATGGGATAGGGATTACTGTCATGGAAAATCTCTATCACTTCGAAATATGGAAGCACGCTAGCACCTTCAATATCCATCGTTACTCCCTGCAATCTTCCCATGGGTAGGATCTTTTTCTAGTTCGCCATTCACAATTGAATAGGGGACCATTGCAACGTGGGCTTGCCCATGCACTCCCATGTCTGCTTTGGTAGTACATTCACGTTCGATCCTAGATCCAAAATTACTTTATCCATTTCATACTCCCCGATTTGTGCAGTAAATCTCATTTCCCTTCCTGTTCGCAATGTGTGTTTTCCAAGTTTCCGAACTACGAGCAGTTCCCCTGATCCAGCACATCTAGTGATGAGTTCTTGCAAGCCTTTCACTGCTTTTCTGTGACGTAGTAGCTTCATGCATGTCTCCAGAAAGGTAGTGAGCATTGAAGGATCCATCTTTGGTTCCAGTTGATCCTTACTACTTGAAGTGCAGGCCTCTGTGAAGCTCTTCTTAGCTTCCATGAATGTCTCCTTCGTGCACTCCAAATCAAACTCTGGTTCCTCTGTTGGAGCCCTATGAACCCACTTGCTCTCTTCTAGCTGCTTACCTTTGTCATCTCCTATTGTGATACTGCTTCGGAGCATGATGTTTACATTCGGGTCCTCTTCACACGGCTCATACTTCATCATTTGTAGGTTCTGAGTCGGTGGAGGCTGGAGTATTCCTTTATCACACAACCTCGCTATCAGTTTAGGGTAGTGCTCTGTCTCATGATCAAACTAGGTACAATATAAACATGATAGTTGTGTTGGATTTGTACATTCGTGGGCATAATGCCATGGCCCTCTGCAATTGTAACAAAACGGTTGTCCGTGACCGCTTCCTGGTCCCATTCCACCACGACCTCGTCCGCGCCCCTAGAATCGAGTGCGTGCCATTCTTGCATTTTGATTTAGGGCTCGCATTTTGGTCTAAACTCGATAGGCAGGAATTCGATACATCATTAGTTCATAACTTCTATAGGTGCATTCATCATGGCATACTGATCTACATAAATTATAGAACAATTGCTGGGATGTCTGCGTATACTTCTATAATAGATGACAATTATCTGTATCATTTCTTCCTCCTATCTGAAAAATCATGCACCATAATGCAGACGTCGCACCAAGTAGTTCACGAAGACTAGAAAATGGTCCTTGTCATGTATTTGTCCCTTCCACTTTATGCACCAAACCTCCTCGCGCGCCTCTAGGTGAGTTGTCATGTCCAGTTTCAAACTCTGCATTTCCAGAAAAAAAAAATTCAGTTGCGTGTGGATTTTTTGGACTCCCAGGCCAGGATCTTGTGTCGGGGTCTCGTGCAGTCTCATTGCAATCTCCAAAACTTTGGCCTGGGTGGATAACTTCTGCTGTGACAGTGCGGTCCATAGATGCGATGTTAGTGATGCTACAAACCATGTGTGGTGTTGTCCATCCGTCAAGTTCATGTTGGCTTCGTGAATGATACTCTTCTGTCTCTGATCTAGCTCTCAGGGGTTTTGACTGGAAGCATCATGATTTCCTTAAACCTGTTAGTTGACTTTGTCTTCGATTTTGGCCTGCTAAATTCACTGTTCAACGCAGCCTAGATATCTGTGATCCCCGTGTTTGGATGGTCATTAGAATTCTTAATGTAACATGTCAGTGCACGATCCTACAACACACTTACCAGTGTTTCCTTCTTTATATTGTCATCCACAACTCCTTGTGCTTCCCATACAACTTTTACTATGAACCAAAATTGGTCGAGATCTTTGTTCCCTACTCCTTTGAACACTAGAAATTTTATCGCACTCGCCATATTGAACTGTGGTGATGGAGGAGGTGGTGTGGGTGGAGATGGGGGTGAAGATGGTGAAACCAGTGGTGGTGTAGGTGGAGGTGGTATGAGCAGAATTCACTGCCTTATTAGACTGATCGCACTTCTTGGTGAAACTTTTGTGAGCTCTTCCTTGCTTTCTCACCGAGGTGAAATCAAGGGGCTATTTCCTCTTTCTGCGCTACCTTCATTTATATGGATCCTCCCACTCCATGTAGCCCCAAACATCAATTTATTCGCATAACCCAATTTTCACACAATAGCATTTTAATCCAAGTGTTCAAATATTTAATGTACTTACCTCGCGGTCCTTTGAGGAAGCATCATTCCACCTCGTTGTAGTTGACTAACGTGTCTACCACAAATTCAATCATAAACCCTCCTATAATTCGATCGAGCTAATGGTCCACATTACACGCGATCTTATATTCAGATGCTTCTAGTCTAAGCACCAATTCTGGAGTCCACACAATCGGTTTGTCAAGCCTACACCTTTCGTGACTGTCTCCTAGCTTTGCGATCCACTCATACAACTCAGAGCGGAAGGGTGCAAAGAAAATTTTGTGGATTTTCATATATAAGTATCACTCTAACCACTATTCCTTTGATACTCACAGATTCCTATTTTATTGCATCACGAACTCGTCAATATTTCTGTCCAACCACCCTTCAATATCTTTCTTCATTGGATTCTAGTGACACGACATCAGACATCCCTCATGCAGATCCTGGTCTTGGTAATGGAACCATTTGTTTTCTTGTTGGGGCCTAACCTAGGTTCGGGGTTGATTTAGCCAAATAAATCCTGGTACTACTGGCCCTTTTGGAAACAGTCCACGGAGCACTGACTGAGGTCTCACTCAAAGTAGTATGGGGAGGTGCTAGAAGCAGGTTTCCCCACCCTAGAGATGTCTAATGGGTTTAAGTGGTCCACGATTTTACCCGGCGTGCACGTCGCTACGCGCACTTACCCATTCCCCAAAACCTAAGATGTTGCCTTCGCACCACCCTACGTGGGGGCCAAACAGTGTTATTATCCAAGTCCTTACTAGTAATCCAATATTAGTTTATTAACTTAGCTTATTTGTATGCTTTCAATTATACTTAACAATATTCAAAATTCATACAAGTGCACGTAGTAAAGAAACAATATATTCGCAAATGGGATCAAACATGTAATGACTCAGAATAGATGCACAAAATTGGTAACAAAGCCTTTCTTTATTAATCTCTTCTCCAATTACAGACTCAACTGCACCCTGTGCACTTAGCTGCATGGATCAAGGCACTCAGTTGCGGACTCTACTAGGCCTCTACGCACTCAGCTGCAGAGCCTTCCCCTATGCTATGACCCAAAACACACATAGACTCTAGTTCTTTTCTTCTACTTCGCTCTCCTTAACTCTCTTTTACACTTAGAGCCTCGCTCTATTTATACAATCCCATGGTCCACAGACCATGGGTAGGCGGACCTTACATTCAAAACTAGGGTAGAAAACCCTATGACTCTAACATACATTTCACGCCCACAATTCACAGAGTTTTACAACAATATCAACTCAAAACTTGGGCTTTGAGCCCCAAAACATGTCGTGGTGGGATTTCATGCCCAACAACAACTATTGATTGATTTCCTACATTAAATGTTATATTACATTTGATGGCTTAAGATTCCTTGACCTTTTAAGTAGGCTAAATGCAACTTGTCTGCTATCACATTCGTTGTTGTTGTTTGTTTCCCTTTTTTAGCTATTCGAAGGGAGAAAATAAAAAGTAGCTAGAGTAAGGAAGTAGGATCATCACCAAGCGGAATACCATTCTAAGAGGTAGGCCCTCTTATTTGATTCTAGCCTAAAGAAGTTTTCACCAGATTGTTTGTTTGTGGCTAGACCCACTCTCTCAGGCTAGAGGAATTGTCTTAGTCCGCATCGAGAATTTACCTATTCCACAAATTGGCGACTCCGTTGGGGACACCATCCTCTCATTTGATTGATTTTAATTTCATGGTTTGTGTGAACTTTTGTAGTATCACCCTTTCCATTTTGTTTTCTCTTCTTTGCCTGGTTTATTGCTCTAAGTCTAAAATTTACAGTGGCAGGTATGGTTTTGGCTTTTGAAAAATTCTATTTTTTCTTGAAATCCTCAGTCAACGCATTTAATTTTATTACAGTCACATTGACCAGCACGATTTTTTCTCTAAAGCTGTCGCTTCGTACCCGCTTGTGGCACATGTTCTCAATTAGGAAAGCATGCCAATTCCTGTAGGTGAGGATCAGGGTTTCTCTTGGATCATAACTAATGTGTCTTGCCCTCTTAATTTCTACCTCTTAGCCTATTTTTCTTATGTTCTCCTTGACTAGAAAGATTCATTAGCTTGGTTTGTGTGCTTGTTTGGTTTTCCTTTTCGTTACTTGATTTTTTTAGTATTTGGATGGTTTGTGGACCTATGACATCTAGGTCATTGTCCATTGAGTTGTTAGTGTACTCAGCAAGTTAAGTTGTTGGTTAGCTGCTCCATGCATTTTGTTTTTTAGTCCTTTTATCGCTTTGCTTCAATTAAACAATTTTGAAAAGTTTTGTTTGTTCTCAACTTGATTAAGCGTCTCTTTTCTGGCATAGATTACATTGCTCATATCGTTTTTGGTTGTCTTTGCATCATTGGTTTGGAAAGAATGCTCTTTTTTTCCTTTTTATTTGATTGATGTTGATTGTTTGAACATTTTCATTGAAGTATATGTCAAAATATTTCTTATCATTCCATTGAAAATACATAATTCTATTTTTTTGAATCAATATGTTACATTAGCTATCATCATTGAAAACTAGAGTTGCATCATCATTCGCATTCCAAAATAAATGAATTCTCTTTACTATTGAAAGGAATACTTCAAGTGCATTTGATAGGAAAGATAGGAAGTTGAAAGAACTTTCATTATTTTGTTTTCAAAAGGGAAGTAGTGAAAAGGTAAACTTGCTTTCAATTGCTTGTTTTTTGCATTGATTGGTTTCTCTACTCTCATTAGTGTAAACATTCATCGAATTGAAATGGTTTTGTCTCATTTAGCTGCATATAAGAGTTTTTTTGAGTCACATCGATAAGGCCTCAAAAGTAAGACATAATTTCAAGATAAACTTTAAAATGTATTCAATTAACCTAAGGTGCATTTGAAAGTTAACGCTCACATTTAGAGGGTCTAGGCTAGAGATGTGTTCTGACATCTTTAAAATGAGCAGCTATCGTTCGCTTTAGCATTAGATAGTCCTAGTACGGACTTGTGCTCCACGTACCATCATGTATATAAAGGGAAACCCCACTAGGTTGCAATCCTTTATTTGTTGGAAGTCGAGTCTACCACCTTGTAAACATAATACACCAAACACATCACTCGGGAAGATTGCCTACCTGTACTTCTCGGTTCGCTGGGAGGCATTATGCAATTCACGGTTACTTGGTAATATTTCTGGCCTAGATTATCCTGAGTAGTAATTTTGATATTTTTTTCTCCCTAAATATAAAATATCACTGAGCACTTCTCCTTTCAAGCTCGTTTCAAACCGAAAGCGATAAAGTCATCTTTTCTTTCTTCTTGACTCTTAAAACATGAAAAAGAAAAAATTTGTTTCAGCATCTTAAAATTTTTTTCCCACGATCACATAACATTCATGTTTGTCTTTTTATGGACCACATTGTGAGTATACCTTTAAATGCACTATAAAAACCCTGAAATTAATCTCTCTTTCCTTGTTTTTGAGACAAAGTCATCGTGGCTGAACCATCAGGTTCACCCAGTTCCTCTTCCTCTCCTCCATTTGAAATATCATCCGAGGAAACTCTCCAAGAACCTTCACAGTGACTTGAGGATCAAGGTGTTGAACTTGGAATTGTTATGAGAATTTAACCTTTGTCATAATGTCCTCCTCCTCCATCAGATACTCAGTCACCTTATGAATCTGGCCCAGAATCTTTGGATAATCCTATCTAAACTCTCGAGAATTCATTGACTTTTGAAGGTCATCTAGGATTGGTTGTTTATCCTCTAAATCCTTTGTTCGATCCTGTTTTGGTATCACCACAGCATCTATATAGTCCATACGATTGGCAAAGTATTCCTTTGGAATTATCCCCTCAAACATCTTTGGTTGTTTGTCGTCATTTGTTTCCACCCATGGAATCAAAAGGCGAGATCCCAGTCTCTTCTCCAAGTAACTCGGAGGTGTCTCCTACACACACTCCTCACATTATCAATGAGTAGGGATATCCATTCCCTGCTAAAGATTTTCCTTACATGGGAAGCATTCTGACTAGTGTTTATCCTTAGCTACCTTGTTATTACGTTTTTTTATCTTAGTTGGTGCCACGCACCCCTAGAGCCTCGTCGTTATATCACAACCATTTATGGTTGTATGGCGCTATGCCTACCTCAGGTCCATTCATTTAGAACTTGACCTCTCAGCCGATGGTTCATTCTGTAGTCACTTTAGTTCTAGTGCAACCCACCATTCCAAATCCACTAGTTTCGTCGGTCCAAGTTACTCATCCAATTCAACTGATTATTTCAAGTCAACTCTCTGTCAATTCTTCAATCCCTCCAGTAACTGGACAAGCCTTGCCATCGCCTGGGGAGCATAGTCGAAATGTTTCTATGATGTCTAGCATAAGCGATGTGAGTGGCTCACAAGCTCACATGGTTGGAATGAACCGGTCCTCTTCCAGTGCTATTCTAAGCCCTGCTCATCTTGCTAGATAAACTAATGTCCAGTACCAATAGCCGAACCCTGTTTTTCCTTCTGGGTCAAGTAACATCTACTACCAACATTCGTATGTGGATAAATTTCAATACCAACCTCCTTATGTTCCACATGGTTCACAAGCAATGGTCCATCCACCTTACATCCCTCAAGCTGGACCTTATGTTAAGCCTAGTCTGTCTATCGTGCCTAGTGGTTATGGCTAGATCGAGTTCAAGAATTTTCAGGGAATTGTCGAAGTACCCTTGCAGCAGCAAGGCCAACCTTCAAGGGTTTTCCTTGTAGCAGCAAGGGTAGACAATGTAGCAGCAAGGGTAGATAGTGCAACAACTGTAGGGGAAACCCTTGCAATAGTCGCAACAAATCTTGCAGCCGTAGATGCAGTATGTTCCTCAACCCTCCAAGCCTATGTCCTTGCAAGGTTAACCTCTACATATGAAGGGACAACCCTTACAGCCGCAAGGTCAACCCTTGCATCAACAAGGTCAACTTGGGTAGTAGAAACCCTTGTAGTCATATCGACAGGGTCAACCTTTTCAAGGGCAAGGTCAAGGTCAAGTGTTGTAGTAGTAGGCCCAAAATCCATATGTCCAAGGGTAACATGTTTAGAGTCCTTATGTCTAAGGGCAGCAGGTGAAAAATCCTTATGTTTAAGGGAAGCAAGTCAAGAATCTTTATGTCCAAGGACAGTAAGTGGAAAACCCTTATGTCTAGGGGCAATAGGTTCAACACCCTTACACCCAGGGGCAATAGGTGAAAAATCCATATGTCCAAGGTCAATAGGCTCAACTACCTCTTAAACCATATGTTTCTTATCAAAAACCTATGGCTCGATAATTTCAAGGCTATCAAGGTCAGAATCCTCCCTACAGGCAAGGTAACCTACAGTTGGGGCAAAATGAAATGCCATATGGACAAAAGTCTCCACTACGGGGAAAAAATCCTTACCAACAAGGATGGGTTCTGCAGTCTGGGCCCGCTTATAAGCCTCAAATTGCTTTCAATACCTAATTATCGTTATTGGCCACATCAGAGTTTACAGATGTGTCTAGACTCACGAATGATCCTATTCTTCATTCGACATATTGGCCTTAGGTTCTATTCAAAATTCCGAGCAATTGTCCAAAGTTTGAAGGAAAAATGAAACAGGATCCACAAGCCCATGTGATGACATATCACCTTTGGTGCTCCTCGAATTCATACATTGATGATTCCATTCGTCTCTGGATTTTTCAACGAACTCTGATAGGTGTTGCTACCAAGTGGTACATCAAACTGCCTCAAAGTACCTATCATGACTTTAGCACTCTCGTTATGGCCTTTATCACACATTTCCAGTTGACGGTTTACTATGAAACTGGCACCCATCTATTAACGTCACTCAAGAAAGACACTGCAATACACATCTCCGATCACATCCATGAATGGAGACGTTAGCATCGCCTCATCAAGTTTGAGATTGTTGATCAGTTGTTGATAGAATGGTTCACCAAATCATTCGTCAGCAAAATTTCTAAGGTCATTGCTATGGGTAGGTGTGTCACTAAGGAACAATCCATCACGTGTGCGCAGTATCTAGACCTCATCTATTCATAATCTGGCATGTTATATGATATTTTACCCGATGCGCCTAGACCATTATCTTCTCTTACAACATCAAAGTCTTTGGATACACCTCCTATTGATGGAGTAGTTGGTTTAGTGTCCCATACCCCCGTAAAATCTTCTCCAAAGAAAAAGTTGGTCTCAAACACTGCTCCCAATTATTCCTCTCAAAATTCACCTGGTCCTAGTAAAACCTCAAGGGTTCACGTTGTCCAGTCTACCACAGTGGACAAACCCTCTAAAGTAAAGAAGAAGGGCGAAGGCAAGGGTAAATTTGATGCTCTGAAACAAGACCCTCCTAAGTTGTCTGTTGGTGATGCTTCTCAACAGAAGTCCAAGTATCCATTCCTCATCTGTGAGGATGATCACTATACTAAAGATTGTTCCTGACGATCTAAAGTTAGTTGTTTTCTCAAAGGGACCCCCACTATCCTAAAAGAGCCCTTTCTATCCCAGTAGGCCCAAATGGTATACTAGCCTCAGTCATCCACTTCCTCAGGTTCCCAAGTGTTCATGATGAATACGCCTATCAATATGGCTACCAGATCAAAATATTGTCAAACACCTACCCCGACAGTAGGGAAAGATAAATAAAGTACCTCTTCTTCCTTCATCCTGTCAAGTTTCGGTCCTCTCCATATAGAGCGACCTAATCCTGATTCTGCCATTCGGCCACCTTCGTGAGGTGTGATGTGGAAGTCCTTGTACAATTTGAATTCTCACGCCAGTCAACATTATAATATTGTGGAGGATTTGGCTGAGGTGCCTTTAGCGATGTCTGCTCTCGAGGTCCTTCAAAGGTGTTCGTCTCAATGGAAAACGTTACTGTTTTCTATTGGAGGTATTGATCCAACTAACTCTAATCTCATTTGTTTTGATCTAGAAAACCATGTTCCCTATTGACCTCATTAGATTACCTTTCTCTTTGAAGCCATCATAAATGAGAAAACCATTCATAGGACTATAATTGAGGAAGCTGCTTCTACCTACATCATTCTTGTCACTTGTTGGAAGGAAATTGGTTCTCCTACCTTGAACCAATCACCTAACACTCTGGAAGCCTTTGATGGGCATGCTTCTCATCCATACAGTGTCCTTCCTAACCTTGCCATTACTTTGAAGGGTAAGACAATACACGTCGAACTAGATATTGTTGACACTAATCTTAACTATAATTTTCTACTCGGACAGAGTTGGACCCATGCCATGTGTGCTATAGTCTCCTCCCTTTTCCATGTGATTCATTTCCCCCATCAAGGGAATATTGTCATGGTTGCCCAAGTATCCTTATTTGCCTCTTCCTCCTCTGACGGAAATATTCCTTATGTCATGCACACTGGTGCTCCTTATGAGAGTGTGGGGGTAGGACTTTTTAAATATCCCACCTTGATGGGTATTTTTCCACTACCACCTCCACATGTTGCCTCTGTGAACATGATCTCAGTCAAGTCTGGTCCTTGGGTCATTCCCCCACCAGATCTTGTTGATACATGGGGTGAGGTTATACTGCAAAGCCCTACCAAAATTAATTATCTGGATATTGTTTCGTCTTCTCCTTCGATATCCTCTGATCATTCCTTTTCGAGTGTCTCTCTCGACACATATTCTCAATCCCTGTGGCTTGGTTTTCTAGAATCTCTCGATCCCTTAGCCGAGACTTGTCTTTCTAATGAAAGTATCATGGAAGTAATGTCTCTGGAGGAAGTACCTTGGAATGACACTCATCATCATTCCTCATTCTTGCCTAGCCCAACAGTCATGTCTACTTGTCTTGAGAAGTTCTCTTCTCAGTTCCTGACCTAACCACCTCAGAAATGAATCATGACTCATGAAGTTTTGTCAGAAGGGAACATGGGTAACATTACCCAAACGATGTTGACTGATATTTCTATCAAGGCTCATGTCATTGAAATTGTCCATATTGGGGTAACTTGTTCTCATGATGAGATCATGCTTTATACTCGTCTATTCCAAGAACTTCGAGATGTTTTCACATGGTCATATGAAGAAATGCTAGGCATTGACCCAAGCATAGTCCTGCATGAAATTTCGACTTACCATCATGCAAAGCTCGTTCGCTAATGGCTTCATCTAGTGCACCATAGAAAATAAGCTGCCATCAAGTGTGAAGTTGAAAAACTTCTTAAAGCTCGATTTATTTATCCAATCCCTGTTATAGATTGGGTGTCTAATATTGTACCGATGATAAAGAAACAAGGAACTATTCATGTTTGTGTTCATTACTATGACCTGAATTGTGCCTATCCAAATTATAATTACCCCACTCCTTTCATAAACTAGATCATTGATGAATGTGTTGGGGGTGAATTTTTTTCCTTTATGGATGGTTTTTCTGGTTACAACGAGATAAACATTGGATTGGCTGACAAAGATAAGTCAACCTTTATCTGTCCGTGGGGCACTTTTGCGTATAAAAAGCTCCCTTTTGGCCTTAACAAAGCTAGGGCTACATTTTAGAGAGCGATGTTGTTAGGTCCCTATAACACTAGTGATGCCCCCATTACTATTGTAGTTGTATCCCTTATTAATATTGTTGTGCCCCTATTGTCCCCATAGAATCCCTCTATTTTTATTTTTGTGCCTTTATATTACTATTGTTATGCCGGCTTGGTTATATTGTGAACCCTTAGACTCCTATATATAGAAAGGAGGTTTTGTCATTTGTATCATCTAATAACTGTTCATTTGTGTAATGTAAAGGAGGTTTCCCCATCAAAGAGGCTGAATTATAAGGCATTTATCTATCTTTTATATATTTTTGTGAGCTGATTTCATAACATTTGGTATCAGAGCTTTAGATTCTAGGGTTTCGCTGCTCCAAATAGGTCATCGTGGCATTTTTGCTATAATTTTTTCTGTGACGTTTCAGAAGAAAAACAAAAAACCCATTTGAGATGAAATCATGCTAAACCTCGGATCCAAATTTCAGAGCCTTTCGCACTATATTTGCGGAGATATTATCTGAGGAAGTTAACCTTTTTGTAGACTCCTGAATTACATTCCAAAGAGGTGACCCTGGGAAAATCATCATAACGTTTATTTCGAGCATCAGATTGAAATTTCGTAAGAAGTTATAGAAAGAGGACAAACTGTAGTTTCTTGTGTATATTTTTCAGATGCTAAGGTCAAAACAATGACACGTGGAGCTTCATAGAAGTTTGCTCTTCTAGAAAGGTCTATAATCCGGTCATCTTGGGAGATTGTGCATAACTCTGCCTTGGAAAATCTAAATTCGATTAGACTGGTGGAATTGGAAAGAGGACACAGAGGGATACTGCAGGTTGCAAATTCAAAACTGGATGATTCAAAATTACAGAGATACATCAGATTCAATATCGAGCTCCTACAAAGTGAAAAAGGGTGTGTAGTTTTTCTTAATTTTTGCATAGGTTTGGTTTGAAAAAATAGTTTGAAGGAATTCAAAGGGCATAGTAAAGCATTATTATCAGTAATTGATGCCCCGAGGAAAGAAAATGCAAACACCTAGTAAGAAACCTGAATGTTCTAGCATGACTCATGAAGAAGAGGAAGAAATGCAACATGATATATCAAAATTACGAGACCAAGTGCAACAAATGTCACTTGCACAAAAAGTAACAGAATCTAAGATGGATGGTTTAAAGAAAGATGTAGAAGCTAAGATGGATGGTTTAAAAAAGGCATAGAAGCTAAGATGGATTTTTTAAAGAAAGTCATAGAAGCTAAGATGGATGGCATGGAAGCTAAGATGAATGGCATGGATGCTAAAATGGATGACATGGATGATAAGATGGAAGAATTGAAGATAAATTTGAATAAGTTGCTACAAGAAATGGTCACTAATGGTGAAAGGGTAGTAAAGGAAACTCATGATGAGAACAAAAGAAATGTTAATCATGATTTCATAGACTCTGATGTTGGATCGAAGGCCCACCATATTCCAAATATCAATATGAGGAACTTTGATGGCAAGGATCCTGCAACATGGATACTACAGATGGAGAAATTTTTCGATCTCAATAATGTGCAAAACACACAAAAGGTACGTATTGCAACTTTATATTTGGAACCAAATCAGTTTGTATGGTATCAATGGCTTTGCTCTCGTAAACAAATTATCACTTGGGAAATTTTTATAGAAGAAATGACAGCACATTATGAGGATACAAAAAGCAACACCTCTTTTAGCCAATTGATAAGTCTCAAACAAAAGGGTTTGATGATGGAGCACATTGAGGAGTTCAAAAAATTGAACATAAGGGTAAAAAATATTCTAGAGGAGCATAGGATTGACGTGTTCATAGGGACTTTAAAGGATAATATCCAACATGATGTTTGCCTTTAGGAACCTGATTCATTAGAGAAGGCATTCAGGTTAGCAAGAAAAATGGAAAGCAAAATTATGGCAACCAGGAAGCCTACCACTCACAACCATAAATATGGAAGTCTTATTACCCCTAGCCTTCCACAACCTATAAGGTTGACACCACAACAATTGGAAGAAAAAAGAGGAAAAGGGCTTTGTTACAGTTGTGATAACAAATACACGAAAGGTCATAAGTGTGCTAAGAAGAAATTATTCTACATAGATTGTGAAGAGGAAGAAGAAAAGGAATAAGAAAGGTAAAAAGAAGAGGATATACTCTAGGAACAAAGCCTAGATAAAGAAGAAATGAATTGACCATATCTTGTAATGCATTGGTTGGAATTACCACTCCTCAAACCATCAAGATAGAAGGACATATCAAGAAGAAAAAGGTAATATTGTTGATTGATTCAAGAAGTACCCATAATTTTATTCATTGTAAGATAGCAAAAGATTGAATTGCTTCCTATATCTAGCACCAGAGTGTCAAGTGATGGTTGCAAATGGACGAGCGATAAATTGCTCTAGAAAGTGCCATAATATCAAGCTATCCATGGGAGAATATGTATTGAATATTCCAATTCTTTCCATTCCAATGGGAGATGCTGATGTTGTACTAGGAGTCCAATGGCTACAATCCTTGGGTACAATAAATTTTAACTTTCAAGATTTTTTTTTGAAATTTTATGCCGAAGGAAAGGAAGTTGAATTAAGGGGTATTACAGGGAAACCGAGAAAGATAATGAGCTCTAATAGTATGACAAAGCTTCTAAAAAAGTAACAACGAGGTGTAATTGCACAATTATGTTCACTAGATGTTCCCACATCGAAATCATCTATTTCTCCATATCTCCAAAAATTCTTGGACAATCATTCCAAGGTATTTGAGACTCCCAAAGGTCTCCCACCTATTTGTGATCATGATCATGCTATTCATTTCATTCTGGGAAGTGTTCCTCCAAACATCAGGCCGTATAGATATCCCTATGCCCAAAAGAGTGAAATTGAACGTATGGTTGCATAAATGCTTGAAGCTAGTATAATTCAACCTAGCCAAAGTTCTTTCTCTGCTCTAGTAGTATTGGTGCATAAGAAGTATGGATCATGGCGCATGTGTCCGGATTATAGGGAGCTCAACAAGCTCACTATTAAAGATAAGTTTCCCATTCTTGTCATTGATGAATTATTGGATGAATTGCATGGATCAATTTACTTTACCAAGCTAGATCTTCATTCAGGATATCATCAAATCAGAATGAAGACTCAAGACATTCTGAAAATAGCATTTAGAACTCATGAGGGTCACTATGATTTTTTGGTCATGCATTTTGGCCTTATCAATGCACTTTCTACATTTGAAGGTTTGATGAATTCCATTTTCAAACCCTTCCTTAGAAAATTTGTGTTAGTATTTTTTGATGATATACTAATCTACAACAAGTCTTGGAAGGATCATTTTGAACACGTTGACAAGGTGCTACAACTATTGGAGGAGAAATAGTTATATGCAAAAAGATCCAAATGTTTCTTTGTAGTATAAGAGGTGGAATATCTAGGTCATATTGTATCTCATGAAGGACTTCAGGTAGAGCCTAGCAAAATTAAAGCCATTAAGGAATGGGAAATCCCCACATCCATAAAGCATTTGCGAGGATTTCTTGGGTTGACAAGGTATTATCGCAAGTTTGTTAAGAATTATGGGAAAATAGCACCACCTCTAACAACATTGTTGAAGAAAGATGCATTTTCATGGACTCCAAAAGCAAGAAAGGCCTTCAAACATCTTAAAGAGACAATGTGCCAAGCACCGGTCGTAGCTACACTAGACCTCACAAAAACCTTTATTGTGGAATGTGATGGTTCCAAAAATGGAATTGATGCTGTTTTAATGCAAGATGAAAGACCCATTGCTTTCGAAAGTCATCTAATCAAAGGAAAGTATTTACACAAAGCTATTTATGAGAAGGAAATGTTGGCAATACTATATGCACTTAAGAAATGGCAACCCTACCTAATGGGAAGACACTTCAAGGTAAAAATGGATCATGATAGCCTTAAATACTTTTTAGAACAAAGATTATCCTCTGAAGAAAAATAAAAATGGGTCACAAAGATGTTAAGTTATGACTTTGAAATCATATACAAAAAAAGGGAAGAAAAATGTTGTGGCAGATGGACTCTCAAGAAAGGATGAGGATGTGGAAGCATTATTGTGCGCCATTTCTATTATCCAACTAGATTGGATAAACGAACCAAGGGAGGAATGGAAGAATGATGAAGAAGTGTGGGAACTTATTCGAAAGTTACAACAAGATTCCAGTACATCTGATACATTTAGCTGGAAAAATGATTCGTTATGGTACAAAGATCGCTTATACCTTTGTAAGAATTCCCAACTCAAACAAAAGATTCTTCTGGAATTGCATGCTTCTCCCTTAGGAGGGCACTCAGGATTTTTAAAAACTTACCACAAGGTTAAGAAGGAATTTTTTTGGGATGGCCTTAAATCAAATATTCAAAAGTTTGTTTCGGAACGTTTGGTATGCCAACAAAATAAAGCTGAAACAATTAAGACCCCAGGTTTATTACAACCTTTATCCATTCCAAGCCAATGTTGGGAGGAGGTTTCAATGGATTTTATCACAAGTTTACCCAAGTCTGAGGGAAAGAGTGTCATCATGGTGGTAGTTGACAGACATACCAAGTATGCACACTTTTTTCCATTATCACATCCATTTAAAGCTAGTATAGTTTCTATGACATTTATGGAAACAATTCAAAAGCTACATGGAAACTCAAAGATTATTGTAAGTGACAAAGATCCCATTTTTACTGGAAATTTTTGGACAAAATTATTTTCTTGTCTTGGTACTCAGTTAGCTCATAGTTCATCTTATCATCCTCAATCTGATGGGAAAACTGAGCTAGTAAACAAATGTTTGGAAGGATATCTCCGTTTCTTTGTATATGATAAATAGACACAATGGGTCAAATGGTTGCCTCTGGCTGAATGGTGGTATAACACTTCCTTCCATATTGCAACAAAAATGACCCCATTTATGGCACTTTATGGATATCAGCCACCATCCATCACATCACATTTAAGAGAAAATTCTAAGGTTCAAGCAGTGGAACATCACATCAAGCATCAACAACAAGTTCTCCAACTCTTAAAGGATAACCTTGTGTTGGCGCAGAATAGAATGAAACAATAGGTAGATCAATATCGCAGCAAAAAAAGTTTTGATCTAGGTGAATGGGTATTCCTACGGCTACAACCATATAAACAAATGTCCCTCAAGCAAGCTAAGAAGGATAATATATTTTCACCAATGTATTATGGTCCACACAGGGTGTTGCAAAATATTGGTACTATGGCATACAAATTGGAGCTTCCTGTAGCTTCTTGAGTGCACCCAGTTTTCCATGTTTCATGTTTAAAGAAGGATATAGGCGACACGCTCCCAGTTGAAACAATATTGCCAGAACTTGATGAGGAAGGAAAAATTATATTGGAACCGGAAGCAATCATAGAAACAAGAACTCGATAGCTACGAAATCGATCCATTTCAAAGTATCTCATCAAGTGGAAGAACTTATCCGCTGAAGATTCCACATGGGAGGATGAGAAATTTATACAAAAGCATCTAGAACTACTCAAGCATTGAGGACAACACTTTTTTGAAGGAGAGGGGCATGTTAGGTCCCTATAATACTAGTGACACCCCCATTACTATTGTAGTTGTATCCCTTATTAATATTGTTGTGCCCCTATTGTCCCCATAGAATCCCTCTATTGTTATTTTTGTGCCTTTATATTATTATTGTTAGGTCGGCTTGGTTATATTGTGAACCCTTAGACTCCTATATATAGAAAGGAGGTTTTTTCATTTGTATCATCTAATAATTGTTCATTTGTGTAATGTAAAGGAGGTTTCCTCCTCGAAGAGGCTAAATTCTAAGGCGTTTATCTATCTTTTCTATCTTTTTGTGAGCTTGTTTCATAACATATGTCTTACATGTTCCACGACATTAGAAAAATCGCTCATCCTTACTTGGATGATCTTCCTGCTTATTCACATAAGTGCCATGATCATCCTGATCATCTTCGGCAAATATTTATTTGTTGTAAACACTACAACATTCTGCTGAATCTGCAAAAGTGTGTCTTGTGCGTTGAATCCAGAAGTCTCCTCAACTTTATTGTTTCAAAAGAAGTAATCTGACTTGATCCTCTTAAAGTTGAGGCTACTGTTAATTTACCCCCTCCCTCTTCATTTCATCAAATACAAAATCTACAAGGGAAGAAAATTTTCTCTGCCATTTTGTATCGAACTATGCTGAGCTAGCTTCATGGTTCACCTGGTTTTTAAGAAAGGAACACCATTCGTTTGGGATGAGGCTTCCTATTCATGGTGCTGGACCCACCAACATGTCAAGGGGTCTCCCCAGTAGGAAATCCCAATTAGACCTCAGACAGTTTGGTGTAGGAGTCCTAGCAGTGGGTCGTAAGGGAATGCCTTGACCGTGATGTTGAACAGAGGCAAGTAAGATGACTCTATAAGTATCAAGGGTCTGACTGATGTAGTGAGTAAAGGAGGGTGTATGAGAGGCTCTAACACTTCGAAGGAAGGAGAAGGTGAAGGTGAGTTCTAGGTTGAAAGGGATCAGTCCCAACTCAACTAGGAACACACGAAACAAAAGGACATGCACAACTTTGGGTGGAGCAGCCCACTAGAATGTGGCAATCACATCATAGAAGTTAATATAACATGAACAACACTCACGGATTAGTCCGACACGAGTGTGATGGTTGTTATAGCAAAGTTCATGTGAAATGTCTATCTGATGTTCGGCAGAGCATTTGACACAGACGGTGACAACATTAACAACATATACAACACATTAACAACAAGATTCATTTAATTTCATGTGAATCAGTTCATACACAAGTACGTAAGTTAAGAAACATATATCATTAAGGCAACTGCAGTATTCCAACTACAATAACAACATATGCATTAAAATGTGTTGCTTCTTATTATATAAAGAAGTGTAAGTCACAATCATACAATACATTCATGTAAACTTGCTAGCCCCAACAATGGAATGTTACAGCCACATCCACCTACTCCTCCAGAGAGATGTACTAGCTCCGTGAATTGGAGAAGCCAAGGCATGTTACAATACTGTCCAAGCCTTGTTCAAGATAGTCTTAGTAGAATCTTGGCTGACCAAAAGCCTCTACAATGAGTTATGAGGGACTATTTATAGCAAAGGGTGGGGTGACCCTTGACCTTCCCCTTTGTGACAGTTCAACTACCCTCATGACTCTTCACCTACTCTATGACTGTTACATCCAACAATTGACACTTGACTTAAACTTGACATGACTCAACATTACAATGCACATGTACTCATGTGAGACAACATGGCTTAAGAAAGCCATGCAAGACATCACTGACACTCGGTTTGTAGTGATGAGACCAACTCTTTGACATGCTTGTGATGGTGAAGGTGGTGAGTTGATGCCAAGCTTGGTCATCTATGATGGTGTGCGTGCACACCATGGTGACATCTTGTTGAAGTGAGCTTTTACCTCCATTACAACCGGTGCATTTGTTCGGTCCCTTCATCCAACTCGTCTGCAAACATGCGCATGGTCTTCTTGGGTATGGTTGAACTGGCAGCACACTGATGCATGGTGTCTGTGTTGATCTTCAAGTGTGTGTTGGTGGTCATGTGCATCAACTTGCCAAAGTACATGTTCAGCTTGAGTTGGACTTGCTTCTTGTCTTTGCCTTGATTAGTGTGTTGAATGGGTTGGATTGCATGCATGCGCTCAACGACATGCATGTTGCTGAATACCTTGCATGTGTTAGATATCATTTTTGGGATTCAACTGCGTTAAGTAAGTCATTCAAACGTATGACCATTTCCATGAGAGGTAGTCGTAACTGACTAATTTCTCATGATTTTTGAATAGTTCACTTAGCATTCATTGCATCGGGTGATGCTCACAGGGGTGAAGAAGTGGGATTGAAACTAGTGAAATGTGGAGAACGAATCACATAGCATCAATCATCACTTCCGGGGCTTGCACCCGGTAACCAGGACTTCCCAGGAGGTCACCCATCCCAGAACTCCTCTGGCTCAAGCGCGCTTAACTGTGGAGTTTTTCCCCACAATCAAGCCCACTTAGCTTGCTACCCCATTTGCAAAACCTTAGCAAGTATTGTGCCTCATGAACCATTCAAGTAGAGATCCCTTGACTCTTTTTGAATTTAAGTATGGGGGATTTACGCAGTGCATTATATTAGATATCATTTTTGGGATTCAACTGCGTTAAGTAAGTCATTCAAACGTATGACCATTTCCATGAGAGGTAGTCATAACTGACTAATTTCTCATGATTTTTGAATAGTTCACTTAGCACTCATTGCATCTGGTGATGCTCACAGGGGTGAAGAAGTGGGATTGAAACTAGTGAAATGTGGAGAACGAATCACATAGCATCAATCATCACTTCTGGGGCTTGCACCCGGTAACCAGGACTTCCCAGGAGGTCACCCATCCCAGAACTCCTCTGGCTCAAGCGCGCTTAACTGTGGAGTTTTTCCCCACAATCAAGCCCACTTAGCTTGCTACCCCATTTGCAAAACCTTGCATGTGATCAAAAACACTACTCACCATGCCTGCTCTTTGTCAGTTGCTGGGATGGGTCCTTAACTTGTACAAGTGTAGTTTCATCTGTGAGTGCATGTTGTGCCCACTGTTGCTCCTATTCCTACTGCAACTCATTCATTTGTCTGTGCAACTTCATGTTCTTCCTGAGTTGCTACTTCAGAACATGAAGCTCCTTCTTTTTTCCATCTTTTTCCTTTGCACAATCTTCATGTTGCGTTGTCACTTCAGAGTCAGAGTCTCCAAAGTTGATTTCATTGTCAATGGACCTGCTTGAGCTTGCAACCTTGTTCAACCTCCATGTTGTCAACAACCATCCTCTTGCATTCATTGCATTTGGTATGTTGTCTTCAGCTGTTGTTTGTGACGTTGCTCATTGTGATGTTGTTGTTGTCATATCTTGATGTCCTCATCTATGAACAACTTGATGTCTTCGTCGGTAGGAAAGTCCATGGACACTTGACTGATTGCATCTTGAGGTGTGCTCTGAACGATGTCTTCATCTCTGCTCTCCTACACACCATTGTAACTATACTACTGAGAGGCAGATGAACACCCGCGATACCTACAGACATGGAAACACTCATCAAAAGAAATCTATTAGTTGAAAGCAATGAACATGAGAACAAAATTCTAACATACCTGGGTGAATGATCATGAAGGTTGTGAAATTTTGGGCGGGAGGTTAGGAGACCGATTGCCAAGACTGCACAAGGCACCATGCAGGCTACTGGGAGACTGACTAACTACTAGAACTGTGCAATGCATAGTCCCATCTAGCTACTAACTGTTGGGATTGTACAATGCACAATTCCATCTCGGAAGGACTACTGGCCCAGGGATAGATTTCAACAATTTCTTGGGTGAAGTAGCCACTATCCTCCAGAAATGTACAATACAGTCTTGGAGGCTAGTGCTAGGAAGGAATGCACATATCTGGAAAGGAAGGTGAGCCTTCCTTTCCCAGATTGCACAATACAGTGTTGGTAAAGGCAGAGGCAAGGCCAAGGTTGGTCGGACTCGTCGATGGGAAACTGAAAGCAAGTAAGTCAGTGAATGCATGGCGACACTAAGTGATAATTGAAGTGATTGACAATGCATACAAAACATGAATGAAATATTCAACAAACAAATCAACATGCATGTGGATGAGTTAGTTCGTCGGTTGGGTGAATGTCCTTGCAAAACAATTTCATGCATGTGACAACAATGAGTTAAAAATGAACACTGAAACATAGCTAGGACAAGCTAGTATACATGTAAATGAGAGCAAGCCTTCAAAGAAATAAACCAAAGAATACTCCCACAAGCAAAAGCACAAAAAGCAACAAAAATGCAGCACAAGGCATGGGAAGTGAGCTTATCCCAAAAAGGTTGAGCTTAGTGTGTTGACTACTCCTATATGTGATGTGGGATGTTAGAAATGAAAGGTTGATGTGAGGAATTAGCTCTGCAGTGTCTGTGTTATCACTCAGGTTGTCCTTAAGCTCGCGAAAGGATATGGCCAAGGTAACCACAAACCAATCTTTGGACTGCAGGCTCTAGCCCACCTGCAATCAGAGAGGGCTCTCTCTTTCTGATTTAGCTTTGTTGAAGATGATTTTAGGCTAGTTATTGAGTTCAAGGGGTTTTGTTTTGATTTTGGTGGGATGATTGATGCTTTCAGGTAGAGAGGCAAAACATAGTGTGGTAAGTGTCAAACCATTGGGCACGGAGTCAAGGAGTAAGACTGCTGGTGCGTTTTCTTGGTCACAAGAGAGGAATATGGAGCAAGATAGCTACATATGAAACAATCATTCAAGGTAAAAGAGATGGATTAAAGGCTAAGGAATAAGAGGAAATTAAGAATCTCTCATTCAGGTTAGCAGAGGGAAGATAAATGAGCCCTATCTAGGAGCAGCTAAGAATTCCTAGATAACGGTCATTCATATGTGAAATAGATCAAACATGAGCCATAAAAGAATTCATATTTATGCCTAAATCAAGAGGAAAACATTAAGAAACCATAGAAACTGAGCATAGAGTGCAGCTAAGCAAATTCTAAACCAATCCTTTGTTCTGTGACTTGAGCATATATGAAATTGAAATAACAGAGGTAAGGAACACTTATTGATTCATATAGTAGCACAAGAATTCCATATTTGTTTCTTCAACCTTTAAACACAGTGAACAGTCATTCCTCCAAGATTTCAGCAATCTTTGATTAAGGAAAACATATCAGATATACAGTGCGAGTCTCTAATGAGGATTATCAACCAACCAACCCTTTAAACAATACAGAGGGTGGTATAAATAGGGAAAATATCAAAAATTAATCTATTACAGCCGACCTAAACAGGTCTAAAGGAAAATGATTTCTTTAACCTAATCTTATCCAGAAATAAATGCAAGAAAATATCTTTTGAGCTGCGCTGAGGGCAGCTGTATCAAAATGAGTTAATTCTGTCCTGGTGGCTCTGTGTTGTTCATTTAGCTATCACTGCGCATTGGTCTCTGCTCCATTGCTGTTTGGTGGCTTTAAATGCTTTAACTGTGATTTGAGAGCTTTGATGGGCTTACACCGCTTTCTTTGACTTTGTTGGAGGCCATTCAATGTTCACCTGCTTTGGGAAATAAAAATTTCCATAAAAAATGTTCAACTGATACTCTTTGTCGCTTCCTGATACTCTTTGACATGAAACTGGGCTTTATCTCTCCTCTGATACTTTTTGAACTGTCCCATCGACCTCTTATGGCTGCTATTCGGCCCTCTGCTGCTCTAAAACCTATTTTTGCCCTTTTCTGCATCCCGCGCGAAGAAATTTCCGTCATTTTGTGAATTTCGGGCCTACTGGTTGTTGAGTGGTGAGTGGGCTTCCATTTTGGCCCTTTTTCCTTTCCTGTGCTGCAATTTTCGCTTTTGCGCCCTTTTTCGGTGATGACTTCAGCATGACGTCAGCCGTGGGTCCCGGTACAGTGGTGACGTGGCAGGGTGACGTCAGCAGGGTGACATCAGCAGTACGGTCGGGTGACGTGGCGGTACGGTGGAGGTGATGACGTGGTGGTACGGTGGCAGTGATGTGGCACTAATGTGGCAGGGACATGGTGGCAGGAGGCAGACGCAGGTTGATGACATCAGCAGTGACGTGGTACTGACGTAGGAGGGGGGAAGCGGTATTTGGTTTCTGTCGCACCGCTTTTGTGCAGAAGCGGTTTCGGAGGAGGGGGCTCCGCCACACTCAAGAGGGTGACGCGTGGTGGGAGTACGATGGGAAAACTACCCATCTCTCGGGCGCTAACCCTCGGCATATCGGGCTATGAAAACACCCGCCCACCGTAGATCTCGGGCGCGGGTAATCGGACAGATGGCGGAACAGAGGAGGTGGCGGAAGGATAAGGGACGGGGCCCGTGGCACCTTTATTAATTATTTAACTCGGCGGGGGGGAAAACTTTAGGAAAGTGGGTTTTTTGCGGGTTTTTTATAGTTTGAGCGCTGGGATTATAGTTTAGTCAAACATTTAAACTAAACCCGAACCTGTGAGTACGAGAGGGTAAAATGATGAAATGTTAAGGGTAAAGCGGTGAGAAAAAAGGTTATTAACTTAACCGAATGTCAAGTTAATCCCAGGGTTACGACGCGGAAGGCTAAGGCTAAGTCCCAAGTGAACTTGGCATTTCCCAAACTGATACTTATAGGGTTATAATGCCAGGGGATGGGAATATGTACATAGGGGAGTTATTAACATAGTTTTAGTAGGGGAACGGGAGACAGATAGGGAGCTACATAGTAAAATTAGTAGTTAATATGACAAGTGATAAGAAAGCACTAAGTATGTGAATCTTAGGCTTTTTAGGGGGAAAAATGATTCATAGAGGAAGTATGAACATTCCTTGAGTAAAGCAGATCTTTACCAAGGCAAATGATATGGAAAATGATGAAGCTAAGAGGTATCAAGCATATCTTGACCTCTTGAGGGAAGTTAGTGAGTGATTTGGGGAATAAGAAGAAGGGGGAGTTAGACATGCCTCGCTTGAGCTCCTCCAAATGAAAACTACCTTGCACCTGTGATCTGAAGTACAATATCACTTTGAAACACAAAATTGATCACAGATCAACTTTCTGCAACCTCAAAACTACCTATCCAGCCTACTTACCTAGCATTTTTTCTTCTTTTTGGTTTGGGTGCACTTAGACTTGCAGACCCTGAATATATTTTTCTTTTTGACTTCCCTCCTATCTAAATCTACAATTATTTCTTCCAAGGGCCCAGATTAAGTAGTTGGGCTCCTTTGTTTCTCTACCTATCTACAAATCTGCCAAGGTTAAGCTGTTTGGACAGATATTCATTCTTTACATTCTAAAACAAGAAATTGAAACCTAGGGAAGCCAAGATTAGGCTGTTTGGCTGTCCCTTAATAGAAAATTCTTCAAAAAGGAATAACTCATCAAAATTTGGAATACAGCAGTGGCATTTAGACTGGCACACTTTCATGGCCCCTTCTTTGGCCTCTTTCTGGAAATATGGAGCATTGCAGCATGCAAAGTATGACATATTTGGCATGTAAAAATGTCAATCATGAAAGATGAACACATGTTGCAACAGGAGGCTAACAATGGCTCCACTTGGGGATGGCTTTTCCTTGTGAAAATCCAAGAACAGCAGGTCAGACTGCCTTGATCTTCTATTGTTGTTGTAGATTGAAAAAACTTCTTTATGCTGGCTGTTAAGAGTATGAAACTTTGAAATATGAGTAGCCCTCTCCTCAACTGAAATATTGTGAAATACATAGCACCGCCTGCTTTCTTCTGCGTGCTTGATATGATATACAATTTTTCTTGGGCATTTCCTTTGAAATAGATCCAAAACATGGATCAAAACTGATGTATTTCCCTTAGCCTTGGTCTAGAAACAGTCGCTGATGTGAAACTAAAGAATGCTCCTCTCTTATTAATACTATTTGACTGAAGACTACAGGCTGCAAACAGTTTCCTTTGATCATGAATTGCTATGATATTACAACGCTACTCTTGCTGTTTTGCTGAGGTTAATGCAGAGACAGAGCTTAAAAAATAGAGTATTGGCATTGGCTGTCTTCACAAACTTTTCTACTGCTTCTCTAACAATCAGACTGCTTATACAAAAAAAAAACAAAGTGTTGATATATACAAATATCACTGTACAAAGAGATATATACAGAGCTGCTTTGCATCCCTTAAAAGGGATCATGGTAATGTTTTAACATTCGGCCCTTAACAGGGCCTTCTTCAGCAGTGCTGCCCTCTACATATTTGAGAAAATATGTGTTATTTCCCTGAACAACAGAAATAACAAATGGCCCTTTCCATAGAAAATCAAATTTTGCATGTTTGCCCTTGTCTTCTCTTCGTGAGTCCCACCTTAGAACTTTGTCACCAATGTTGAAATCCTCAGCCTTAGCTCTCTTATCAAACATCTTTTTGAGCTTCTCTTGCAAAACTTGAGCTCTGTCATAAACTTACTCTCTGGTTTGCTGAAGATGAATGGTCTGATTGATTCTTTGTTGAATGTCATTTGGTTAAGCCTGAATCTCCTGTAACAGTTTGATAGTAGGGATGCCCAAGGATGAAGGAAATCTGGCCTCCATGCCATATACTAGCTCATAAGGGCTCATCCCAATGGATCTCTGCGTTGACAATATGTCTGCCCATAGGGCATTTGTGAACTTTCTATGCCAGTTCTTCTTGTTTTCTTCTAGCACTTTCTTTATGATGTTGATGAGGCTTTTGTTGGATGATTCGGCCAAGCCATTACCTTGAGGGTAATAGGCTGTAGAGTGGCCCAAGGTAATGTGAAATTTATGGCAAAAGTTGATCATCTTTTTGGATTTGAAGGCAGCAGCATTGTCAGTAATGATCTTCTCAGGGCAGCCAAATCTAGAAAGGATCTTGCACTCAAGGAATTGGATAATGATGGTGTCATTAGCTTGCCTGCATGTGATGGCCTCAACCCACTTGGTGAAATAGTCGGTGGCTGTTAGAATCCACTTGTGTTGGCCTGAAGAGGAGGGATGGATTTCTCCAATGAAGTCAAGACCCCATTATTGAAAAGCCTTTTCAGTTGAGATGGGCTTAAGGGGCAGGGGCAACAGCTTTCTTTTGCCCTCAAAGATTTGGCATTTGTGACATGAAATGGCAAACTTCCTTACATCTGCAAAAAGAGAGGGCCAATAGAAACCAGCACTTAAAATTTTATCAGCAGTGGACTTCCAATATATATGTCCTCCACAGTCCCCTGCATGGAATTCTTTCATGACATTGTTAGTTTCATTCATGGTTAAACAATTAAGCAATATGCCTTCATGATTTTTCCAAAATAATGCACGATCTATGACACAAAACTTTAAAGCCTTCATTTTCAAAAATCTTTTATTAGTTCCGGAAAATCCTGGGGGAGCAAATAGCTTTAACAATACAAAACATATATCAGCATACCATGGGGATTGCAAAAAGGTTTCACTGATCTGTGGAGTCGCCAGCTCCTGTTCATTGTCCAGTTGGTTAATGTCTAAGGCTTGAAAGTTTGTCTTGGACATCAGTTTGGCTAAACGTTGTCCCTTTATCAACTTGGTTGGTTTTATTTCTATGTCATACTCAAGGATGTTTGCAATCCACTTGCCTTTTTTGCCTTTTAATCCCTCTTGGGTTAATATGTCTTTTACAGCAGCATTTGGGACATAAGCAATCACATGTGAATATAAAATGTAAATTTGGAAATCTTTGATTGCTTTAACCAGGGCGTAAGCCTGCTTCTCCATGATTGGGTACTTCAAAGGGGCATCTCTTAAGGCTCAGCTGAAAAATGCAATTGGCTTTTCATTTCCCTGATCATCCTTTTGCAAAAGGACAGCAACTATGGTGTGATCAGATGCAAAAGAAAATATGATGAAGTCCCTATCAAATTGCGGACTTGTGAGGACAAGGGCTTGGGTTAAGGCAGATTTTATGACCTCAAAGGCCTGTTTGGTTTCGAGAGACCATTTTACCTTTGCATCCTTTTTTAACATGTTTCTTAACAGTCGTATTAGTTCAACTAGATTTGGGATAAATCTCCTTAGGAAATTGATCTTTCCAAGGAATGCTTGCAACTCTTTTATGTTTCTTGGATATGGAATTTGGAGGATGGCTTGGATTCTTTTAGGATCAATTCTAATCCAGTCCTTTGATATGATATGGCCAAGAAGTTTGCCTTCTTCAAGGCCGAAGAGGGATTTCTTGGGGTTCAAGAAAATGCCATATTTCCTACATGTCATGAATATTTGCCTCAAATGTTTTAGGTGCTTTTGATCACATTTGGAGAAAGGGGTCAAGTCATCAAGGTAGACAACTAGGAAATCATGTATTTCTTTGGAAAATGCAATATGCATTGCTCTTTGAAAGGTGGCACCAGCGTTTTTAAGTCCGAATGGCATCCTAACATACTTAAATGTTCCCCACGGTGTGGTAAAGGCTGTCTTGTCTTGGTCATCCGGGTGAACCGGTATTTGATTGAAACCTGAAAAGCCATCTAGTAAAGAGATTCTAGATGACCCCACTACTCTCTGCAAAATATGATCCATTTTGGGCAATGGGTAGTGGTCTTTTAGGTAGACTTGGTTTAAATTTCTTAGGTCTACACATAGCCTAATCTCACCTGTCTTTTTTCTTGTAGGAACAAGATTGGTTACCCATTTAGAAAATCTGATGGGTGCTATGATACCTGATTCAAACATTCTTTTCACTTCCTTTTCAATCAAAGGGAGAAGCACTGGACTGATTCTCCTTAGTTTCTGTTTGAAGGGTTTCTGGTTTGGTTTTAAGGGAATGGTGTGTTGGATTACTGAGGTGTCATAGGACTTAAAGTCCTCATAACTCCAAGCAAATACATCTTGGAATTCTTTGAACAAATCAATATATTTGGGTTTTCGATCGGCTGACAGATTTTTGGACAATTTAATCATTTTGGGCTTTTCTGTTGTTCCAATGTTATGTTCTTCTATAGCAGCGTTTAGAGGCTGCATTTTTGGCTTTTTAGGAACATCATTTGCATCAAACATATCTTCTAATGGAGTGAGGCCAGTAGGCAAAAAGTTATCCTTTAAGTCAATGATCTCGGCCTCTGTTTTGGCTATTTCCTCCAAATGCATCTGTTTCAGCTCTTCTATGTTTGTTTTGTCAAAAACAGTTGGGTTCAGGATTTGTTTGGCTGTTACAGCTGTTACAGCCTGCTAATTTTCATTTGTTTGCTATTGTTCATCTGTCATAGCATCCATGTCAATGTTAATATTTGAAAACTCATGCTCAAGAGTGAGGAAATTGTTAATCTAGGCATCATTTTCAAACACTTGCTAGTCTTTAACGTTATTAGGGACAGCGGGCCTATGTTTTATCTCAGCAGTAAAGTGGTGATTTGGCTCAAAGGGAAGCTTGCATGAACTAGAAAAAGTGGCTAGGCTGTGTACATGAATGTTATGATTTCTTGAAATCTTAGCAAGCTTGGATTCAGTGAATGCATTGAGTATATTAGTGGCAGCAGTCCTATAGGCCCTCATTCTATTGTCATTGGTAACAAAGTTACCTTTCATTTGTTGTATGATTAAATCAGAGTCACCTAGAATAGACACCTCTGCAGCTCCTAGAGCTTTGAGCAGTTTAAGGCCTAAAAGCAGAGCCTCATACTCTGCCATGTTGTTGGTGCATTTGAAATTCAGTCTATAGGCATGGCCTTCTGCATGGTTGTTATGTGTATTGTGAATCCATACACCTGCCCCTGCTCCTAACTTGTTAACATAGCCATCAAACTCTAAATACCATGTGATTTCTTGCTTGTGGTCAGTATCAAGAGTTTCAGTCATTTTAGGATTGGGCAGATTTGAAATTTCTGTTTGGGGAAGTTCCTCTTGTATGCTGGTTGCCTTGATTGTTTTGACAGTTTCAACAGTATGGGCAACTGATTCTTCATTGATGTGTGTGTCTAGTTCTAAAGCCAAAGGCTTATCATCAGTTGGAGGACTTGTTTCCTCATTAAATAAAATAAAAGAATCCATATCAGAATGGATTGAGTAAATAGGAAAATTTTCAGGCTTGTCCTCACTGCTTACCACATATTTCATTATTGTTTCTCTATACAGTCTCTTTGGTTGCCCAAAGACAGATATAGTGGCATAGGATAGGTCTAATTGAAGGGATCCTTGGAGTTTTGCTCCCCAAGATCTTGACAATAGCATGCCATACTTTGGTGGAATGTTAGCAACCACCACATCCATGAGGATGGTCTTGTTGGGATATTGGACTAAGGAGACACACAAGTCTTTGATGAGGCCTAAACATTTGACTTGACTTAAGTCAAAGGAAAATAGATCTTTGTATGGCCTTGTGACTTCAAGGTTCAGCTTTTCCATTACAGCTTTGGGCATAAGATTGTGTGAGGCACCTGAGTCAAATATGGCATTGTGCAAAACTTTGTCATGTATATGCAAACTGACATAAAAGGGTAGAACAGATCCATATGCTGATTTTCCATTAACTTCTAGACCAAACAGCAGTTCAGGGGTATCATCTAAAACATTTACATCATCCTTGACCTCCGGCATTTGCAGTGATCTTTGAATTTGTTGCCTATAGATGTCATGTTTTGCAAGTTCAGATAAAGGGATGGATATCTTCAGTTTTCCAATCTCTGCCTCTAAATTAAATGGCTTTTCCAATGGAGTCTTGGTGTTAATGGTGGCAATTTTTTCTTTTTCATTTGAATTATCAGTGATTTGCTCTTGTTTATCAGCATTATGGAAATTGATTGCTTGCGGTTTTTCAGTTTTAAGAGGGCTTTTTGGAACACTGTTCAAGTTCTCTTTCGAGGAAGGAGGTGGTAGAGGCTGATCAATAGCAAGCTGCATTTCTGTTATGTCCTCTATAGTCACTTGATGTGGGTTTGGGATAGTTATATTAGCTAGCTCTGTTGTAATAGCCTTGCCTTTAATCTTGTTGGGCTGTTTACCATCCTTTGGTTTGCTAGGTTCAGAAATATCAATGGTCCTAGTTCTCAGCTTATATTGTTTGTGGACCTCATACACGGCAGTATCATAACCTTGTTTAAAATCAAAAGACTCACCAGAATTTGTCTGAAATTGATTTATCTCATGGTCATCTTGGTCTTCTTGGGTTAGGAAAGTTTGTTGCTCAGCCTTGAAATCCACTAAGTTCATATGAGTGTCCTCTGTGGGTTCACTAGATGTAGACACTTCAGCATAATTTTCATGAAAAGGGGGCCTTACATCATGGTCTGGACTAGACCTACCAGCATTTGTGTTCTGCATTTTCCTAAAATTTGGGTTCCTTATGGCATTAGGTTGTTGTCCATCCCATGAAGATTTTATCTCAACACTTTCTACTTTGTCTCCCAGCCTGTGCATGCCACTGATAATAGCATCAAGCTTTTGATCTAAGGATGAGGGTTCTTCCTTAAAGGTGGTTCTTCTCTCCATTCTAGCTCTGTTTCTTTTGGCAATTAGGTTGGCCTCTACGCTAACAGCAACATTTTGCATCTCTGCAAGGGTTTGAGGGGCTCTTTCTTTTAACTGGTAAGCCATATCCGGGTCGAATCCATCTGGGAATTTATACAAGGCAAGGTCAAGTGGAGGCCTTAAGTTCTATGGTATTGCATTATAGACATTATTGAATCTTGCACAATAATTTAAGACAGACTCTTGAGGGCCTCTTTTTATGGTGTCATACTCAGCTAGTATGTGCAAGGGGTCTTTCTTTTTCTCCCATCTGTTGATAAAGGATTGGTAAAGCTCATCCGGATTGGTTATGGAATTTGCAGCAAGTGCTCTGAACCAAGTTCTTACGTCACCTGTTAAACTTTGGACAAAAATTTTCATTCTCACGCTATCATCATCTATTTCGTAGTTCTCAAAATAGTCTTGCATCTTCTTTGTATGTTGAAGGGCTGTGCAAGAACCAGTTCCATCAAAATATGTGATTTTAGTTTGATAATCCTGAGGCATAGCCCCAGTATTAGCAGGTAGTTGCAGGGGTGCATATCTATTAGCCATATTCACGGGGATAACAGGAACAACAGGAACAACTGGAACAGCTGGAACAACTGGGATAGCTGGAACAACTGGAACATCAGTAGTGGTAGTGGTAGTGTGTGCAGTGAATGGGGGTGTGGAAGGAGTGCTTTGAGAGGTGGATGATGAACAAGGGGAAGTAGGGGTTGAACAGAATAAAACTTTGACAGGGGTTGGAACACTGCTTGGGTGAACTGCTTTAGGACTATTATCAGCAAAATCTTCTTGCTTCCTAAGAATTTTTGGGATTAAGCTGGGATTGTCAAAAACAGCTGGAGGGTCTGGGTCGGGATTTGACCTAGTATAACGAGTTTTCCTCTTTGGAGCCAGCTTCCGAATTTTGTTTTTGGTGTTTTCCTAGGAATGTTTCTAGTTTAGGAAGGAATTGATTAAATTTTTGAGACAACTATTTAGAGCTTAAAGCTAGAATGAAGATTGACTGAAGCAGCTTTTATTTAATCCTGTAAATGCAAAGCAAGAACAGTTTCAAAGGCTTCCTGGCTGACATTCAGACTTCATCTGTAGTTTTAAGAAATAGACAACATTCGGAAAAATTATTTTGAGTTCCCTAGTTGAGATTTCCAACGTGATTCGTGAAATTATCTGAGGATGGTCCCCAGTGGAGTCGCCATTATGTTATCACTCAGGTTGTCCTTAAGCTTGCGAAAGGATACGGCCGAGGTAACCACAAACCAATCTTTGGACTGCAGGCTCTAGCCCACCTGCAATCAGAGAGGGCCCTCTCTTTCTGATTTAGCTTTGTTGAAGATGATTTTAGGCTAGTTATTGAGTTCAAGGTGTTTTGTTTTGATTTTGGTGGGATGATTGATGATTTCAAGTAGAGAGGCAAAACATAGTGTGGTAAGTGTCAAACCATTGGGCATGGAGTCAAGGAGTAAGACTGCTGGTGCATTTTCTTGGTCACAAGAGAGGAATATGGAGCAAGATAGCTGCATATGAAACAATCATTCAAGGTAAAAGAGATGGATTAAAGGCTAAGGAATAAGAGGCAATTAAGAATCTCTCATTTAGGTTAGCAGAGGGAAGATAAATGAGCCCTATCTAGGAGCAGCTAAGAATTCCTAGATAGCAGCCATTCATATGTGAAATAGATCAAACATGAGCCATAAAAGAATTCATATTTATGCTTAAATCAAGAGGAAAACATTAAGAAACCACAGAAACTGAGCATAGAGTGCAGCAAAGCAAATTCTAAACCAATCCTTTGTTCTGTGACTTGAGCATATATGAAATTGAAATAATAGAGGTAAGGAACACTTATTGATTCATATAGCAGCACAAGAATTCCATATTCATTTCTTCAACCTTTAAACACAGTGAACAGTCATTCCTCCAAGCTTTCAGCAATATTTGATTAAGGAAAACATATCAGATATACAGTGCGAGTCTCTAATGAGGATTATCAACCAACCAACCCTTTAAACAATATAAAGGGTGGTATAAATAGGGAAAATATCAAAAATTAATCTATTACAGCCGACCTAAACAGGTCTGAAGGAAAATGATTTCTTTAACCTAATCTTATCCAGAAATAAATGCAAGAAAATATCTTTTGAGCTGCGCTGAGGGCAGCTGTATCAAAATGAGTTAATTCTGTCCTGGTGGCTCTGTGCTGTTCATTTAGCCATAACTGCGCATTGGTCTCTGCTCCATTGCTGTTCGGTGGCTTTAAATGCTTTAACTGTGATTTGAGAGCTTTGATGGGCTTACACCACTTTCTTTGACTTTGTTGGAGGCCATTCAATGTTCACCTACTTTGGGAAATAAAAATTTCCATAAAAAATGTTCAACTGATACTCTTTGCCGCTTTCTAATACTCTTTGACATGAAACTGGGCTTTATCTCTCCTCTGATACTTTTTGAATTGTCCCATCGACCTCTTATGGCTGTTGTTCAGCCCTCTGCTGCTTTAAAACCTGTTTTTGCCCTTTTCTGCATCTTGTGCGAAGAAATTTCCGTCATTTTGTGAATTTCGAGCCTGCTGGTAGCTGAGCGGTGAGAGGGCTTCCATTTTGGACCTTTTTCCTTAGTGATGCGCGATTAGCGCTAATCACGCATCAAAAACTGCCTCAGATTTTCGTTCCGGGCTTCTTGTGCTGCGATTTTCGCTTTCGCGCCCTTTTTCGGTGATGACATCAGCAATGGGTCCCGGTACGGCGATGATGTGGCAGGATGATGTCAGCAGGGTGACGTTAGCAGTACAGCCGGGTGACGTGGCGGTATGGTGGAGGTGATGACATGGTGGTATGGTGGCAGCGACGTGGCGCTGATGTGGCAGGGACACGGTGGCAGGAGGCCGACGCAGGTTGATGATGTCAGTGGTGACGTGGTACTGACGTATGAGGGGGGGAAGCGGTATCTGGTTTCTGTTGCACTGCTTTTGTGCAGAAGCAGTTTCAGAGGAGGGGGCTCTGCCACACTCGAGAGGGTGATGCGTGGCAGGAGTACGACAGGAAAACTTCCCATCTCCCGGGCGCTAACCCTCAGCATATCGGGCTATGAAAACACCCGCCCACTGTAGATCTCGGGCGTGGGTAATCGGACAGATGGTGGAACAAAGAAGGCAGCGGAAGGATAAGGGACGGGGCCCGCGGCGCCTTTATTAATTATTTAATTCAGCGGGGGGGAAAACTTTAGGAAAGTGGGTTTTTTGCGGGTATTTTATAGTTTAAGCGCTGGGATTATAGTTTAGTCAAACATTTAAACTAAACCTGAACGTGTGAGCGCGAGATGGTAAAATGATGAAATGTTATGGGTAAAGGGGTGAGAAAAAAGGTTATTAACTTAACCGAATGTCAAGTTAATCCCAGGGTTAGGACGCGGAAGGCTAATGCTAAGTCCTAGGTGAACTCGGCATTTCCCAAACTGATACTTATAGGGCTATAATGCCAAGGGATGGGAATATGTACATAGGGGAGTTATTAACATAGTTTTAGTAGGGGAAGGGGAGACAGATAGGGAGCTACATAGTAAAATTAGTAGTTAATATGACAAGTGATAAGAAAGCGCTAAGTATGTGAATCTTAGGCTTTTTAGGGGGAAAAATGATTCATAGAGGAAGTATGAACATTCCTTGAGTAGAGCAGATCTTTATCAAGGCAAATGATATGGAAAATGATGAAGCTAAGAGGTATCAAGCAGATCTTGACCTCTTCAGGGAAGTTAGTGAGTGATTTGGGGAATAAGAAGAAGGGGGAGTTAGACATGCCTCGCTTGAGCTCCTCCAAATGAAAACTGCCTTGTACCTGTGATCTGAAGTACAATATCACTTTGAAACACAAAATTGATCACAAATCAACTTTCTGCAACCTCAAAACTACCTATCCAGCCTACTTACCTAGCATTTTTTCTTCTTTTTGGTTTGGGTGCACTTAGACTTGCAGACCCTGAATATATTTTTCTTTTTGACTGCCCTCCTATCTAAATCTACACTTATTTCTTCCAAGGGCCCAGATTAAGCAGTTGGGCTCCTTTGTCTCTCTACCTATCTACAAATCTACCAAGGCTAAGCTGTTTGGACAGATATTCATTCTAAAACAAGAAATTGAAACCTAGGGAAGCCAAGATTAGGCTGTTTGGCCTTCCCTTAACAGAAAATTCTTCAAAAAGGAATAACCCATCAAAATTTGGAATACAACAGTGGCATTTAGACTGGCACACTTTCATGGCCCCTTCTTTGGCCTCTTTCTGGAAATATGGAGCATTGCAGCATGCAAAGTATGACATATTTGGCATGTAAAAATGTCAATCATGAAAGATGAACACCTATTGCAATAGGAGGTTAACAGTCCGATTGATGAGTTTTGATAACATCAAGGTTGTGATGTGCATGCCACGAATATAGGGTAAGCGACACTTGGTGGGAGGTTTCAGAATTGCTCCTTGAATGTAACTTCGAACTACTAAACATAGATCCCTAAAACAAGGGATGCCTTTGCATGTTTCCTTGGGAGAAGCATCCCATCCATGCAGGACTTTTTTCTCAGTCTGGGAGGCAACCAGTCAACTCAGTTGCACATGCAAGAGACTGCTCGATTGTTGGAGAAAAATGCGCATTTGTGTCTGAGAGCTGGGCTGGCTGCTCAGGATATTTTCACAATTTCTCAATAGAGAGGTTGATTACTGTGCATATTTACGCAAATTATGGGCTGAGAAGCCTTGCTGGGAAAATTTGTGCAAATCCTGCTGGCAGTGTTGGCAGGCAGGATTGCACAATCCTGGAGCCCGGTAAGCTGCCAGAGAGGATTGCACAATTTTTGGAGGGAAGGTTGGTTTCCCTCCAAAAATGCACAATTTTCAAGGGGAAGTTGCTTAGCCTATAGCTGGACCAAGTCTAGGTGAACAACCTTTGAGGGGAATGGATCAAGCTGTGACTGACATGCTGGCTTTGAACAAGAAAGACACTGAACCTTGTGAAATTGACGAATAAAGGCAAGGTGCCATGATGGTTGGAAGGGAGGCTCCAAAACGAGGCTAAGGAAAAATTTTGTAGCATAGTTGTAGTCGCCAAAATAGTTGGCGATGCACCGGTAGAACTCTAACTCTCTAAATGGACCTTGTTCGTGAAAAGTAACTCTAACACCTCCGGAAGTATTCCTCAATTTTTACTTCATCTTGGTTTCACACTAACTTGATTGTAAGATGTAGCATCTACCAAACCCTTGGTAAATTGACACACGTTCCAAGCCAAGGCAACATAGTTGTTTCAATTAGGGTTGAGGGGTATATAAGTGCACAACCAATATAGCCATCAGAGTCTTAGCTTCATCTCTAGTGTTGCTCCATTGCCAATAGGCCTCGACAATACCATAGTGCAGTGACATAGGAATAGAAGCATGGGTCCACTACCAGTGAGCCTGGTCAGTACCCCGATGGAGTTACTTGCATCACCTCCCTCTGCAGGAAGCCTTTCTCTTCATTCACCTTATTCATTTTTCATTTTGCAATTTTTTTTTTTACTCTTCATTTTTTTCATTTTCCACTGTGCATAGCACTTATTCATTTCAGAGGCGGAAGAGGTATCCCAACTTGTTGAGAGTATAAGAGGTTGTTCTGATAGAGAAGTATTTTATTGTATCTCTTACCTTCCCATTAAGGTTTTCCCCATCACCGTACTCTATTTGACTGAGCTGACAAGGGTTAACCAAAAAATAATCGACTAGAGAAGGTGACACTAGTTAGCATGCAAGAATTGTGTTTTCACCAAGGTTGAATTTGAACAGTATGTATTTTCCTTCAATGTATCATGGACTAAAAGTAACAAACTCATCATACAAAGGCAAGATGATAGATACCCAAGTAGTGATAGTTTTACAAGCCCTCTTGTAGTTTACCCAGCTCGCTTCAAGAGTCATACACGGTTTCATGCAAAACTAACCTATGAACGAAACAAGCAAATGAACTAACAATAAAAAAATAAAAGCTAGAGAAAAAGAAAAAACGAAAGTGAAGCAAGTAAACAAACAAGCAAGCAAACAAACAGGAAAACAAAGCACGTAAGAAAACAAGCATGCAAGGAAACAACTTAAAGAAAACACTACTCCTAATCCTACACTAATGGTACATGGGCCTGATCACATGAAGTGATACTTCCAATGTGGCCACCGACACATTGGTAGACCCATGTTGGTGAAGGCTTGGTCTGCGAGAAACCTAGTTGTGCGAAACAGCAAGTAATAAATTTATATCAATGAGGAAAACCACACTTTGTGATTCAAAGTGACTACGGGACATAAGTGAGTGCATGTGCATGACAGGAAGTCTGCGAACTTATCATGGTGTTGTGTGACACACTATGCAAATTTGAAGCATAAGCACACTCTCGACTGTGACATGGAAGCAAATGAAAGAAACAAAGCTAACCTGCATCACGCATGAGTGCTTGCAATCTAAGACTCCTCCAATGCATGAGCATTGGGATCCTGTAGTTCGAGTGGAGGAAGTAAAATATGAGTGTTGGATTGATCTTGAGAGCATACAAATGAGTGATGAGGAGCCTTGAATGTTTGAACAATTTCCTGATTGGAAGCAAAACCAACCTCAGGAAAGGGAGGGCCTGACATAACCATCATCTCAGGCTAAAGTGCCTCGACGGTTTGTGGGGTTTCGACTTCATTGATAGATGGATATTCGTAGCACAGTGGCTTAGACGAATTAACAACGAGTGAATCAACATCATGATTGGATGATGAGGTGAAGAGATCACAACCAAGATCAGAAAATTCAGGATGTTGTTCAACATCCTCATGCTTTGATGAATCACACAGAAGGGTAGATTGGGAGGAAGGATTTTCACTCTCTACGTTTTTGGAAAATGCAGATGAAATATCAAGTGTGTTTCCAATGAATGATTGGTCATCTTCATTGTTGGATGATGGGCTAACATATAGTGTGTCCCACGAAATACCAACAATGGGTGCATCTGTGGATGAAGACACACATGTGAAATAATGGATGGTAGGTTCACCAATGATGTCAGGAAATAACAGAGGGGGCTCGAATGGAAAGGAGTCAGCCTTCGCTGAGTGTTGATGCTCAAGATCCCACTCATACTCTTTATAAATGGCAGTGCATGTTGGTTGTGGAACACCCACTTCATCAGTGGGTTGTTCCTCGTTCACAACAATTGAAGAGTCTGGAATGGATGAAAACAAGACAACATCATCTGGAGGAACACCCGGGTTCGAAGACAGAGGTCACAGAAAAGAATGCATATGAGGACTCGAAGGACTCACAACCAAATCTATGCAAAAATTGAGTGAAGTGATGTTGGGAGGGTGTGAGGGTGTGAAGGATGAACAGGTGTGTGAGCATGATCCTCATCATCACTGGGTAGTGGTGGAGCTGTTGAATAAGAGGAAGGAAGACAACCACTTCAGGTAGTGCCCACTACCACATGAGATTGTGCAGTTCCATCAATGAAGAAGGTTGAGTGAGGCTTGATCTCAAACTTTCTCTTGGGACGGGAAGATTTCTTAAGACAATACTTAAACCGGTCCCAAAGATAAGAAAATTTCATCTGGCTCCTGAAAGCTTGAAACTACAAGTCCTCGAAGCCCTGCCAAAAATCAACAATAGATTCATATGGAGCCCTCCGTTGTTGTAACAGTTTCTGGTCAATATGGTTTGGATCAAAATGAAAGAACATGTATTCAATAAGATCACATAAGTGCTCACATCAGTGCACAGTGTCAGTCGATAGGCTGAGCATCCAACGAAATGGAGATTCGTGAAGTGTGTATGCAAGTAGCAAACCGTCATGTTCATCAGTAAATGCATCTTCCTCATAAATCATGGAAAGAAAGTTATGTAAGTGTTCAGGCCAGTCCACTTCACCTGCACCATCATACGTGTGAGTGGACAAGAGATTGAAAAGCTTCCCTGAGATGCAGACATCTTCGGGATTTGAAAAACACCTCAGGGAAGGAAGAGTGCAAGACTCCATGAAAGATATGCAAAGGTTCAAAACTGGATGAGAGGAAACAACTTGTCATCATGCCCTCCTTCTAGCACCAGAAATGTTGACAGTGTTGGACCCACCAACATGTCAAGGGGATTTCCCCGATAAGAAGTCCCAATTAGACCTCATACCATTTGGTGTAGGAGTCCTAGTAGTGGGTCGTAAGGTAATTCCTTGACTGCGATGTCGCACAAAGGCAAGTAAGATGACTCTGTTAGTAGTAAGGGTGTGACTGATGGAGTGAGTCAAGGAGGGTTTATGGGAGGTTCTAACACTTCTGAGGGAGGAGAAGGTGAAGGTGAGTTCCAAGTTGAAAGGGATTAGTCCCAACTCGGCTAGGAACACACAACACAAAGGACATGCACGGCTTCTGGTGGAGCAGTCCACTCGAATGCAACAATCACACCATACAATATAAGATAAGATGAACAATACTCACGGATCAGTTTGACGCAAGTGTGAGGGTTGTTATAGCAAGGGTCTAATGTCTAGCAGATCAATTGACATGGACGATGACAACATTAACAACATATACAACACATTAACAATAAGATTCATATAATTGCATGCGAATTAGTTCATACACAAGTATGTAAGTTAAACAACATATATCATTAAGGCAACTAGAGTAGTCCAACTACAAGAAAAACATATGCATGAAAATGTGTTGGCTCTTATTATGTAAAGAAGTGTAAGTCACAATAATATAGTACATCCATGTAAACCTTCTAGCCCCAACAGTGGAACATTACAACCACATCTGCCTACTCCTCCAAAGATATGTACTAGCCTTGTGTAGTGGAGAAGCCAAGGCACGTTACAATATTGTCCAAGCCTTCTTTAATATATTCTTAGTAGAAACTTGGTTGAACAAAAGCCTCTACAATGAGTTATGAGGGACTATTTATAACAAAGGGTGGGGTGACCCTTGACATTCCCCTTCGTGACGATTCAACTATGCTCATGAGTATTCATCTAATCTATGACTGTTACATCCAACCATTGACACTTGACTTAGACTTGACATGACTCAACATTACAATGCACATGTACTCATGTGAGACAACATAGCTTGAGAAAGCCATGCAAGACATCACTAACACTTGGTCCACCATGATGAGAACAACTCTCTGACATGCTTTTGATGGTGAAGGTGGTGATTTTGTGTGAAGCTTGGTCATCTGTGATGGTGTGCATGCACCTCATGGTGACATCTTGCTGAAGAAAACTCTTGCTTCCATTACAACTGGTGCATTAGCTCGGCCCCTTCATCCAACTTGCCTTCTAACATGCACATGGTCTTCTTGGTTATGTTTGAACGGAAACACTCTAATGCATGTTTTCTAGGTTGATCTTCAAGTGTGTAATGGTGTTCATGCACATCAACTTGCCGAAGTACATGTTCATCTCCGGTTGGACTTGCTTCTTGTCTTCGCCTTGGTGTGTGTGTTGAATGGGTTGGATTGCATGCACGCACTCAATGACATGCATTCTATTGAATCTCTTGCATTCAATCAACAACAATGCTCACCATGTCTGCTATGTGTCAACTGTTGTGATGGATCCTTAACTTGTAACGGTGCAGTTTCATCCGTGAGTGCATGTTGCGCCCACTACTATTCCTGTTCCTGCTGCAACTCATTCGAGTGTCTATGTGGCTTCATGTTCTTCTTGAGTTGCTACTTCAGCATGTGCAACTCCTTCTTTGTTCCATCTTCTACCTTCACGTGAACTTCATGTCACGTCATCACTTCATAGCTGAAGTCTCCAAAGTTTCTTTCATCATCAATGGACCTTCTTGACCTTGCAACCTTGTTCTACCTCCTTGTTGTCAACAACCCTCCTCTTGCATTCATTGCATTTCGTATGATTTCTTGAACTGCTATTGATGATGCTACTCGTTTTCATGCTACTGATATCATATCTTGATGCCCTTTTCTATGAACAACTTGATGTCTTCATGGTTAGGCAAGTTCATGGACACTTGATCGACTGCATCCCGAGGTGTGCTCTGAATAGTGTCTTCATCTCTACTCTCCTAGAAACCATTGTATTTGTAATGCTAAGAGGCAAATCAACACCTATGATATTTGGAGACATGGAAACACTCATGGAAAGAAATCTGTCAGTTGAAAGCCAAAATGAACATGAGAACTGACTTGTAACATACCTGGGTGAATGATCATGAAGGTTGCATAATTTCAGTAGGGAGGTCAAGGGACTGACTACCAAGACTACACAAGGCACAATTTAGGCTACTAGGGGACTGACTAACTGATGGAACTGCACAATTCAAAATCCAGTCTGGTTGCTGACTTCCGGGATTACGCAATGCCTAATTCCAACATGGAAGGATTGTTGGCCCAGGGATAGATTTTTGCAATTTCTTGGGCCAAGCAGCCACTGTCCTCTAGAAATGTGCAAAATAGTCCTGGAGACTAGTGCTGGGTAGGAATAAGAAAATCTGGAAAGGAAGGAAAGCCTTCCTTTCCCAGATTCCGTAATGTAGCCTTGGTGAAGGCAAAACCCGGGCCAAGGTTGGCCCGACTCCGCGATGGGCAACTAAAAGCAAGTAAGTTAGTGAATGCATGGTGACACTAAGTGATAGTAAAAGTGATTGACAGTGTATGTGAAACATGAATGAAAGATTTAGCAAATAGATCAACATTCATGTGGGTGAGGTAGTGCGCCAGTTGGGCGAATGTCCGTGCAAAATAGTTTCATGCATGCAACAACAGTGAGGTAGCAACGAAAATTGAAATAGAGCTAGGGCAAGGTAGTATACATGTAAATGACAAGAAGCTTTCTAAGAAATCAATCAAACAGTACTCCCATAAGTGAAAACACAAAAGGCGATAGAAATGCAGCACAAGGCATGGGAAGTGAGCTTACCCCAAAATAGTTGAGATAAGTGTGATGATTGCTGCTAGATGTTATGTGGGATGTTAGTGCTACAAGGTTGATGTGAGGAATGCGCTCTGCAGTTTCTAGTTGATGAGTTTTGATAACATCGAGGTTGTGACATGCATGCCATGAATCTAAGGGAAGCAACATTTGGTGGGAGGTTTTGGAATTACTTCTTGCATGTAACCTCTAACTGTTAAACATTGATCCCTGAAACAGGGGATGCCATTGCATGCTGCCTTGGGAGAAGAAGCCCATGCATGAAAGTCTACTTTTCTTAGTCCCAGAGGGAACCGATCAACTCAGCGACACATGCAAGAGACTGCTCAACTGCTGGAGAAAAATGCGCATTTCTGGCTAGGAGATGGGATAGATGCCTAGGAGATTTGCACAATTTCTGGGTAGAGCAGCTGAGTGCTGCTCAGATTTGTGGAAATTCTGGGCTGAGCAGCCTTGCTAGGAAAATTTGCGCAAATCCTACTTGGAGTGTTGGTAGGTAGGATTGCACATTCTTGGAGCCCAGCAGGCTACTAGAGAGGATTGCATAATTTTTGGAGGGAAGGCTGGTTGCCCTCCAGAAATGTGCAATTTTCAAGCCGAACTTGCTCAGCGTACAGCTGGACCAAGTTCAAGTGAACAGCCTATGAGGGGAGTGGATCAAGCTGTAACCAACAGGCTACCATTGTGCAAGAAAGACACTAAATCTTGTGAATCTGATGAAGCAAGGAAAACTGCTGTGAAGGTTGGAAGGGAGGCTACAAAACAAGGCTAAGGAAAAATTTTGGAGGGTGGTTGTAGCTACTATAATACTGCCCAAAAATCTTTTGATGATTTAAAAGCTATCCTCATTAATGCTCCTTTGCTACACCCTCCGAACTATCATCACGATTATTTCCTTTATCTAGTTGCAGCCTCTAGTACCATCACTATGGTACTGGTGCAAGACGATGATGAAGGTAATGAACATGTTACTTACTACCTCAGTTGCAATCTCCTCGATACTGAGACACATTATGCTCATGTCGAGAAGTTGGCTTTGGCTGTCGCTCAAGCTATTCAACTCTTTCGGCATTACATTCTCCTCTGCAGTACAACTATGATTTCTAAGTGCAACCCCATGACTTACCTCCTGACTCGTCAGTTGCTTGGGGGTAAGTATTCCAAGTGGATCATCATCCTCCAGGAATTAAATTTGGTGTTCACTATTGCCAAATCTAAGAAATCACTTATCTTCGCTGAGTTGATTTGCTCCCTTCCCTCTGCTTCTCATCCTCCTGGTGCTGATGAGAAGGTCCCATATGAGACACTTTTTTTATTAGCACTCTCGACCCGTGTTATGGTGATATCATCATGTATCTCCAAACGCCCACCTTCCAGTTTGCATTGACCAAGGATGATCACCGCCCCATTTGACATCAATCCCAACCTTACCACATCATTGGAGATACTTTATACTTTGTTGGTGTTGATTCAATTCTTAGTCGATGTCTAACTCTCGAGGAGGCTAAGAGAGTCTTGAATAACTACCATTCTGGTGCATGTGGTGGTCATGCATGTGGATATGCTATTGCTCAAGAGATACTCTGCACTGGTTATTTTTGGCCCTCCATCTTCAAGGATTGCACCATTGATGTTCGCAAACACCATGAGTTCCATATTTATCAGCAAAAAATGTGCACCCCACCCACTCACCTTCACCCTGTTATTACTATTGGTCCCTTTTCCAAATGGGGCATTGAATATATGACATGTAACCCTCGTTCGGATGGGGGGCATGGTTATATTATCATTGTCGTGGATTACTTCACCAAATGGGTCGAAGCGATGCCTACATATTCTACTAACGGTAAAAATGCAGCTCAATTTCTATTCAATCACGTTATTTCTAGGTTTGGAGTGCCTCAGGCCATTATCACCAACCATGGATCTCATTTTTGTGCTTACATGATGGATGAGTTGACTTATACGTTGGGCTTGCACCATGATGGCTCCACCACATACTACCCTCAAGCCAATGGCCAAGTTGAAGCTATGAACAAAGTCTTAGTTACAATGCCTTATCGCACCATTGGGATGCACAAGTCAAATTGGCATCTCATGATTTTTTTAGCTCTCTAGGCTAACTGAACCTTGAGCAAAGATGCCACTGGGTTTACACCTTTCCAACTCGTCTATGGTCTGGAATCAATTTTACCGATTGAGTGAGAAATTCACTCACTCAAGTCGGCTGTTGAACTACTCCCTGAAACCTCGACTTAAAAAGAAAAGCTCTTGTACTTAGAATGCCTGGATGAAACTCACCATCTTGTTGATTTACTCATTGAAGCACAAAGAAAGTGGGTTAAGTCTCATTTTGATCAATTGATCTCCCCTCATGCTTTTTCTGAGGATGATTTGGTTTTATTATATGATCTAGCTAATGAGAAGCTAAGGGCAGGTAAATTTGAACCCATGTGGCATGGGACCTACATTGTCAAACGTGTGTTACAAAAAGGGCCCTATGAGCTAATTGATTATGAGGGAAATCCCTTAGAAAAGTCTCGTAATGGGCTATATCTAAAAACGTACTATGCCTGAGTCATCTGGCATGGCTAATTTTGTACAATAATGTGTTATTCATTTTGTGTAGTGTGGTTTGGTGTGTTGTTTTCCAAGCAGTTTTCCTTCTTACTATGTCTTTGCCTGCTTTGCAGATGTATGTGAATCCTCACATCGGTTTCGCTGATGGTGCGTGTCATAGTACCCAGAATCTATCCTCCACGACATGGGACATTTATGACCCCCTTGGTGAGTTTATTAATCTTCAAGGTATTTGTTTAGGCCGAACAACTAATAACATCGCTGAGTATAGTGCAGTTATTGAACTATTGTGAGAAGCCATTGTTGTTGACATTTGGGAATTGGTTATCAACCTTCATTCACAACTTGTTGTTCTTCATCTCCACGGGTAATATTCCATCAGAAACCCTTATTTATTGAGAATGTATTTGCATATTCATCTCTTAGAAAGAAATTTGGATTACATCACATATCATCATATTCCTAGGCATATGAATATATTAACAGATGCATGAGCTAATTATGTGTTGGACAGACATTTGCAAAATATGTGAAAAAAAAAACATTTGTACCATAGTAAGCAAAAAATATAGCATATATATATATATATATATATATATATATATATATGTGTGTGTGTGTGTCTGTGTGTGCGCGTGTGTGTCGATAATGGTTGAGTGTCATACATCAAAACCCCAAAAATTAATATATCCGTTCAAAAGTACATCCATGGATCGCAGGCCTCAAAACTATAAAATTCTAAACCTATGGACTACTGGGCATGGTGCTAATGATAGCACATTACTTCTTGCACTACACGAGTCAGTAGTCGGCGAATCTGGTCTGATACCCCAATTGTGTGTCATTGAAACTAGCATGGGATGTCACCCACCCAGGCATACTTTGGGATACCTCTGGTCAATCCCTCAAGGTTCTGCATGATTTCCTCCTCATTATTGACTCCTTCATGATAAGGAGAAATATCAAACTCCTGAGCAATGTGCCTGGTGATCGGGGACATCTCGGCTCATCATTCTGGTCCCACATCTGCATTACAAAATTGGAATGCCATGAATGCATATATTACAAAAACAATAAAAAATAATTTTTTTTTTTTTTTTCTTACCTCCATCATCATAATATTCTCCCTTTGGGAGAAGCATATCTGGATCTCCACGGAAGTTGGTACTGTTATAGGGTCAATCCTATACTACGATCAACTGATGCCTTAGCCACAAAAATAATGAGGCCTTGTATGACATATGCTGGCCCCTGGTGATTCTAGGCATTAATTAACTCCAACAAACCATTTGTGGATCTCGTGGAAATGGAGGGTTCACCTTTGTAAGCTAGTATAGAAATATTGGGATCCACTCCAAAAAGAAGGTCACTAGAATGGAGCCATATCCGAACTACTTTAGGTTTCCTGCCTTGGTTGTGGATAATTGATGCTTCATGTTTACCTTCATGGCTTCCACCCAGTTGAAGATAGTCAACGTCGTACAGTCTATAGCATACTCATATTTAGATTTGTTGGACTCATTTAATGCTTGAGCCCCAGCCACTCTGTTTAGGGTCAAGAGAAGTGTTTTCAATACAAGGTCATTAACACTCATGATATCAACCTTGCCACTTTTTGATTTCAATGCTTCTAGGTAGTGTTCTAGAAGAAACATGTTCACACTTGCCCCAATAGGTTTGTCCCCATACATATTGACTGGTTCCCCTCTTCGGGACAGTCCAGTGATGAAATAGATGTTAGAAGTTTCTAATTCCATTTCCTAGTCCAAGATCACAAAAATTTCCCGATTAATGTCCCAAGGACTGATCAAATATTGCAGCAGCTCGGGTTGAGCCTGAACACTTGGTGTGAGGAATAATTTGAGGAGCCCATAGTTCCTCATGACATTAAACAATTTGGGTATGCCAATTCATGTGAATCGATTGCCTCATGCTCACATTCTTTCCAATCGACCATTTTTTAAAGTGTTTTGCCTACAAAAACCACGGAATCAAGTTAGCATTCATCCTTGAGTGAGGAAATTTGGATTTAAAGAAGGGAAATTGTAAAAAAAATGGATTTTTCTATATTCATGGCACTGGTGTGACTTTTTTAAAATTAGTAGCACCAACGACGCACTTGATCGTGTTAATAACCGTCGATCGGCGCGATCCCGTGCCTGGAAATCGCGCTGACTGAGGCCTACATTTTTTTGCTAAGATCTCCTCCAAAAATTCAAAAAATAGTTAAAAATAGAAAAAATAAGCATGAAATTGAAGCCAAAGGTCTCAGCGCTTACTTGCAACTAATGGATCGTCGAATGGCCTCCCAGATCTACCGCAATCTGCTCCTGAAAATCTAGAGCACAAATGGGTGAAAATTTCTGCACACAAGGTAAAAAGGTAAAATGGTAAAAAATTATTTACTTTTCTCCCTTTTATTCATTTGTCATGATATTTTAGGGTTTTAAAATTATTTTTCATCTATTTTACCTCAAAAATTGGATAATATGTTTACCTCTTGTGTAATGACATGTTACATATTGCTAATGATGGTACAAGAGTCGCGTTTAAGCTATTTCTCGAATCGTAAAAACTCAAATGAAAATATCACGGAGTATATTTCCTTTTTAACTTGTTAAAGAGAATAAAAAGGGGGGCTCTGATTTCAAGCTCTTTTCTAACTATTTAAACATGAAAATATTGTCAAGCTCTTGTTGTTTTGAACTCATTAAAGGCTATGAAAGATTGTTTACCCAGTATAAGTTTACACCTTTCGGGTAGGGATAAACTATTTACGAAAAAGGTACTACTTGACTGAAATGTTCAAGCAGTTTTCTCAAGTATCGTTTTCTACCTTGTCGGGCTCAAGAGACACAAATATATGAAATGGGACCAAGTGGAGTTTTCTTTTTCATGTCTTTTTCAAACTCTCTAAACATGAAAGAGATACTCAGTTACACCTTTTTCGGACTCATTAAAACATTAAATGGCATTAGATTCATCAACATGATGAACATGAGCTTCTCCTTCCTAGGGCTCATTAATATTACTAGGTTGGATTCATCCGAAGGATGGACTTACAGTGCAAGCACATGCTATCCACTTCAAGCTTGCGACTAAAAAATAATTGGGGTACCTCCCAGAAATGGTGGGGGAAATGGGAAATTCTATTAGTTGTGTCAGCAACTCACTCTTGAACATGACATTTTCTGCTTTGTGTTGGGTTGGGATATCCTAACTTCATTGTTGACTTTCTTGGGTTGTGCTATTCATTTTTTCTTTCCATTTAATCTATGCCACATCATCATGACCTCCGATCATATGGATCCAAAAGCTGTCAAACTCTAGAGTCGTGTCGTCAATATGTTCAAGAGTTGTCCTTCTGCATTTACACTCATTCCTCATTCTCTGTATCATCCATTATCATTACATCCCTCTGTCTCGTCTCGATGATGTGGGATACATCATGGCCCTCCTTCGACACTGTCATTTCCTGTCGACTTCAGCTCATTATCTGGGAAGTTGGCTAGGAGACTCCCTTCCAGTACCTTAGATCTTGCATGCCATAATGGCAAGTTCTTCACACTCGATGACAAGTTCACATCATTGGATTTCGATCAGGTGATTTCATGGGTGTTCGACTTTAGTTCATTTATTCATATTTCGTGAATTTTGCTGCTGGTACCTTGAGAACCATTGTCATTATTGGTGGCCTCTCTAGAGCTTATTAATGGTTCACATCATTGATCGATAATCAAGCAACCTTCTAACATGTTTGACCTCAACACACCTATTCACATGTCAGAATTTGTACTTTGATCGGGTCATGTTGCAGCGCAAGACCCTGGACTCAGATTACAAAAGTCCATGTTGCAAGGCAATGTGTCATGATCATGATAATATACATGTCTCTCTTAGATGGATGGTTGCAACCATACCATCAGTTGTTATATGTGATCCTTCTCATTATTGGATGGCTACGACCATACCTTGGTTTCCATATGATCGTATTTATTGGATGGTTGCGCCCATGACTTGGATCTAGTTACATGGTCTATCTATGGATGGCTGCATCCATACCATGATTCATGTATCATTTTCTAGAGTTTCAGTGATTTACATGTATCTATGCTTTCTTGTAGGTTTTCCAACGATAGACTTCAATTCCCCGCATCTAGTTGTAAAGCATTTCACCCCTCACTCTAGTTTAGCCTTCACGTTTTAGGGGGCATCTATTACACAACATTTTGTCACTTTCCCTGTACTCTTCATTCCTTAATCTTGGAGGACCTATATAGTGAACCCTATATGCTTTCCCATCATGAATAAACTCCCATTATGTCCCTCTTCATGAGAAAAACATTCTATCACAAAGCATTTTGTCATTGTCCCTGTACTCCCCATTCCTCAATCCTAGAGGACTGCTATAGTGAACCCTACATGCTTTCCCATCATGAAGAAATTACTCCCATTATGTCCCTATTCATGAGAATAACATTTCCCTTTGGCATCATTTCCCAAGAATCTTCCTTTTACCGTAGTTTACAAGATCGGTGCTAATGACCCATTTCCTCCTCACGCCAATTTTTAGAGTCTAAAACTTGGCCTAGTGACATATGGCACAAATGAGACTTTTCACAGTCACATTGATCCTCTTTTGGAAAGTGTTCTAAATATGGAATTGAAGCTTTTGGGTCTAGAAGCTTCCTAACGGAAGTCTGGTAAATGGTTGGGTTGGATGGAGCCGAGGAAGTCAGTTTGGGCTCCTTTCCCCTATTAAGACGGAACAAACCAAAGAGATAATCCATCTCCCATCATAAGAGGAACCATATCCCCTCCATGAAAGCTATATAAAGTCCTTCTTTTCCAAGCCGAGCTAGTATTTTTGGAGCTTGAATAACCAACAAGATATCTATGGTGTGTATATTTCTAGTTTATGTTTATGGAGGGAGAATAGTGTGTTTGGTTTGGTTTGGAAATAAAGGGAAGAAGCCTTAAAACTTCCATTGTTGGGGATATCCATGAGATGCTAGAAGAGGTGTGGGAGCCTGGATATGTCAGAGGAGACCTACAATGTCAAGGCTTTGGCTGTAATCTCTTTCTGAACATATATGAATACAACTATTGATTGATTTCCTACATTATGTGTTATCTTATATTTGATGGCTTAGGATTCCTTGACCTTTTAAGTACGCTGAATGAAATTTGTATTCTATCATGTTTATTGTTGTTGTTTTTTTTCTTGTTTCAGGTATTCGAAGGAAGGAAACAAAAAGTAGCTGGAGTAAGGAAGCAGGATCATCACCAAGCCAAATAGTGTTCTATGAGGTAAGCCCTCTTATTTGATTCTAGCCTAAGGAAGTTTTCACTAGATTGTTTGTTTGTGGCTAGACCTGCTCTCTCAGGCTAGAGGATTTGTCTTTGTCTACATCGAGAATTTACCTACTCCACAATGCTTTCCAATGATCTGTTAGTAACCTATACTTATCTAGTGGCCTGAGGATGATAAGGAATTGACTTCTTGTGCTTGATCTTATGTTGCCTCAACAAATTCTCAATTAGGTGTGATGTGAATTGATCCCCCTGATCAGTGACTGGTTCTATAAGGTACCCAAAATTGTAAAATACATTCTCCCTTAAGAACTCAGTCACATTCTCTTATGTTTTGATCTTGACAACCTTGGGCTCAGCCCACTTTGTCAAATAATTAGTGCATACAATTATGTACTTTTTCTGCCCTGATGATGGATCAATGGGCCCAATGAAATCCATGCCCCACTTTTCAAATGGCTCTAAATTCACCTGAGCTTGCAAAGGAATTTCATCCTTGGGAGTAGGCTTCACCATTCTATGGCATTGATCCCATCAAATGGTGCATCTTCTAGCATCTTGGTGGAGAGTGGGCCAGTACTAGCCAACTTGCAATACCTTGAAGGATGTCCTCTTAGCTGCAAAGTGAATTCCACAAGGTCCATCATGATAGGCCAGAAGGATGTAAAAGACTTCCTCTTCCCTAACACATCTTCTCAAAATTTGATCTTGGCCTTGTTTGAAGAGATTTCCCCTAATCCAAGTAAATGGGGCGCTCTTTCTTAAAATTATGTTTTTTTCCTTGGAGGACAGATTGGGAGGGAACTGTGCAGCCACTAGGCAATTGGATAGGTCAGCAAACCATGGATAGAGAACTGAAATAGAAAATGAATGATCATATGGCGGTTGATCATCGACCATTCCTTCCTCACGTGTAGGTAAATCATTTCCAGACAAAAAATCTGCAACTACATTTTCTCTACCAGGCTTATTAATGATAATTATATCAAATTGTTGTAATAAAAGAAACCATAGAAGAATTATGTTGACATTAGCCTTATTCATCAAATATTTGATAGCAACATGGTCATTATGTACAAAGGTATGGTAACCAGTGATGTAGTGTCTAAATTTGCTCAAGGAATGGACAACAACTATGAGCTATTTTTTAGTGACAATATAGTTCACTCTACCCTTGGACATATTTTTGCTAATGAAGTACATGAAATAAGGAAACCTATCATCTATCTAGCCTAGAGATTCTCCTATACATTTTTCAGAGACATCAACATGGATGTGGAAAGGAAGAGCCCTATTTGGGCCTCGCAGTATGGGTGGAGTAGTCAACTTGTCCTTTAAGGTTTCTAGGGCCTCTTGGTAGCTTTCTCACCAGCAAAAGTGAGATTCCTTGGCCAGTAGTCCAAAAAACGATGAGTTTACTTTGCTGAAGTCCTTTATGAATCTCATATATTATCTAGCTAAGCCAAAGAAACTTCTGACATCCCTCTACTTTGTAGGAGTAGGGACCCTCTTTATGATAGCAATTTTATTTGGGTTTACTTGTAGTCGTTACTAGGATATTGAGTGACCTAGAACAATCCTTGCATTCATCAAGACCTAACATTTCTCAGGAGAAAAAGAAATAGATTCATTCCAATGCACTTATTTAATACTTTCTCCAAGTTAGAAAGAGCCTCCAGGAAATCACAACCATAGTGACTGAAATCATGCATATAGATTTCCACATAGTCATGGACTAGCTCAACAAATATGTTTAGAACTTCCCTTTGAAAAGTGGCAGGAGAATTACATAATCCAAAAGGAAGCGCCATATAATCAAAGCTACCCCAAGGACAAGTGAATGTGGTTTTATTTTGGTCCTCTGTGCTGATCTAGATCTGATTGTAACCACTGAATCCATCTAGGAAAGAGAAAATCTTCTTCCTTGCAAGACCATCCAAGACTTGATCAATGAAAGGTAGAGGGAAATGGTCTTTTTTAGTGGCTTTGTTTAAATCTCTATATTCCACATACATCCTCCATTTTCCATTATTATTTAGGACTAAAACTAGAGGAATCACTCACTGATTATCTGGGATGGGGTAAATGAACCCTGCATCCAACAACTTCTGCAATTCTTCTTTAACTATGTCTTTTAGGGTTGGGTTCATTCTCATCTAAGGTTGGCGCACTAGCTTGCAGCCTTCCTTGATGTAAATTTGGTGAGTACACACCGAAGGGTGCACTCCCTTCATTTCCTTATAACTCTAGGAAGAGGCATCCACATTCTTTCTTAGCGTGGCATATAATTCCTTTTCTTGAGGTGCAGAGAGAGGGGTTGATTTTCAATGTTTTAGCTGGACCAAATTCTATGATTTTGACATGAGTAGGACTTGAGTCAGCTAGGCACAAATGAGTCTAAGGGTTATCTTCATGCTTCTTTACTAACTCATCAAGAGACATGGTATTGGGGGGTTGATTCTAGAGGATGTGACATGGTACACTTCATCTTCCTCCTCCTCTACCAACCATAAGGGTAAGTCATGCTCTAGAGATGGTTGAGTAGGTGTTATAGACATTTTTGTGCCTTACAGCATTGAGCATGAAATGTCCATAATCTAAGGGATCCAAAGTCCCTAAACATGTTGTTCCTACCCCTAGAGGAACAAGGCTAATAAACCACAGCAATTCACAGGAGTTCTCCACCAGAAACTGCTCAAAAACAAGTCAATTCAGGATCATTTCAGTGGCTACACTAGTTGTCTGCGCTGAATGTCAAAGCAAACACTGGCTACCTACGTTGAATGTCAAAGGCAACACTGGCTACCTGCGCTGAGCGAGAAGGGACATGTGGCAAGTTCATTTCTCAAGGTGTCAGAACCCAGGAAGCTTCCAAAATGACACTTGCCTTAGGGAATTCGACTGGTGATGAGTAAGAGGTTCCAAATCTCCAAGTGGAAGCAAGAATCTCCAAGTGGAATCAAGAACTCACAGAGGGAGAGGACACTAGTCAGATCTCAAGCTGACTCATCCTCTCTCCAAACATCTATATATGGATCTCTCCCCCATGAGATCTAGGGGCTGGAATTTTGTTATTGCAAAGAATTGCTGTTGGTTTGAGACTAGATCTATTGGATGATTTGCTTTGAAGGAGGTGAAGAGGAGATTCCTTTCTGCTGGGAAGGTGATGCTGGATTGGGCCTCATTTGGTTGTATCACTTCCTGAACTTTACTTCTTCATCAATAAAGCCATTTGAGTTTCTTCTATATGAATGTATCTCAATGATGTTTTGTTGTATTTGCATATTTAGTTTATTCTAATCCTTAAACTAGTTATGAATGTATGCTTCTTGTAGTTTCCCTCTCTTGCCATTTTGCAGGAACTTGGTGTAGCTGGGCCAGCGAAGGAGCAAGCAGTGGGGAGCAAGCAGAAGGAGTGAGATTGGATCAACAAACTGGCGGAAGACATCGGTTAGTTACATCCTTCTCCTCTATTTACATTTCATAAAGAAGAATACTTAGATAGCTTTGTCTTGTTTGTTGCTGAGGTACTATCACTCCTTAGAGTGGGATAGGGGCATTCCGTATTGGATACTTTTCCCAACAACAAATTGGCGACTCCGCTGGGGATCGTATCTTGTTGGTTTGTTTGTGTTTTTGCTATTCATTTCATAAACTCAAAGAGTGCCGAATCGAACTGCATTTGGATTTTTCAAATGCAAAGTAGAGGGCAGCTACTCTAGTCCAATCACTGGGCCTGTTTATGATCTGAAGAGCTGATCCACAAGTGCTCTAACAGCTCTTAGTGATAGATCTTCATCCTCCTTTGAATCATCCCTTAGATTGTACCTGGTTGATAGCTTTGATTTGGCCAAAAACTGTGAATTTAACTGCAAACCGTAGCTCAGAACCCAGAAACAATTCTCGTTTCTGCTTCAGCGCAGAGCCAGTGAAGAGGTTCTGCATTTCAACGCAGGTCCCGTGAAGGCTACCTGCGCTGAATGTCAAAACCTCTGTGTTAGACCTGCGCTGAACAGTCCTTGCCTTGTGCAGCTGTGGTTCCCTGTGTCTTTTTGCTCAGTTTTATCCCTGATTTTTGCAGCCTGTTATCAGTCAGTGTACCTATCTGAAACCACCTTTCTTTGCCTCAATTCTGCCTCAGTTGTATAAAGAAACTGTATTTGTTCTTTGTGTATTTCTTACATCATTTGCAGTTTCCCATTACGAAAGTAAACTAGTCCTACTGTGACCCTTAGATCTAGACCTGTCATAAGTGTCGTTTTGCTCTTAGGAGTGAATTTGTTTGCTGTTAACAGTTGATTTAGCTTTTACTTTTGTCATATGGTTTGAATTTATGCATTTCTAGTGTCGAAACAAGTAAATAATAAGGTGTCTTTTGATTTTGGAAAAAGAACTTGTTTGTGTTCTCACCCGAAATCGAATTCAAAGTTATACAACATCTTTCTTTATATAAACATCAATATTAAGAAAGAGAAAAGAAAATACATGCATTTGTGCATTTTCATTTTGACAGCTTGCATGTTGATTTAGGAAAAAGTGCATTACTGTGTGCTCTATGATCTGTGAGAAAAGATGATGTCTTTCTTTTCCCCTTGTAGCTAGGATTTTCATATGTTGAAAAGATATTAAAATCTTGCTTATCATCTTTAGACTGCATTTAGGAGTTGTACCATACATCTCGTGGTGATCCAAAAAGGCAAACTTCCAAATAATATCAACCTAAAATAAATTGAATGAACATAACAACGCTTTGTAACATAACGCATAACATAGAGGTCTAGGCTACAGACGTGTTCCGGCGTCGTTAAGCCTGATATCTTACCGTCGAGTGGTTGGGTGATTCCTCCACGGTGAAGCGATAAGTATCAGTACGGATTGTGCTCCCACGTACCGTCGCGTATATATTGGGAGACCCCTATAGGAATAAAGCCTTTATCCATAGGAAGCCATGTCGACCGCCCTACTGATCGCAATGCATTGAACACAACATTCAGGAAGATCGACCGCCCGTACCTTAAAACGTATTCTGCGGTTTTGTGAAAAGTTTGGCACACCCTCTACCTAGAACTCCAGAGCAGTTCCTTTTGGCCTTTTTCAGACTCTATAACGGAAAAATTCCATCCGAGCATTTGTCACTTCAGGCTCGTTAAAACATAGAAGGAGACTAGAGTCATCTTTAGCTTTTTCTCGACTCTTTAAAAGTGAAAAAGCAAGTTGTGTCTAAAAGCGTCGTTAAAATTTATTTTAAACGGAACAAAATCACCTCCTATTCCTGCGTTGATCTTTAGGTTGAGAAAATGGAACACGCCAACCAAGGAATTCCCCCTGATGGAAATCCTAGTCCCTTCTCCTCTTGGGGAGATGTTGGTGCACCCCATATGGCCACATTGTCACTTCCAGGACTGACAATTGGCCTGCCAGTCTGGCTCTTCTCAACCAATGTAGTTCAGAACACCACGGTTCCTGAACAGTCGAGTCAACAGTTAGATCAGTCTAGAGCTGCCCACCAGCCTTCTACTTCCTATAACTCTTCCTCTCCTCCTTCCTCCTCGCAAGGTAGAGCCGGCAAAAGCCAAGCTCCCAAAGAGAAGAAGGAGAAGAAGAAGAGAGAGAAGAAGAAGAAGGAGCCAAAGGCGACTGGGGGCAAGCAAAAGGCATCTAACAAAAATCCACACACAACACTGACCGGGCCTAAATCGCCATGTGTCATATGTAGAGGAGACCACTTCCATAGAGATTGTCCCTGTATTCCCCGGATACTGAAGGACTGGTCTCCTCGTTTGCACAATCCGGTAGCATCAACCTCTGATAGCCATGTTGAATGCTTACCGTCAACTAGCGAAAGTGAAGGTCCAAGACAAAGAGGGAGAGCTAGATCCCCCTGTAGACTGTGTGAAGGCGATCACGCCATCCACCGGTGTCCCTTCTTAGACGAGGCGAAAAGAGTTTTGGAAGATCATCCGGTTTCACCGTTACGAATTCCTCCTGGATATAAAAAACTCGTGCCAAGTCCTTCGTTAGTTGAGAACCCAGCTGGCCTGCTCAAGTGGTCAGCTGAAGCGTCAGTCATTGAAAATGAAGCTACTGAATCCAGATCGGACGAAAGTCCAAAGGTCGAGGCGGCAGTTGACCCGGTCTTGCCTTCAGAGGATTCATCTTCAAATGACACTGTCACTGAAGAGAATAAGGATGACACCATCCAGATTCTTTTCATCAACACAGACTCCGACGAGCATGGGGGCAATGTGCCCATTCCTTTATCGCAGGAAGGAACTTCGTCAGGGTCATATCCGGCCGTGTATTCGGTCCCACCACCAAGCAACCTGGTTGTGTCCTTTGACTGGAACCAACTAGGCAGACCCCGGTTGCCAGCCAGTATACCATTCAGAATTATCGTCCAAATATACAGAATGGTAATGGCTGGCACAATCATTGATGAGGGGGCATCTGTGAGTATCCTTTCCTCTATTGCTTGGAAAGCACTGGGTTCCCCAGCGCTTTTGCCTGAGATGAGAAATCTATCAGGCTTTGATAAAGGAACCAGTCGACCTTTAGGGATCCTCCCCAATGTGCCCATAACATTGAAAGGGAAGGCCGTTCAAATGAACGTGATGGTCGTTCAAGGACCCTTGGAATATAACCTACTCCTTGGACGGGACTATATATATTGCATGGGAGCCATCGTCTCCTCACTCTTTAGAGTAATGTGTTTTCCACACGAAGGAAGAATGGTCAAGCTCGTAGACCAAATTTCATTTCCGGGATCTCGCATCGCAAATAGTCATATACCAACCCTAAATGGTCTATTAACTCAAGAAATGTCTCCACCCCCAGTCCTTCTTCCCGATGAGTGCGAGTGATTCGGAAAGATGGGACTGGAGCCCAGGGGGCATGCATCCTGGTCTGCTTCGGGCAGAGAAAACTTTGGCTATAAGGTAGGTTTCCGCGGGAGAATATGACTAGTCTGTACCCCGTCCGTCTAGGAAGAGGGGTTGTTCTAGAATAAGATTCTTTTGTCAAAGTTATGTGTTTGACGGAACAGGGTCATTCACCTTTGTCTATTTCGGTAGACATCGCGGAAGAAGTGTTTTGTTTGCTTCGTGAATAAGAAAATCTTTGGGTAACCTGAAAGAGGTAAGCCTCTCTCGGTAAAACAAATGTTTTGGCGGAAAAGAAGTAGAGGTAACCTTGAAACTCTGTTTTATACCTGGGGGCATGCAAACCTTTTGGAGTGCAAGCAAGGGGGGCTATTTATTTTTTAAATTTTTAGGTCCTCCCTTTAAACCTGTAGGTCTAACCCTTTAAACTCGTAGGATTAGTCGTAACCGAACTTGCATAAAGAAAGGATATGGAGCAAAGCTTTAAAGATGAAGCTCCAGTAAAAAATAGAATCTTAAGGAGACATTCTTATCTCATGACTGGTATAATCGAGCAGTTTTAGCACACAGTTCATGCTTGTTAAAAAATAAACGAAAAATCCGAGCAGTTTTAGCACATAGTTCATGCTCGTTAAAAAATAAACATAAGATCAAGCAGTTTTAGCACAAAGTTCATGCTCGTTATAAAATAAACGCAAGATTCGAGCAGTTTTAACGCGGAATTTATGCTCGTTAAAAAATAGAAAAGCGATTGTGAGCAAGCTTTCCCCTAGAGTTCAAGCTCATCCAGAAAAAATGAACCGGTAAATGACCATCGTGAATATAAAATCTCAGCCTTTTAAAGCCCTTGGATGTGTTTTGCACCACCACCTCCACTTTTATATTGGCCGATCGTTCACCCCCCATATGATTGTTTACCCATTTTGAGGAACAACTGCGAAGAGTGATTTCACCTAGCCATCCTTGTGACACTGCCGTGATTGGAAAATTCCAACCTGTACCTGGAATCAGCTGCTAACCCTGTTTATCACTCGTTCCTCAAAAGACGAGTCTTCTTTGAGCTCTTTTCAACTGACTCGTAAAATATGAAAAGATTGCCGAGTTTTGGCCTTCCAGCTCGTTAAACCGACCGGAAGAGCTATCCCTCCTCTAGATTTTAATCTTTTTGGACCTGAGGGATTATTGCACAAAAAGATCGAGCGCTTGTTTAGTTCGGCTCGTTAAAACTATCGAAAATCCATCCCTTCTGTATTGTTTTATACTTTTTTGGACTTAAGGGATTAGATGACGAAAAAGGAACTTTGAGGTTAACTTTACGTACCTTTTCAGACTCTCTAAAAATGAAAAGGATCGAGTCGTCTTTGTCGCTAGACTCGTTAAATGCATTAAATAGCGACAAACTTGTCTTTAGACGAGAACGAGTTTCCCTATCGCTAGGCTCGTTAAAACATAGCGATGGGCTTGCCCGAAGGGCAGGTTATAGAACAAGCATATGTTATCCTCCTCAAGCTTGACAAAAATAAAGAGGTACTGGTCAGCAGTGACTGGGGAAAAATTGGGAGAAACTTAATGAAACTTTGATGGTAGCAAGTCGCTCTTGAACATGACACTTTTCCTCCGTACCACAATCGGGTTGGGTTGTTTCATTCACCGGTCACATCACCATGGTCTCGCCATACCATCCATATTTGGGGTAATGCTATCGATCCATCGCATCAGTGTCGCCATATGTTTAAGAAAAGTCGTTCAGAAAGAGTCAACCGTGTCCCATCCACTGCCATACATTATCCTTCATCCTTTCATGACCGCCACCCTGAATCATATGTCACAGATCATTTTCACCTCCATCAAAATCATTAGCTCCGTTCCGTGTCACTGATGTGGGATTCATTAAGGCCCTCCTTTGACGGATCGCTTCTTGTCGACATCAGCTCATTATCCAAGAAGTTGATCTAGGAACAACCCCTTCAGTACTTTGAAGCTTGCATGCCTCAATGGCAAGTTTCTCACTTCCGGCGGCAGGTATACATCAATGACCTTCGACCGAGAGATTTTGCGTGGTGTTCGACGCCAAGTCCTTTATTCACACCACGTGAATTGTACTGCAGTACCTTGAGGGTCATCATCATTATCGGTGATTCTTCTCGCGCTTGTTAACAGTTTACATCATTGACTGGTAATCAAGCGACGTCTTTCCATGTTCGACTTCAGAAAAATTCTCACATGGATCGACTTGTACTTAGAGTGAAGATTGGACGAGATTGAAGACCCCGGATCTAGTTTCATCCATCCAAGCTGCGATATATATTCAGGAAATAAAGACATTGACATGTACATCATTGCAGCAGATGATCATCCTACCCAAAGGATGATAATTTCATCAAAAATTATCAGTCTACCATCAGACGATCGTCTGTTCTATGTACAGAAAAATGAATTTATAAAGCTAAGCATGGGAATGCCCGCCTTAGCTAGATCATGAAAGCAGTATGAAAAATAATGTATTGTATTGTATCTTATTACAGGTCTCCTCCCAACATTGGGTGAACTTCGGATCCTCCTGATAAAGCATTTCACCCGATAAACGGCCTCATACTTTAGGGGGCAACTGTTATAGACATTTTTGTGCCTTACAACATTGAGCATGAAATTTCCATAATCTAAGTGATCCAAAGTCCCTAAACATGTTGTTCCTACCCCTAGAGGAACAAGGCTAATAAAACACAGCAATTCACAGGAGTTCTCCACCAGAAACTGCTCAAAAACAAGTCAATTCAGAATCATTTCAGTGGCTACACTAGCTGTCTGCGCTGAATGTCAAAGCCAACACTGGCTACCTGTGCTGAATGTCAAAGGCAACACTGGCTACCTGCGCTGAGCGAGAAGGGACATGTGGCAAGTTCATTTCTCAAGGTGTCAGAACCCAGGAAGCTTCCAAAATGACACTTGCCTCAGGGAATTCGACTGGTGATGAGTAAGAGGTTCCAAATCTCCAAGTGGAAGCAAGAACCTCCAAGTGGAATCAAGAACTCACAGAGGGAGAGGACACTAGTCAGATCTCAAGCTGACTCATCCTCTCTCCAAACATCTATATATGGATCTCTCCCCCATGAGATCTAGGGGCTGGAATTTTGTTATTGCAAAGAATTGTTGTTGGTTTGAGACTAGATCTATTGGGTGATTTGCTTTGAAGGAGGTGAAGAGGAGGTTCCTTTCTGCTGGGAAGGTGATGCTGGATTGGGCCTCATTTGCTTGTATCACTTCCTGAACTTTACTTCTTCATCAATAAAGCCATTTGAGTTTCTTCTATATGCATGCATCTCAATGAGTTTATTCTAATCCTTAAACTAGTTATGAATGTATGCTTCTTGTAGTTTCCCTCTCTTGCCATTTTGCAGGAACTTGGTGTAGCTGGGCCAGCGAAGGAGCAAGCAGCGGGGAGCAAGCAGAAGGAGTGAGATTGGATCAACAAACTAGCGGAAGACATCGGTTAGTTACATCCTTATTCTCTATTTACATTTCATAAAGAAGAATACTTAGATAGCTTTGTATTGTTTGTTGCTGAGGTACTATCACTCCTTAGAGTGGGATAGGGGCATTCCGTATTAGATACTTTTCCCAACAACAGTAGGAGGGTACAAGAATAATTGTTTGAATAAATGTTATTTTTAATGGTCATATTCCCTTCCATGCAACTTATGTAAGCTTCAGTAGTGGCTAGCCATTGCCTTCCAAAGATGAGAGGAGAACCATTGAATTTTGTCTTAGGTTGGAGAACTAAGAAGTCAACAGGGTATTCCAAGGAATTAATGGAGACCATCACATCCTCAACAACATACTATGGATCTCTCTGCAAGCTACAATACTTATGCAGTCTTCCTTAATGATCCTTGGAGATTTAAATTAAGCATGGTATCCTTAGTCATCACATTGATGGCAGCCCCAAGATCAATAAAGTTATCGGGGATAATGATGACATCAATGTGCACATCTACCACATGACTTCAAGGGTCTAGATACTTCAGGAAAATCACTTTCCCCAACATTAAGTCAGACAGTTGTCTAATGACATTAGTGATAGCGGTGTCCTTCTTTCTCCTCCAAGGATGTTTGAATCATTTCTCCTTGATTAACTTTTTGTAGATGGGGATATCCTTGATAGCTTGGAGGAGTGGGATTTTAACACCAAAGTTTTTCAATTCACCTAGAAGTTCAGTCTCTTCATGAGTGTGTTGGCTAGGATGGAATAGTCTCTCAGGAAAAGGAGGTGGATTGGTTTGAGGAAAACTCTCTTCCTTTTCCTCTTCAAGCTCCTCATGTGGAGATGAAGGTTGGTTATTTGGAAGAATTCTTCTAGACCTGAGGTTGATTTCTTGAATTTCCACAGCATAGGCAGGGTAGGATGTCTCTCCAGTATAGACGTGATGTGCCTACTTGTTCGGGTTTAGATTTAGCTGAGCAAACATCTAAGGTTGCTTAGGTGGAGCAGGGTGAAGGAGATGTGATTGACATGGAGTTGGAGGTAGTAAGCCTAGAGATTAGTTGAATGGGGGCCTCCACCCATGTGATGGGATATTCCACTGAGGTTGTGGAGGATCATATGGCTGAAATGATTGATTGGAAGGTTGGGAATGGTATTGAGGTTCATAAGGCCAGGGAGAAGGCGTGGACCATGAAGATGAGAAGGAGGACATAAAGGGGGAATGGATGCATTCTGATTGGGGTTGTAATATGAATAGGATGCCCCTTGCATGCCCTTCTATATGGCCAAGGTCCTTGAGGCCTCCTTTGGTTGATATAGCAGAGTTGTTTAGTCACACCTTCAGTTCCTTGATACAGAAATTTCAATCTAGTCAAAGAAGGGAACTTTTTTTTGGAGTGGTTTTCTTCATAGAAAGACTAGATCTCTATAAGATTTAATTTACATTCATTTCTAGGGTTCCTCCTTGTGCATCTAGGGAAAAATACTTCTAAGTCTCTTTCTGCTTCCTCCTACTTCCTCTTGATCTACATGGTGTCCATTTGTAGAGAAAGGGTATGCAACATTTCACTCTTAAAGTCTTCCAACATGTTCCCAATTTCATTTTCGATGGATGTATTGGAGGAGGATGAACTGGCCAAATATTAACTAGCCCTACCCTTCTTTCTGGCTTCACTAGAATGATTTTTGAAAACTGTCTTGATATCCTCATAAGATAGTCGATATATTTCCCATCCATACAACATGTTTAGGGTTTCTAGGATATCTTCCTTGATCCCTCTAAGAAGGAATAACTTGAGTGATTCATGATCGAGGGTGAATCTGGTCCTTTTTTAGTTGACTCGGAACCTTTCCTGATAATCTTCCAAGGATTCGTCATGTCCCAAGGTCATTATGAAAATTTATTCTTTGATATCCTTGGACCTACAATAGTCCCTATAATTGTCATTGAAGGATTGGTACATTTGAGACCAGGTAGTGATGTTATCCCCAAGTAAACCCATGAAGCAGTGGAAGGTTGCATCCTTAAGGGTGGATGGGAACAACTTCAACTTCTGGTCATGAAAGGTATAATCATAAGTTTTGTAGATGACAACAAACTCAAACAAGAAGGTATCAAGGTGTTATGATGTTAAGCCATGGAAGTGAGGAAGGGCATAGGGGCTTATGTTTTTCATCCTAGTGTCTCCATTAGTCTCTCTACTAGGAAAGCACCTTCATTTCAGTTTTCATCCATCTTGTGAGTGTGTGGAAGGGTTTCTTCTTCTTCTATCCCCATAGGATCTTCAAAGATCTCTGGTTATTCACTTAGTGGGTCCTCTACTTTCCTTGCAGTCAAAGAGGGAAGCTGACAGTCACCGAAGAAGAGGGAAGGTTAGCTATCTGATGGTCCGGGGGTATTTGCAAAAAAATTCCTAAATTGTCTCTACTCCTACGAGCCATGAAATAAATTGTCTCTTTTTTCTTTTGTCAGAATTACTTGCACAATAGAAGGAAAGAAGATATTGCAACTATCTATTGAATGGAAAATAAAAGGAAAGTAGAAATTGCAACTATTTACTAAATGTCAAATATAAACGAAACTAGAAATTGCATCTATCTAGACACCTCCTTGTCAATGGCACTAAAACGTGATGAGCCTCAGTATTGCAGCAAAGATGATGTAACTCCTAGGGCTACCAACTTTACTTTATCAACCTAGGGTTTCGTACAAACTTGGAGGTGATAATGATATATGCACAGTAGATACAATAGTCTACTCTTGTCACTTTTCAACTAGGGTGATAGACCACTAGGGTTTTCAAACCAGTCTTCTATTTACTAGAAGGAGTCTGACTACTGATAGTGAATGTACAACTAATATTTAATGAAAGAAAGTAAATGCTTTCGTATTTAGGAAATGAAAGTTACTGAAGGGAAAATGCTATGAAATGTGATGAAAGCATATAGGTAGGAAATGTCATAAACTACATGCAAAGGAGAACTAGTCTAACCTTACATTTATCATCTAGTTATTTAGACTAATTGGATATGAAAAGTTATTCTATCACTCTCTAATTTATATATGCATGCACTAATTATTTCATGTCTAAATTTCAGAAAAAGAGTCTTTTAATTTATAAATTAGAAATGTAAATGGTAAGTTAAACAATATGATCTTTGGAGGGGATAAAGGCATGGAAGAGTTGCTCTAAAATGGCTCTGAGAGGCATGGAAGTCAAGTGGATGGCCTACCCTATGCTCAGACTATCATTTATGCTCAAAACAGGTTTAAACAGGCTGCTACAAGAGATCTTATCGCTGCTAGAGGAACTGCTACAGGATGTCCTTGATTACTAGAGGATGTCCCGGTTTTCTACAAGACATCATCTAAAGGCCATAGGAAGGTAGGAAAGGGGAAATGAAGTGTTAGAAATATGTCTAATGGTGAAATAGGGTGTACGGAAGGTGAACATTACCCATGGTTCAACCCAACACTTCGAGATGGTTGGATTTGTCTAAGGTGGTTGTCCACAATAGCTACAAAAAATAAAATGGATTAGGGGTTGGTAGGCCTTGGCAGAAGGTGGAGAAGACTTAGATGAGTTTGGTGGGATGAGTTCCTCCATGGAAATCAACAATCCTTGCAACAAAACATGTTCTTCTCTTCATTTATACATAACTTCATATAAAGATGGAAAATATGAGTTGAATTTGAGAAAATTGATTTGTTGATGGCTAATGACCATATCTATGAAATGAAATGCCTTCTTAAACTACAACAAACTAAAGAAACAAAATGGCAATTGCAAGTGCTTCCAAGAAATCATAAATAGTGATCTATTCAATAATGAATCCTAATCTATGCAAGGATCAAAAGATAAATATGTTTTTTGGGGTTATGAGAGTGGGGCCATCAAACCATGATCCCATGAGGGCGAAGAGGGTGAGGCCACTGTCACAAGATTTTTTGAAGTATTCTTTCTCACTACTATACCATTGATCTCCTTCTTCAACTACTAGAAACAAAACTAAAAAATAATTCAAATACTTTTTAAACTAAACAAAGAAGAAATAACTTCAACAACTAACTATGATTTTAATCTAAGAATATATGTACAAAAAGAGGAACCTCGATCACTAGTGTTGGGCCCTAACCCAAGAGCTTTATCCCTCTGATTAAAATCAGTATTAAATCAAGGTAGACCTTATCATTATCTTCAAAATGTCAAATACAACACAAAATTAATAGTCACAATGTTTTAGCTCTAAATTTCCTCTTGGCTACAACAAAAAGTCGAAACCTAATGAGGCCCTTTGCCTTCTTATTTATACAAACTGAAGCTACCAATGACTTCCTAAAAATTAGGGAGACTTGCCTCCCAAACTCAAGAATGACTTGTCTTCATTTTCATTTTCTTGGTTACCAATTCACTTGGTTGGCTTGGCTTCTTGTAACTCTAAGCTGATGAGATATGGTGGAGGAATCTTTGAATGATTTGAGGAGTTAAGGAGGGAGACAAATCTCCCACAATCCCTATTTCTTGTCCACTTTGAGTTCCTACACTTAAATTAGCCCAAAACTTCTTCAATTCCTACAATTAATGCATATTAGGACATATGAAATAACATCTCACCTTTACCCTTCTTACGAAGAAAAATATAATAAAATATGTAAGTAAATGTGAGGAAAATTGATTATAATAAGCTAGAGAGTGGCATTAAGACCCATATAGTTTACCTATTTTTCAGCCTCAGAATCCTCTAAAAGCCACTCACATAGTTTAGGTTGGCATAGTTTAGCTTAGGTGGTTCCAACGAGGAATTAAAAGATGGAACACACATGCACATTGGGATGCTAGTGTTATGTTCTACATGAGGCATGACTGCACGTATACGAATAATTTAACAAAGGTTTAGAGAGGTGGAATCATTAGAGAGGTTGAGAGGTTGTAGTCTCACTTAGAGGTGTAGACAAGTGATTTAAGCAGCATGAGTAGTTGTGAAGAAAAATTAAGACATTTGATGAGATGCACAAAGGAACCTCGACAGTGGTACTAAGTGAACATTGCTTGATAAACTTTGCTACCCTCTCGTTGGCATGACCACTTTACAAAATGAAAAATAAATGTGAAATATATTCGCAACCCACTAAAGAATTTTGTAAGGTTTTTGCAACATATATAGGTGGTTTTGTCATGTTGCAAGAGGAGGTGTTGTAACATAGAAGGTGACCATTAGAGTAGATTTGTCAAGGAGTGTCAAGGAGATGCAACGATATGATAAGGAGTGAAATACAAAATCTAAAAATAAGCCATATTGGGTTAGGATATTACTATTTGGGACATCCAAAGTTGAAGGTGCATTTTATGGAGGTGTAGCCTAAGTGCTTCGGTGCAGGCCACATCTTACAAGTATCTTGGACTTTTGGTGTGTGTTAGTGTTGTTAGTGCATTGTGTATGATGAACACTAGCCAGAATGTGTTCCATGAAGGCATAAGGCCCACAAGTTTGAGATTCCTTAACCATTTGGCATTGAAAGCTCTATTATGCCCTAGTTTTAAGGAGACAATTAGAACCATCTTAGAGTGTGATGGGTTGTATCAAAGACTTAGGTCCACTTCCATGCGTTGAGGTGTGAAGGTATCCCATGAGTTGAGGAAATAGATTGCAATGATTACCTATATAAAGTGTTTATGATATAAGATTAATTATGTTTTGTTAGAAAATGGAAGAGGAAGATAAGAAATGAGAGGCACTGAGGTTTGTTGTAAATCAATCAAAAGGAAAGAAACATGTCTCCTATTACCCAAATTTCTCAAGTTGCTCTTCAATAAGATTAAATTTTAGTTAGAGCTAGGGAGTTGGCCTCAAAATCATTGATTGCGTACTCTAGAAATCGAAGACCCGATATATCCAAGCTACTCCATTAGATACATTTGTCTTGGGAAAAGGTTTGAAAGGCTAAGGTTCAAATATGCCCTTTTTAATGTGGGTTTTAAAACTTTTATTTGAGAATGCTAAAAAGGTCATGATATTGAAAGTAGGTCTTTGAAACTCAATGCCAATTCTTAATTCATGGTGTGATTCTTTCTATTTGGTTTTGGCCTTGAATGTTGAGATTTATCTTTAGGTCTAGTTATTTGTCTATCATTTAATTTATGTGTTGAGAAGGTTTTAAGAAATATGGGGGATAAGATGGTTATTTTACAATACCCTTCCCTTGAAACCCTATAATGAGATGGTGTGCCTCATTTTGTTGTCATAATATTTCAACCACAAGCTCTTCCTATGAGGATGCACTTGAAGGGAGGGTATGTAAAGGAGGTGGAAAAAAAAAAATCATGTTGAGTCAAAGGACGAGTATAGATTGCAAGTGTCTCTAAAGGTATTGAGAAAAGTGAAGGGAATGTAGTTTACCTCATATTGTAATGCCTTCTATTCCATCGTTCAAGGTGCTAAAGGGCACTGGCTGTAAGGGTCATAGCTAAAATCTCACAACGATATTAAAAGTGAGAAGATAGGTGTGATTTAGTGTAGGATTGATTCTTCAATGACTGAGTTTTTGGGTGAGATTTCCGAGTGAATGGAAAAAAATGAAGCCCTACCAACTATAGATTAAGTAAATTATGAGAAAATGTTTCCTAGATTCAAAAAGTTTCTCCATATTTTGTCCATGAGATCCATGGAAATTATTTTCAAGTGTCGTTAGTTTGTGTTAAGATATCATCTTTGATTCATGGCGCACATACTTCTTCAACTAGTCGTGGAGAGTCCAACCAATGAGTGTTGGGTAGTGGATCCCCCCATAACAAGTTTTTGGGGCTTAAAGCCTAATTTTTGGTCAATGTAATGTAAAGACCCCATGAAATGTGGGCACAGAGTGCGAGAGTCTAGGGTTGTCCACCCTAAAATAATGTAATTTAATGTAAATTGTGTCGGCCTACCAATGGTCCGCGGACCATGGGATTGTATAAATAGAGTGATGCTCTAAAAGTAGAGTCTCAGTTTTTTTGGTTGACAAGTAATGGCTAGATGTGAAGGCAGGGTTAGAGGATAGAAGTGGATCTGAAGGCATCAGGTTGTAGGAGTAGCTAGAGGCTTTGCAGATGAGTGTGTAGGGGCCTGGTAGAGTCCGCAGCTAAGTGCGTGGACCCCTGCAGCTGAGTGCATAGGGTAGAGTCAGGTCTGCATTATACTGAACTTGAAAAGGCTAATTAATAAAGATAAGTTGATTCAGAATATTGTGCATCTGTTGGTAGATCTGGATTTTTATGAGTTGTTTATCTTTATGCATGCATATGTGTTTTGGTTACACGCACTGATTTGAAAGTAAATAAGTAATAAGAACATTGGGCTCACACAAACTAAGTCAGAGAATTAATAAATTAGCACAGTAAGAATCAAGATCACGATAATATTTTCTTCGCAAAGATGCACATGGGTTGTGAAGGATAGAAAGCTACGCGGGGCAGCGTAGTGCGTGGGTTGGGATCACGCACTTCCGGAACCCTCATCAAGACATCCCTAGGGTGTGGAAACATTGTTCCAGCACCCTTGCATACTACTTCGGGTGAGACCTCAGTCCGCACTTCGCAGACTGTTGCCAAAAGGGCCAGTAGTACCGGGATTTGCTTCGCTAAGCTCACTAATGAACTTGGGTCAGGCTCCATGTAGCCAACAAATGGTTATGTTGTCGGGACTGGAATTTGCCTAAGGGATGTTTGATGTCGTGCCACTAGATCCCAAAAAAGAAGGAAATTAAAGAGTGGTTGGATAAGAAGATTCACAAGTTCACGACAGAGTAAAACATAACTCCGCAAGTATCTGAGAAAAGGTGGCTAGATCACTATGCATATACATAAGTCCACGAGATTTTCTTTGCATCCTTTCTATCTAAGCTATATTAGTGGATCGTGAGATTAGTTGACAACCAGGTAAGTTGTAAGCTTGACCAACCCCTAGTGTGGACTCTGGAATTAGTGCGCAGACTAGAGGCATCAGAAGACAAGATCGCATGAGCTGTGGACCTTTGGCTCGAATGGATAATAGGGGGATTTATCACTAATTTCATGGTAGACACGACCATGAGCTACAGTGAAGAAGAATGATGTTTTCTTAAGGGATAGTGAGGTAAGTACATCAAATATTTGAATACCTGGATTAAGATGTTGTTATGTGAAAAGTGGTTTATGTGAATACATTAATGTTTGAGATGATGCGGAGCAGAAAGACCTACAAAGGTAGCAAGGAATTACAAAACAATCCCCTAATTTCACCTTTGCAAGAGAGCGAGGAAGAGCTCGCTTGGTTCTCTCCGAGAAGTGTGGTCAGCCCGATAAGGTAGTGCATTCCATAGTTACCACCTCCACCTACACCACCACCCACTTAACCCCCTCACCTCCATCTCCACCCACCCCAAATCCACTAACCAAACAGTTCACCATGGTGAATGCAATCAAGCTACCCATATTCAGAGGAGTAAGAAATGATGATTTGGACCAGTTCTAGTTCATGGTAAGAGCAGTTTGGGAAGAAAAAGGGGTCATAGACAGTAACATTAAGAAGGCTATATTTGTAAGCACAATGCAGGATCGCACATTAGCATGGTATATCAAGCACTCTAATGATCACCCAAACGCAGGGATAACAAAGATCTAGAATGCGTTGAATAGAGAATTTAGCCAGCCGAAATCAGAGACACAGTCAATCATCGAGTTTAAGGAGATCGTGATGCTCCCGAGTGAGATCCCCTAGGATCTGTATCGGTGGCTGAAGAGTATGATCTGCGAGGCAAATATGACACTAACAGATGCGCAACACCGTGCATGGTTTGTGGCATCCCTGACACTGCACTTGAGGATGGCGCTGTCAAAACAAATGCTTTCAACCCAGGTTGAAGCATTGGAAACGACGATGAGGCTGCATGAGACCGTGATACAAGGTCCTGGTTTGGGAGTTCAACAAATCCATGTGCAACTATAGAATCTCTTCCTAGAAATGCAGAGCTTGAAGCAACATAGGACCCCGTGGTCGAGGTGCGCGATGAAGTATGGTGTGTAAAATGCAAAGGGCAGGGTCATGACAAGGACCACTATCCAGTATTCGCGAGTTACTTGGTAGGAGGGGGACCAATGTCATTGAGACTAGAAGCATAGGTAGGGCCAAGTGCGATGCCCACGTTATGGCACACGATCTGTCAAATAGGAGGAAAACACATGACAGACAATTGTCATTTACTGCAGAAGTATACATAGACTCCCCAACAACTATTTTGTAATTTTTATAGGTCGGTAGGCCATGATGAGTGCGCTTGTGATAGTCAAGAGCTAATGATGGATTGAACCCCAACTTATAGGATGTAGATAGAAACGCGAGCCGTTGACCCAACTGTGGGGATGGTGCGTGCTGGATTTCATGGACAAGGTCAAGGACCAGGGGGAATGGGACCAAGAAGGGGCTGTAGACAATTAATTTGTTACAATTGCGGAGGACCAGGGAACTACGCCTACGATTGTACTAACCCAATGAGAATATCTTGTTCATATTGCACTCAGTTTGATCATAAAGTGATGATATATTTTCCTATATGTTGATCACATAGATGCGTGAGAAAGGGGTACTCCAGCCTCCTCCAAATCAAAATATCCAAATGATGAGGTCTGAACTGTGCAAAGAAGACCCAAATGTGAACATGATGATCAGAAGAAGCACAACTACAGGGGAAGATAAGGGGAAGCAGCCCGTAGGAGATACATGGGGTTCACAAGGCTCCTGCAAAAGAACCTAAGTTCGACTTGGAATGTACAAAGGAGATGTTGATGGAAGCCAAGAAGAGCTTCATGGAGGCCTCCACTTTAGGTAGTAAGGATCAACCAGAGTCGGGAATGGATCCTTCCATGCTTACTACCTTTCTTGAGACATGCATGAAGTTACTGCGCACAACAAAGCAGTTAAGGGACTACAAGAGCTAATCACTAGGTGCGCGGGGTTGGGAGAGGCACGCATAGTCTGGAAACTGGGAAAGTATGCATTGCGCACTGGGAGGGAAATGAGATTGATGGCACAGATTGGTGAATACGAAATGGATTAGGTAATCCTAGATCTGGGATCAGACATGAATATCTTACCGAAGCAAACTTGGGAATGCATGGGCAGGCCCACGCTGTAGTGGTCCCCTATTCAATCACGAATGATGAACCAATAGAAGATTGTGCCCATGGGGAGGTTACAAGGAGTAACAATTGATATCGAAGGCGTGAGCACACAAACAGACTTTGAAGTGATAGATATTGTTGATGACAACAATCCATATGCTGCATTGTTAGGAATAGAATGGGTGACTGATATGAATGGGGCATCAACCTGAAGAAGAGGAAGATGATATTTGATAAAAAGTCACTACGAGTGGTAGTCCTGTTAGACCCAGCCAAAGGAGCGTGCTACACTGAACCAATGCGCAACAATGGAAGCGACGATGAGCTAGATTGTATTTACAAGATAACTGTGTGAGATCAAGATTGGGTGAATCCAACTGTAGATGGAAGGACCTCATTGGAGCACACAAGTTCCTGCACCTCGGATTCAGATAAAGAAGATGAGCGCTAGCACAATCGGTTGGACAAAGCAACAACTCTGAATTGTAACATGATGATTAGATCACCGTGTTCCGTAACAACATAGGCCTGAGATCTGCCAACATATGATGGATTGACAGTGGTGGATGAATTCTTGAGCAAGTTTGAAAGTGCAGTACCGGAAAAATAGCAGTTCGATGTGTTCAAGTGCGTGCTATGCCCAACACCTGCATGTTGGTGGGGAACACACCAAGGAAATTTTGAGAACTAGCACAGATGTAGAAGGATGATGCACCTATGATTTGGGAAACCACAACTATGGATAGAAGATAAATATGATGGACGAGATGACCCGTGCACGCACCTCACGAAAATTACCAAGGCCTAGGGGAAGAACCATAGCCTGAATGGGTACATTTATTCTACCATAGCTTGGATGTCATACCCACGAACTGGTATACTGAGACGAAACTCCGACATGGTACGGGCGAGTGGGATGTCTTGCGCGAGGGATTTTTGTTAACATTCACATTTGAAGACCGATGGTTAGATACTGTTGATGACACGCTGCAAGCAGTAAAAGCTGCCATCTTCAAAATACCACAAGAGCCACTGCAAGTGCTTCGACCAACATGGACGACCTAGTTAAGTAGTGCCCTAGAATGTTATAACGTGAAGCTAGAGGAGGATGATGATGACCCCCGAAGTATTAATATTCCAGAAACCGAAGGTTGTCGCGAGGTTTGAGGACCATCAATTGAGGATCCTGACATCACCACACCACTAAAAACAAAGCAGGTAAACATTGGCACAGAAGTAGAGCCGAAGTATGTGATACTTGGAGACTATTGGGACAATGCTATGATAGATAAGGTCGTAGAGTTACTCCGTGAATATTAAGACTTGTTCCCTACCAAAATCATGGACTTAAAGGGGATCATTGGCATCTTAGGGATGATGAGGATCACCCTGAAACTGGATGCAAAGCCAATTAAGCAATGACCTTACTGCTTGAATCCAAAGTATAAAGAAAAGGTCCACAATGAATTAGACAAAATGCTCGCAGCCAGAATTATTGAACTAGTGGAAGAATCCAATTGGGTGAGTCCTATGGTAGTACAGGAAAAAAAACAAAAGGGCGAAATTAGAATATGCGTGGACCTCACGAAGCTTAATGACACTTGTGTTCATAATCCATTCCCAACACCATTCACAGATGAAGTACTGGAGAATGTTAGTGGTCAGGAAGCTCACTCATTCACGGATGGCTTCTCAGGGTACCATCAGATCAAGATCACACTGGAAGATAGGAGCAAGAAAACCTTTGCAACCAAATGGGGTTGCTTCCAATACACCATTACGCCCTTTGGACTGAAGAATACGCCAGTGATATTTTCATGCATAGTGGTGGCTGCATTCAAGGAATACATCCACAAGTTCTTGGAGGTCTATCTCGATGATTGGACTGTATTTGGGTTAGTTAAACACCATATAGTGAGCTTGCGTTTGATGATGGATACTTGCCGATGACACCAGATTGCATGAATCTTAAAAAGTGCACCTTCCTCGTTCCATTTGGAAACCTGCTCAACCATGTGGTTTGCAAACAAGGCCTGATGGTGGACCTTGCGAAGATTGCTATTATTCTCAATCTAGAAGCGCCACGAAGTGTCAAGCAACAACGTGCTATTTTGGGGCACACTGGTTACTATAGAAAGTTTATCAAGGGCTATGCACAAATAACAATGCCAATGGAAAAACTATTGAAAAAGGATGCTACATACTGTTATAGTGATGATTGTATGAAAAGTTTGGATGTTCTCAAGGAAAAATTGGCATCTGCTCCCATCTTGGTCTTCCCAAAATGTGACGTAGAATTTCATGTACATGTTGATGCATTGTGTATTGCGCTACGAGATGTACTTATGTAGGAAGGTGTGTGTTATAGACATTTTTGGGCACTGCAACCCTAATCAAACATGTCCATAAACCAAGGGCTCCTAAGTCCCTAAAAGTGTTGTTCCATCCCCTAAAAGAATAAAGTCAGCTGATTACATCATCTCCCAGAAGTTCTCCATGAAAAACTACTCAGAACTGGTCAAAACTAGACCACCTCACCTGTTCCATGGTCAAAGTGTGCTGCATCCCACCTAAATGCACATGGGAGGTGCGATGCATATTGAAAAGCACTTTTATGGGGTGCGATGGGCGAGAGTGGACAAATGGAAGAGTCAATTTGCGAGGTGGATGATCATGAAATCTTCCAGAAACTTCTCCTATGACACTTGCCTCTCTGCATTCGCCCAGGGATGCGTAAGAGATCATCAATCTCCAAGTGGAATCAAGAACTATCAAAGAGAGGACACTAATCAAATCTTAGAAGCTGACTCACCCCCCTTACAAACATCTATATATGGATCCCTCATCCCAAGGATCCCGGGGCTGGAATTTTGTATCTTGTAAGGAAGTGCTGCTGGTTTCTTGGTGTAACATCATAGTGTTGGGTGATCTAAGCTTTTCATGAGGTGAAGAAGGGATTTCTTGCTGAGAGGATGACGCTGGGTCAGAACAATTGGTTGTAATCCTCTTTGCTATTCTTGATATTAATAAAGCTATTCAAGTTTTCCTCCACATTCTTGTATGATTGATGATATATGCATTTGTGTAGTCAATATATATCTAGTCCTATATTGTTTATGATAGTAGATCTCTATTCTTGGATAGTGTTATGCTGCTTTGATTCCACAGGTGATCTTTGAAGCTAGGTAGATGGGGAAGCGAGTGGTGAAGATCTATCAGAAGGGAGAGGAATCAAGCAAGGAACCAAGTGCAAGATAGAGGTTGGTCCCCTTTGTTCCCCTCTTATCTACTTCTCATAGAGGAAAGCGAAAGTAGTTTTAGTTTGTTTATTTCTAAGATAGCTACCAGTCTTAGTGGGACTAGTAGCTCTGCATAGACACTAGATTTCCCGATAACAAAATGGCGACTCTGCTGGGGAGCGAATAGATTGTTTGTTTGTCTCTATTTGTTTGCTTTATAAACTTACAGACAGAGTCTGAAGTCAAGCCATCTAGCCTTCAAACTGCATTTTCTATGCAAGTGCAAAGTAGATCAATGCTGCTTCAGTCTATCTCCGAGTTTTGTTTATGAACTGAACAATCGATTTACAAACTCTCTAATTACCCTTGTGGTGGATCTAGTAACCTCCTTAGATCTACCCCTATGATTTATTTATTGATTATCACTTGCTCGGCCTAAATCCCTGAACTGTGCTGCAAACTGTGATCAAGAACTGGATCAAAAGTCTCGCACTAAACCATCGCACCCGCTCTTCAAGGATATCAGTATGCATCGCACTTCCTATGTGATGTAGGTGGGATGCATACTGGAATAACTGTGTAACAGGTGCGCTGATCAGAAAAGACTAATTTTGCCTCCAGACTTTGGTTTTTCTTCACTCTTTTCAGCTCTATTCTAGAGTTTTGCTGTCTGTAGTCAGTATACCTCTATTGGAAACCCCCTTCCTTGCCATTATTCTGCCTCCATTGTGCAAAGAACTATAATTTTTTTTATGTATTGTGAGCCATATTCAGTTCTCCTTTACAAACAAGTAGCGTAATTGAACTGTCGTTTCTTGATTTGGAAGTGTCGCAAGTGTCGTTTACAGTCATAGAAGAGAATCCGATTGTTCTTGATAGTCGATTACACTGTTACTCTTGTATTTGATTTGAATTAGTAGTTTTTCAAGTGTCAAAAGCAAGTTTTCAATTCCAAATCACAAAGTGTCATCATTGTCTTCATTTTGTCTTGAAAAGAAGCTTGTTAGTAATGTTGCTTTGAAAAATAATTCAGATTTGCGCTTAGCTTTCTTTTTATCATTTATACATTAAGAAGGCTGAAAACAAATACATGCATGTGCATTTGCATTTAGACTATTTGTTGGTTTGATTTAGGACAGTGCATATAGTGTGTGCTCTCTGCTCTATGTTGAAAGAATATCATCTCTCTTTCTTTAGTAGCTAGGATTTTCATTGCAAAAAGAATATTAAACGATTGTTTATCATCTTAGATTGCATTTTAGGAATTGTATATCTACATCACGCGGTGAACCTGAAAGGAAAATTTCTTAAGCAAGATCAACTCTAAAATAAATTTAATGAATCTAAAAAAACTTTGGAACCTAACGCACAACATTTAGAAGTCTAGGCTAGAGACGTATTGCGGTGTTGTAAATCCTGGTAACTGTTGTTTTCATTGCTGGTTGGGTGATTCCTCCACTTTGAGACGATAAGTGCCAGTACGGACTTGTGCTCCCATGTACCGTCGAGTATATATTGGGAGACCAAAATAGGCTATATCCTTTATCCATAGGAAGCCGTGTCTGCCGCCCTATCGATCGCAATGCACTGAACACAACATTCGGGAAGATTGACTGCCGTACCGTAAAATGTATTCTGCAGTTTTGTGATTGGTTTGGTAATCCCTCTGTCTAGATTTCCAAAGTAGTCTCTTTCATTCCTTTTCAGACTCCTTAGAGGAAAAGGTCCATCTGAGCACTTGTCACTTCAAGCTCATTAAAAATCGAAGGCGACTAGAGTCATCTTTTGTTTTTTCTCGACTCTTAAAAATTGAAAAAACAAGTTGTGTCAAAGCATCTAAAATTCATTTAATTTGGAAACATATTTCCCCTTGATTTTTAGTTGATCGAGTAATCCACAATTGTGGAAGAAAGTCAATTGAAACCCCATCGCTCACGGAGGCTTACGAGTCAACCGTCTTTGTCTCCAGAATCAAAATTGTTACGAACGAAGCAAACTCATTTAACCAGTTCGAAATCCCCTGGTAAAGTTAGAACAAGTGTTCTAACACCATCAGAGACTCCGGTTACTCCAAACATTTCTGGTACCCATACCTTTATAGAAGAAGTTCTGTAGCCACCAAAGGACAGTAGAGTTGATCCTAGTGTGAAGGTAAACACTTGTATTACTGAACCAGCTCCATCTACAGCTGATTCGGAAGGTGTTATTCCCCAAACATCTGTCGCTACAGAATCTATACCTTCTTCGACACCGGAAATATTTTACGAACCTGATGGTCTACCTCTTCCACCTGGTCTAATTGCTATAGAAGAGATTGTGGAGGATCCTCCATCTAGTACTCCATCACAATTTGGAGTCAGGACGACCCTATATCCTTCTTCATCAGAAATTAGTCTACCATTATCGAAAGCTCCTGTAGAATCGCTAGGAAATCTTTTGGATAGACTAGAAATGTCTGAACAACCGTCGACATCTAGGACTGTGTCATCTGACACAGTGACGGCAGAACTTCCTGCTGCCACTCCAACAATGTTCGCCGGCATACCATCTGTCCCAACTAGTTCTCAATTGCTAGATGGTGCCCACTCAGGAGTTATTTCAACAGTATGGTCCGTTCCCATTTGTTCATCCGAAATAATATCCGGGAACTCTTATGTTGAATCTCAGCAAATTGATCCTTCACGGTGTCAATTTGGGCAGTCCGGTCCTCAAGGGAAAACCATTCCTTTAAGTACTTCATTACCACCGTATGGGGGGAAATATACCCTTTTATTGTCTCCTCCAGGAGGAAAACCATACGAGAGTTCACAACAAAATTCAGGTTATGCTGGAATTACATCTAGCGATTGCGTGCCAATACTGCCTCAACAACCAAGAGTTGTATACTCGATGTAACAATGTTTACCTATGTCAAATATACCAACTACACCGGCTATTGTGACGGTGTCGCAAGTACAAGCGTTTCCTGTTGTATGCCAACCTCAGGCTTCTCGGGTTGTAATGCAACATCCTCTTATCCCTGCGACTCAACCATAATTTCCAACTAGTGGAATGACACAGGCCCCAACAGGTACAATTACCCCTCATCTTGGTCTAACAGCCAGTATTCGACAACAGCACATGGCTTCGCAACCATGGTTGGTGAAATATCAACAACCGCAATTCCAACAAGCTTACCAAGGATCTGAGCAACAAATCTTTGCAAATAATGGGCAGCCGTATATTCAAAACGGTCAAAACCAACCATTCTACAATGGTTATGCCCATCAACCTTACCAAAGTTACCAGCATCAAATGCATTATGTTGGTATGCAAAGTCCAACTGCCCAGGCGATTCCATCTTATCCTAGGTATGCTTCGCCAAACCTGAATCAACAGTTACCCTTCGTGGCGACTTTAGAGTTACCGTATCTAAATCGGCTAATGAATGATCCAATTGCTTACACCCCTTGGTGGCCAGTGATTCCGCATAAACTTCCGTCAGATATTCCTAAATTTAATGGAAAACTGGGTGAAGACCCATCGAATCATGTGATTACCTTTCATTTCTGGTGTTCATCAAACACCCTAAACGATGATTGATTAGGCTTCGCCTTTTTCAGAGAACGTTAACTAGTCCGGCAGCAAAATGGTATATCGAATTACCTAGAGCTTCGTTTGATAACTTCAGTACCCTAGCCACAACCTTTTTAACCCATTTTCAGTTACCCATAAGGTACAAAATGGGAACAGAACTTCTTACCAATTTCAAGCAAACGACGACCACTCACATATCCGATCATATTCATGAGTGGCGACGTCATCGTAGAATGGTAAAAACGTATGTTCTGGATCAACTTTTAGTTGAATGGTTTATTAAGTCATTATTACCTTCCATTACAGAAGATGTGGCAAAGGGAGGAGTCATCACATAAGAGCAAGTTATTACTCGTGCGGAATATTTAGACTTGATTTATACTCAATTTGGCACGCTCTATGATAAAATCCCTGACGCTCCCAGACTGGAATTTTTTGTTCCTCCTCCTCCTAAATCGAACAATGACTCTCATTCTGGCGATGGCGTGATTGGTACGATAGACACGAAATCAACAAAGGCTACATCTAAAAAGGCCCGTAGGATTTCTAGTCAAAATTCAAAATAAGAACTTCTCGCCTCGGAAGTAAATGCTGTCTCAACAGACAAGGGCAAAGAAACCAAGCAACCAAGAGGCAAGAAGAAAAACAAAGGGAAGAAGAAGAAACAGGAGGAATCATCACCTGAAAAATCTTCTGCAAACCCTTCTGGAGATAAGAAACCAAATCGTCCATGTCTTATATGTGATGAGGATCATTGGGTAAGATATTTTCCATATAAAGTTGAACTTAAAAAATTCTTCAAGAATTCAAAAACCTCGGCGGTATTAACTGATCCGTTTCCAAATCTAGGAACAAATCTGGTTCCTAGTGATAATGCTTCCCCGTCCCAAGCGTTGATGTTGTCAGTTTCGAAATAGTAAAATGATGCTTTGATAACGACAAGGAATAAATATTACGGGAATCCACAGCTGTCGAACAACAAGGATAAAGATCAACCTAGTAGTTCGACAACAACTTCGACAGAAGTTGCACCGCCCATCATTCCAGAGCTAACAATAAAACCACCAAAAGGGAGTAGTACACAAGTTGACATTTAATCCTTGTGCAAGAGCAGCACAACATTATAATATAGTGGAAGATCTGGCCCAATCGCCATCCACTATGTCGACACTCGAGGTACTGCAAAATTGCCCCTCCCAAAAGCAGGCTTAATTATCAGCAATAGGTGGGATTGACCCAAAGGATTCTAATCTTGTGTCCTTTAACCAAAAAGGATATGATCCTCAGTTACCAGCTCAACTAGCTTTCCTCATTCAAGTGAAAGCCCTCAATAAAACTGTTCATCGAACAATTATTGATGAGGGGGCATCTACATGTATTATGTCGATGAGTTGCTAGAAAACTTTAGGATCTCCATCCTTGTCGCAATCTTCGATGACATTAAAAGCATTTGATGGACGAACATATACCCCATATGGGATTTTAAGTAACTTGCAAGTTGAACTAGGGGGTAAAAAAGTAGAAATAGATGTTGAAGTAATCGACGGAAACCTCGATTACAACATCCTACTGGGAAGGCCCTGGATATATGCTATGGCTGCCGTTGTGTCGACCTACTTTAGGAAGATTGCGTTTCCCTTTCAAGGAGGAATTACAATCATCGACCAACAAACATTTCTCCCCAATAGTTCCCAAGTTACGAGAAGGATTTCGATGATCCACGGAAGCCCCCATTTGCTTCAAAATATTGGAGTAGGCCTACTAAATACCCTATATTAATGGGAACTTTTGCCCTCCCACCTCCAATCAATTTGGCGGAAGTGGCAACAGTAGGAACCTACAATATGATATATTCTATTCAAAAGATCTCAGAAAACGATATTAGCATGGATCATCTGCGGGTATTTCCTCCAAGCCCACTAGAAATATTGTAGCAATCAATGTTTTTGGCATGGGAAGCAAACCCAAATCAACGCTCATCAAGCGTTTGGATAGATAGGTCTAAGGAATATGACACCCCTTCAGATCCTTGGTCACAAGTGCATTACACCGATGAAGGAATTGTTCAGTCAATGATAATTGATGGGGTGCCATGGGAAGATTACCACCATCGTTCCAATCTTCTGGATTGTCAAGAAGATACTCCTGATGACTTTCATCATCCTTCAGTTTTTGATTTCCTATCAAATACTGTAAACATGGTGGATTCCGAGTGAAACTTTTCCAATATCGAAGAGACTATCACCATAAATATCTCAACCAAAACAGATGTTGTAGAGAATATTTATGTTGGAAAATGTTGTTCTCCTTCAAAATTGGAAATATACAAAGTACTTTTTCGCGAATTCAGAGATGTCTTTTCTTGGTCATATGATGAAATGCTAGGCATTGACTCGAGTATAGTTGAACACGAAATAAATATGTATCCAGATGTCAAACCAGTACGACAACGGCTACGGTAGATGCAACCCAAGAAAGCCACTTCCATCAAGGCAGAAGTTGAAAAACTTCTCCATGCTGGTTTTATTTACCCGGTTCCTCTAACTAATTGGGTATCGAACATTGTTCCTGTAATGAAAAAACAAGGAACAATTAGAGTGTGCGTCGATTATAGGGATGTAAATCAAGCTTGTCCAAAAGACAACTACCCTACACCCTTTATTGACCAGATAATTGATGAATGCACCGGATGTGAAATCTTTTCATTTATGGATGGATTCTCTGGGTATAATCAAATAAATATCCGCCCACAGGACCAGTCAAGGACTGCATTTATTTGTCCGTGGGGCACATTTGCATATCGCAAGTTACCCTTTGGTTTAAAGAATGCAGGGGCAACATTTCAGAGGGCAATGAATTATGCCTTCCATGACATCAAAAACATCGTTCAACCATATCTCGATGATCTTCCAGCTCATTTGTGAAAGCGGACCGATCATCCGCAACATTTGAGAGCGATATTTATACGTTGCCGACACTACAAGATACGACTCAATCCACACAAATGTGTGTTCTGTTTCAGTTCTGGTCGTTTGCTTGGCTTTGTAGTCTCAAAGGACGGGATTCGTCTCAACCCATGTAAGGTTCAGGCAATCATAAATTTTCCTCCACCTTCAAATTTGCTTCAGATTGAGAAACTCCAAGGGAAAGAAAACTTTCTGAGGAGGTTCATTCCAAATTACACCGAACTTGCTAAAGGTTATACACGTCTATTGAAAAAAGAGGTACCCTTCGTCTAGGATCAGGTCACGCAAGCTTCCTTTGATGCTTTAAAGGAATCCCTAATAAAAGCATCATTAATATACGCTCCTGATTACCAAAAAGACTTTAACCTGTATCTAGCTACAGCGGGTAAAGCCAGCGCAATGGTTTTAGTTCAAGAAGACAATGGAATTGAACATCCTATATATTATTTGAGTAGAAACTTAAATGATACAGAAAGCAAGTATTCGTATGTTGAAAAGATGGCTTTCGCAACTATTCAAGCGATACAGAGATTTCGACACTATGTCCTCTTTCGAAAAACTACCATTTTGTCATATTGCAACCCCATGACTTATATATTTTCACGAAAGTTGCTGGGGGGAAATATTCAAAATGGATAGCAATTCTTCAAGAGTTTGATCTGGAATTTGTAAAATCCAAATCAAAGAAATCCCTGGTTTTCGCGGAATTAATATGCGATCTCCCATCGTCGTCAAACGATGAAACATCTGAAGAAACCATCGTGGATGAATCTTTGTTTCTAATATCTTCAAGCAATCCGTGGTATGGAGATATAATCATCTATCTCCAAACCCAAAAATATAGGTCTAATACCTCTCGCTCTGAACAAAAATGTATTCAATACCAATCAAAATACTACATGATCGTCGGTGATACGCTTTACCGTTGTGGTGGCGATACAGTTCTGAGGAGGTGCCTTACTCATGAGGAGGCCAAAAACGTCCTGAATGATTGCCATTCAGGCGCGTGTGGGGGGCATCAATTTGGTTACACTACGACGCAAAAATTTTTACGAGTAGGATACTTTTGGCCAACAATGTTCAAAGATTGCATAACCATAGTCAGAAGTTGCCATGCATGTCAAATTTTCGATAGCAAAACCAGAAGACCACCTACACCCCTGCAACCAATAATTTCTGTTGGGCCATTCACCAAATGGGGCATCGATCGGGGGGAATGGGTATGTCGTAGTTGTGGTAGACTATTTTACCAAATGGGCCAAGGCGATGCCTACATTAAACAACATTGGCGAAACAGCTGCCCTTTTTCAATCATGTAGTCGCCAGATTCAGCGTTCCACAGGCCATAGTCACAAATCATGGATCGCATTTTCGCAATCACATGATGGTTGAATTGGCTGCCAAATTGGGGTTGTCCCATGACAGCTCTACTCCATATTACCCGCAGGCCAATGGACAAGTTGAAGCAATCAACAAAGTCCTGAAGCGAATGCTACAAAGGATGATTGGAGTCCACAAAAGGAGTTGGCACCTGATCCTGTACTCAGCCTTGTGGGCATACCGAACATCGGTAAGAAATGCAACCGGGTTTACACCCATTAAACTGTTGTATGGCATAGAAGCAATCTTACTAGTTCAGTGTGAAATCTCATCCCTCAAACTCGCAGTCGACCTTCTCCCCGGAACTTTAGAAGAGGAGACTCGTTTCTTGGAACTAATCCAATTGGATGAAACCCATCATGATGCCACTTTGGCTAACGAAGCCCATAAGAAACGAGTCAAGGTGCAGTTCGACAAGAATGTGAAACCCCATGTCTTCTCAGAAGGTGACTTGGTCTTACTTTACGACCAGGAATCCAATAAATTGGGAGCAGATAAATTCAAGTCTTTGTGGATGGGCCCCTATATTGTTAAACACATATTAGCAAAAGGGGCCTATGAGTTAGTGGATTATGATGGGATTCCACCGGCGCAACCCCGTAACGGGTTGTACCTTAAGCATTACTATGCATGATTCAGTGTAGTAACCCCTATGCTTTTGTTACATTTTTGTTTTCGCTAAGGGTAATTGTTTTGGTCAAGTGATCCACTTTTTACATTTGTTGCAGATGTCGAACCTATTGGAATCATTTGTTGGATATGCCGACGGAGCGAGTCATAGTTCGCGGAACCTATCTTCTGCGGCCTGGGCCATTTTTTATCCAAGCGGCGAGTTAGTAAGTTTTAGAGGGGTATGTATTGGTCGGTCAACAAATAAAATCGTTGAATATAGGGCGTTGATAGAACTCCTCTCTGATGCCATCACACATGGCATACACTAACTTGTCATCAGGCTAGACTCACAAGTCGTCATCCTACAACTCACTGGTATCTACTTCATCCGAAATCCAGCTATATATCGCATGTTCCTAAGGGTCAAGATTTTGGAAAGGCAGTTTGATTCTATTCAATATCAGCATATTTCCAGAAATTTAAACACATTAACAGACTCATTGGCAAATTATGTGTTAGATATACATTTGCAACATTTATAAGAAGAAGCATTTCATCAATATTTGCATCAGGATCATGTAACTTAACCAAAATAAAACTCCGAAAATAAAAATATATATATAGCTGTTTATGGTTTACATATAATGTTCTGTAACCAAGACGAAAATGGTTAGATGACCCAAAACTCAAAATGCTAGGGGGCACCCTAGTCTAATTATGTTGTTGATAACAAGTCACTGCCTGTGCAATCATGCATAAAAGCCTAGTCCATCGACTCGGCACACCGGTAGTATGTTGTTGCAACCTTAGAGGCAACTCATCAGTCCTCACGTCGGGAATACCAAGAGTGAGGCCCTTGACCTAATCCTGTAATGCTGAAACAGTCTCGGCCACATCAAGGTCGGGAAGGATAGCCCTTCCCACAGCCTCTCCTGCTGGAGTGGCAACTGGCACTCTCAGGCGTACTACTGGCCGAACTGGTCCAACATCTGCATGAGCACATGAGTTTTAATTAGTCCTGATAGAAGAAATCACAAGAACATTATAAAAAGAAACGATAAGCAGAGATATGGTCAGAGAATTTACCGATGGCACCCCACTGTTCGCCAGCGGGCAGCACTAAATCAGGGTCACCCCGGAAATCCATACCAGCATATGGATACTCGGAAAAAACCATCTCGTGATGATTGAACCACTCGAAAAAGGTATCAGAAAAGGAAACCTGGGACTGACCAGCATGTCTGGCCATAAGGTCAACCCATCTCTGCATCCGTGGCTCAGTCTGTGGAGGTAAACCAAGTGAAACATACTATGGCTGCATCAGCGGGATCTTTTCCAAGGAAAAAGCAGTCAAAATAGAACCATAACCAAAGTTCTTCAATCTTCTGTTTTTTACCTTGGTCAGTTGTTCTTTCATCACAGAGAGTACTGCATCACACCAGTTGAACACCTTTGGTTCAAGGCATTCCAAGGCATACTACATATAAGACCTGTTCGCCACATGAAGAGCCGCACTACCAGCTAGTCTAGCAAAAGTGAACAGAATGGTCCTCCAAGACCTGTTAGTTACATCTTGGATATTGATCTTTCCGTCCTTACTCGGCTGAGATCCCTCTCTGCAGTACCGACGAATATAATCTCTCATATATTCATCCCCACGGGCCAAACCTAATAATGAGATAGGGGCACCACGCCTCGATAAGCCAGTCAAAATAGATGTCCACGACAATCAAAGGGATGGATTTGCCCCTAATCTGGAACACCTGGTTGGTAGGATCCCATGCATCGAGAAAATATTGCAACAAGTTGATTTGTTGTCTCATGCTAGAGATGCGGAAAAACTTGAACAGGCCACAGTTTTGCAGTGCATTTACCGTAACCAAATCATGTAAAGCAAGCATGTCCTCTTCCTCATGCTCACGTTCTCACCATGTAATAGGCATTTGCTCCAATGAATCTCTGAAAAAAAACAAGAGAAGAGTTAGGATCCTGATTTGGTGAAAAATAGGAAAAAATTTCCATGAAAAACTGTGCACAAGTTTCCCTCCTTGCGCCCATCGCACCCCCAGTAGTGTACTGGGTGGGATGCATGCTGACTGGCCAATGGCCAAGCCAACATGCATCACACCTTTCGATATAGGAAAGGTGTGATGGAGCCAGGGCGAATAGTTCAAACCCCAGGGGCTCAGAAAAACTAGGAAACATGCTCAGAATTCAAAAAGGGGAGAATGAAACTGAAGAGCTCAGGTTTAGCTCTTACCTGGTCCAGACGACGCCAAGAATCGTCCACAGAATCTCCTGAAATTAGCTAGTGAAAATCAAGGGGGAAAGCACCTCCAAAGCTCCAACAAACCAAAGTTCAAATGAAATCGTAAAATGAGAGGTAAAAACCACTTTTAAATTATTTTTCACGTAATTCAAGTAAAATATTAGTGTTTTGACTCATTTTTCAAGCATATATTATTCTTTTCTAACTAGTTTGATCAAGCAATTGAATAGGTAGTACAACCTTTGAAGGAACAAAGTTGTCAATGGTAAAATGAAGGTAATCAATGACCATTATATTGAGCAGTTTTTTATGTGGAGTTCAAGCTCGTTAAAAATTAAACATAAGCAGTGAGCAAATGTTTCCGCCAGAGTTTAAGCTCATTCATTAAAAAATGAACCAATTTCTGGTAAATAACCATCGTGAATTCATTATCATCAGCCTTTGAAGCCTTGGTCATGTTCTCATCATCACCTCCACTCTGTATTGGCCGATCATTCACCTCCATTTGATTGTTTACCCTTTTTGAGGAACAGCTGCGAAGAGTGATCCTATTAGCCATCCTTATGACACTACCATGATTGGAAAATTCCAAACCTTACCTAGAATTAGCTGCTACCCGAATTTATCACTCGTTCCTCAAAAAACGAGTCTCCTTTAAGCCCTTTTCATCTGACTCATAAAATATAAAAAGATTGCCGAGTAATTGGCCTCTCCAACTCGTTAAAGTGACCGGAAGTGCTATCCCTCCTTTAGATTTTAATATTTTTGGACCTGAGGGATTATTACACAAAACGATCGAGCACTTGTTTGTTCGGCTCGTTAAAATTACCGAAAATTCATCCCTTTTGTATTATTTTATACTTTTTCAGACTTAAGGGATTATATGACGAAAAAGGAGTGTTGGAGTTTTCTTTACGTCCCTTTCAGACTCTCTAAAATTGAAAAGGACCAAGTTATCTTTGTCGTTAAACTCGTTAAAACCGAATAGCGAAAAACTTGTCCATACAGACAAGAACGAGTTTCACTATCGCTAGGCTCGTTAAAACATAGCGATGGGTTTGCCCGAAGGGCAAATTATAGAACAAGAATATGTTATCCTCCTCAAGCTTGACAAAAATAAAGAGGTACTTGTTAGCACCTAAATCTGCCCTAGGCTGAAGGAAGGCAAAATTTAGGGTAACCACAAACAACGCTCAGTCTGGTAGCTAGCCCTTCCAGAACAGGAGACGGCTCTCTCCAAGTCACGCTCAGTGAATAGATAAACGAAACGGTCTGAGATGACTTACAGTGGAATATTGATCTTAGGCTAGTAAGTGAATATGGATAAACGAAACAATTTTTTATGAATGACTAAGTTTCTGGGAAGGTATGGGACCAACGAACAGCAATGAACAGAGAATTTAATACAAAGGCATAGATTACTTTGTGAGGCAAGATAGGCGGAAAGTGTAGCAATTTAGTTTGAAATAAGGCAGAATTGAGAGATTTCTTAGGAGAGTGAAAAGGGCATACGTTCATAAATCCTTTTCAACAGAAGAAGAACACTGAACATGGAATTTTCCCACATGCAGAGCAATAAAATTGAATTCTTCCTTATCTAACTCAGAAAATTTCACTGGAAATGAATATGAATTGAACTATGAACATTACAAAATACATATGAAACATAAGAGACACATTTACTACACTTGCAACCACATGAATCTCATGAAACAAAGCCGCTGCCTTTCATTAATTCTCTGTCAAAAATATACAGTGAAGAAACAGAGTTTATTTCCCACATTCTCCCAGAAGTTACTAGCCAACCAACCCTTTGCAAATGGTTTGCATACAATATATAGAAAGTGCCATGAAGAGATAGAACGCCCAAGGGTTGGGGAGTTACTCGAATCATTACAAAATGGAGATGAAGAGCCAACCATCAGCTATAGGTGCAGCATTACAAACATGACAAATGGCTTGGGTGACCATTTACCTTCTTTTGCCACTTGGATAGAAGCCAATCTGGAGAGAAAATACTTTAAATGCCACCTTAGGTGCCAAAAAAACTGAAATGTAGATGAGCGGGCCCACTTGGAGAAGTCGCGAATCGAAATTTCACGAAACGGAGGCAAATTTGGCATTTTTTCCTATATGCACCGTGCCACTTTGGAGCTTGTTTTGAGGCACTTTCAAGAGTCCAAAATGTACCCAAGTGTGCTTGTTGGAAATCCTGTCCTGTCTAGTTTCTAACCCAAGTGGAATTTCTAAATTTGGTTCTCATTTTCCCCTCCAAATCTTCATTCTCCCAAGACTGCTTCCTGTGTGTCAAAATAGGGGCAGAGAGGTCATTTTTTGGGTGTTTTTGACCTCCCGGAGACTCAGATCTTGGCCAAATTTCTTGTCCAAGCACCAGTAGTCGTGATTTTTCATGTTGAATCCAAAAATGCAAACCATTCTTCATTTGGAGCTCCCAATTTTTAGCACCGTGCCACAGGGAGAAAAAACTTGTGTTTTGACCAAAAAATTGCCATGTGACCAAAATTGACCCAAATTTCTTGAAATTTGGGCTAGAGGTTCTCTAAGAGTCACTATGCTGGGCCATAGAAGCTTCAGCCAAGATTCGAAGCTGATATTTCTCTTTTACCTCTTTTGCCTCTTTTGCTGCTTTTCTCAATTTTGCCTTCAAGCTCCTTATCCAGGCCTTTGCACTCATACCTCACAACAGAAGTACTTCATGATCAATTTCATGAGTGGAGCATACTCATATTTCAAATATTTGAATGGAAAGACTCTTGTGAGATGACTCAAGAATTTGGCCTTAATGTAAGGCTCATAGTGTTGCCTATCCACCTTCTTCTTCTTATGCCACTGTTCTCCAACATTTGGTATGCCTGTTGCCACTGAGATAGTTTCGGGTGTCAATGTGAAGTTGACCCCGGCCAAGATAGACTATCCTCCATGTAGGTGAAGCAAAAAAATACGGGCCAACTCATGATGAACTCTAACATTAGCTACCCTTTGACAAAATTCAAAACATGCTAGGCGTTGGAAACATGACATGGCAAGAGGGCATGCTTGTAATTCAGTGAGGGTAGTGGGCTCATCCCTTACATGTTTGCCACTCTTGTGATGTCTCCTGGCAGCCTGCTCTTCTGAGGATGAGTCACTTTGTGTCTCCATCTCATACTCTGATGAATGCTGTGATGCCATGACTGCTGTGTGTACTGTATTTAGGTTGCCCTTTGATGATGGTGTGAAGCTAGGTGTTGTTTGTGATATCTGCCACCAAGGGGAACAATGAAAAAAGGGAGTGTTAGGAGGGGGATAATATGATGGGAATAAGGGTCATGGGGAGAAGTTTTGTTTAGGGATATATAGGAGGGTTTGGGGATTTGATAGGGTAGGGTTTTGGGGTTTTGATAAGGTAGGGTTTTGGGGTGTATATTTGACAAATAAGAGGAGGGGAAAGAGAATAGGTTTTGGTAGTGTTTTAGGGTAGGGATAATAGGAAAAATGAGAAAGGGAGGATAGGGAAAAATGGAGAGGAGGGAAAAGATGAGAGGTAAAAGAGGAGCCTTGGCATCAATACCACAATTTTTCAACCCTAGCAACAACGGCTTTGGTGTCTTTAGGTGGTAGGGTTTAAGAGTTTCTGTGCAACCATAAGCTGCCATGAACTATCATCATACTAACATAAAAATGGATGAAACACTGAGATATTGACCCCACCTAGCAAATTCAAGGGATTGAAGGCAATTGGTTGCAAATTCTGAGCAAAATCGGTCTTGGCAGCTCTATGCGCCGTGCCTTCCATGTGCGCCGCGCCAGTGTAAATTTACACTGGAAATTTTCTCCCAGTGCACCGCGCTCTCTATGTGCGTTGCGCCCTTTTCCAGGTGACTTTTGGAGGCCTTTCCGGTGTCCAAATTAGGCAAAAGATAGATCGTTGGAAATTTATTTGAGACTAATTTCTAACCCAACCATATTTTTTCAATTTGGAGTTCATTTGTCCTATCAAAGATCAAATCTCCCAAGACTGGTCAAAATGTGCCAAATGAGGCTGCCTAAAGGCAGAGTGTTGTTACAATCAACTTTTGATGGCCTTCCTCAACTCCAAATTGAGCTCATGATAGCCCATTGGAAAGATATTTGTGTCTAGTTATCATTTGGCTCATCAAACAAGTAATTTGGCCAACTGAGCTAGAAGAAAACTTGATTTTCCCAAGGTCACTTCAGAGGTGCATCAACTCTCCCAAGGCGATTGTATTTTTGACATTTCTCGAAAACCATGACACCTGTGTAAAAAGTGAACGAGGTTTTTCTTCCTTGGAATTTTTTGGACAAAAAATTCTCTCAGTTTTCAAAAAGTCATTTTTGATTGCTCAGAAACACCATTTTAGTGAAACCTATCCCGATGTGTGGAACAAGGGATTTGTAGAAATGAAGCGAAATGAAGGGGATAAGCGGCTTCTAAATTCTTGGGAAAATTATTGGAAGTAGGGATGGATGTTAAGAAGTAGGGGAAAGTGGAATTTGAAATATTGAGTGAGGGGAAGGGGTCCAAAAAGGCAAAACACAGGTACAACCTAGAAAATTGCCAGGTTGTAGCAAGAAACTGGGTTTGTGCGAAAATGAGGAATTTGGGGGATCTCAATTATGGGAAGTGTTTGATAAGGTACTTTAAGGATAGGGGAAGGTGTATGAATTTCAGGATACAATTTTTTCCCGATGATTTGACCGTCCAAGAGAGATTGCCTTCAAAACCCTAGGAGAGGGAAATGACCATACCTAGGCGCAACTGGAGCATGAACAAGGTGTAAAATGACCCAGTGGAACTTGACATGATAATGAAAACCCTTTGAATGATGGTACACTCAACTGAATGGTGACATGGACCGAAATTTGGACAGCTTTGACAGGAATAAAAGAAAACCCTAGATCTAATTCCATGTGACCAAATTTTGCTTGAAGACTCATTGAAATGACAAAATTTGACCTCGACACTTTAAAATCACTTTGTAAGAGCATGTTTGATCTCTACAGAGGACTGAAAAGACCGACTCTAACATTGGCTCCAATGGGGGATGGTAGCTCCTTGGAGGTGCCAAGAACAACAGATCTCTCGAAGAGCTAGACAATGCCTTCGTCCATTGGGCTATGGACTCATTATTTCGACAAACATCACAAGACATCGACTCATTTATTAACTAAAACTTGATTGAAACTGACTCAATGCAAACTGACATGACTGAAAAAACTTCACTCTAACAAAAGGAAACGACCCATGACTGACTTAACTAAAACAAGAACTCACAAAACTTTTTCAATGGCAGCAGTCCATCAAGATCTGAGGGTTCCAAATCATGATGACGGCCACCTGTGTACTAATGCAATATGTACAATCATGTGTAATGTGTCTTCCAATGTAACCAATTAAGTAGATGCACTGCTGACTGATTCTCCTGATCAGATCTCTTGGTCAACAGTACATACTTGTAACTGGGTATCCAAAAACATAATTGACCATGATCCCCTTCATCACTGAATACTGCAATAATCACCTTCACTGTTGACTGCAACAAATCTGCCATTGGATCCTGAAAAACATGAAGTTTTTTCTCCTACTGAAAAAACAAGGTATCTTTCTCTCTTGATTTTGGTCTTTCTTCATAAATAAGAGGATGATCCTGGTCTTCAAAAAATTCTGAACAAATAGGTGAGTAGATTTCCTCTTCAAAGAACATTTCAAAACATGAGACATATGAGGCAGAGTCTGAAAGGGAATCCTGAATGGTCTGGTCTGCTAAAGTTTGAATATATTGTTGGTCATCTTCATATGATATGACAACCATATTGTCTTTGCATTAATCAATCATGAGAAAAGAAACCTCAAGTTATTCTTGGAACCCAACACATTCATTTATATCATCTACCATAAATTCACCCAGATCTTTTTCACTTACTTGAACAAAGATCTCATCTCGCTGTTCATAGAGGGAATGAGCTACCTCCTCATGAAGGTCTAGTTCTGGTGAGATAAGGTCAGTTAGGTCTGTACCTCTGTTTTCTCCATTTGAGGCAGCCTCAACCATGCAACTCTCTTTTTCCTCCTCACCATCTGTCTCTTGATCTGATTTATCATCCCCATTATCTGAGATTGGAACATCATTTTCTTGCATATCATCTTTTATTTCCACCAGATCTGAAACAAAACTTCTTCTTTCATCATTTCCAGCCATATGGAAATCTTCAGCCTGCTGATCTATAAAGTTGCCCACAGGACTGTCGTCCTTTTCAGAAGAGGAAAAATTTCCACCATCACCTTCTTGACCGGGTGCACACTGCAGATCTGTGTTAACTTGAGTTGGAACATGACTGTTCAAGAGTTGATCCATTTCATCTTCAAACAAAGGAGATATGGCTTTTCATTTTCTCTTGCATGAACAATGATTTTCTTCAATATTTTCAAGTGGAGGAGTGTACAAATTTTCCTCAGACTACTGATCCATTTCATGTAATTCCTGTTGACTGTCAAGATGCAAAATTCCTTCATCTTCCACCGTACTACAATCTTGATTCTGCTGCAAATTTTCGTGATCATCTTCATGCTGCTGAAATGGGTTTTCACACAGGGCTTCCATGATCTCATCATCCATAAAATTATCATCCTCATAGTATTTTTCAAGGCTTTCAATAAAAGTAGAAGCATGTTTGCAACAGTCGTGAACTAGATTTAATGATGGATAAGATTCTTGATATCTTTCAATGAACAAGGCATGAAAATCCTTTAAACAATAAATAGAAGCAGGCAACAAAATTTCATACCAAGATTGGGCTTCACCTTCTAGAGTGGCCATGAATATCTTCATTAAGCAACCTTCAGGAAAATCAACCTTCAACTTGCGAATATGCATGTGAAATCGAACTAGATGTAAAGCAGTGTCCTTCTTACCATCATCTTTAAACGTAGGCAAATTCTTTGACCAATCTACTTTCGTAATCTTATTTGGAAAGCCTGGAATGTGATATCGGCTCATGGGAGCGTATCTTCTTGCAACCCGATCCATCTTGAAAATCTCAAAGCTACTGACCTCTCTGCAGTGGAGTCATCATGAAGCACCGATTGCTGGATTCTTCAATGAATGGAGTCACCAGGTGAATGATTTCAGCCTTCTTATGTCCCTTCGTTTTTCACCATAAACAATCAGCTCTGAACTTGAGATATGTACTGGGGAAAAAAAATATTCAAGCAAACCATTTTCGTCCCAAGTATGGTTGCCGCTATGTTAGCACCTAAATCTGCCCTAGGCTGAAGGAAGGCAAAATTCAGGGTAACCACAAACCATGCTTAGTTTGGTAGCTAGCCCTACCAGAACAGGAGAGGGCTCTCTCCGAGTCACGCTCAGTGAATAGATAAACAAAACGGTCTGAGATGACTTATAGTGGAATATTGGTCTTAGGCTAGTAAGTGAATATGGATACAAGACACAATTTTTTATGAATGACTGAGATTCTGGGAAGGTATGGGACCAACGGATAGCGATGAACAGAGAATTTAATACAAAGGCACAGAGATTACTTCGTGAGGGAAGATAGGTGGAAAGTGTAGCAATTTAGTTTGAAATAACGCAAAATGGAGAGATTGCTTAGGAGAGTGAAAATGGCATACATTCATGAATCCTTTTCAACATAAGAAGAACACTGAACATGAAATTTTCCCACAGGCAGAGCAATAAAATTGAATTCTACCTTATCTAACTCAGAAAATTTCACTGGAAATGGATATGAATTGAACTATGAACATTAAAAAATACATATGAAACATAACATAAACATTTACTACACCCACAACACATGAATCTCATGAAACAGAGCCGCTGCCTTTCATTAATTCTCTGTAAAAAATATACAGTGAAGAAACAGAGTTTATTTCCCACAGTCTCCTAGAAGTTACCAGCCAACCAACCCTTTGCAAATGGTTTGCATACAATATATAGAATGTGCCATGAAGAGATAGAACGCCCAAGGGTTGGGGAGTTACTCGAATCATTACAAAATGGATATGAAGAGCCAACCATCAGCTACAGGTGCAGCGTTACAAACATGACAAATGGCTTGGGTGATCGTTTGCCTTCTTTCGCCACTTGGATAGAAGCCAATATGGAGAGAAAATACTTTAAATTCCACCTTAGGTGCCAAAAAAACTGAAACGTAAATGAGCGGGCCCACTTGGAGAAGTGACGAATCGAAATTTCGCGAAACGGAGGCAAATTTGGCATTTTTTCCTATATGTGTCGCACCCTTTTCTGTGTGCACCACACCACTTTGGAGCCTATTTTGAGGCACTTTCAGGAGTCCAAAATGTGCCCAAGTGTGCTTTTTGGAAATCCTATCCTATCTACTTTCTAACCCAAGTGGAATTTCTGAATTTGGTGCTCATTTGTGCCTTCAAATCTTCATTCTCCCAACACTGCTTCCTGTGTGTCAAAATAGGGGTAGAGAGGTCATTTTTTGGGCGTTTTTGACCTTTTGGAGACTCAGATCTTGCCCAAATTTCTTCTCCAAGCACCAGTAGTCATGATTTTTCATGCTAAATACAAAAATGCAAACCATTCTTCATTTGGAGCTCCCAATTTTTAGCACCGCGCCACTGGAGAAAAAACCTGTGTTTTGACCAAAAAATTACCATGTGACCAAAATTGCCCCAAATTTCTTGAAATTTGGGCTGGAGGTTCTCTAAGAGGAACTATGCTGGGCCACAGAAGCTTCAGCCAAGATTCAAAGCTGATCTTTCTCTTTTGCCTCTTTTGCGTCTTTTGTTGCTTTGCTCAATTTTGCCTTCAAGCTCCTTATCCGGGCCTTTGCACTCATACCTCACAACTGAAGTACTTCATGATCTATTTCATGAGTGGAGCATACTCATCTTTAAAATATCTAAATGGAAAGACTCTTGTGAGTTGACTCAAGAATCTGGCCTTAATGTAAGGCTCATAGTGTTGCCTATCCACCTTCTTCTTCTTATGCCACTGTTCTCCAACATTTGGTATGCTTGTTGCCACTGAGATAGTTTTGGGTGTCAATGTGAAGTTGACCCTGGCCAATATAGACTGACCTCCATGTAGGTGAAGCACAAAAATATGGGCCAACTCATGATGAACTCTAACATTAGCCACCCTTTGACAAAATTCAAAACATGCTAGGTGCTGGAAACATGACATGGCAAGAGGGCATGCTTGTAATTCAATGAGGGTAGTGGGCTCATCCCTAACATGTTTGCCACTATTGTGATGTCTCCTGGGAGCCTGCTCCTTCGAGGATGAGTCACTTTGTGTCTCCATCTCATACTCTGATGAATGTTGTGATGCCATGACTGCTGTGTGTACCGTATTTAGGCTGCCCTTTGACGATGGTGTGAAGCTAGGTGTTGTTTGTGATATCTGCCACCAAGGGGAACAATGAAAAAAGGGAGTGTTAGGAGGGGGATAATATGATGGGAATAAGCGTCATGGGGAGATGTTTTGTTTAGGGATATATAGGAGGGTTTGGGGATTTGATAGGGTATGGTTTTTGGGTTTTAATAAGGTAGGGTTTTGGGGTGTATATTTAACAAATAAGAGGAGGGGAAAGAGAATAGGGTTTGGTAGTGTTTTAGGGTAGGGATAATAGGAAAAATGAGAAAGGGAGGATAGGGAAAAATGGAGAGGAGGGAAAAGATGAGAGGTGAAAGAGGAGCCTTGGCATCAACACCACAATTTTGCAACCCTAGCAACAATGGCTTTGGTGTTTTTAGGTGGTAGGGTTTAAGAGTTTTTGTGCAACCATAAGCCGCCATGAACTATCATCATACTAACATAAAAATGGATGAAACACTGAGAGATTGACCCCACCTAGAAAATGCAAGGGATTGAAGGCAACTGGTTGCAAATTCTGAGAAAAATCAGCCTTGGCAGCTCTATGCACCGCACCTTCCATGTGCGCCGCGCCAATGTAAATTTACACTGGAAATTTTCTCCCAGTGCACCACGCTCTCTATGTGCATCTCGCCATTTTCCAGGTGACTTTTGGAGGCCGTCCCAATGTCCAAATTTGGAAAAAGATAGCTTTTTGGAAATTTATTTGAGTCTACTTTCCAACCCATCATGAAATTTTCAATTTGGAGTTCATTTTCCCTATCAAAAATCAAATCTCCCAAGACTGGTCAAAATGTGCCAAATGAGGCTGCCTAAAGGCAGAGTGTTGTTATAGTCAACTTTTCAATGCCTTCCTCAACTCCAAATTAAGCTCATGATAGCTCATTGTAAATCTCTCTGTGTTGTGTTATCATTTGGCTCATCAAGCAAGTCATTTGGCCAACCGAGCTAGGAGAAAAGTTGATTTTCCCAAGGTAACTTTAGAGGTGCATCAATTCTCCAGAGGCGATTGTATTTTTGACATTTCTCCAAAACCATGACACCTGTGTAAAACGTGAAGGAGTTTTTTCTTCCTTGGCATGTTGTGGACAAAAGCCTCCCTCTGTTTTCAAAAATTCATCTTTTATTGCTCCGAAACATCGTTTGAGTGAAACCTATCTCGATGTGTGGAACAAGCGATTTGTCGAAATGAAGCGAAATGAAGGGGATAAGCGGCTTCTAAATTCTTGGGAAAATTATTGGAAGTGGGGAGGGATGTGAAGAAGCAGGGAAAAGTGGAATTTCAAATATTGAGTGAGGGGAAGGGGTCCAAAAAGGCAAAACACAGGTCCAACCTAGAAAATTGCCAGGTTGTAGCAAGAAACTAGGGTTTGTGCGAAAATGAGGAATTTGGGGGATCTCAGTGATGGGAAGTGTTTGATAAGGTACTTCAAGGATAGGGGAAGGTGTATGAACTTTAGGATACAAGTTTTTCCGGTGATTTGACCATCCAAGAGAAATTTCCTTCAAAACCCTAGGAGAGGGAAATGACCTTACCTAGGCGCAACTGAAGCATGAACAAGGTGTAAAATGACCCAGTGGAACTTGACATGATAATGAAAACCCTATGAATTATGGTACACTCAGCTGAATGGTGACATGGACTAACATTTGGACAACTTTGACAGGAAGAAAAGCAAACCCTAGATCTAATGCCTAGTGACCAAATTTTGCTCGAAGACTCACTGAAATGACAAAATTTGACCTCGACACTTTAAAATAACTTTGTAAGAGCATGTTTGATCTCTTCCAGAGGACTGACAAGATCGACTCTAACAGTACTAGTCAGCAATGACTGGCGAAAAATTGGGAAGGAAACTTGAAGAAACTTTATTGGTAGCAAGTCGCTCTTGAACATGACACTTTCGCTCCGCATCCAAGTCGGGTTGGGTTGTTCCGTTCACTGGTCATATACCCATTGGTCCATCACACCATCCACATTTGGGGTTAATGCTACCAATCCATCATGTCAGTGCCGCTGATATGTTAAAGAGAAGTCGCTTAGAGAATTCACCTGTGTCTCATCCACTGCAATACATTTACACTCCATTCTTTCATGACTGCCACCCTGAACCTTATATCATCAGATCATTTTCACCTCCATTAAAACCATTTGCTTCATTCTTTGTCATAGATGTGGGATTCACTAAGGCCCTCCTATGACGAATCACTTCTTGTTGACATCAGCTTATTATCCAGGAAGTCGATCTAGGAACAACCCTTTCAGTACTTTGAAGCTTGCATGCCTCAATGGCAAGTTTCTCACTTCCGGCGACAGGTTTACATCAATGGCCTTTGACCGAAAGATTTTGTGTGGTGTTCAATGCCAAGTCCCTTATTCACACCACGTGAATTGTATGGTAGTGCCTTGAGGGTCATCATCATTATCGGTGATTCCTCTCACACCTGTTAATAGCTTACATCATGGGTTGGTAATCAGGTGATGTCTTTCCATGTTCGACTCCAGAACATCTCTCACATGGATCGACTTGTACTTCGAGTGAAGATCGAATGAGATTGAAGACCCCAGATCTAGTTTCATCCATTCGGGCTGCGATATATATTCAGGAGAATAAAGACATCAATTGTACATCATTGCTACACAGGAAGGGATGATGGCTCTACCAGAATCATCAGTCTGCACTCAGACGATTATCTGTCTTATGTACATAAAAATGAATTTATAAAGCTGAGCATGGGAATGCCCGCCTCAGCTGGATCATGAAAATTATGAAGATAATGTATTGTATTGTATCTTATTACAGGTCGCCTTCCAGCTCAAGAAGAACTTTATATCCTCATGATAAAGCATTTCACCCGAAATCAAAAGATTAACAACCTCATGCTTCAGGGGGCAACTGTTATAAAAAAATTTGGGCACTGCAACCCCAATAAAACATGTCCAGAAACCAAGGGCTCCTAAGTCCCTAGAAGTTTTGTTCCATCCCCTAAAAGAACAAGGTCAGCTGATTACATCATCTTCGAGAAGTTCTCCATGAAAAACTACTCAGAACTAGTCAAAACTGGACCATCTCACATGCTCTATGGTCAAAGTGTGCTGCATCCCACCTAAATGCACACGGGAGGTGTGATGCATATTGAAAAGCCCTTCTATGGGGTGTGATGGGCGAGAGTGGACAAATGGAAGAGTCAATTTGCAAGGTGGATGTTCATGGAATCTTCCAGAAACTTCTCCTGTGACACTTACCTCTCTGCATTCGCCCAGGGATGAGTAAGAGATCATCAATCTCCAAGTGGAATCAAGAACTATCAGAGAGAGGACACTAATCAAATCTCAGAAGATGACTCACCCCCCTTGCAAACATCTATATATGGATCCCTCATCCCAGAGATCCAGGGGCTAGAATTCTGTATCTTGTAAGGAAGTGTTGCTGGTTTCTTGGTGTAACATCATAGTGTTGGCTGATCTAAGCTTGTCATGAGGTGAAGAAGGGCTTTCTTGCTGAGAGGATGATGTTGGGTCAGAAAAATTGGTTGTAATCCTCTTTTCTATTCTTGATATTAATAAATCTATTCAATTTTTCCTCCACATTCTTGTATGATTGATGATATATGCATTTGTGTGGTCAATATATATCTGGTCCTATATTGTTTATGATAGTAGATCTCTGTTCTTGGATAGTGTTATGCTACTTTGATTCCACAGGTGCTCTTTGAAGACGGGTAGATGAGGAAGCGAGTGGCGAAGATCTATCAGAAGGGAGAGGAATCAAGAAAGGAACCAAGCGCAAGATAGAGGTTGGTCTCCTTTGTTCCCCTCTTATCTACTTCTCATAAAGGAAAACGAAAGTAGTTTTAGTTTGTTTGTTTCTAAGATAGCTACCAGTCTTAGTGGGACTAGCAGCTCTGCATAGACACTAGATTTCCCGATAACAGTGTGGAAAGCATGGATCACCTAACCACGTTTGTGAGTCGGTGGCTGTCGAAAGCCGAAAAGAAGTACTCAACTACTAAGAACGAAGGGATGGCAATGGTGTACGCACTCTAGAAATACTGACACTATTTACTTGGCGGGCACTTCAAGATGTATACAGATCATTACACATTGAAATACCTGGTGAAAAAGCCTGTGTTGGGGGGGCACATATGCAAATGGCTGTTACTATTTCAAGAATATGACTTTGAGGTCATCGTAAATCCGAGACTCCTAAATGCAAGACCAGATCACTTATCATGAATTGAGATAGGCGAGGAGCCAATGAATTTGGATGAGGGACTACCGGATGCACAACTCTTTGTTGTGTGCATCACGGATGACCACTTACAAGATATAATCCATTTTTTAACCAAAGAGACTGCACTGAAGGAATATTCAGTCTAACAAAAGAAGGAATTGTTGGTGTGCACAACTCATTTTTCTGTCATCGCGGGGCACCTCTACAAAATGGGAAACAATGAGATATTGCGAAGATATGTACCTGAATTTGAATGAGGACAGATCGTCATGGAAGCAAATGGGGGGGCTACAGGAGGACACTATGCAGGACATGTGATTGCAGAGAAGATTCTTCGCGCTGGGGTCTAGTGGCCAACCCTGCACCAAGATTCGAAAGCACACTGTCGGGCCTACGACATATGTCAAAGGATTGGAAAACCATCACGAAGGGATGAGATGCCACTCAATCCACAGATGATTCTACAACCATTCAAAAAATGGTAAATCGACTTTGTGGGACCCATCAAACCTCAGGGAATGACTGGTGCGCACTACATCATCACTGCGACAGAGTACCTAACTTGATGGGTGGAAGCACAGTGGGTTAAGGACTGCATGGCTTCCACAGCTATGAAATTTTTGTTCGACAACATGTTGACATGGTTTGGTTGCCCGAAAATATTAATGAGTGCCCATCAAATGTACTTCCTGAATGAAACCATCAGTGCACTCATCGGGGAGTCCCAGGTGTATCATCAGCAAAGTACACCGTACCATCCGCAAGCTAATGGGATAGTAGAAGAATTCAACAAAATTTTGGATACTACGCTGACCAAAGTATGTAATGTGTTGTGAAACGACTGGGACCTATGCATACCTGTCGTATTATGGGCATGCAAAACCATGTGCAAAAAATTCATGGGTCACACACCCTTCATATTAGTCTATGGCACAGAAGCAGTCATGCCAATGGAATACATTGCACCCAGTTTGCGAATAGCAGCACTTATAGGCATGTCAAACTGTGAATCCTTGGAAGAGAGGCTCACGCAATTGGAAGAACTCGAGGAAGAATGATTTCTGGCAGGATTTCATCAACAGGTACTGAAACGGTGTGAGAAAGCCTGGCACGACCACCATATCAAGTTGCACAGCTTCAAGGTAAGCAATTTAGTGCTGTTCTATGATAGCAAGTTTGAAAAATTTCCCAGGAAATTCAGAATGCATTGGTTGGGACCATATGTGGTAAAAGAGGTCACAGACGAAGGCGTGGTCCATCTAGTCAAACTTAATGGAGAACCCTTCCCAGGAAAAGTAAATGGCAGCCACCTAAAGCCCTACACGGGAGGGGGGCCGACTGTTTGATTAACCGACCAAAGCACATTCTTCGCAACCCGAGTAGTTGGACAAGGGTGCGGGGCTATAAATACAAGTACTAGAAGCCGACACCTAAGAGGTGTCCTGAAGATCTTCTTGGAGAATGTTGTTAGAGATGCAATAACATACACAAAACGCACTAGGAGAAACACTGTCACTGCAGAAATGGAACAGATCTAGCCGACAACAGCACGGTATGTTGTGGACCTTCATGCCGCATAGGCCCCGTTGGATGGACTTCACACAAAGATCAGTACACCAACAGAGTGACTCAAGACGAGTCACGATGATTATGTTGGGGGCTTGTTGGGTAGCGTATCCCTCCATAGCAAGTTTTTGGGGCTTAAAGCCCATGTTTTGGTCAATGTAATGTAAAGACCCTGTGAAATGCGGGCACGGAGCGTGAGTGTCTAGGGTTGTTCACCCTAAAATAATGTAATTTAATGTAAGGTGTGTTGGCCTACCCATGGTCTGCAGACCATGGGATTGTATAAATAGAGTGAGGCTCTAAGGGTAGAGTCTTAGTTTTTTTGGTTCACAAGTAATGGCTAGATGCGAAGGCATAGTTAGAGGATAGAAGTGGATCTGAAGGCATTAGGTTGTAGTAGTAGGTAGAGGCTCTGTAGCTAAGTGCGTAGATGCCTGGTAGAGTCTACAGTTGAGTGCGCAGACCCCTGCAGCTGAGTGTGTAGGGAGGAGTCAGGTCTTCATCGGACTGAACTTGAGAAGGTTGATTAATAAAGATAAGTTGATTCAGAATATTGTGCATCTATTGGTAGATTTGGAATTTTATGAGATGTTTATATTTATGCATGTATATGTGTTTTGGTTATGTGCACTGATCTAAAAGTAAATAAGTAATAAGAATATTGGGCTCGCACAAAATAAGTTAAAGCATTAATAAATTAGCACAGTAAGAATCGGGATCAGGATAATATTGTATTTCCAAAGGTGTGCACAGGTTGCAAAGGATAGAAAGCTGCACGGGGAAACACAGCGCACTGGTTGGGATTGCACACTTTCAGAACCTTCATCAAGACATCCGTAGGGTGTGGAAACCTGGTTCCAGCACCCTCCCATACTACTTCAGGTGAGACCTCAGTCTACACTTTGTAGACTGTTGCCAAAAGGGCCAGTAGTACTGGGATTTTCTTGGCTAAACTCACTGCTAAACCTGGGTTAGGCCCCACATAGCCAACAATGAGTATGAAAGGTTTTTCATTGACAAGGTTGGCATCAATCATGTATTGTCCTTGTTTTGCCAACTCTAAGAGGAGGACTGTGCATAATGGACTTATTATTGTAAATAATTGTAAATATTGGATTATCTTGAACTACATGGGATTGAATTGGTTGCCTCAACCACAAATATTTAAAGCAACTATGTGTTTTTCAATTAGACCTTTGTCCTCAAGGAGTCTCTATTGTTGCTTGATCATGATAGAGTTCAATGACAGCTCTGACTTCCTACTTTTTACAAGCCCATCCAAGCCCAGTTTTAAACTTCGATGCTCTCATACCACTCTATAACATACTCGACTCCTCAGGTTACCATTAGGGGAATGGGGTAATTTCTCTATTATCCAATCCATGGAAAAATATGTTCTCCTCCTCTTATCATCCTTCTAACAATTTCTAGATTACTGAACAGGGGTCACAAATCAACCACTAACAGTCCATTGACTAATTGTTTATAAGTTTCTTTAGATCTCTATCCAAACCTCTATGGATAGTCCACCAAAATCAACTCTTCATGTCAATCCATTCTTCATATGGCACATTTATTCTGCTCAATCTTCTTCTAGGATCCACCCTCCTTTGGATATGATATATCCACACATACTTCTGCAAACCATCTTCCAGATCTTCAGTCTATATTGTAGAGATAAACCTCACTCTAATGGTCAAAACCCCTCTTCTTCTACACATATTTGTCACAGTATTAAGGGCATACCTTATGGGTTAAACATGTTAGGAAATTTCCCTAACTATGGAATTTTACTTCTATTCTAGTTTCTTTAGAACAAAATCTATCCACCCATAGAAAAAAACAACTCTTTCCTCCATAAGGGACTCGGCCTAACTCATATAGATCCATATAGTCTGGGCATTTCTTTGGCCAAATCTTGACATTAACTTCAAATCTATATGATCCTCAAATTAGGGTTACCTCAGGAAATATTACACATGCAACTACTTATGTTCTAGCTTTAAATTCTGGTGTGGGTTGTCCTGCATTTGTGTTTTTCTTTATCACAGAACTTATAGACTACTAACCACCACAAGAAAGGACCTAATCCTCTCTGCTATTTCAAAATTTATTGTGTCCTTCACACAAAGACACCATTGAAAGCACATGCCTAAATTCTCATGAACAAACTCTCCTCGGATCGATTTTCAAAAGAGAACCAAAAATATGCCATCCTACTTCCTAGTTCAAACCCATTAAGGTATGTGGCATTCTTTGGAGCTCTCACGTGATGATCTTGCTCTTGGTGGATGATCATGGCCACCCTTTAGCAGCCCTTACTCAGCCCTCTAACTTGACCTAATTTAGGACTACATCTCTCCTAGTATGCTTAATCAAATGAGATCTGTCTCACTTGATGTTCTTTCCTTCATCATAAAGCCTCCTTAAATAACTTTTCCTATGCCTCTTAGGAACCCTATAGAACTTACGGGTTTTATCCACTCACACCTTAGGAAATATTAATTTTCATTTTTAATTTTCTTTTATATTTTAAACCCCATCTTGGGCCCAAAACTCCTTCATTTGGGTTCTTTTCCCACAAATCCTTTTGTGACCAAACACACACAAATTGATCTCAATAGGCTTGTGGAGTACCTCCCAAGCTACACAATTCAAAAACATAGTCTTATTGTAGTATTCGTAACCCAGTCAAGTGAGGACTTGGTTGGGTTCCCAAGTTGTAAATTAAGGGTAGTTGTGAGGGCATGATAGAAAGTCAGGGTCAGGGTATGCCAAGGAATGAAAAGGTGTGCTAACACATGCGATACAATGTTAGTTCATGTTGAGGAGTGTTAAGGAGTGGCGAGGAAACAAAAGGGAGAACTAGGTCAAAATGCATCGGAAGGAACGAATAAGAGTTTGTTCCAGGGAGTATCAATGAAATCAAGTGTGCCAAGGATGAAGTGTTAGGAGAAGTCTAGAATAGGATTTGCTAGAGGAAAGACTACAATTGTGATAAATGGCTCGACATAGGAGTTTCAGACAAAGGGAGACTTTTTGCTGGGCACAACACCATTTTTCCTTTAGAAACTAATTTTATATGAGATGTGGCACACTTTGGTTGAATACTAATGTTTTAAAATATTCTAGATAATTGCATATTGTATGTTGCTGTGTATAATTTTTGGGGCACTTGGCTTTTTTTAGCTTATATCTTGTGTGTCTTGTTCATGTTGTGGTTATTGCAATCTCTTAGTGAATGCTCTATTGTTTATATGAACTGGACATACATGTGAAATATTGCATGTGTAAGCTATGTTTCTTAGTTTTCTTATGGCCATGGCTATATGTAATCCTTTTTTTTGGTAATTATTTAAGTGGGACAAGTTGAGTTGGTGTCGAAATTTAATGTGTAGATTCCAAACTAGTCATGAAATTTACTAGATCACAAGGCTTTAAGTTACACTACTCATCTGCAGAAATGAAATCAATATCAAGAACACAAATAATTAAAATGTATCATGATTCAAAACACATACATGGATATTTATCTAGGGGAACACAACTACTCGAAAAACCTTACTATCTATATTGCATTAATAAAAGAATAGAGAAGAAATATAATGCTTGCTCAAGCTTGAGCAACCTTTGCACTAGTATAACTTATTTCACTGCCTCAAAGGTTCACCCGAGCCAACACTTAGCCAATTTATCATCCTTCCAAGCTCTTATTTCCTGGCATTTCTCCCTTCGGAGTTAGGCCCCTATTAATTAGGAAATTCACCAATTTGGTTTGCGCAATTTCTTTAGACCCTTCTTTGACTGCATGCAACACCTTTACAACTTGGAAGAGTTTACAACTGATAGTACACTTCCCTTGAAATCCAAAATCAACTTGGGAACCCAAATTCTCTACATGCATGAGTTAATTTGGGTTGATTGATCAGTTTAACTGGATGACCACTTAATGTGAAAAAATTTACACACCCTTAATTGAACCTCCACTAGTTCTACTAATAGTGAGAACTAGTTACACTGACAATAACTCAAATTAACTGAAATAGATTGCTACAAGTTAGGAATCATTCATGTAGAACTGAACTAGTGTCCCCAACTCAAATTTACTGAGTTAAATTATTGACAAGACCCATTTCACCTTAGTTAACTCCCTCAAAGTATTTTACTGAAATTGAAATTCGAACTTCTCCTAATTTAATCAAGGAAAAAATAAATTAGGAATTTCTTGCTACGTTTTCAACAATCCCTCTCACCAAGAAATGGATTATCAGATACCCCAATCCTAATTCTATGGAACTCAAATTTTCCTCTTGAAAAATCCTTTGTCAAAATATCTTCATCCTATTCCTTTATGATAATGTACTATAACAACACAAACCACCTCTACACAAAATCTTGTAGATGGTGATACTGGATGTTGATATGCTTGAATTGGTCATGAAATAATCAATTCTCAGAGAGTTTGATACAAGTCTGTTTGTCATAGTAAATAACTATAGGATCCCTCTATTGAAAAAATATCCCAACATGAATCTTTCTCATTCAGATAGCCTCACATGCTACTTGACTTTCATCCATTTATTCTACTTCTATTGAGTTGAGTGGCACAAATATTTGCTTGTTGTTGTACCAAGAAATTGCTATTGACCCAGCACTAATAATTCCTCCTGAAGTGCTCTTCATTTTTGATGGATTCTGCACCAAATCTGTATCCGTGAAGCCTTGCATCTTCACTCTCTCTATCTATATGTACCAAATACCAAACTGAGTAGTGACTATGAGGTATCTCAATGCATGCCTTGTTGGCTTCCAATACATTTTGGTTGGATTAACCTTGGCTTAACTAAGTTGGTTAATTGCAAAACACATGTATGGTCACGTGTTCACCAAATACATAAGTGAACCCACAAGCTGCCTATAAATGGGAGCTTCCACTTCCTCACTTGAAGTGGCATCCTCTTTCCTCTAGTTACCTGCTAAAGGAGTGTCCATGGGTTTGCTACTCTCCATGCAAAACTTCCTTCGTATCTCATTTGCATACTTTCCCTAAGATACAAGAAATTACCCATCTCCTTGCCATACTTCCAAATTGAGGAAATATTGCATGAGTCTCATTTCCTTCATCTCCAACTCTCTTTCAAGGTAGTCATTGCAAGATATGATCAAGTTCTCATTACCAGTAAGGATAAAGTCATAGACATATGAGAAAATAATAAATAATTTACCTTCTACCAAAATGTGATAAAGATTTTCATTTGCTTCACTTTTGGTGAAGCCAAAATCATTGAGATATCTATCAATCTTGGTATACCAAGCACGGGGTCATGCTTGAGTCCATACAATGCTTGTTTGAGTCTTCACACATGCGACTCTCTGTCAAAGGTCTAAAAACCCTATAGCTTCTCAATAAACACCTCCTCCTCAATAAGTCCATCGAGGAATGTTGTCTTCACACCCATTTGGTGGATCTTCCACCCTATCTGTGTTGACATTGATAGAATTGACTTCATGTATGTGTACCTTAATACTGGATCAAACATCTCCTCATCGTTAATTCCCTCCAGCACAAAGGATCCATTGGCCACAAATTTTGCCTTGTGCTTCTCTATGCTCCCATCTGCTGCATGCTTTACCTTGTAAAGCTATCTTGAACTAGCTAGTGGTTTGTCTGTTAGTATTAGGACCACATCACAAACAATTATTCTCACAATGTAATCATATTCCTCTACCATAGAATCAACCAATACATGTTGTTGCACTAGTTTTTCGAATGAAGATGGTTATGTCTCAAATCGCTCACCCATCAGAGCCATGTACCCAGTGTATCGATCTGGTTACCTCCTCTACCTATGTTGTGGTGTGGGTGCTACCACATTCTCTCTAACATCTTGCAATAATTTATCAGCTACCCTGGTCTTCTTCTACCTTATTTGTAAGTCTCTTCTTGAGTGGATGTCTCCACTCTCTGCTCCTATGCTTGTCACTACTCCACAAAATCCTAATGTTCTTCCTTTGGAGACAAAAGGTTTTGATCAGGCTGCAACTGAAGCTCCCTCTCAAGAGAACACCTCATTTCCTTATCCTCATCAAACTTCACATCCTGTTTGACCACTGTCATCCCGAGGGACGGAAATTACACCTAATAGTTGTGAGGTGTATCAGTGTACCCCACAAATATGCCCAACTCTGTTGTCATCTCTATATTTTTTATTGCTTTCTTGGGAACATGATATTAAATTGATGATCCAAAGATCCCAAAATGTTACACATCTCATTTCTTCCTTGAAAAAGTTTCCTTTGGTAACTCATGCCAAGAATATTGCGAGGACTCATGTTCTGCAAATAAACCATTGTATTGCATGCTTCAACCCACAAATGTAGAGGTAGTCTTTGGTCATGCAACATCACATGTTCTTATCCCACAATACTTTTGTTCTTCCTCTCAACCACTCCATTCAATTGTGGGTTATGAGGTGTTGTCAACTCTCATCGAATTCCTTCCTTTGTACAAAAAATTTTAAACTCATTCGTCACGTACTCACCACCGTTATCGCTCATGAGAGCCTTCACTTTCTTGCCAGTATCTTTCTCAACAAGTTCTTTAAACTCAACAAATTTGGAGAATTTCTGGTCTTTCTTCTACATGAAGTATATCTAGAACTTCTGTGAGAAATCATCCACAAATATAACATAATACTTATGCTTGGCAGTGGAGGTTGTCGAGAAAGGTCCAGATACATCTAAGTGGATCCATTAAGGGATTTCATGCATGCTATTGTCTTGATCATCGAAGGTTGATTTTTTTTACTTCCCCAATGTACAACCTTTACATCTATCCTAACACTCTAGTGCCCCACTAGGAAGGCGTGTAGAAATCTGTTGGATGATCTTCAAAGTGCCATGATACAAATGGCCAAGTATTTTATGCCATAATTCACCGAAATCTTAGATCTGCACCTTCTCTGCTTTTATTCTCAATGTAACATAGTCTTCCACATATAATTTGTAGAGGTTCTTCACTTGAACCTCAATTTTCTTCACTTGTCTCATGGCGATGTGTCTCAAGAAAGCATTTCTCTTGTAGAATATTACATCTTACCCATAGTCTTCCAACACTACGATGGTAACTAAATTCTTTTTCAAACTCGATACATACATCACATCCTTGAGCTTGAGAGGGGAGCCAAAATCCCTCTAAAAAATAAGAGTACCAATGTTTTTTGCATTATACCTTCCATCATCTCCCATCTCAATGTGCATCTGGAGATCCTTTTCCTCTAAGTCATTGAAAAATTCTTTGTTGCCTATCATGTGGAATGAGTCACCGTTGTCGATATACCACATGCTACCCATCAATGTGCTTTTCATGGATGCAATGAGAGTAAAATCAAGTTCTAAATGTGAAGAAAAGGATTCACCCACTTCTCCTCCTACATTTTTTTTCCTGCTTTCTTGTGTGGACATTTCATAGCATAGTGTCCCAGTTCATGATAATGAAAGCATTTGATTTTGGACAAGTCTTCCTTCTTGTCACCTTAACCCAATTCTACTTTGAATTGGGATTTCTTCCCTTTACCATTCTTTTCCTTTTTGGCCAAGGAACAATTCTCCTAATCATCACCCTTGGATGAGGTTTTGTCTTTGGTGTTCCACCTTGTCTTCTTCTGTTCCAAATCAGACTAAAGTCATTCCCAATTTGGTATGTTATCCCCCCCATTGACTGAATCCTGGTATTTATGCCACCTCTGGGAAAGTCCTAGAAGTGCTAGGATCATGATATCATGCTCTGCTACAATAACACCAACTTCACCAAGTTCATCACAACATTGTGTGACCCTTCTGAGGTACTATTGAATTGTGTCGCCCTTTTGCATCTTGAAATTCCAAAGCTTTTGCATCTTGAAGGCCTACCACATTGCATATGGAGTCTCTTTCCCATGGATATTTGACACAATATGGTTTTGACTCCCTCTAATATGGTTCTCCTCGCCTTTCCTACACACTTCTTCCATTCTATTAGATCTTGAGCATCAGATGTTGGACACTTCGAGATATCATTATCTTTGTATTCCTTCACCCCATTATCTTCCAACATTTCCTCCATCTTGTCCTTCCAAGAAACTTAATTTGAGCTACCCTCAAAGGAATACTCGAGCCTTAGTCCATATAAATCCATCATGCTAGCTCTGAAGAATTGATCTTGCAAATTCAATCCACCTACAAAGACAAATTCGAATTTTCTTCTCTATTGTGACTCCTACTCTGATACCATGTAGAAATTTAATGTGTAGATTCAAAATTTCTCAAGAAATTTACTAGAACAAAAGACTTGAATATACTCTACTCATTTGCAAAAAGAAAATCATGATCAAGAACACAAATCATTAACATGCATTAAGATTTAACACACATACAAAGATATTTATCTAGCAGAAAGAAACTGCTTGAAACCCCTTACTATATGTATTGCATTAATAAAATAATAGGTAAGAAATACAATTCTTTCTCAATCCTAAGTAACCTCTACACTAGTATAATCTATCTCGCTCCCTCACAAACTGACTCAAGCCAACACTTATCCAATTTCTCAACCTACCAAGCTCCTATTTCCTTGCATCATTCCCTTGGGAATTAGGCCCCTATTAATTAGGAAATTCACCAATTTGGACTACGAAATTCCTTTGGGCCCTTCTTTGACTGCATGCACCACCTTTACAACTTAGCATAATTTAGAACTATTATTAAACTACCTTTGATCTCCAATGTCAATTGGGTAACTCGATTTTTTTAGCATGCATGAGTTAATTTAGGTTGATTCATCAGTTTAACTAGATGGTCACTCAATGTGAAAAAAGTTATACACCCTTGATTGAACCTCCACTAGTTCTACTAACAGTGAGAACTAGTTACACTGGCAATAACCCAAATTAACTAAAATAGATTGCTACAAATTAGCAATCAATCATGTAGAACTGAACTGAAGTGTCTCCAACTCAAACTTACTCAGTTAATTGAGTGACAAGACCCATGTCACCTGAGTTAACTACCTCGAAGTATTTTGCTGAAATTGAAATTCGAATTTTTCCTATTTTAATGAAGGCAAAATTAAATTAGGAATTTTTTGTTGCATTTTCAGCAACTTGGACATGAGTGACCTAAGATGAGTTATAGGAAATTCTTAGGTGAATGGGGCACAATCTACTTTTAATAGGTGAAATCCGTCAAGTTGTTGCGGTTGAAGCAAGCTAATGTCACATGAACTATAGTACCCAAGGACATGTTTGGGTTCCCAAGTCATAAAAAAATGTGAGACTAGCTGTGAGGTCCTAAGTGCCAACTCATGCTAGGGAATGCTATGTCATGGTAACATGTTCCCTAGTATGTTTGAAGTGCTAAGGCATGCTAATATGTGCAAAGGTGTGACAATGTGTTGTAGGTATTGTCAAGACAACAAAAGGGAGAAACATGTTAAACTACAATGCAATGAACACATAAGAGGGTTAATAAGTCATCAATTTTCCTTTTCTAAGAGGGCCATGCTAGGCACACCAACACTAGATTCTAATAGGTGCCAAATGCCAAGTATTAGTGCATTGTATTTTCCAATAATTGTTCTCAAATAAATTTAATATTAAAGCATGCCAAAGAATACCAAGGCATCTCAACACATACCAGACATGCTAAGACCTTCCAAGTGCCAACATGTGCCAAGTGCCAAACTATGTCAGGGAGTGTTATGCATGCTATGAAGTGGAAGGGAATGTCGAAGAGTTATAAGGTGTTCCATAGAGTTCCAATGCATACTGAGTGTTAGGGAGTACAAGGACAACACAAGGGAGCAGTAGGTAAAAATGCATGTAAGCGAATGAATATAAGGGTGTGTTAGGGAGTGTCAATAATTGCTAGTTGTCATTCTAAGGAGGGAGTGACAAGGTATGATAAGAACTAGTAAGGCATGCTAGGGAATATCATGGCATCCCAAGAAGTGCGAAAGTGTGCTAGGGAGTTCCAAGGTTTTTTGACATGTGCAAAATAGTGCCAAGGCATGCCAAGATATGTAAGGTGCTAAGTCATGCTAGGATGTGCAAGGTGTGAGGGTATGCCAATATGTGTCAAGGAGTGTCAAGGCAACAAAAGGAATAACCAAGGTAAAATGAAAGGAAATGAACACATAAGAGGGTTAATAAGTCAGGACTTTATCCTTTTCAAAAGGGGCAGGCTTGACACACTAATAATAGTTTCTAATAGATGCCAAATACCAAGGTTTACCAAGTTCTAATGTATGTCAATAAATGCCAAGGTGTTCTAGGGAATGGCAGGGACTACAGGGCATTTCAACACATGGTAGGAGAGTGTTATGATCTTATATGGCATGCCAACATGTTCTTGGGCATCCATGTCATGGAAATATGTTCTAGGAACAAATATGTCCCAAGATGTGCGAGGTAGCAAGGAATGTTAGTGTGTGCCAAATCATGTTAAGGTGTGCCAGGACTATTCAGGAGTGCTAGGTCTCTCTCATTAATAGAATTGGCATAACTTGATTATTTATTAAATAATATAGTTCCTACACACACTCATGGAACTTTATCGAAAGGGAATTTGGTAGATAATAAACTTGATAGAGATGAATCATGGTTTGACTCATAGGAAAACCATATTCTCATTACTTGAGGGAAATGATACACACTAATTACTTCTTACCAAATTGACTAACTCTAACCACTATGGTCTTGGACACATAATGAAAAAGACTCCACAGAAAATGTCTTAAATCATTATCGTTTGATAAAAAATATAGTAATAGGCACATAGCATCATCAAAAACTCATTGGAATGATCAATGATGACGAACATTTTTTTATCATCACCAAAAGTAACCAAAAATAGCATTTGTGAGGGTCAATAAAAGATCGTTATTAGAGTTGTCACCAAAGAGAGAATTAACGATGGGCCTTTAATGACCCTCACCAAAAGTTGCATTAAAAATGGCTTTGGTGATAATCCTGAAAGGACCATGGCTATATACACTTACAACAATGTTTTTTTACAAACTGTCACCATATGTGACATTGGTGACAAACCCTAAAAGTTTGTCATAGGAATGAAACTCACCAATGAGCCCTTTTGTTGTAGTGTACATATATATAAACATTAGCATTAAACAATCATGATTTTTGATGACCCTATCAGACAATGCCATACATGCATGCATATATATATATATATATATATATATATATATATATATATATATATATATATATATATATATATATATATGTATATATATGTATATATATGTATATATATGTATGTATATGTATGTATATGTATGTATGTATATGTATGTGTATATATATATATATATATACATACATATACATACATATATACATATATATATACATATACATATATATAGATAGATAGATATAGACATGGGCATAATCATTATCACAACATCATTATAAAATATCATAAGGTCAAGGTTAAGATAACTCCCTTTATCCGCGCACAACATGCACAACATTGACAACAACAGTTCCTAACTTAGCCAAGGCATATGATGCCTCAAATCCATTTACTTTACCTTTCCTAATTATTTTTCTCATGATTGTCCTACCACCATCTATTTACATCAATGACACAACCAATCCAACTAGATTTCATAGTTTGGCCTTCATCATCCCTTCTACATGCATCAAGCTTCATCAAGGTTGTACACCACCTATTAGGTTTCCTTCAGCTCTTCCTGAGCTCCATTAACTTCCCCTTTACCAACCAATTCCCAAGACACTCAAAACATAAAGGAAAGAACAAGAACCAAACAATAAGAAAACCATGAAATGCCAATAGTGACAATACAACAAAAAAAGTGGTAGGGCCTTGCACTAGATGCAATCAACACCCATAAATGAAGCTCAAAAAAATCAGAAAATACCGAAGGCGCACAACTCCAAAAAAATACCATGAATCAAACCCATGTGTTCCCAATTCCTAAAACGGAAATTCAACCTCAGCCTTCTTCAAGATTTCATGGCAGGCTCTTTTTCCATGCAACCCCTACATCATATTTTCATAAACATATAATTGTCATTGTATAAATAAATATAATAATAGACTAGTTACCTTACGTTGTTGTACCTAACACACTTACCTGTAGCTAAACTCGTACATATATAATCTCTCAAGGTACTTTATTCCCTTGAAAAATGCATCCATCACTGAAAACCAACTTAATATATTTGTTAAATACATGTTTAGGAATATAACACATATCCAAATAATATCATACAAGATATAGGTTAAGAATACTCCCTGTTTTCAAAGCATTCATTTGTTTGTAATTGAAGTTCCCAAACATATCCAAGGGAATTCTCACCCAATTCCTTTCTTTTACCTTTACCTTCTTGCAACTAAGTCTTACTATGCACTGCCACATCACCTAATGGATAGTTATATAAAAGAATCAACTATTACCTTGTCATGATAATACCAAGCATGCTTCCCTATAATTGTTTACACATGTCATCCACATGTTCCAAGGATCAAAACATCACGTCTATTAATTGAAATAAACCTTTTCCAAGATTCAAAACTGTGTCATAATCAAATAACAGTCATTACTCATACTACTACAACTATCACCTACTTACACTCAAGCACATATTAGTTGTCTCAACACATATTTGTTAATGAAACTGTCTTAAGGAAATATTATTCCTTCATGCAATCTTATAGACACATACTCATATCATGGAATTAATAAAGTACTCAGACAATAGATAGATGACATAATAGAAACCAAACACTCAAAAAATAAACAATATAATCAAACATTCAAACACTAGGTAGACTACATAAGCAAACACATACCTTAATGTATCTCAGGGGTGGTTATCTTCTCTGCACAATCAATCTATATTAACATGATATAAATTCATAACACATAAAATAAAACATAAATAATCTCACGATATCCATGAAACTAACTATCTAACATGTTCACATCATAATCTCATAAACAATTGTCATTCATGCATAACAATCACATATGCACAGTCAGTCTAGATTAGTACAACACAATATCACAAATATGTCAGCTCATATCTGAATATGATAATCATAACCATCTATGGAAGACAATGTATATTAGAATGGTACATATAAAATCAATAAATCAATGCAATAACCATACTCATCATGGATATGACCAAAATGCATACAATAACAAGTTACTATCATTCATGACTATCCAAGGCATATGCATATAACTACACTAATTAACTAATATATATCATACATGTAACCACAACAACCATAGACTAACAAACATGTACATGACCCTAATGATTATAAAAACCATTAACTAACATACCTACATACCTACCACATAAACCTCTATGACAATCTATTCTTACCTTGAGGTATAGTGTTGCAACCTCCCTTTGATGATTTGCATCTCCTACTCTATCTTAGCCAACACATTAGAATCATAGAAACCAAAAACATCATGACAACACAACTACATACAATGACCACACAATGCATGTTTGACCTACTATACATGCATATTATAACCATGACAATGCATGCAGAACGACATATAGACACCGGCATGTATAATAAATGCATATAAAACTGATATGCATTCATGAGTAAAGAATCCCAACAACAAAATCATCAACTCCTACATGGAAAAAGAATTGTAACATTGACCGCTACCCATATATACATAACAATCATATATGTAAACTACATGCATGCATGACAATCAACATTCCACCCATCCAGTCTAAGTGTTGAACCATGCCCTGATACACTCTGTAACTCCCTCTTCCCATATTTACCCAAGTTACCAGCCTACTGGGGTAAAATGTGATGAAGAGTTACTATGATATGATTCAACCTCCTAGATCACCTTAAGGAAGTGGAATCTACAACCCAAAACTCTTAATGACTTTCCTATTAGGTACTATCAGACCCCCAAGGGTTAAACCACCCTTCTAGGAGCCCTAATGTTGAATTAAATCTCTTTTTTCAACATCTTGATCTCCTAGATTCTAGGACAACACTGCTTGATTTGGACAAAAACCCTCCAGTCACATGCATGATTCCTACAATGGAGTGACTAGAGTCCTTTTCACCTTATTTTGTTCCTGCGTCCATGGGATTTAAGCCACTTTTTCAGGCTAGATCTAGACCTCTTCCCAGAACTTATTGAAACTTTCCAGAACCATGAATGATAAAAGGACAAAGCCTTCCATACAAATCTTAGACAAGAACTTGACCTAACAAGGCCTAGTCAACATTACTTCAAACATACGATGAACATGAAATCTGCAGGTCATAAATACACATCTGAACATAGGGGTATAATACTTATTTGAAAATCACTAGGAACGTCTAGTTCCTTCTCATAATAGATCCAACAAAATCTATTAGTTCATATATTTATTTTACATTCATTTGCTAATTAAAACATGATGACAACCATACATCAAGTATGTCATAAAACATACTCATAACTAGCATATAACCAACATAAATAACAAGGATATAACAGCCATAAGAATCACATATGAACTAGTACATTTACAAATGAATACCAAGGAGAAGGAGCTCTTATTAATGAATGCATAGGCCAACCAGGCCTAGACTTCCACGAACCACCTGACCATAGATTGGGCTAAACCAAATCTTTCTTTCAACCAATCACCCTTGTCTCATATTCCAAGCATGAATGTGGGACTCACAACAAAACCAATCCAGGTGTCTTCAAGATTTACTACAATCCTCACTAGATCACCAGGCCCTAAGCCAGCATGGATTCCTCCAGATTTCTCCACCCACAATGTGAGGAATATTCCTACCTCCTAGTCTTTGGGATTTACCGTATATTCTGCCATTCACTAGTCAAGGGTTTTGAGGCCTAATCGAGACTCCACCCTCCAGGCTTTACCATATATCCCTCCATTCACTGGTTGAGTACTCCTAGGCCTAATCAAGGGCACACTCCTCTAGGTTTTACAATATATCCCTTCATTCACTCATTGATGATTCCTAGGCCCACCGAGGTACACAAAATCTGCCATTACCGCAATCCCACCTTCTCCAGTCGAGGGATTTATAGGTCTTGTTTTCTTCTTTAGAGACCACCTCACTTAGTTTCAAAACCATTTGGAAATCCACCTTAACCAAATAAAAGAGAACCAATCACAACATGGCTATCCATAAATGGAAAGGCAAGGCAAAAAATCATTGTCACACCTCACAAAGCTCATGCCATTGACAAAAAGAGAACCAAATACAGACATGCATGTCCCACACATGCCAAATCTAGCAAGGAAATCACACACGGAAATAAATATCTACAATTAATCATGATATAACCTCTTGATCATACCCTTCCTTACTCGATATTTGCTTCCATTTTCCTTCTTTTTCCTTCCTTTTCTTTCCTTGATCCAATGTTAGAGTGCTCAAAGAATACTCTAAGTGTCCAAGCATATGCGAGAGTAGAAGAGAGATAGCTCTACCTAAAATCTATCAGAACGATTTTGAAATGATCCTCAAAAGCCTTTTTATTAATCAGGCCTATATTTTATTCATTTTCCATTATTTTCCTTCAATTTCCTCCTCACATGCAACCTGTGACCTTTCACGTTCATTTTCTTCTAATTTATTTTATTTTCATAAATATAATGCCAATTAATACCTCATGCCTTTCCAAATCCTTTGCCTTTACCTTTGCCAACTTCCTTTAGCCATAATGATTGAAATGAACACCCACTAGGATGTCTTTCCCAACATTCAGCTTGGAATACGTGTCCCATGACCTTGGTTATTATTTTACCTTTATTAAGCTTATTAAATAGATTTTTAACTAGGGCTATTACACAATAGTTATCTTTTGTTGTTGTGTGTTGTCCTTCTTGTGAGCTAAAGTAGTCTTAGATGAAATTTGTTCCCTTTGGATATTTCCATCCACAAATGTTTTACTTAGCATCATGGTGGGAAGGAATTTTTATGATGACTAGGTTGCGAACAAGTCTTGCAATGAAAAGAAGTGTTCCATATTCCACTAGTTGCAAATAAACCCTACCCATCCACTCGGGAAGGATTTTTTAGGAAACTCTTCACTGAGATCCAATTCAACACATACGTGAACAAACATAACAATTCCTTTTACAATCCTTTTAGTGTATATTTTGATGAAGTGGCCTAGTGAGTTTCCTATGTTGGCTAGGATATTTTGTTGCATTAAATGAATGGATAGGTTAGAAAGCCTTACCCATAATAGAGTTACCAAAGCTTTCATGGAATGAGGGTTAAAAGAGAAAACCCATATTTGAAATGAGATATCAAAATGACCCAAAAACTAGGGTCTCTGATCAAAAAGCTTTTTCCACTCTAGATTTTTGAAGAGCACAAATATGAATCCTTTTGAACAAAAATGTCATTTTCTATTTTTACACCAGTGCTAGGGCACCCATTCCATAAGAGTAGACATAGATGGCCAAAAACCATTGAAATGTTAAATAATCACTTTTTGTTTACAATCAACAACCAATAAGTGGGACACAATGCTATCCACTTTAAGAGATGGGATTTCCTCTACATTATCCACAACAAATGTTGGCCTTAAGAGATCATTGGGGTTCAGAGGTGCAAGCCCTTACTTTAGGACATATTTAAAATATTTATGTTGGGAGGAGGATCCACCCTTCTTAATCTTGATACTATATGAGTAAATACATCCTTTGATATGCCATACTCACCGAGGGATTTCAGATCCTGAAGCTACCTTCAACCATGTAGGAGCCAAATACTTCCATATGGGATTCCCCTCTAATCTTCTATCCTTACTACAAGTGAGGATATGAGATAAGTGGTCTTTTGACCTATAGACATAAGGATCCTGATGAGGTCGGTCTCAAAAAAACCATAAAATATGTTATTACTAGGGTAATAACCCCATCTTAGGTGTAGACAGAACCCTGCAACAGAAAATATTTCCCTCAGATTGTCTCTGTCAAATAGTTAGAAATATTGGCAAGAATTTTTTCTATGAGATAGCTAATACTAATAGAGATAGACACATAGGGATAAAATACGAGTCGTCGCAATGATTGAAACCCTAGTTGCAATGAAAAATTATCAAATTTATTATTTAAATACTTATTATAAAATAATTATTATAAAACAATTATTTTTTCTTCTTGTATATTACAAAAGAGATATAATTATTAAACTATGATATTCGAGAAAAATAATTATCATTATTACATTAGTATTAGAGAAATGTTAGTAATACATTTTTTTATTAAGTATTTTCCAAGTTGAAATTCAGAAACAATTACTATGAAGACATAACCTAAATAAATGAAATAACATTCAATGTATCAGTTGTAACTATAGGAACCTAGCTCAATAATTAAGGATTATGAAGTTGTGAGAATCTCTTTTTCAGGTATTTCAAATGGATGGAAAATCAATACGCTTTAAAATAATTTTGATAGCCACCATAGTTATTTATTGGACATAAGTTATTTTTTCAACATAATTAAATTTTATATCATATTGCTTATTTTTTACAATTTAATTAAAAAAAATATATATATATATATATATATATATAATGAAATTCGAAAAAGATTATTACGAAGACATTACCTAAATAAATAAACTAATATACAATGTATTAGTTGTAACTATAGGAACCTAGGTCAAGCATTAAGGATTATGAAGTAGTGAGAATCTTTTTTTCAAGTATTTCAAATAGATGGAAAATGGGTATGCTTTAAAATAATTTTGATAGCCACAATAGTTATTTATTGGACATAAGTTATTTTGTCAACATAATTAAATTTTATATGATATTGCTTATTTTTTATAATTCAAAATATATATATATATATATATATATATATATTTGTGTTTATTTAATAGATTTGAATGGAATATTTCAAGGCATGTTAGAAGATTGTTTTTAGTTCTACTTTAGTTGATGTTTAAGCTTAAATAGTTCTTATCAAATGAATAACTATTATTGTGTTTGGGAATTGAGCTATCTTCCATTTGGATATTCTACAAAAGAGTGGGGAAGTTATATTTTTTTCCTTCACGTATGTATTTGTGTGTGTCTTGACCCAAGTGTGTGAAGCATTCCATTGAATTTCTTTACTAATTACAGTTCGAAATAATATTTTAATATCTTAATATTGATCCACTAATCTTGTGACAAGGCTTATTGCATTATTTTTTTAACAACCTTGGGCCTATACAATCTTTCTAGTGCACCCAATTGTTGGTTCCCATGCTGTATAACCTTCATATTATACTCTCTTCTATTGAAACTATACTTTATTACACTAGTAATTATGTTCATGTAGTCTATCCTTGGCACTTCACTATGCCCTATTGCTCTATTTCTTAGTCCATACAAGTCCAACATTTGGACCCTGTCCTGAGAGATTCATATCTGTGATGTATCTCTAGCCTTCCATGCTTAGTATTTGAACCACAACTCTAATAGAACTTCTAACATAAAAAACCTATTTAATTCATGATTAAAGATGTAGGATATCCATATCTAACCTCCTTGGTCACCTTAAAGAAGTGAGGGTATCAAAATTTTATTTTCCAAAAACAAATTTAGAGCTCATTTCTAAGATTATAATCATCTTACTCTCACCTAAAGATTTCTAATGATATAATTTGACCTAATTCTGAGCTATGGAGACAAAGTTATGACCATTTGAAGATTTTCCTCCAAAGACATGTCAACATCAATAACATTCCACTTGATGAACACATGGCACCCGTTTTCCAATTCATCTCCCTCATATAATGCTTTGTTACTTACCACCATGGATTTCCTAGTATGTTGGATGTTATATCGACCATCGTCCCCTTCAACAATACTTCATCATGTTAAAAATTTTATTTTATATCTACCCAATATTAGAATGGGTAAGCAATTTATGAAAGCCGACATTTTTGTCACTTTACTTATCTGTCTATTTGGTCATCGGATCCCTTGGCCCTCAAAACATTTAACTTACATTTGTCTCAATTCATCTCAATGGCTAACAACCTAAGATCTTGATAGTTGATAGCTTGGAGTTTTGATGTCCTAGTGCTAGATCTCGTGATAAGTTGATAGTTGAGCTACTCGACCAACAAGGAAAACCAAAAGAGTTTTTTCAATACTCAGTTAATCAAAATCCCTACAGTCTAACATCCATGTCACCTCTTTCCTAGATGCCACTTTGTCACCACCTAATCACACCTTAGTAGTTCAAATCCACATTATCTTGTGATATTAATATGTTATGCTGACACCATGTCAGTAGACCACAACACCAAATATTCACCTTCATGCCACTGATGGGCCTCTAAATTAGACATAAATTTAGGACCATGTCTATAAATTAAAACATAAATTAAGGCCTATGACCATCCTTCAGCACATTAAACCTCTCTTTCTGAATTAGATAATTTATTTTTAACTTTAATATATTCATTAAGAAGATTTATGAATAATTGGATGTTTGTGCCTAATATTATTTATTTTTGTGGAATATTATGAGAATATTGGGCAGATTATGAAGATTTGGAGGAGGAGATAATTTAGGGACTTGTTCCCTACTATAGGAGGATCAATAATAAATAATAAATCAACAAGATATTATGGAATTATAGCATAGATTGTGGAATTCAAATGATTTGGAAAATCTAGGGATGTGTTCCCTACCATTTAATGCAGATTCCTAGTAGTGGGAATTAGATCCACTAATCAAGAGATTTTGGTGGGAAAAGATTCCTCCATTCATGGCGAATGATTCCTAATCATTTTGTATTAGTACCAAGTCGAATTTACAAGGCACAAATTGTGGAACTACAATGATTGAGAAAATATATTAATGTGTTCCACTAATCAAGGTAGCAGATCCACTAATCAAGGGACCTATTAGCTCTGTTATATTCTCTAAAGCTGGAGGCCAACTTGGTCCTTGGTCGTGCTCAAAGAAAGGCTTATGGTGGTTGCCCTCACCTTCTCCCCTACCTCTCTTTCCCTCCTTCTATCTCCTTTTCCCATGCCTTTTTGTTGGAAATCATATTAAAGCCCTTTTCAAGCCCGGAAGTTAACTCACAAAACCTTATAAAATTATGACCCGCCAGACTCCGCGCCTCCATAAACCCACCGCCGTAGCCTTGGCTATTGATCTCCACTACCTCCGATCCAATGGTTCTCCGCCACATACGATGAAAATCCACGTGATCTAGTCCTCTCCGTCTGATCATCTCTACTGCCATCGGACGACATTCGCCCCCTCGCGCCCACAAAATAACATTGCGTTAACGCATGATGGAGGGTCGTTTCCGTCCTTTCCTCATCACCACGCATCACCTTCTGAATGGTATCACACGCCCTTGTACCTTTACTGCCCATCGCCTGAAAGTGGTGCGATCAATACCGCCTACCGCTGAAACCACTTTTCCCACCCATTAAATCCCGTGCGCCTACTCCGTCTGATGACCGTTGGATCTGCCCTCCCAAGATCCAACGACCCACACTCACTCTGCCTCTGTATCTCCCGATACCCTCCACCGAGTGATTCTCACCATCTATCCATTTGATCCAATGGCTAATGTCTTTCCTCCACCCTGCTTGTACATTTTCCATGCAGTCCGCTTGCCCTGACCATTCTGTGCACCCGAAGGACGAAGACAACCGCCTACCAGTACCCGATGCATTTCCTCCTCAACCACTACATTCAATAGATTGTATACTTGAGAAGAAGAAGGAAAAAGCTCGAGCAAATAACTCCATTCAATAGGTATTGGATTTCATCCTATACGACACTCCACCTACCCGAGAGGACAGCAGAGCACAGGAAGGATCAAATTCACCGCTACAACAAGCAACCACACTTAAAAGTCCTGCCAAGTAGTTAAAGCGGTTGGTTGTCAATTATGACCCCTCCACACCTAGAATGGCCGAGTGCCTCTGTAATGAAACTCCATATATACCCAGAAATCAGATGTAATCAGGGTTGATGGTTGTTGTTTTGATGTAAGGTTCAACTTCTGGAGACTATAACTACCTTGATACATGCAGTGTCTCATCTTCATTTTCAGCTAATACAAGCTTCTTTTACTGTTAATTTCTCACTTTCCATTTCTATTTTGTTCTAGGCTATGCCTGATATGCGGTTTTTCCTGAACTCTTGATGTTTGGCATTAGATGAGCTGTCATCCTACCTCTGTGTTAAAGTCTTGTATGTATCAGTGAATGAGTTATTCAGGTTTCTTTTCACTTAGTGATAGAGAGCTGTCATCCTCTCTGTACACTAGGGAATTAGATTTGCAGACCTCTTTAATGGTTGCAGCCGGCCATCACAATGTCTTATGCATCTGCTGGTGTGGTCAGTATTCTCCATATTCACCCAATCTCTGAACTAAGAGTAATTGGTGGTCTAAAGCCTTGTAGTCTGGGGGTGTTCATGCATGTCTAGAGTTAAGCATAGTAGAAGTGGTTATTTGGCTTGATCAAGCATCATTCCTTCCATTCATCAATTTCCAATATTAAGTTGAGTTTGTAATGTTCCCGAGCATCTCCAAGCTACAACCTAGGAGAGTTTCTTGGGGTGATAACATTAGTTGGCATTGTTGCTGGGGAGAGGAGATTGAAGCTCAGCTTCCCTGGGAGAACGACACAGATCCAGCTTTGATGATAGACAAAGTCTGGAAACATTTCTGGTTTTAATCATCTATTTGGCGACTCTACTAAAGGACCAACCTAGTGGGGACTCCACATTAAAGTTTTGGCTCAGTTTGTGAGGCATACCCAGAGAAATCCTCAGAAATCACCAGCTGACCCAGTGTCTGACCCTGAGAAGATTGCTAAGCAAAGGAAAACATCACATAAAGGAGCATCAGGATCAGGTAAGCCTAAGAAATCTTTTGTATCTCGGCAAGAGAAGATTATAGCTGAGGATATACAATTTAAATATTTAGAGCCTAGAATTGCTAGCAAAGAAATACCTTCAAAGATTCGTAAAGCTCCTTGTTCAGTCAGTTCCCCTTTGGATCTCAGTCTAAAGAAAACCTCCCATACAGTCCATCATATTCCTTTGTGTATGTCATCTATTTCATTGCCTCCTGCTATTCAAGCTGCTAGTATCCTTCCACCTATCCCAGTCATGGCAGGTTAGCAAGATCCCACGAAGATGGAAAGAATCATAGCTGCTAGGTATGGACCCCTGGTCTTGCCTGTTCCTTTGAATGCCATGCCTACAGGAGAATATCATAAATATATGCCCAAGCTCACTGGTACAGAGGGAGTAACAGCTAAAGAACACCTTGAGTCTTTTTATAGTTATGTTGATAACTTAGATATCAGTGAAGATGATGTGTGGATGAGAGTGTCTGTCCAGAGCCTTGATGGTGAGGCTAGAAAGTGGTTCAGAGAATTGCCCCATAGGTCCATAGCAGACATTGAAGCATTGGATAATGCGTTCCTGAAGCAATGGGGGGATAAGAAAGACCTGCTCTATTACCATACAAAGTTTGGAAACCTAAAGAGGGAGAATGGGAAATCATTGACTAATTTTAATAAAAGATTTAATTGTATGTACAGTAAGATACCAGCTGAAGTAAAGCCTACCCCCACCTCTACCAAACTCACTTACGCTAATTCTTTTGACTCTGATTTCTACCTGCTTTTGAGAGAAAGAAGATGTGCCACTCTAGCTGAAATGCAAGATGTAGCTCTAGAGGTAGAATCTAATATCATGGCTACAGAAAAGCTCAAAAGTCATGCTGATAGAAGGAGGTAGAGAGGTGAGGCTTCTTCTTCCTCTGCTTCATCTTCAGAACCCAAATTAGATAAGATGACTAAAATGATAGAGTCATTGGTTGCTGAGATATCTAAGTTGAAAGTTGAGCAGAGCTCTAGAAAAGCAAGGCTTCAAAACACGTTTGCTCCAAAAAATCCAAATCCTTTCAGAAGAGAAAATGAACAATTGAAAATCATTCAAAGGGGTAAACAAACAAACGAAGAACAAAGAGTGAATGATCCCTTCCAGAACGTAGTCATGGAAGAGGAGCAAGTCGAAGAAGAGGATGAAATTCATTGTATGGAAGATAAAGGTAGTGTTACCTTTTTGACATTGGTTGCATACGAAGAATCACTACTCCAAGACCAAACCAGTCAAGAGTGGGACAAAGAGGTTGTTCTGTAGACTAGTGAGTAGCAAAGATATAATCTGAGGTCAAAATCAAACAATGTCAAGGAGAACCCTGCCCAAAGAGCTGCTATTCAAACAGAGCAACAAAATATCAGACAGAAGAAGCCAGCAGCTGATCCAATCATCCTCAAAGCACCAACTCAAGAGGTAAGAGGTCCTGACAAGTCCCCTTCCCCTTTCAACTTTGAATCAAAAGTCCAGAAGTTAAAAATATCTGTGCCTATGATAAAACTTGTAAAGAGTGAAGTTTTTAGAAAGCCTATCCTCGATTCTCTTGAGATGAAAGCCTTACAAGCCCCTACTAACTACAACAATTCGCAAGATGATAAGCCTGCAGTTGTGCTTAGCCCAATAACTAAACCTACTAATGATAATTCTCCATCATTTTATGTCTCCTTGACCATTCATGACAAAATCCTCTATAACTGCCTGCTAGACACAGGGACCAGCCACAATTTGATGTCTAAAGCTGTCATGGAAGAGTTAGGCCTTGATATCACTAGACCATATCATGACTTATTCCCATTTGATTCAAGAAAGGTACAATGCCTAGGATTAATCAAAGACCTAGCCATTACCCTAACTCAGCTACCCATGAAGAGCATGATTATGGATATTGTGGTAGCAGATGTCCCTCCCAAGTTTGGCATGCTATTGTCCAGAGGGTGGATCAAGAGATTAAGTGGGACACTACAAAATGATTTATCCTATGCCACTGTCCCAGTCTTTGGAGGGGAAAGTAGGAGATTGTATAAAGAAGCACAACTGGCCTACATCATTAGTGATGAGAAGAACCCTTTAGTCATCCCATTTATGCCATGGACACTGATTTCGGAGCTTGTATTCTCCAAATTGAAGAATCCCAGAAGGGCTCAATGCGAATCAAGAAACCAGTGGTCCAGGCTGAGGAAGTGCAAGGAAGTCTGGTTTGGGAGATGTTCTTTGATGGAGCATGTTCTAGGGGGACCACAGGAGCAGGGATGGTGCTGTTATCTCCAGAACAAGAAAGCACACATCTGTCTTTTAAGCTGGCCTTTCAAGTTACGAATAATATAGCAGAGTATGAGGCTCTGATATTGGGTCTCAATGAAGCTAAAGACAGAGAAATCATGAACATAAAGGTGTTCGAAAATGTTGATCTTATCATTCAACAAGTGAATAAAACATTCCAAGCAAAGCATCCAAGGCTGAAAGTGTACAGAGATGAGGTATGGAGACTTAAAGATTCTTTTGATAATTTTTGTATCTCATATATCCCTAGAGTAAAAAATCAGCTTGCCGATTCCCTTGCCGTGTCTGCTGGCATATTTATCCCTCCCTTGCCTCCTGGGCTAGTTTATGAAGTCTAGATGAAATACAAACCATCCTTGCTTGATAATGTCGAGCATTGGAAAGTTTTTGAGGATGATGATGAGGTAAATAGATTTTTGCAAGTCATTGATGAATTTTCTGAAATGCAAATTGACCAAGAGAATGAAGCCTTGGAAGAAAACCCCCAGTCCCAGCTTAGAAACAGAATTGGTAAAGAAAGCATTGTCCAACTGCCCAGCAATCATATACGTAAGGGTCTGGTTCCATTAGAAAAGCTATTTGACCAAAATGATGTGCCTTATAAGGCTGCCTAAAAAGAACACCAATCTGCAGTCTGTAAGCATAATATAGGGAGTCCAGGACAAACAAGATATATAAACCTGTCCACTCATTTATCTGCTACCCAGAGTTCTGAATACTGCAATTTGATGAAGCAATTCGCTAACGTCTTTGCCTGGGAATATAGTGACCTAAAAACTTATGACAAAAGGATCATCCAGCATAAAATCCCTTTAGAGAAAGACACCATTCATTTCAAACAGAAACTGAGACCCATAAATCCTTTGCTTCTTCCTCTAATTGAAAAAGAAATTAAGAAGTTACTGGCTGCCAAAATCATAGTCCCTCTCAAATATTCAAAATGGGTAGCCAATTTGGTAGTGGTGAGGAAGAAAAGTTGAGAAATTAGGCTCTGTGTTGATTTCAGAAACTTAAACAAATGTTCTAAGAAAGACAATTATCCTCTGCCCAAGATGGAGCATTTGTTGTGGAAAGTCTCAGGAGCCAAAGTAATGTCTTTCTTGGATGGATTTTCAGGGTATAATCAGGTTGTCGTACATCCAGATGACCAAGAGAAGACTGCATTCACCACTCCTTGGGGCACTTTTATGTATTCCAAGATTCCTTTTGGGTTGATGAATGCTGGAGCCACCTTTCAAAGAGCTATGGATATAGCATTTGTGGGATTGAAGGATAAGTTTTTCCTTATCTACCTTGATGATATAACGTTATACTCCAACAGCCATCAAGACCATTTGCAGCATATGAAGAAAGTTTTCTTGAAGTGCAGAAGGTTTGGGATTTCAGTCAATCCTAAAAAGTCACAGTTTGCTTTAAAGGAAGGCAAGTTGTTAGGACATGTTGTTTCCACTACAGGTGTTGGAATCGACCCAGAAAGAGTAAAAGCAATACAGACCTTGTTTGTCCCAAGATCAAAGAAGGATATCTAGTCCTTTCTAGGCAAAATAAATTTTGTGAGGAGGTTTATCCCAAATTTTGCAGAACTTGTAAAGCATATTACCCCCATGTTGAAAAAGGGGTCAGAAATCAAATGGACTGATGCAGCAAGAAAATCTTTTGAATCCATCAAAAGGGCTATTATGGAAGCTCCTACATTAATTAGTCCAGATTATAGCAAGGAGTTCCATATATTTTCATTTGCCTCTGATGACACCCTTGCAGCAATATTTATGCAAGCGGATGAAGAAGGCTTAGAACATCCAGTGGCTTTTTTTAGCAAAACATTAAGGGATGCTGAGCTAAAGTATAATATCATTGAAAAACAGGCATATGCTCTTATCAAGTCTTTGAAAGCTTTAAGAATTTACATTCTGCATTCCAAGATAATTGCATATGTACCCTCTGCTTCAATAAAAATATGTCCTAACGTAGGCCGATGCTGATGGGAGAAGGGCTAAATGGATTGGAAAGCTTATTCAATTTAACATAGAATTGAAGCCCACCAAACTGGTCAGAGGTTAGGGCCTTGCCAGACTTATGGCAGAAGAAAATTGTAGAACGCTGGACATAAATCTCATGAGCATGATTTTAGAGAATGGTCAGACAGAAGAAGGAACAGCTAAACTACGAAAAAATCAATCATTGGCAGAAAATTTAGCTTCTTGTGATTGGTACTCTACAATAGCTCAATTTTTGTTGAAGCTAGAAATTCCTCCAGGCCTTAGTTCAAGCCAAGCCAGAATGGTTAAACTCAGGGTAGACAAATATTGCATTCATGAAAATCTGCTCTACTGGAGGGACCCCTCAGGAATTCTTTTGAGGTGTCTAGACAAAGAACAATCCATTGAAGTCATGCAGCAGTTTCATTGCAGCATGTGTGGAGGGCATCATTATTGGAAAACTATAGCTCACAAAATCCTCAGAGATGGGTACTTTTGGCCCACCTTGTTTGCTGATGTCTTTTCATTTGTTAAATCCTGTGACAGTTGCCAAAGATTTGAAGGGAAGCAGCAATTGAAGTCCCAACCCTTAAAACCCATACATGCTAGTGGCCCTTTTCAGCAGTGGGGCTTGGATTTCATTTGAGAAATCAATCCACATTCTAGTGGCCAGCACATATGGATCTTAGTAGCCACAGATTACTTCACTAAATGGATTGAGGCCATCCCTTCCAGAAAGGCTGACCATAATGTGGTCATGAAGTTCTTGACAGAGAATATCTTCACCAGATTTGCTTGTCCACATAAATTGATCACAGACAATGTAGTAGCCTTCAGGGCAAAAGAGTTGGTGGACATGTGTGACTCAATGGGCATTAAGCTGGTTCATTCCACCTCATATTACCCTTAAGGAAATGGTCTAGCAGAATCTTCCAACAAAAGTCTGATAAGGATAATTAAAAAGCTATTGGAAGACAACAAAAAGAATTGGGATTCTAAACTCAAGTATGCACTGTGGGCTGATAGAGTAACCACCAAGAAATCCACAGGGAATTCTCCTTTCAAGCTAGTATATGGCACTAAGGCTGTATTCCCAATTCAGTTAACCCTCCCTGTGGCAAAATTCTTGCAAGAAGAGCAAGATGAAGAAGAAGACATGGCAAGAAGGATCACTGATTTAGCAGAGGTACACCAAATCAGAGAACAACTCGTTGAAAGGTCTGTGGCACATCAAAAGAAGATCAAGGAAGCTTTTGACAGAAGGACAAAGACATATAATTTTCATATTGGAGATTTGGTTCTTAAATGGGATACACTGAAAGAGAAGAAACGAAACCATGGGAAGTTTGATGCCTTGTGGATAGGGCCTTTTATCATTTCTCAGATCCAAGGGAACAATACCTTCATGCTGCAAAGTATGGAAGGGGAGACAGTTTTTGATGGCCCAGTTAATGGCCGTTTCATGAAAATTTATGTTATTTAAGGTCTTTTGGCCTTAAAATTGTAAATATGTTGTTCTATATATTTTAGTATATGATCAGTTAGACTCCATGCCCAATGGAACACTAGGAAATTTTTCTAATTTGTTTTCATAGGAAAGGCAATGACCTGCAATTCTTGAGACCTCACAGGGAGGATCTCATCCCCAGAAGGAGCTAGTGTTAGCTATGCTATATTATCTAAAGCTAGAGGCCAACCTGGTCCTTGGTCGTGCTCAAAGAAAGGCTTATGGTGGTTGCCCTCATCTTCTCCCCTACCTCTCTTTCCCTCCTTCTGTCTCTTTTTCCCATGCCTTTTCGTTGAAAATCATATTAAAGCCCTTTTCAAGCCCAGGCATTAACTCACAAAACCTTATAAAATTACAACCCACCAGACTCCGCGCCTCCATAAATCCACTGTCGTATCCTTGGCCGTTGATCTCCGCTACCTCCGATCCAATGGTTCTTCACCACATCCAACGAAAATCCACGTGATCTAGTCGCCGCCGTCCGATCATCTTCACCGCCATCAGACGACGTTTGCCCCCTCGCGCCTGCAAAATAACGCTGCATTAATGTGCGATGGATGGTGGTTTCCATCCTTTGCTCTTCGCCACGCATCACCTTCTGAATGGTATCATGTGACCTTGTACCTTTACTTCCCATCATCCAAAAGTAGTACGATCAATACCGCCTACTGCCAAAACCGCTTTTCCCGCCCGTTAAATCCCGTGCACCTCCTCCTTCTGATGACCGTTGGATCTGCCCTCCCGAGATCCAATGGCCTACGCTCACTCCGCCTACATTTCTCTCGATACCCTGCACTGAGTGATTCCCGCCGTCTATCCGTTTGATCTAATGGTTGATGTCTTTCGTCTGCCCTGCTCGTACATTTTCAATGCAGTCCACTTGCCCTGACCATTCTGTGCACCCAAAGGACAAAGACGATTGCCTTCCAGTACCCGGTGCATTTCCTCTTCAACCACCACATTCAATAGGTTGTATACCCAAGAAGAAGAAGGATAAAGCTCAAGTAGATAACTCCATTCAATAGGTATGGGATTTCATCCTATATGACACTCCACCTGCCCGAGAGGACAACAAAGCACAAGAAAGGATCAAATTCATCCGCTATAGCAAGCAACCACACCTAGAAGTTTTGCCAGGTAGTTAAAGTAGTTGGTGGTAAATTATGACCCCTCCACACCTAGAATGGCCGAGTGCCTCTGTAATGAAACTCTATATATACCCAGAAATCAGGTGTAATCAGGCTTGATGGTTGTTGTTTTGATGTAAGGTTCAACTTCTAGAGACTGTAACTACCTTGATACTTGCAGCCTCTCGTCTTCATTTTCAGCTAATACAAGCTTCTTTTGCTGTTAATTGCTGACTTTCCATTTCTATTTTGTTCTAGGCTATGCTTGATATGTGTTTTTTCCTGAACTCTTGAAGTTTGGCATTAGAGGAGTTGTCATCCTACCTCTGTGTTAAAGTCTTGTATGTATCAGTGAATGAGTTATTCAGGTTTCTTTTCACTTAGTGACAGAGAGCTGTCATCCTGTCTGTACACTAAGGAATTAGATTTCCATACCTCTTTACTGGTTGCAGCTGGCCATCACAAGGTCTTGTGCATCTGCTGGTGTGGTCAGTATTCTCCATATTCACCCAATCTCTGAACTCTGAGTAATTGGTGGTCTAAATCCTTGTAGTCTGGGGGTGTTCACGCATGTCTGGAGTTAAGCATAGTAGAAGTAGTTATCTAGCTTGAACAAGCATCATTCCTTCCATTCATCCATTTCAAACATTAAGTTGAGTTTGTAATGTTCCCAAGCATCTTAGAGCTACAACCTAGGAGAGTTTATTGGGTTGGTAACAGGACCATATCCACTAATCAAGGGAATTTGGTGGGGAAATCTTCCTCCATTCATGGGGAATGATTCATAATCATTTTTTATAATTACTAAGTTGAATTTTCCTATAGGGATGGATTTTCATTAATGTTCTTATGGAGAGAACTCATATTTTTCCAGCGCCATTGTATTTTCTTGCAGGGATGTAATTCTAGTGATGAAAATAATGAATATTTGTGTAATGTTTAGCTTCTAAATCTTCTTCTCCTACATGGATCTCCGATTTTTCTTGGTCTTGGCTATCCCAGGAGCCTCAGAGCCCTTATGTATCATTTTCTTTCCTTCTTTTCACTTCTTATTGACATGCAACTCTTGTTTTTTTAATTTCTATTTCTGCATTTAGTATTAATGATATCTTGTTGTAGGATTGAGTTAAATGGTTGATGTAAGTTGTTTTGTAGGATCGAAGGAACTATTTCATCCTTGAAAAAGCTTTGGAACTTCATAGTAATCATTGAGTTGGTTGGATTAGTCTTCTTATTCCCAAATCTAGATTGTTGAACCTCTTTTTTTAGTAAAGAATAGTAAATTTCTGCTAATTTTTATAGCATGCTAACAAGCTTCAATCGAGCTGGTTCCACTTGCATTAGATCAAAGAAAATTCTGGTTCATAAATGAAATTACCCCATTGCATTTTCACTTTATTTAGTTACACTTTTTTTAGATTTACTAGCTCACTAGTTCTCAAATTTCCATATTTTCGACTGGTATTATTTTCTATTTCTTTTGCATGGGTTAAAGAGGTCTTTTTGAGTGATTCCACTTGGAATAGGGATCTAAGACATCCTAGTTAATAAAATATTGGTCCCATCCAATTTTTATTTGATTTTTTTGGTAATTAAACCCTCACCAATTTCATCATCTCACAAGGAAACTTCTCGAAGCTTTTCGAGCAAGTCCATCAATCTCCCAACTTTGGTTTTGAGTTCTAAAGTGGTCTTAGGCACTCCCTTGCCTCATTCCATCCACCGTCCACCTTCCCTAGAATTTCCATCACCTTCAGCATCCATCCTTTTTCTCTCGACTGTATCCTATAGGTTTTTAGGGGACCGTGTAGGTTTCTAGTACATCCTGTAGGTTTTCCTCTAGTGGCCTGTTTTGAGGTCGAATTGAGGGAAAACCTCCAAGAGGCCATAGAAGGTCAGATAAGGGTCTTCCAAGCCTTCCAACCATCCACCATCAACTCCAAGCCACCTTCCACATCACCAAAGGAGATTAGATTTCACAATCTCACATGAAAAAAAGAGAAATAGAAAAACAAATTTATTTTATTCATTTACATGCACAGCAGTAGAAGGTTTGATGGTTTGAATCTGCATGCTTAGGACAATAGGATTGCATACATGTTAAATTAGCATTATTTTTAAGCAAAACCTCTTAGTATTTAGTTCAAAAATGGTGTTTTAACATTTGATTTCAGTCTCTTTCCTTGTAATTTATTTCTCTCAATAGGTTAAGGTTCCATTTCAAACATTTCATTTTTTGCAATTAGTTTAGGATGTGACTCTAGTACATGCACTCCATTACATCATCACAAGAAAGGAAGTACACATTGTATGTTGCACATATAGTACCAGTAACTCTTAAGTTTATATGAACCACGGCAAATAGAACCAAAAAATGATGAGCCTCGGTATTGCAACAATAACAAAAGGCAGAACAATCACTTTTATTCTTGTATACAACACTGTCACCTCCAAGTTTGTATGAACCCCAGGTTGATAAAGTAAAGCTGGTAGCCCAAGAGTTGTAGCCTTCTTTCTACAATATTGGTGCTCATCACATTTTGTTGAAACCTATAGGATTTCCCAGAAACAGTTCAAAAAAGTGATGAGCCTCAATATTACAACAAGAATGTTGCAACTCCTAAGGCTACTGATTAATTATCAACCCGTGTTTCATACAAACTTAAGAGGTATCGATACTATATGTGTAGCATACAATGTGCCCTTCCTTCTTGTAGCAATATTCTGCCTTCCTGTAGTAGTCATTCCTTCTTCATTTAGAGTCTTTTAACTCTATGGGAGTGATGAGAAATGATGAAGATGGATTGGATGATGATGTCAGGGTTCAGAGGGAGTAGAGTAGGTTTGTGAAAATGGAGAGGATGCTTTGTTTGTTTTCTTTTCAAGAATGAAATGGGATGGATGAATGATGAATAGATAGTGAATATGAAGTGGATGGAGGGCTTGGAGTGCTATGGCGACTTTGCCTTTGCAAAAATTTATTCTTTTAACTGTTGTCCTCATTCCTTGAAATAATCACCCTTCATAATTTGATTTTTCAACATTGCATGAGTGAAGGAGTGAGTTGCAATTAACTAGTTGAAGGCGGCTAAGACAGGTGACCCATCCTTAGCTTATAAAACCTCATCTCTCATGCATTAATAACAAATTTCCAGCTATAACATGCTCGAGAGAAGAGGTCAAGAATATTGCATACCTGTACCTACCCGATAGTTGTTGGAGAGACCTGCATGTTGTTGTTGAGTTGATGCTGATGAGCATGTGTTGGATGGTGATGCTAATGAATCATCACTATACTAATGGGTTTCCCCTGTCATTTTTCTCTGATGGATGGAGGTTTGTATACGTCTGATACCAAATTTAAAAATTCCATGTATACAATTCCCTTATGCTGCAATCACTTTCAACAAACTAGAAGGGTTTTTTATGTTTGTTTCACTTGGAAAAATGTGAGGAAATGTAGAGACTACCACCTCAACACTTCTCGATGAAGCCAACCTCTATTTTTCCCTTTTAAAACTTCTCATTACCAATCCTGTAGGTGTTGTTCTGTATCATGTAGGATCTTAGGGAATCTTGTAGGTTTTAAGGACAATGACTTGTTTTGCCCATATCTCCCAAAAGGTAGAATGGATTGACCTGAAACTTTCTGAGCATGTTGCCATCATCATTATGCACCTCCCCATAAAAGAAATTTGGTTAATGGATGCAGAGATCTCAAGAAAAACTAAAAATGGCTGAAGGTGATGGAGGCCAATTTCTTGAAAATCGTTTACTGGAATTTGCTGAAATATCTTGGGCATGTTACCATCATCCATATGCATCTCCCCATGAAATAGAATTTTCAAATGCATGTACGGATATCGAGAAAATGCAAAAACGGTTATACGTGATGGAGGTTGATTTCTCAAAAACTGTGCACTGAAATTTGATGAAATTACTTGAGCATGTCACCATCATCCATATGCATCTCCCCCTAAAACATCTTGGAAAATGGATGCATTGTTCTCAAGTTATGGCAAAAACAAGTTTCTTCTCTATGTATTTTTGTATCCTTTAGTACAATAGAGCATCCTGTAGGTTTTTAGGACAACAAGAAAATTGAATGGTAGAAGCTTGAGAATGATGGGTGGATGGTGAAAATAAATGAGGGTGATGGATTGGCATGGCCTTGGCCTTGTTGGATCATTTGAGCAATGAAGAGAAAGTCAAAATTTGACTTCTTTTGACTAGGCTTGACCAATTTTTTCTTTTGGTACCAACTTGTTATTTTTCCTTGTAGATGTTGGAGGGAACCTACATTCATCAAAGAGATACATGGATCAAGGATTTTTTATTTTTTCTCTTTTTTTTCTTCTAGGCCTACTAGCCACCTCAAGGAGGTTTCAACTAGTAGGTTTGCCTAGGAGCCAAAAACGAGGTTTTCACCTAGGATCTTTTCTTTTTTCCCTCTTTTTTCTTTTTTCCAACCCATTGACCACTTCATGAAGGTTTTCAACCAATAAGCCAATCTTAGGCGTCTCAAAGGAGGTTTTCACCTTAGATTTTTTTTTCTCTTATTTTTCAATTTTTTTTTTTAACCCTACTCTACTTGAAAAACAAAATCACTTTCAAGTATAATAATACTTCCCATGGATCCATGTGCACATTAGGATGACGGATAAAATGATGTGGAGGCTTCAAATGTATGCTTTGACATGTACCTAGATTTGAAAGATCATATGATTTAACTTTGATGATATCAAGCACATTTGAAGAAGAGGGTCTTGCTGCAACTTAATGACTGTCTGGAACCATATTTTAATATAGTCATGATGCCCTTGGTCCACTTGCTGATTTGGATCATCTTAGATGTCTTCTTCTTCCATGACCTTCAAATCTTCCTCTTTTTATTGATTTTTTTCTTGAACGCATGGAGGACTTGATGGTAACCATGAGGGATCTTTCTCGATCTCTGATTTTGATGTCTGCTCTTCATCAAGTGCAACCCATGATTATTTGATATTCTCTTTTGAATCTTATTCTTCTGGATGTAGTCCTTTAATGATATCAATATAATCTCTTTTTTGCAATAGTCTTCTCGAGCAATGGTGAGTACCATTGAGCTCAAGAGGAGATGTTTGTAATTGTTGTACCTCAGCATTGTAAGTGGGTCAAGCTACTTCAATGTGTGGGTTTGGAAATGGTGGCACATGTAGTTTAGTGGGAGTGTATATTTGAGATGGACATGGATGGGGTTGTGGTTATGGTGGAGGTGAATGGTAAGGATAAAGTGGAGCTTGGTATGGAGGATATTGAGGAAAATATTGAGGATATTGTGGATAGGTCCAATAAGTTCCTTTCCAACCTTGTTTCCAAGATTAGTTATGGGGTTGAGATAGCCAATGTTGCCAAGGAAAGGGTGTGTTCCAATTACTTTGAGGTGGATTTGCATAAGCTTGAAATTGTGAATTAGGCTCTTGCATCATATCAGGCTGAATAGGTTGCCATGGTCCTCTTGGAGCTACACAACATTGTTGCATTGGAAATTAACTTGCTCCATTGTCCTCTTCGTGAACTTCCTTCAACCTTGGTAATGAGGAGGAACATTTAACATGATGTGATTCTGCATCGAAAACATAAACACCCTTTTTCTCATTTTGTATTCTTAACATTTCTACTTGTTTGGTTAGATTGCTAAGAATTTCTTCTTTGAAATCATCAAACAAATTTCCAGGTGTAGCTTGACTTACCAACCATGATATTGATTTACCTACTCTTGCCTTTTCTCTTGATATGTGTTTGCATGTTTCGAAAATTTCTTCAAATGATAATTGGTATACATCACCTCTAATCATAAGATCAAGGAGATCAATCTAATCATCCCTAATTCCTCTAAGTAAGAGGGTTTTTAGTTTGTTGGATCCTAAATCATGTAGTTTTTCCCTCTTAACATTATACATGAACCTATCTATTAGATCCTCAAGGCTCTCATCTTCTTTATTATTCATTTTAAATATTTCCTCTTTAAGATCATGATCTTTATATTTTTCTATAAATATCTTTTCCATATCATTCCATGATCTTATTGAATTAGTCCCTAATCTCGTGAACCATTTAAAAGCTCTATCCTTCAATGTTACTAGAAACAATATCATTTTTTGAGTTTTTAATAAGTAACCATAACATCTACAAACAATCTTAAATTCAAAGAGAAAGGTTTCCGGATCCTTTGGTCTTAGACCATGAAATTTTGGAAGAAAAGATGGATGGATATTCTTCATGTGCACACTACCATCAGTATCTTGAATGGGAAATCTTAGAGGATCTTCCTCATCATATCCATCCATTTCTTCTACATTCTTTGTCATGTTCTTCATCTACGTGCAAAAGTGAACGGTGATATGGCTTTTTGCACCATGTGATCAAATGGGGGGTGGGTTGGTGTTGGAGATTTTTTTGTTTTTATGATTGAATGAAAACACTAATGCAATGCACTTCTCTATTTTTGAAATGAAATATTCCTAATGCAAATATTTTTTGGTTTTCCAAAATGTAAAAAGTAAATGAATCAACTAGGGAAGAAAAAAATGCATACTTTGACACCTCCCCGGCAGCGGTGCCAAAAGAGATTAGCCTCGCACACTTGATTTTTCATGAAAAGCATAAAAAGACAAAACATATTTATTACGGTGCTTTACATCCATAACAATTGTAAGACTCTAGCTATTTTTGAGCTCCATACTTGTGGAAGATTTGATGTAATTTTCTGTTTTGGTAATAAGAATGAGCTTTTTCTTGATTTAGTATTGAGTTGAACTCAGAGGGCTGAAGATCTTGGATTAGGGCCCAACCCTAGCATCCAAGGCTCCTCTTGTTGTACCTTTATGCTTAGCTTAGTTTCATATATGCACAGTTAAATTGTTTTTATAAGTATTTAATTACAAGTAGTGTAGATTTGATTAATTTCTTATTAGTTTGCTTCCATTTGTGCCTTACCTCAGTAGCAAGACACAAGGGATAAAAGAGGCACTAGAAAGCTGTTAGTAAGTGTCTTGGCCTCACTTCTTCCTTATGGGATCATGATTTGAGGAAAAGACATGTATGCATCCCAAAAAGACAAATTTCCATTTCTTTCATGATATTTAGAGATTTTTGTATTTAAACTAGCATTTGATTAGTTTTGCAAAGTAGGATTTCATTGCCATCTCTTCTATCTTCATTCTTGTAGTAAAACAGAGCATCCTGTAGTTTTTTAGGACAACAAGCAAATTGAATGGTAGAAGCTTCATAATGATGGGTTGAAGGTGAAAATACATGAAGGTGATGGATTGGCATGACCTTGGCCTTGTTGGAGCATTTGGGCAAAGGATGAGAAAGTCAAAATTTGACTTCTTTTGACTAGGCTTGACCAGTTTTCCTGTTGGTACCCACTTGTTCTTATTGTTTGCAGATATTGAAGAGTACATGAATTCATCAGAGAGGTACATGAAGCAAATATTTTTTTATTTTTTTCTCTTTTTTTTCTTCTAGGCCTACTAGCCTCCTCAAGCAGGTTTTCAACTAGTAGGTCTGCCTAGGTGCCTCAAAGGATGTTTTCACCTAGGATCTTTTTATTTATTCCTCTTTGTCCTTCTTTCCCAACCCATTGATAGCCTTATGAAGATTTTCAATCAATGAGACAATCTCAGGTGCCTCCAAGGAGGTTTTCACCTAAGATTTTTATTTTTTATCTTTTTTTTCATCATTTTTTTTTTCTTCTACCCTACCCTACTTGAAAAACAAAATCACTTTCAAGTATAAGAATACTTCCAATGTTGTCGTGTGCACATCAAGATGACAAACAAAATTATGTGGAGGCTTGAAATGTATGCTTTGACATGTACGTCGATTTGAAAGATTAAATGATTTGACTTTGATGATATCAGACACATTTGAAGAAGAGGGTATTTTTCCAACTTAATGACTGTCTGGAACCATATTTCAATATAGTTGTGATGCCCCTGGTCCACTTTCGGATTTGGATTATCTTGGATGTCTTATTCTTTCATGACCTTCAAATCTTCCTCTTTTTGCTAATTGTTCTCTTGAACACATGGAGGAATTGATTATAACCATGAGGGATCTTTCTCAATCTCTAATTTTCATGTATGCTCTTCATCAAGTGCAACCCATGATTCTTTGATCTTCTCTTTCGAATATTCTTCTTCTTCTAGATTTAGTCTTTCAATTATATCAAGAGAATCTCTTTTTTGCAATACTCTTCCTAATCTATAATAAATACCAGTGAGCTCAAGAGGATATGTTTGAAAGTGTTGTACCTCAGCATTGTAAGTGGGTTGAGATACTTCAATGTGTGGGTTTAGAAATGGTGGTATAGGTAGTAGAGTGGGAGTGGATATTTGAGATCGATGTGGTTGCGGTTGTGGTTGTGGTGGAGGTGAATGGTAAGGATAACATGGAGTTTGGTATGGAGGATATTGAGGAAGATACTGAGGATATTTTGGATGGCTCCCATAAGTTCCTTGCCAACCTTGTTGCCAAGATTGGTTTTGGGGATGAGATGGCCAATGTTGCCAAGGAAAGAGTGTGTTCCAATTAGTTTGAGGTGGATGTGCATAAGCTTGAAATTGTGAATTATGCTCTTGCATCATATGAGGCTAAATAGGCTGCCATGGTGCTCTTGGAGCTACATAACATAACTACTTTCAAAATTGAATTTCTCCATTGTCCTCCTGCTAAACTTCCTTCAACGTTAGTAATGATGGACAATGTTTAACAACATGTGATTCTGCAACACAAATATCAACATTTTCTTTTGCTTCAACTTTAATTCTTAACATTTGTACTTGTTTTCTTAGATTGCTAAGAATTTCTATTTTAAAATCATCAAACAAATTTCCAAGTTTAGCTTTACTTATCGATCTTGATGCTGATTTACCTAATCTTGCCTTTCATCTTGATATGTGTTTGCATGTTTCACAAACTTCTTCAAATGATAATTGGTATACATCACCTCTACTAATGAGATCAACAAGATCAATCCAATCATCCCTAATTGTTCTAAGTAAGAGTATTTTTAGTGTGTCAGATCCTAAATGATGTAGTTTTGCCCTCTTAACATTATACATGAACTTCTCTATTAGATCCTCTAGACTCTCATCTTCTCTTTAATTCATTCTAAAGATTTCTTCTTTAAGATCATGATCTTTATATTTTTCTAGAAATTCCTTTTGCATATCATTCCATGATATTATTGAATTAGTCCCTAAAATCATGAACCATTTAAGAGCTTTATCCTTCAATGTTGCTGGAAACATTCTCAAATTTTGAGTTTTTAATAAGTAACCATAAGATATACAAACAATTTCAAATTCAAAGAGAAAGGTTTCTAGACCCTTTGACCTTAGACCATGAAATTTTGGAAGAAAATATGGAGGGATTTTCTTCATGTGCATACTACTATCAGTATCTTGAATGGGAAATCTGAGAGGATCTTCCTCATTGTCATCATCTCCATCCATTTCTTCTACATTCTTTTCAATATTCTTCTTCTACTTGCAAAAGTGAATGGTGATGTGGCTCTTACTACACCATGTGATCAAATGGGGGGGTGGGTTTCTGTTGGAGATTTTTTTGTTTTTATGATTGAATGAAAACACTAATGCAATGCACTTTTCTATTTTTGAAATGAAATATGCCTAACGTAATTATGTTTTGTTTTTTCCATAACCTGAAAACAATGCGTCCATTTGCCAAGATGTTTCAGGGGAGATGCATATGGATGATGGTGACATGCTCAAGCAATTTCAACCAATTCCAGTGCACAATTTTCGAGAAATCAGCCTCCATCACCAACAACCATTTTTGCATTTTCTCAATACCTTTGCATCCATTTAAAAATCTATTTCATAGGGAGATGCATATGGATGATGATAAAATGCCTAAGAAAATGTAGAAAATTCCAGTGCACAGTTTCCAAGAAATTGGCCTCCATCACCTTCAACCATTTTTAGTGTTTCTCGAGATCTGTGCATCCATTGACCAAAAGTTGTTTATGGGGAGGTGCATAATGGTGATGGAAACATGCTCAAAAAGTTTTAGTTCAATCCATTCTATCATTTGGGATATATGGACAAAACAATTCATTTTCCTCAAAACCTATAGGATTCCCTAAGATCCTACAGGATAGAGAACAACACCTACAAGATTGGCAGTGAGCAATTTTAAAAGGGAAAAATATAGGTTGGCTTCATCAAGCAGTGTTAAGGAGGTAGGCTCTACATTTCCCCACATTTTTCCAAGTGAAAGGAACATAAAAAACCCTTCTAGTTTGTTGAAAGTGATTGCAGCATAAGGGAATTGTATACACATAATTTTTAAATTTGGTATCAAACCTATACAAACCTCCATCCATCAGAGAAAAATGACAGGGGGAACCCATCAACATAATGAGGATTCATGAACACCCTCGTGTACTCGAGATACTCATAAGGCACAATTGGATGAGTTTCTTATAAAAATTTAGGGGTTATGATGATGAAGTAGCGAGAGATTTGCAGTCAGCTTCAACATGGAGATCTAGAGGTCAAAGAAGCTCCTTCAGAGCTTACCAGCAACATCAAGATCATTAGCATCACTGTCCAACCCCTACACATCAACAACAACTTAGTAGCAGCATGCAGGTCTCTCCAACAACCATAAGGTAGGTACATGTATGCAATATCCTTGACCTCTTCTCTTGAGCATATTGTAGTTGGAAATTTGTTGTCAATGCATGAGAGATGAGGTTTTATAAGCTAAGGATGGGTCGACAATCTCACACACCTTCAACTAGTTAACTACAACTCACTTCTTCACTCATGCAATGTTGAAAAGTCAAATTATGAAGAGTGATGATTTCAAGGAATGAGGACAACAGTTAAAAAAACAAATTTTGCAAAGGCTAAGTCACCACAGCACTCCAAGCCCTCCATCCACTTCATATTCACTATCTATTCATCATTCATCCACCACATTTCATTCTTGAGAAAAAAATCAAACAGAGCATCCTCTCCATTTTCACAAACCTACACTATTCCCTTTGAGCCCTAGCATCATCATCCAAAACCTCTTCATCATTTCTAATCACTCCCATATAGTTAGAAGACCCTCAAAAGAGGAGGAATGACTACTATAGGAAGGAAGAATGTTGCTACAAGAAGAAAGAAATGAACAAATTATGCCAAACCCCAAGATGGTAGAGCTTAAGAGAGACCTAATCAAAACAGAGAAATCCAAGGCCATTAGGCAATCATCTAGGCCACAAGAGAGAAGAAGAAGGAAACAAAAGGAAATGAGGCATCCACCATCAAAACAGAACTCAAACTATAGTGATGAAAAGAGGCTTTCCAAGAGGTCTCTAATCTCTTTCTAGCTTTTGTCCGAGGCCTAAAATATGTTATAGAAATGAGAGAAACATATGGGAGTCAAGTTGAGGGCCTGTACTAGGCTTAAACTATCATTTATGCTCAAAAATAGTTTCATGTAGTTTTAACAGAGATTCATATAGTTTTGAATGTGTTAGAGGTGTCCAAATGGCAGAACAAGGTAGCAGAAGGTTGATGAGAGTGTGGGAGACCTTGGCAACTGAAAAATATTCAAGAACCCATCTTGAATAAGGGGAATAAGGAAAGCTAATGGTCTCAAGAAACAATGAGTTTTCTTTGCACAAATATGTTTTTGGGCTTGTCCTTGCAGAACATGAAGCCAATATTCTTAATGCACAAGAGAGAGGCCACTAGGGCCATGGAAGAGGAACAATGACGTCACTAAGTTGCTCAGAGGGTGAGCAACACTTTCAACATTGGGGTATGATGTGCCTCTAAATTAAACATAAATTAAGGCCCATGCCTCTAAATTAAAAAATAAATTAAGTCCTATGACCATCCTTCAACACATTAAACATGTCTTTCTACATTAGATAATTTATTTTTAACTTTAATATATTCATTAGGAAGGTTTATGAATAATCAGATATTTGTTCCTAATATTATTTATTTTTGTGCAATATTATGAGAATATTGGGCAAATTATGAAGATTTCGAGGAGGAGATAATTTAGGACTTGATCCCTACTATAGGAGGATCAATAATAAATAATAAATAAACAAGATATTATGGAATTATGGCACATATTGTGGAACTCCAATGATTGAGAAAATCTAGGAATGTGTTCCCTGCCATTTAATGCAGATTCCTAGTGTTGGGGACTACATCCACTAATCAAAAGAGTTCGGTGGGGAAAGCTTCCTCCATTCACGGGGAATTATTCCTAATCATTTTGTGTGAGTACCAAGTAGAATTTGCATGGCACATATTGTGGAACTCCAATGATTGAGAAAATTTGGGAATGTGTTCCACTAATTAAGGGACCAAATCCACTAATCAAGGGATTTTGGTGGGGAAAACTTCCTCCATTCACAAGGAATGATTCCTAATCATTTTGTATAAGTACCAAGTCGAATTTTCCTCTAGGGGCATATTTTCATTAGTGTTCTTATGGAGATAACTCGTATTTTTGCAGCGCCATTGTATTTTCTTGTTGGGATGTAATTCTATTGATGGAAATAATGAAGATTGGTGTCATGCTCAGCTTCCAAATCTTTTTCTCCTCCATAGGTCTCTTATTTTCCTTGGGATTTTCCACTCTAGGAGACTTAGATCCCTTTTGTATCATTTTTTTCCTTCCTTTCACTTCTTATTCACATGCATCTCTTGTTTTTATTTCTTTCTTTTTCGGCATTTAGTATTAATAATTTCTTGTTGTAGAATTGAGTTAAGTGGTTGATGTAAGTTATTTTGTAGGATCAAAAGCACTATTTCATCCTTGGAATTTTTTTTAAATTTCATAGTAATCATTGAGTTACTTGAATTAGTCTTCTTATTCCCAAATCTAGATTGCTGGACCGCCTTTTTAGCAAATAACAATAAATTTCTGCAATTTTTAGAGCATGCTAACAAGCTTCAATCGAGTTAGTTCCACTTGTAGTAAATCATAAAATAATTCTATTTCATAACAAAAATCACCCCATTGAATTTTCACTTGATTTGATTAGGCTTTTTTTATATTTACTAGCTGACTAGTTCTCGAATTTCTATATTTTCGACTAGCAATGTTTTTTTTTTTTCTTGCATAGGTTAACAGAGGAATTTTTTAGTGATTCCACTTGGAATATGGACCTAAGACATCCTAGTTAATAAAAAAATTTGTCCCATCCAATTTTGATTTGATTTTCTTGGTCATTAAACCCTCACCAATTTCATCATCTCACAAGGAAACTTCTCCAAGCTTTTAGAGTAAATCCATCCATCTCCCAACTTTGGTTTTGAGTTATGAAGTGGTCCTAGGCACTTCCTTGACTCATTCCATCCACCAACCACCTTCTCTAAGATTTCCATCACCTTCAACATCCATATTTTTTCTCTCGACTGTATCCTGTAGGTTTTTAGGGGATCTTGTAGGTTTTTAGTACATTCTGTAGGTTTTCCTATAGTGGCTTGTTTTGATTCCAAATTGAGAGAAAACCTCTAGGAAGCCACACAAGGTCACCTAATGGTCTTCCAAGTCTTCCAACCATCCACCATCATTTCCAAACCACCTTCCACATCACTAAAAGAGATTAGCTTTCACACTCTCACTTGAAAAAAAGAGAAAAAGTAAAACATATTTATTTTATTCATTTACATGCACAGCAATAGAAGGTTTGATGGTTTGAATCTGCATACTTATGATAGTAGGATTGCATACATGTTAACTTAGAATTATTTTGAAGAAAAACCTCTTAGCAGTTAGTTAGAAAATGGTGTGTTTTAGCATTTCATTTCAACCTCTTTCCTTGTACTTCCTTTCTCTCAATAGGTTAAGGTTCCATTTCATTTTCTGCAATTAGTTTAAGATTTGACTTTAGTACTGTAATCACCTGGATTGAACCTCAGGCTGAAGGAAGGCAACGCCACAGTAACTACAAACCACGCTTAGCCAAGTAGCTAGTCCTACTAGGCTGGGAGAGGGCTCTCTCCGTAAGGATCTTAGCCAAGATGACTGGATTAGGAAAATGATTTTAGGCTAGGTATATTAGCATGAAGTTTTGATTGGATTTTGAATGGGTTTTGCTGGATCAGGAGGAGTTGGACAGTTTAGGCCTAGGAAATTAGGTCAAAATTGCAGGGTGTTCAATGGGGCAAGGTAGGCATAGGCTTTAGCACTCTAGGTCTTGATGGGTGAGGTGCTTAAGACTGGTGGGAAGGTAAGAAGGGCATGCGAAAACCATGGATCCTTCCTGGACTACAGAAAACATGAAATGGTGAAGGGTTTCCCAATGTAGAGCACTGATGCAATGAATTCTGCCTATCAAACTTGAAAACATTCAACTAGAGCAAATGAAATGATTAATTGAATTAATAAAACTCATTAACATATAATCACAGAAGAAGAAACTGTACTAAAACTCCATACCACAGGGATCCCATAAAAATAGCTACAATTCTTATTAATCTGCTGCTAAACTGCATACAAATGGTGTACAATCAAGCTCTGATCATTCAGATGAGTCCAATCCTATACAACGAGGAAGAAGAAGAAGATATAGGCATTGTTTCAACCTCCTCCCGTCCTCAGGGGTCGAATCCCCAAGATGAGGAGCTAACCTAACCAACATTGAACAAGAAAACAGGAATATAGGCATCTCAACAACTTGCCTCTAAAAGTAAAAAATTGATTCATATGGGCTCAAACTAACTCCTAAGCAATGAATATACCTTCTATTACTATTTATCCATCATATTTACAAGCCATGACATCATTTACATAGGTAAATTATCCAATATGAGAGAGAATCCATGAAAAACAGTCAAAACTCAAAAATTGATCATCCTCAACAAAATTGCCCAACATGCAGTGCCACTTTCAGGTCCCTTTTGGAGACCTTCCCGTCATCCCAATTGCACTCATGATAGCTCATTGGAAAGGTATTCAAGTATAATTTCTAGAACACCTATAATTGAGAAATTTGGAGCTTATTTACCCCTCAAAACTTGACTCTCCCAAGGCTACTTGTGTGTGTCCAAAAGTGGCAGAAAGGTCATTTTTAGGGTGTTGTTTGACCTTTTGGTGGACTAGTTTTGCCCCAAAAACTTTGAAACTTACTAAGGTGCATGTCCTCATCGCTATGAATCTAAAAATCCAATCAATTTCCTCATTAGGTGCCCCTAGGAAGAGTGAAACGCCAGTGGCACTATGTGTCTAGACAGTTTTCTTGTGTATAAAATTTCAAAATTTGGGAATGACAAAGTTTCCTCCAAACTTGCCAAAAATTGGTGAGAAAGACCCTCATAAAGTGTCTTGATAAGCCAAGGAATCTTCAACAATCATCTTAATCCTATCCTCCTCCCTCATGTGGTTTTCTCTATTGCCTAGCTCTATCTGATGAGGTGTCACTGCCTGTGTTTTCCTCCTCCTCATAGTCTCAGTCCTCTTGGTCTATGTTTGTAAGGTTGAGGTTATATGAAGGGGATGAGTGAAAGTGTTTTAGGAATTAGGGGATGGGATATGAGCTTATGGGCTAAAAATGAATGAGGGAGTAGGAAATGAGAGGGAGGGCTTGTTTTGTTTGAGAAATTGCCCTTGGGGAAGAGGGATAAACGGGTAGGGAAATATGGAATAGGGATAAAGGGAAAAAAGGATAAAGGGATAGGGAAATAGGGTTAGGGTTTAGAGATGTAGTGAGTGATAGGAGGAACAATGATGGTTTAGGGTTTTATGCATAACTAGGGGAAAATTTAGGGTTTAGGCACTTGCCATGGAAAATATAGCTTAGAAGTTAAATTGCAAACCAATCAATGTAGTATGGAGGACCACTTAGTTGTATGCAGGTGAGAGAGGTAAAATTTGAGGTTTATATGATGTTTTGAGGCTTTTATAGCATTCGTTATCAATGCCCAATGCTGGTGCATAGACGCATAGCGCCACCCTAGAAGCGCAACGCCAGTGTAAAATCACACTGCAAAATTTTGCCAGACGTGTAACGCTGGTCTCAACGCGTAGCGCCAAGTTCTAAATAGGTAGCACTACTTTAAGATGACTTTTTATTACCTTCCTAGTGTAAAAATTAGGTGTGGGATAGCTTGTTGGAAATAATATCCTGTCTACTTTCTAGAAAATCTTGAATTTTTCAATTTGGAGCTAATTTTCCTTGTCAAAATCTCAATCTCCTAAGACTGGTCAAAATGTGCAGAATGAGGCTACCAAAATGCAGAGTGTTGTTCCAGTCAAGTTTTTGAGGTCTTCCTCAACTCCAAATTGAGCTCATGATATCTCATTGTAAATATCTCTGTGTCAAGTTATCATTTGACTCCTCAAGAAAGTCATTTGGTCACTCCAGCTAGGGGAAAGCTTTATTTTTCCAAGGTCACTCTAGAAGTGCAACAATTCTCTTGTAGCAACTGTATCTTTGACATTTGTCTAAAACCATGATGCATGTGTAAAAGTTTAATGATTTTTTTCTTCCTTGGCCTTTTGTGGACAAGAACCTCTCTCATGTTTTCCAAATTCTTCCATGTTTGGTCTAAAACAAAGTTTGAAGAAAAAGCAGCCCTATGTGTGGCAAATAATTTGTCCCTTGGAATGACTTATTGAAAAATGATGGAGACATGATGTTAATGAGTTGGAATGGCCTCATACTCACTAAAATGACCTCCCTTATGCCTCATATACTCAGATGTCTCTAATTCCATAGCCAACCCTAGCTCAATGGGTGAGGAAATTATGGTTTAGTGCTTGTGGAAAATGATGATTTGGACACCCTTGGGAAAAAACAACTCCCTTTGGCATGCACTTAACCCTTTAAAAATTTACCCTTTCACTTGACTATTTCCTTTGAAAAATTGATCTTTGATGGTATGGCATCTTTGGAACACTGAGTTAACAGCTTGGGATGGTGAAATTATTACATTTGAAATACATAAAATTACATAATGAAATAAGAATTTCTCTTTACAAATCATCTTCACATGGTGAAAGGATGTTATTTGATCACCCTTTACTTGTTGGTCTTATGCAATTGAATGGAAGCTTGGAAACCATAAAGACCTAATGAGACCTTGAAGGACTGAATTTCAAGATGACATAATCACCTCATGACTGATACAAATGGCACAATAAAAATAACTTTATGGATGATGTACAATAAAAAAGATATGAAATTATGCCAGCAAGTAATCACATTTAGGGAAGAGTGATGTTTTTGGACTAGGACTACCATCAGTGACTAATTTTTTGCATGACCTAGTGGAATGATAAAAATTGCTTAATTAGACCCTTAAAATGATATGAAAAGAGGTTTTTGATCACTGATGGCAAGATGCAAATACTGAAACTAACATCGGCATTATTGGGGATGGAAGCTCCTTGGAGGTGTCAAGAAAACTGTAGACCAAGTGCCTAACCATGTGGTCCAATATGGTCAAAAGCATAAATTGAAATGCATGACTAAAAACTGACGACTGACTCACAACCGACTCTAAACTTGACTAAAAAAAATAACTCAAGACTTACTTAGTTGAAACAAGTACTTACAAAACTTATTAATTGGTAGCAGACCATCGAGATTTGAGGGCTTCAAATACTGATGACAACCACCTGCCTACTGAAGAAGTATGTACAATCATGTGAAGTGAACTTTCCAATGTAACCAATCCAGCAGATGGCTACTCACTGAAATTTTGCTCTCACTTTCCTCAAGCAAGTAGAACGATGTACATGTAGGCAACTCACAATAACAACTGAAACCAAGGCTTATGCTAATGAACCAGGCAACATTCATCTTCTCTAATGCTTGCAAAAGAATGTCAAAGGGATCTTGAAAATCCTGAAGCACTAGCTTGTCTTGAGATCTAGCAACAAAAATACAAGTACTCCCTTCATTCTGATCTGAAAGAAGACTTGGTTGCTAATTAATAGGAAGGCATAGAGAAGTATAAGCTTCTGCTATCTGAGTGTTGGCTGTAAATTCCTCGAGCATGAGAAATTTTGACTCGACTTCTGGCATATTTTCTCTCTCAGGGTCATACTCCTCAATTTCATAGTCTAAGTCATTCTTAAACAGAAAACATTCTTCAATATTATCAAACATGACAACCCTATCATCTTCATGAAAGAAAACAATATCTATTCACTGATCTATAAATCTAATTTCAATACTGTCCTCATTTTTAAAAGTAGAAGAAGCTTCACTAACACCTTCTTGATAATGGGAACATTGTAGACTTGCATTAGCTTGGGCTGTAACATGACCTTTCAAGAGTTTATCTATGTCATCTTCAGACAGAGGAGATAGTGCCTTTTGTTTTATTTTGACAAAACAATAACTGTCTTCTTGAAATAACAATTCACAACATGAAATATGAGAAGAAAAATCTCAATGACAGTCCTCAATTCCCTGGTCTTCTGAAATTTGAATACATTATTGATCATCTTTATATGACATGGCAACCAGATTGTCATGTTTCTTATCACACTCATTAGTCATATGAGGGAAAACTTCAGATAGTTCTTGAAACTCAAAACTAACACATCTATCATTTACCACTGAGTTATCGAAAGAAGACTTTTCACTTACTTGAACAAAGATCTCATCTTGTTTTTCATAAAAGGACTGAATTACCTCCTCATGAAGGCTTTGTTCTAATGAAATGAGAACAATTATGTCAATAACTTTGTCTTCTTCATTCCACATGATCTCAACAACAGAGTTCTCCTTCATGGGATTCAGAACAAGGTACTCTTCATCATCACAATCTAAATCTAGATCTGAAATAGCCAACTTGACTTTATCACAATTTGAAATTGAAACTTGATTTCACTGCATACTGTCTTTTGCTATGAGGAGATCTATAATAAGACCTTGTCCTCCATCACTTTCAATTGTACTAAGATCTTGAACCTGCTACAAATTTTCCTGAGAATTTTGATAAGTATCCTCTAAGCTCTCTTTATGCTACTGAAATGGATTTCCATACAGGGCTTCCATGATCTCATCGTCCATGAAGTCATCATATTCATAAACTTTCTCAAGATATTCAATAAAACCATAAACATGTTTACAACAGTTCTGAACTAATATTAAGGATGGACAAGATTCTTTATACCTTTCAAAGAACATGGTATGAAAATCCTTTAAACAATAAATACAAGTAGGCGACAAAATTTCATACCAAGATCAGGTTTCACCTTCCAGAGTGGCAATGAATATCTTCATTAAGAAATCTTCAAGAAAATCAACCTTCAACTTGCGAGTATGCATGTGAAATCTAACCAGATGTAAAGCAGCATCATTCCTATCATCATCTTTAAACATAGGCAAATTCCTTTTGCCAATATACCTTAGGAATTTTATTTGGGAATCCCGGAATGTGATCTCGGCCCATGGGAGCATACCTTCGAGCAAGCAAATCCATTTTAATAACAATGAATTCAACAAAAAATTCTTGAGGCTACTGGGTCTTGAAGAGTGGAGTTGCCATAAAAATTCTAAACCTTGGGATTTTTTGACACTGGAGTCGCCAGGTGAATGATTTTAGCCTTCACATGCATCTGACCACTGTTCACCATCAACAATTACATTTGAACTTTGATGATCTTTCCGAGGTCATATGAAACCTTTTGCTCGTATTCCCCAATATGGTTGCCACTATGTTATCACCTGGATTGAACCTCAGGCTGAAAGAAGGCAATGCCAGGGTAACCACAAACCACAATTAGCCAAGTAGCTAGCCCTACTAGGCCAGGAGAGGGCTCTCTCCGTAAGGATCTCAGCCAAGATAATTGGATCAAGAAGAGGATTTTAGGTTGGGAATAGTAGCACAAAGTTTTGATTGGATTTTGAATGGGTTTTGCTGGATCAGGAGGAGCTGGACAGTTTAGGCCTAGGAAATTATGTCAGAATTGTAGGGTGTTCAATGGGGAAAGTTAGGCATAGGATTTAGCACTCTAGGTCTTGATGGGTGAGGTTCTTAAGACTGGTGAGAAGCTAAGAAGGGCATGTGAAAACCATGGATCCTTCCTGGACTACAAAAAACATGAAATGGTGATTGGTTTCCCAAGGCAGAGCAATGATGCAATGAATTCTTCCTATCAAACTTGAAAACATTCAACTAGAAGAAATGAAATTATTAATGGCATACATAAAAGACATTAAAATATAATCACAAAAGAAGAAACTGTACTAAAACTCCATACCATAGGGACCCCATAAAAATAGTTGCAATTCTTATTAATCTCCTGCTAAACTACTTACAAATGGTGTACAATCAAGGTCTGAGCATCCAACTGAGTCCAACCCTCTATAATGAGGAAGAAGAAGAAGATATAGGCATTGTTTCAACCTCCCCCCATCCTCAGGGATCGAATCCCCAAGATGTGGAGCTAATCTAACCAACACTGAACAAGAAAATAGGAATATAGGCATCTGAACAACTTGCCTCTAAAAGTGAAAAACTTATTCATATGGGCTCAAACTAACTCCTAAGTAAGGAATCTACCTTCTATTACTATTTATCCATCATATTTACAAGCCATGACATCATTTACATCAGTAAATTATCCACCATGAGAGAGAATCCATGAAAAACAATCAAAACTCAGAAAATGATCACCCTAAGCAAAATTGCCCAACGCGCAACGCCACTAGCCCAATGCGCAATGCCATTTTTAGGTTCCTTTTGGAGACCTTCCCGGCATCTCAATTGTGCTCATCATAGGTAATTAGAAAGGTATTCAAGTATACTTTCTAGAACACCTATAATTTCGGAATTTGGAGCTCATTTGTCCCCTCAAAACTTGATTCTTCGAAGGTTGTTTCTGTTTGTCCAAAAAGTGGCAGAAAAGTCATTTTTAGTGTGTTGTTTTAACCTTTTGGTTGACCAGTTTGGCCCCAAAAAATTTGAAACTTGCTAGAGTGCATGTCCTAGTCACTCCAAATCCAAAAATGTAAGCCATTTCCTCATTGGGTGCCCCTAGGAAAAGCACAGCGCCGATGGCGCTGCATGTCTAGACAATTTTCCTGTGTATAAAATTTCAAAATTTGGGAATGAAAAAATCTCCTCCAAACTTGCCCGAAATTGGTGAGAAGCACCCTCATTAAGTGTCCTGATGAGACAAGGAATCTTCAAAAATCATCCTAAGCCTATCCCCCTCCCTCGTGTGGTTTTCTTTGTTACTTAGCTCTATCTGCTGAGGTGTCATTGCCTGTGTTTTCCTTGTCCTCATAGTCTCCGTCCTCTTGGTCCATGTTTGCAAGGTTGAGGTTCTATGAAGCGGATGAGTGAAAGTGTTTTAGGAATGAGGGGATGGGATATGAGCTTATGGGCTAAAAATGAATGAGGGAGTAGGAAATGAGAGGGAGGGCTTGTTTTGTTTGAGAAATTTCCCTCGGGGAACAGGGATAGAGGGGTAGGGAAATATGGAATAGGGATAAAGGGACAAAAGGATAAAGGGATAGGATTTAGAGCTGTAGTGAGTGATAGGAGGAAAAATGAGTGTTTAGGGTTTTAGGCATAACTAGGGGCAAATTTAGGGTTTAGGCACTTGCAATGGAAAATTTAGCTTAGAAGTTAAATTGCAAACCAATCAATGTAGTATGGAGGACCACCTACTTGTATACAGGTGAGAGAGGGTGAATTTGAGGTTTGTATGAAGTTTTGAGGTTTTTCTAGCCTTCCTTCTCAATGCACAGTGCCGGTTCATAGACGCACAACACCACCCTAGAGGCGCAGCGCTAGTGTAAAATTACACTATGAAATTTTGCAAGATGCGCAGCACCAAGTTCTGAACGTAAAATGCCACTTTTAGATGGCTTTTGACTACCTTCCTGATGTCAAAATTAGGCATGGGATAGCTCGTTGGAAGTCATGTCCTGTTTACATTCCACAACAACTTGAATTTTTCAATTTGGATATCATTTTCCTTGTAGAAAGCTAAATCTCCCAAGACTGGTCAAAATGTGCAGAATGAGGCTGCCAAAATGAAAAGTGTTGTTTCAGTCAACTTTTGGAGGTCTTCCTCAACTCCAAATTGAGCTCATGATATCTCATTGAAAATATCTCTGTGTCTAGTTATCATTTAACTCATCAACCAAGTTATTTGGTCACTCCAGCTAGGAGACATCTTTCTTTGCCCAAGGTCACTCCAGAAGTGCAACAATTCTATTGTAGCAACTGTATTTTTGACATTTCTCTAAAACCATGACACAGGTGTAAGACACGAAGGAGGTTTTCCTTCCTTGGCCTATTGTGGACAAGCACCTCTCTCACTTTTTCCAAATTCTTCCATGTTTGGTCTAAAACATAGTTTGAAGAAAAATCGGCCCTATGTGTGGAAAATGATTTGTCCCTTGAAATGACTTATTGAAAAATGATGAAGACATGATGTGTATGAGTTGGAATGGCCTCATACTTGCTGAAATGACCTCTCTTATGCCTCATATACTCAGATGTGTCTAATTCCATAGCCAACCCTAGCTCAATGGGTGAGGAAATTAGGGTTTAGTGCTTGTGGAAAATGACGATTTGGACACCCTTGGGAAGAAACAACTCCCTTTGGCATGCACTTAACCCTTTTACTTGACTATTTCCTTTAAAATATTGTTCTTTTGATGGTATGGCATCTTTGGAACACTGAGTTAACAACTTGGGATGGTGAAATTATTACATTTGGAAGATATAAAATTACGTAATGAAATAAGAATTTCTCTTTACAAATCATCTTCACATGGTGAATGGATGTTATTTGATCACTCTTTACTTGCTGGTCTTATGCAATGGAATGGAACCTTGGCAACCCTAAAGACCTAATGTGACCTTGAAGGATTGAATTTCAAGATGACATAATGACCTCATGGCTGATACAAATGGCATGATAAAAATAACTTTATTTATGATGTACAATCAACAAGATACGAAACTATGCCAGCAAGTAATCACATTTAACGAAGAGTGATGTTTTTGGACTAGGACTACCATCAGTGACTAATTTTTTGCATGACCTAGTGAAATGATAAAAATTGCTGAATCGAACACTTAAAATGATATGAAAAGAGTATTTTTGATCACTGATGGTAGGATGAAAATACTGACACTAACAAGTACATGCACTCCATTGCATCATGACATCAAATGAATGAAACATTGTATGTTGCACATATAGTGTCGATACCTCTTAAGTTTGTATGAACCCGAAGTTGATAATTAAAGTCGGTAGCCTTGGGAGTTGCAACATTCTTGTTGCAATACCGAGACTCATCAGCCACATCATGTTTCTATGCCATCAATCACATGTTTGATAAGTGGCATCCCTATTCCAAATCATCTCACTATGTTAGCTTCCACAAGGAATTCCATATTACAATACCTTGCATGCTAACATGTCATACCCTCTCGTGCACACCTGCAACTTATTGGTATTTAGTGGTAATGGAAGGAAATATCAATACTTAACCATTGATAAAAAAACTTTTATTTATGTATGTAATATATCATCAAACATCTACCATCTATTAGCATTTCAGGTTTTGTCTATATCAAGCCTATATCAACATATTATCCATTAGCTCATCCAACATCTCGATCTCAATCTTGATTGGTTAATTGTTAGCTCCTAAATCCTTTGTCTCAATCAATTAATATATATAGTGGGGTCTCTTAGTATTAGGGTGCGCTCATGATGGATGGGTTGTGGGGTCTAGGTTCCCGTCACCTGATAGTTTAATAACACATCTTATCAAGGATTATCCCCTTTCGAATGAGATCCTTGTTACAACCCTTATTTTCCATATGACTAGGGATTGAAGCTATGGACCTTTATCCCCACAATTTTGAATATCCCAAAAGTGAGAGGGAATTAGTTTTTGAATCTCTCCATGAAAAAGAAAGCTAGAAAATTAGCCTTATAGTGAGAAATTTTTAAGACTTCGCAAGAGCATGAGCTACCTATAAGACCTATTAAGACTATAAGGGTCTTCAAAAATTATGAAGAGATCTTAATACATATTATATTATCTATTTAACATGATTTTTTGCATACTCTTCAACATAATTCCACCAAATTCAACATTCTTAAGTGAACTCTTTGAAAGTTTCAATCAAATGTTCTAACAAGATTGTTTCGCCTTCACTCTCACTTTGTTGATTAAGGCTCTTACCCTTTCATCTAAGTCCATGTCATCCACAAGGATCACTAATCAATTAATAAACCTAGAGCTTCTCCAGTTTATCTAATAATAAATCATGGACACTATCCATAACTAGGGATAAACGTATATGAGTTCCATTCTTAAGTGAATCATTTAATTCTTGTCCAGAATCATGAAAATCACATTATAAGAGTACATCAAATATTGATTAATAGGCATATGAATTTTATACATCCATTTAATGAGATATACTAATTCATATAGTTGTTATTGGGTATTTGTTACATTCTTTGCATGATTAGTGACATGTATTGTATGTTGTGCCATACGTAGTGGGGAGTTGTATCACCCCTAACTCGTTGGGTTTAGGGGTGAAATCCCCCTTGCATGGGGTTTGTGGATCGCTTCTGAAAAAAAAGGGGCAATTTTGAGCGCACAATTTTTTCACTAAAAGAAGTTTTGTGGTGCATGGTGATTTTTCCTATGGTTTTGTAGTTTCAGTTAAGAAGGCATGGTTGGATTGGAATTTCATGTATGTCATGTGACACATATTGTATTGTAATATTTTGACATATAATAATATATTGAAAATAAAAATCTATTCATTTTCCCACTTTGGATTTTAAGGATAAAATATTTGTGTAGAATGATTGTGTTTACCATATCATCTTTCCTATTTTATTCAGAATTGGTTTGAATGATTAATTGTATAAGGTTAATACCTACATTTGTTATTAAAGTAGATTTGGAGTTAAGGGGACGCCTTTGTGGCTAATGGATTTGGGTTAGACATGTGGTAGATCCTGTTATAGTGGGTGATCTACAAAAGTGATTCTTGTAAGGAAAATGATTGGCAAGTAGTTTGGAAATAGAGATCAAGAAATTCAATGGGCATAGTTTTGACCCATCAAAGATCAAAATGGAAGACTAGTTTATGGATAGAGTCACGTGGATTACAATGGATCTAGGTTTTGCACCAAATTGATATGTCAACAAATGGCTTAACCAAGTTGGATCTAACTGAAAAGAGCATAATATGATTGTGTTTCTTACTTTCAATATTGAAAATGTTACCAATTTAATGACAACTATAACCTTAAAATGAGAACTATAACCTCAAAAACCTCTATTTTTTTACTAAAAGCATGGAAAAACTCTCCAAAATTGAAAAGTGGTGTGTTTATGTCACCCTTTTTTAGGGTTAAATTTTCAACATTTTTCAGACATTGTATTAAAAGAAAAAATCATGACCATGAAATTTTTTAAAATTTCAACAATTTTAGACCATGGCGTTAAATATCAAATAGAATGACTTCAAAAGGCCTTAAAATTTGACACCTAAATCAAATAATATTTTACCAACAGCATTTTTTTCCGTTTTTTTAAAAGGTTAAAATTATAGCCCTTTTGGAATCTTCACCTAAAAAAATTTTGAACAATTTTTAATGGGGCACTAAAATTGGAATATTTTTGAAATATTACTTATAAACTCATGATCTATCTATCTATCTATATATATATATATATATATATATATATATATATATATATATATATATATATATATATATATATATATATATATATATATATATATATATATATATATATATATATATATATATATATATATATATATATATATATATATATATATATATATTCTAAGAAAATTAAAATATTATTAGATTGTTTTTCCACAGTAATGAGTACATTCCATTAGGCACATTAGTAACTTCATGGAAATGACTTCCCTGATTGCACCATTAGTCGAACTATTTCATAAATGCCACACAAGCCAACATGTCTCAGAAGACTTGAACCCACACAACTTGGGACACAAGTCATGAACCATACCACTTGAGCGAAGTTCCTCTGACGATTAAAAATTTATTAGAATTGAAATTTTAACATATTTTAAAAATCGAATTTTAAAAAAAAATTAGAAAGAAAATATAGTAAATTTTTAAAAGTTATTTAAAAAAAAAAATAATTTAAAAAATATATATAGAAAAAAATATTGAAAGAATAAAGTTTTAAAATATGCATATATTCCAGCAAAAATAGAAAAACAACATAACATCAATATATATATATATATATATATATATATATATATATATATATATATATATATATATATATATATATATATATATATATATATGTTTTAAACGAAAATGGAACAAAAATATATATATTAAATTTTTTTAAAATGAAAGTGAAAAAGCGTGTTGATGAGGTGTAAAATAGATGGTGATGGGGTGTCCGATTAAGGCATTCCGTGATATGAAGGTCACCAGTTGGAAACTACATGGACAAAAGTCTATCCATGTTAAGGGTTAGTGTGGCCCAGACTCAGTGTAAGCCCTAGATGATGACAATTTAGATGCCTGTAAGTCACAATATCTCAAGCCAAAGGGTAAGTGTGTGGTCATCTCAGGACTCACGAAACATAGGAAACAAAGAAAGTAAAGTAAAAAAAGTAAAAAAGAAAAAAAAAATTAATGTATATATATATATATATATAGATATAAAATTAATATATATATATATATATATATATATATATATATATATATATATATATATAGATATATATATATATATATATAAATTAAAAAAATATATTAAATATTTTAAATAAATAAAAATAAAAGTAAAACAAAACTTATTTAAACAAGGGCCACATGGTGGCATGTCATTGCTTTTTTGTATAGAAGAATTTTGTGCGTGTATTTTTAGTTTTCTTAGTTGAATTAATACTCATATGTTTGTTTCTTTTATCTAGAATACCTATCCAATGGCCAAATATCCTTTGCATAGCATAGCTCTGATTGCCAAATATCCTTTGCGTAGCATTACCCTGACTATATTTCTGAAAGGGTTTTATAATCACTAATCTTAATTCAGAAAACCTAAGATATAGGAGAATGGAACGAATAATTTGAAACTCTCTTTTGGTGAAAATTTATGTTTGATTTTTGTTGTACAGACTAAATAATTGAAAAAAATGGATCATATATGGCATTGATTAAGCATGTTGCTTCCAAACATTGAATCACACACTGCCTCTCTGCTTTTGAATTCAAGGTCATTTATGTGCATGGTTGATGAAGAACTCTTTTGTCAGCACAAAGAAAAAAATAAATAAATACCATAACTCTTTTTTCACCTAATTGAAATTAATCTGAATCCCCTTAGGATTACATCTATTTTTACCCATTTTAACAAAATGAAATAAGGAAAGAAATATTTGAAAAAAAAACCTTCTGAAATATCATGTCCTTCCTAAGTGCTAGATCTATACCTGCCAAATTTTTTGACCTTGACAGAATAGAGTGGCATGACATACACCATACTCCATATTTTTCAAGATGAAAATACTATCGAAGAGGATCTTAGGCATGTACTTACATTGAACATTCACCATAAGATACCCCCATTCCAAACAAATGGCAACAATCACAAGAATCTTGGTGTTGTCATTGAGGGGAGAAAGTACCCTAGCTCCAAGTTCATCCTTATTCTAGTCAAATTTGGAAAACATCAACTGATGCATCTACGTCTCTTTGTGTGTGAATCCCATTGGAACCATTGTTTTAGAAAAGTGAATGTTGTTGTTTCCTCTAATGTCCTTTTGCAAGAGATATTCAATTTTACAAATCAGTTGTTCATCTTAAATGGGAACATTTTTATCCTCATCAGTTACATAAACAAGTTATGCTACTGTCGTGTTGTGAGTGTATACCTCTAACTCCATAATGTTACATTTTACACCATTGAGCATTACAAGTATTTCACAAAGCAACACTAGTTATTCCATGCTCTTGAGAAACCTGGGGCATCTAGATTAGGTGATTTCTCTTATTTTCATAATTTCTTGTGATGTATTTTTAATTTTACTTGATTCACTTCTTCTTTTGCTTGATTATTATTAGTGTTCTTATCAACAAACAACTACCAAAAAATAAAGAACAATGAGACAAGAGGACACATGATATAGGTGATCACAGAAGACCAATACCTCTCCAACTTAGAGGAAAACCCATAAAGATTTATTCTCTTCTTATAGATGTCCAATTGATGAATTCCAAAACCTAGACCCTTTCCCAAGACTCCTCCAAGACTATGTCAACCTTCCTTCTTGATTTTCACAACCTCTAGCAACAAACATCAACCTTCCAACAACTTCTTTAGCAACTTCCACCACTAGCAATAGTTTCTGCAACTTCAACCCAGTAGATTCACAACTTCTACCTTAATGTGGATTCACAACTTCGACCTTGCAGCTTCATAGATTCGACCTAGAAGTATCTTCAAAGCTTTCACATCTTTGCTGCAGATTCACATCTTCAATGCAACTTCTAAATTTTGTCTTTCTCGATAACTATAGAAACCCTAACAAAGAGAGAGAGAAAGGAAAACCCAAAATTTCGATGTTGTTCTTCTTCTTCATCCTTTTCTAGCTTCTACCTTATGGAGATCAAGCTTTCTTGAGAGTGTGTCAAAATGAGGTAGAGTTCCTTCTTATATATAGGATTTTGATGTGTATGAATTGATTGCTTTAGGTTGTCTTGTCCCTTCATGTAGCTCGACTTGATCTTTGTGCCATGAGGAGGTCTTAGAGGGTCTTTTGAATATACTTTGACTAAAATATTTTTTTTTATATAATATGTAACATGCCCAAATGGGTCTTGAATACATGAGAATGACTCAATTGGCACTATGAAAAACCTAGAAGTACTCAATGGGTTCTTTACCTAAAAATACATTTCCCTTGAGCATGAAACCCATCCCTCAAGAATAAAAACAATAAATATATTTTTCCCTTTATATTAATTACATAAAACAATTATTATTTATATTATTATGAATACCAAACCTAGTTACATATTTTAACACTCTCTCTTAACTATGTAGGTGTTCATAATTCATACAAGGTGCTTGGACATTCTCAATCTAAAGAATTCTCATAAGAAGAATGAGATTGGTAAACTATATTTTTAATGTCATATCAACCAACGTTGTCACATAGAAAGGCCTCTACTAAAATTTTTATTTTTCCACAAGATCAAAGCATAATGTTGGTGATACTAATGACTATTAGATACCATCATCATTTTCTCTCAAGGAACATACCCCACCTAGGTGTTAACAATGTATGTCCTCCCAAGAATATTCTTATCTTGCATACGCAGCCCTAAAAAAATATCGGTCCATTATGACTACTCTTGTATTGGATGCCTTATCTCATCCTAAAAGAGTATCAGATGCCATATGTTTACCCAATCCTCCATTATTTATTCCAAATTAAAGATAATAATGACATGTCTATCTCTCCTCATGGCCTTTAATGAGACTTATGGTTGTTAGTTATGGTCTAGTGCATGACACATGAATTAGAGAGCTATATCGATGACTCCCTTTTAACCAGGGATGTCCAACCCATTCTTATAAAAGAAATGTACCCAATATCCTTATTAACCAGGGACTTTTCCAAGCTCCCTCTTAACTAGGGACTTGCTTTCAATTGTTCACTTGTTCTTCGATGGGCATCATGGTACCTTCACCTGCTTGAAGAGATCCTCCTTTCAATGTCATGAATTTCATATTTATCATTATGGAGCCTTCATATTTTAGTACTTCTTCCCAAGGAATCAACCATCCATCATTTTCCTTCATGAACTATGTCATTCATGTCATCTTTTTCTTCATCGGAAAGTGGTCTTCTAGTCCACATCTAGCATTTTTTCATACAACTACTTCTTCCAAGTCATGTTTCCTTTAGGATCTTTGATCCAACCACATGATTTCTAGTTGTAGGTGACATCCACAACTATTTTTGGGTAGCCCTATATAGACACATCCAGATGTTATTCAAAAATAAAAAATGAACATCAAATGAAAGCTACCTTTTCTGATAGTCCTTCATCATGACATATTCTTATAGCAACATCAACATCTTACATACATATTGAAACATCTCCAAGATATTCAATTTCAAATGTCTCCTTTCTTTATAGACTTCATTAGATTCTTCATACCTTTTCCATGGAGATGTCGTGGTCAATTATCCTAGTCATTGGATGTTGCTTTCCTTTTTCTACATGCTCATAGTTGCAACTTTCACAATCTCTTCTTTCTTTCTTCACATATTTCTCATCCATGGTTCCTTCATCTCTTTCAACCACCTCATACTCCATATGAGGAAATATTATGTTGATTTCATCTAGTCAAGGTGTGAACCATCCCCTCATGCATCTTTCCAAAGGAGGAGATCCTTTTTCTTTGATCATGCTCATGAGATAGAATATTTACCCATGAAACTATATAATGACATGGCTCAATTAAATACATGCATACATACCTCTTTCCTTATTTTTTTCATCTAGGCTTCCTTGAGTAGCTTCCTTTCATTGACTGATAATGTTTCGACCATCTTGACATGTTGCATTCCTTTGTTAGCATACGATTACTTTTTCAAACAATGAATCCATACAAGGTGGACTTCTCAACGAGGCACTTCCTTCTTTTTAGAGGTGAAACTTCAAATCAAGATTCCAATGGAGGATCTTCATTATCCTCATCCTAAAAATGCTTATTCCTAATGATGTATTATGAGCTCTACACTATAAGGCTTTCTTCTAATCATAAGTATTACTTATTCTTTCAATGAGGTTACCAATAGCTTCTTCCTCCTATGATTACTGCTACAGCCATGTAGACTTATACTTCAACTATCTTTCAATATTTTATAAGGATGTCTCGAGCTCTTTCTTTAATCGTATGCTTCTCATATGAAGAGATTTTATACTATGATGCATCCCATCATAATTCTTCTCATATTCAATACCATGGTGGAGATATTTTCACCTTCCACTTTGCCTTGCTATGTATTGGATAAACCTTAATAGTGAAGATTTATCCCTTTGTATTTCTTCTCATGAGGTTCTTCCACTTCCTTAATGATATGAGCCTCATTTCTTTCTTTCCTCTTGTTTTATCTCTTGAAATTTGGACAATCTCGCTTCTAGTGCCCATATTCTTGACAACCATAGCATTGCATCTTTTCCATATTCTTCTTCTTTTTTTGAGGAACAAACTTCCCAAACTTTCCTTTTCTCTTAGCCATGGCAATAAATGCTTGAACTTAGTCATTTGATCACATGTAAATTTTTTCCTTCAACTCGGTTTTCTCAATCTTACATAATGACTAAAGTTAATTGAATGTGGTAGCTTCCTTCTTTGCATAGATTCTTGATGTAAATTTTCCCCATTCCTTTGACAATGCGTTGAGCACTATGATGGTCATTTCTTTATTGAGAATTATTTCTCCCGACTCTTGTAGTTGGTATATTATCTCTGATACCCTCATAATGTATGAGGCTATTCAATATTCCTTTCATATATTCATCTTTTATAGTTCTTGTCTTAATGATATCACTTCTCCAACAATACTTACGGAGAACAATTCTACTAGCTTCTCGTATTTTTATTTTGATGTTTCCAACTTTGATACATATGGTATGAAGGGATGTTTGATGGATCCTATAACATCCCTGTGTTAAAAATCCATCTAATAATGATAATAAAGGAATAAACAATACCAAAGGCATGGGACCCATATTCCAAGCTGAATGCTGGGAAAAATATCCTAGGGGATGTTCATTTGGTTTATTACAGCTAAGGGGAAATTATCAATTTGAGAAAGGAAATGGTAAAGGAAAAGAGGCATTAATTTGAATTTATTTATGAAAACAAAGTAATTTGGGAGAAAATGAAGGTGAAATGTCACACATTTGTATGAGAAGGGAAATGAAGGAAAATGAAGAAATTAGAGTCCTCAATAATAAAAAGGCTTATGAGGATCAATTCATGGCCTTTTGTGAGTTCTATGGTGGATCTCTCTCTATATTCTCTCGATTATCTCTCACACACACATTTACATAATTATTGGAGAACTCCAGCATTGGAGAAATGAAGTCAAAGGAAGGGAAAGAAAGAAAGGGGAGTGAAGATCAACCAAGGAAGAGTTTGATCAAGTAGCTAGAGTGGTATTACTTGCAGGTAATGAGTTGTGTGTATGATTTCCTTGCTATTTTTGGAATGCATGGTATATGCATGTGTGTATTTGTTTCTCTTGTTGTCATTGGCATGGGTTTTTCTAGGTGTGACAATGATTTTTAGTCTTTCCATGCAATTTTCGGATAGTCCTTATGTGATGGGGTTCATTTACTTGGTTGAGCTAAATTGTTGGATGGTTGCTGAAACTGAGTGGGGCAGTATCAAGAAAATTCCAAAAGGCCTTTGAATCCCTTGATCAGTAAATGGCGGGATACACGATAAAGCGTGAGGGTGGAGACCATAAAATTCCTCATGGTTTAGGTTGAGAAATATAGAGGCATCGATGGTTGTTTAGAGCCTAGGGATCCCTTGATCGGTATATGGTAGGATTATATTAAATCCTTGTAATGTAAGTTTATTGTTTGGGCCTAGGAATCCCTTGACTGGTCATGGTAGGATACATGGTAAAGCTTGGATGTATAGATGAGGGTTTTGGGCCTAGGAATCCCTTTACCGATAATGGTGGGATACATGGTAAATCCTGAGAGTCAATGGTTGGCTTGTTTGTGAGTCCCACATTCATGTTTGGAATATGGCATGTAGGTGACTGGTTGAAAGAAAGATTTGGTTCAACCCAATCTATGGCCGGGTGGTATGTGGAAGTCCTTGACTTGGTTGGCTTTTGCATATTTTAATAATAGATCTTTTCCTCTTGTATTTTATGAGTAAATGTTATTGTTATTATGTGATTTTAATGGTTTTTCTATCATAGTTAGTCTGTTGGTTATATGCTAGTTATGAGAATGGTTTTATGTCAGACTTGAGTTATGGATCTCATCATGTTTTGTTTAGTTAATTAATGATTAATGAATGTATGACCTAATAGATGAGACTGCAACTGTTATGAGAGGGAATCAAACCTTCTTGACCAATCTCATATATGAGACCCCTATTTTATATGTGTATTTATCAACTATGCATTAAATGTCCATGGTGTGTTTAACAAAATACCTATCATGTTTAGGATGTGTAAGGTCAATTCCATGTTCAAGTCTTACATTAGTGGCCTTGTCTTATTATTAATTATCACTTTTGACTGTTTCATCATGTTCTAGGAATAGGCCTAGATCCTAGCCCTGAAAAGTGACTTAAATCTCATGGTTGTTGACAGTGAAATGGCTGAAAAAGTTCGAAGTCACATGGAGGCCTTGTTATGGGAGCGACTAGAAGGGTTTCAGTCACATGAAGGGATTTTCATGGGAGCATATGAGGGTTGAGTTCAGTTAAAAAACAAGTTAACTCAATTGTTGGGAACCTAGGGTGGTTGGTTAGCCTCTTGGGCTCCTACAACTCCTCAGGAACGTCAATTTAGTTTTTGTTTTTCAATTCCACTTCCTTAATTGTACTTGGGGAGTTGAATCACATCATAGTAATTGTTTGTCACCTATTTAACAAACTGCTTAGCTTGGAAAATTTTTGGGAGGAGGGTGTTATAGAGTGGTATAAGAGTGGGTTTTTATTCTCTTTGTGTGATATATGATACCATAGAGTGGTATTATAGCATGGTTCAACCCTTAGACTAGATGGGCAGAATGTGGTTGTCATGCATGCATGTTAGTTGTCTGTGTGTTCATTATCCATGCATTATGACGTGATTGTATGTAGTGTGTGTCATAATCATGTTGTTGGTATGTTATGATGCTAATATGTTGGTTGAGATAGAGCAACAGAAGAATATTATTAGAGTGAGGTTGCAACCCTAGTCTTTGGGGTACGGGAAGATTGTCATACAAGTTTGTATGTTGGGCATGCAAGTATGTTGTTTAATAATTTTTATATGCATTATGGTTATATCGATGTCTATCATTCTATGTTTGTTGTAGTTACATGTATGATAGATGTTATTTAATCAATTTTGTCATATTCACATGCGACGAATAGTCATGGATTGTAGTAACTTGTTGTTATATGTATTGTGGTCCTATACATGATGATTATGTTCATTACAGTTAAGTTCTTAATGTTATTATGTATTGTTTTAATTAGGATTTGACTATGAAAATGGATATGGTTATGATATTTATGTTTGAGACAATATACATGTGATATTGTGACATACTAATCTAGACTGACTTGTGCAAATGTGATATCCTCCCCTAAGATACATTGAGGTATGAGTTTGATTATGCCATCTATTGGGTTTATCTAACATGGTATGTTTACATGTTATTTGAATGTTTGATTAATTGACTTATATGAATATGTGTCAAAAAGATTGCATGAAGAAATGATATTGTTTTTGGATAATTGTAGTAACATGATATGTGCTAAGACAATGGATATGTACCTGAGTGCAAGCGGGTGCTAGTTGTATTATTGTGAGTTGATTGTTGATTATGACATGGTTGTTAGTATTGGTAAATGTTGATTTCAAATTAACATATATTATGCCTTGATCTTTGGGACATGTGACTGGCATGTGTGAACTGTTCCAGGGAAACATGCTGCTTGGAATTAGCATGACAAGGTAATAGTTGATTTGTTTGTATATCTAATAGCTAGGTGAAGTGAAAAGACATAACAAGACTTAATTGTAGCAAGGTAAAAGTTAAAATAAAAGGCTTGGGTGAGAATTCCTTTGGCTATGTTTGGAAACTGCAATTCCAAACAAATGAGTGCTTTGCATACAAGAAGTATTCTTAAACTTGATTTTGTCTGACATTATGTATATATGTGTTATATTCATGAACATGTATCTTACAAGTGAAACACTTGGCTTCCAGTTATAGATGTATTCATCAAGGAATTGGAGTTCCTTGAGAGATGATATAAGTATGTGTTCAGTTAGAAGGCAGTTTTCTTGGCATAATAAGTTAAGGTAACCAATATATCGTTATGTTTATTTATGCCTTGTAGGTTATGTGTTCATGGTAGTATGATATAGGGGATTGCATGGTAAAATAGATTGTCATGAAATCTTGAAAAAGGCTTGGGTTGAGCTTTCCCTTGGAAGCATTAGGAACCATGGGGTTGAGTCATGGTTTCTATAGAGAGTATTTTGATTTCAGTGCTTTGTGATCTGTTTGTGCTTGATTTACAAATTTTTTTATGTCTAGTGTATAGCCATAACACTTTTTTTGTAGTGTGGTATTTCTATTGGTCTCTAATGGTTTTCTTATTTTTTCTTCGTGTTGTTACATGTTATGTTTTGATGGCTTGCATTTTGTTGGGGAAATAGGAGAGTTAATGGATTTCAGGGAGACCTAAGTGAAACCCGACAGGTGATCAAAGACTTGGATGAATCCCGATGCATGTAGGGGCAGCTGAATGCAAGAATATGAGAACCAATTGGATTGGTTGGGTTCATCAATGTAAATTAACAGTGGTAGGATAATCATGAGAAAGGTGATAGGAATAGTAATGTGAATGGATTGAGGTGTTATATTCCTTGTCTATGTTCGGAACTATTATTCTTAGTGTTGTGCAAGTGATGCATTAATAGAGGGAGTTCTCTTAATATTAACCTTATGATATTTGGTAATTATGTTTTGATCATCATTATATCAATGTCTATATATGTATACATGTATGTATCTATGTCGTTGTCTAACAAGGTCATCAAATTTCATGATTGTTTTATGCTAATGTTTATATGTATATATATGCATGTCTATATGTCATTATCTAATAGGGTTGTCAAGGATCATTATTGTGGAGGAATTATTTCTTATGTAAGTGAATGGCATGAGTGGCACATGGTTTCCTGAAGAATCAATTGGGAAGAGTAGCCCTGATAGGTCTATGAGGTATGTATTATGTTGATATGAATTGACATTATGTGATTATATTATGCCTATTTTTCAGTAGGTGGTGTCATGTAAATGTGGTGTTGTATACACATTGTGCATGTGGTTCTATGTACAGGTGTTACTATGTACATGTTGTATTGTTGTGCATGAGGTATTGTGTTCATGTTGTACATGTTTTGATGTGTACTTGTGGTATTGTGTACATGTGGTAATGTGTATGTGCATTATGTAGTTGTGGTAACATGATACATGTATTCATTGTGTTGTACTTTGTCTATGTATATGTATTTTGTTGTACACCAGGTGTATGTATATATATTGTGTTGTAGTCTACACCGGGTGTAGGTATATGTGTTGTGTTGTACACCGGGTGTAGGTATATGTGTTGGGTTGTACACTGGGTGTAGGTGTATGTGTTGTGTTGTAAATTAAATGTAGGTGCATGTATTGTGTGTTGTTGTACGTCATGTGTGGATGTGTGCATTGTGATGTCCATTTTGTATGTATATTTGATCGAAGAGAATAGAAGCATTGAGTGGTTTTCAAGTGTGGCAACCGATCGAGTGTGCGTAAAGAAATGGAAAAGAGAAAAGGTAGAAGCAAAAAACAGATTGAAGGATAAGTATCAATATTTTATTTCATTTTTAATTATGCATGTGATCTGTGAATCTGATATATGAAAGGTTATATGTGATCTATAGTTTTGATTTGTGATGGTTGAGTTTTGAGCTAACCTAATCTGATATGTATATACATTATGATTTGATCAAACATCTAGTTTGACTCATTGTGAGAGGAAGTAAACATATTTGTGGGTGTAACATTTTTATGAGCTACCATTGAGATATGCTTTGAATTTATTTCAATTCATTTTGAATCTCATGGTAATTATGTGATTGGAATAGGAAAGCATGAAAATGTTGAGTTAGGTGGTTGAAACTGTTTCCAGGAATTAGTAACAACAAAAAAAGAAATTGGAATGGGCAACAGTATGTTGGTAAAGCACTTCAGGGGTAGGGCCATTGTGCGACATTGGTACCCAATAGTTTCTGTTAATTTCCATGACCATGCTATATCATTGTAATGGTTTTGAGGGAAGAATATGCCTTGCCTTTTGGACCTTCCGATGCAAGGAAACCTTGCTAAGGGATGGATCGGTTGGGAATGGGGATGTCGAGGATCTTGGAAGGTGAGTGACTGTACTAGAGGGGGTTACTATATTGGTTGAGGTATTGTGTAGATAAGAAGGAAGGCCTGGGATGGATTTGTTTTGGTCATTATCAATACCAAATGGAATCAGAAGCATATTGGATGTGTTCTCGAGAACAATGAGTCAATAACTGTTCTCGGAGAGGGTAAGCGATGCACGAATGTAGCATTGGACATTGGATGTAGGTTGACATTGGCAATGGATTTTAGGCTTCCTGGGATGGAGGTGAATGCTGGTATTACTTTTGAGGGTGGAGGTGTGAGCCTCTCAATTCCCTTGTTGTTGATGGAGATATTGTGTCATTTAATTTGTTGGTAGAGAAAATGTGCATATGTGTATATTATTGTAGATACTCTATCGAGCTATGTTATAAAGCTCCATAAACAATATGGTTATTTTGTGGATGAAGCAAACGTGTGTAATTATATGTGTTTGTTATTTTAAATACCATAATGACCTATGTTATAAAGCTCCAATAAATGGTATGATTGTCATGTTTTCAGTACTGGTCATTGTAAATACTACAATGACCAGTGTTATAAATCTCCATGAGAAATATGTTTTAGTTTTTACTAGTTTTTCTAGTTGTAGGTGTCATTGAACACTAAGGACAATGTTCTCCTAAGGGGGAGGGGTCTGTAACAACCCCAAATTAAAAATCCATGTAATAAAGTTAATAAAGGAAAAAATAAGACCAAGGTCATGGAACATGTATTCCAAGTTAAATGCTAGGAAAAACATCCTAGCACATGTCCATTTCGTTTATTATGGCTAAGGGAAAATTGGCAAAGGAAATGGAAAAGGCATTTGAAAAGGCCAACAAGCATTAATTGGCATTTATTTATGAAAATAAAGGAAATTGGGAGAAAAGGAAGGTGAAATATCACATATTTACATGAGAAGGAAAATGAAGGAAAATTAAGAAATTAAAGGCCTTAATAATAAAAAGTCTTTTGAGGATAATTTCATTGCATTTTATCAATTCTATGGTGGAGCTCTCTCTCTCTATTCTCTACATTCTTTCTTGCACACACTTAAAGCATTCTTGGAGCACTCTGGCATTGGAGAAAGTAACTCAAAGGAAGGGAAATAAAGAAAAGGGAAGAAAATATCAAGCAAGGAAGAGTTGGATCAAGATGCTACAAAGGGATTAATTATCGGTTTCAAGTTGCATTGATGATTTCCTTTCTAGTTTTGGCATGCATGGTATATGCATCTGTGTATTTGGTTCTTGTGTTGTCATTGGCATGGGTTTTTCTAGGTGTGACAGTGGTTTTCATACTTCCCTTATCGTTTCCATATAGCCATGATGTGATGGGGTTGTTTTACGTAGTTGAGTTCAATTTCTGAATGGTTTCGAAATTGAGTGGGGTTGTCTCAGAAAAATTGCCAAAGTCCTAGGAATCCCTTGACTAGTAAATGGCGAGTTACACAGTAAATCATAAGAGTGGAGATGGGAAATTTCCTCATGGTTTAGGTGGAGAAATATGGAGGCATCCATACTAGTTTAGGGCCTAGTGATCCCTTTACTGGTATACGGTGGGATTGCAGTAAAGCTTGGTAATGTATGCTAATTTTTTTGGCCTAGGAATCCCTTGTCTGACAATGGCGGGATACATTGTAAATCTTGTTTGTATAAATGAGGGTTTCAAGCCTGGGAATCCATTTATGGATAATGGAGGGACACACGGTAAATCATAAGAATCCCTAGTTGGTTTTGTTGTGAGTCCAACATTCATTCTTGAAATATGTCACAGGGGTGATTTCCTAAAAGAAAGATTTTGTTCATCCCAATCTATGGTTGAGTGGTACGTTGAAGGTCCTGACTTGGTTTGAATTTTCATATGCTAATAAGAGATATTTTCCTTGTGTATTTTATAATTAAATGTGCTTGTTATTATGCAATTTTAATGGTTGTTCTATTATTGTTAATATGTTGGTTATATGTTGGTTATAAGCATGGTTTTATGACAGACTTGAGTTGTGGTTCTCATCATGTTTTATTTAGTAAGTGAATGGTTAATGAATGTATGAACTAATATATGATACTTCAACTATTGTGAGAGGGCATCAGACCTTCTTGAAGAATCTTAGATAAGTATTAGGCCCCTGTGTTTAGATGTGTATTTATGACATGTACATTACATGCTCCTGATGTGTTTGAAAAAATGCTTGTTATGCTCAGAATGAGTCAGGACAAGTCCTTGTTTAAGCCTTGCATTAGAGGCCTTTTAGTCTTGTTAATTATCACTTTTGAGTATTTCATCAGTTTATGGGAAGAGGCTTGGGTCCTAGCCTTGAAAAATGGCTTAAATCCCACTATCGCTGGCATGAAACTGGTTGAAAAAGTATGCAATCGCATGGAGGCCTTGTTGTGGGAGCAACTAGAGGGTTTTAGTCACATGGAGGGTTTGCGATGGGAGTGACTGGAGGTTTAGTTTATTTAAAAATCAAGTTAACATAAGGGTTGGGCACCTAGAGTGGTTGGAAAACCTCTTAGGCTCTTGTAGCTCCTGGGGAAGGCCAGTTTTATTTTGGTTTGTCGATTCCACTTCCTTAACTACACTTTGGGAGTTAAATCACATCATAGTAACTCTTCATCACATATTTACCCCGACAGACTGCTTAGCTTGGAAAAATGTTGGGAGATGGGCGTTATAGAGTGCTATGAGAGGGGGTTTTCATTGTCTTTGGGTGAAATCTGATGCGATAGAGTTGTATCAAAGCATGGTCCAACCCTTGTACTAAATGGGCAGAATGTGGTTGCCATGCATGAATTCTAGTTTTATATGTGTTCATTATGCATGCATTGTGAGGTTGATGTATCTAGTTTGTGTCATCATGATGTTGTTCACAGGGAAATTTTTAAGGATGGTAATTTATCTTAAAATTTAGCAACCTTCGTGAATCTTACTAGTCCCTAATATCCAAATTTTAAAATGTTTGATGATAATTTTGAAGAAATGTTTAGATTTCCAATTATTTTATATTAGACAATATATAATATTTTTGTTTTTTAAGGTAAAATACTTTTATACTATAAAATTTGGGCAAATTGTTGTTTACAACAATGGAAATTGGCGAATCTTTTTTTTGGAAAAGCATGGAATATTAACCCACCTGTGAATATTATCCCCTAAACGTTTTCATGGTTGTTGGTATGTTCTGATGCTAATATGTTGCCTGAGATAGAGCAGGAGAAGAGGATTATTAGGGCGAGGTTGTAGCACTATAATTCGTGGTGCGAACATATTGTCATACAGGTTTGTATGTTGGGCATGCAGGTACATTGTTTAATGATCGTTATATGTATTATGGTTATATAAATGCTCGCCATTCTATGGTTGTTATGGTTACATGTATGATATATGCTAGTTAATTATTGTGGTGATATGCACATGCAACGAAAGGTCATGAATGGTAGTAACTGGTTGTTATATGCATTGTGGTCATATGCATGATGATTATGTTTGTTACAAATATGACCTTGATGTCGTTATGTATCGTGCTAACCCATATTGGACTATCGAAATGGATATGGTTATGATAGTAAGGTTTGAGTTGATATACTTGTGATAGTGTGTCACACTAATATGGACTGACTTTTTCAAATTGATAGCCTTCGTTGAGATACATTGAGGTATGAGTTTGATTATGTCATATATTGGGCTTATCTATCATGGAATGTTTACATGTATGAATTCTTGATTAATTGCATGATATGAGTACGTGTCTATAATATTTCCCTAAGAAACGATCTTGTTTTAGGATGATTGTACTAACATGATATGTGCTAAAACAATATATATGTACTTGAGTGTAAGGGGGTGCTAGTTGTATTATTGTGAGTTGATTGTTGATTATGACATGGTTGTTAATATTGGTAAAGGTTTATTTCAAATTAGTATATATGATGTCTCGATCTTTGGGGGATGTGACTGACATGTGTGAACATTTGCAAGGAAACATGCTTGGCATAAGCATGACAAGGTAACAATTGATTTGTTTATATATCCAATAGTTGGGTGATGTGAGAAGACATAATAAGACTTAATTGCAAAAAGGTAAAATTTAAAAGAAAGTAATTTGGTGAGAATTCCTTTGTCTATGTTTGGAAACTACAATTCCAAACGAATGAGTGCTTTGGATACATGAAGTCTTCTTAACCCCTCATTTTGTCTGACATTATGCAGATATGTGCTACATTCATGAACATGCATTTGATAGGTATAATAGTTGGCTTCCAATTTTAGTTGGATTTGTCAAGGTACTAGAGTTCCTTGAGATATGATACATGTACATGTTCAGTTAATAGTTAGTGTGCTTGGCATAATGAGGTAAGGTAGTCAGTGTATCGTTATGTTTATTTATGCATTGATAGTTATGTGTTTATGGCAGTATGATGGAGAGGATTGCATGGTCACATAGATTTCCATAAAATCTTGAAGAAGGCTCGAGTTGAGATTTCCCTTAGAAGCATGGGGATCCATGGGGCTGAGTCATGGTGTCTATTGAGATTCTTGTGCTTTCAATGCTTTGTGATATGTTTGTGCATGATTTGTAGGTTTTTTTTTTTTTTTTATGTCTAGTGTATGGCCATAGGACTTTGTTTGTGGTGCGGTATTGCTATTTTTTCCTCATTGGTTCTTTATTGTTTTCTTTTTGTTATTTCCTTTTATGTTTTTAAGGCCTTTGATTTGGTTGGTAAAATGGGAGAGCTAATTGAGCTCGAGGAGAACTGAATAAAATCTGACAGGTAATCGGTTAGGTCCCTATACTACTAGTGTAACCCCTTATTGTTATTAGTGCAACCCCATTATTATATTGTTGTGCTCATTTAGTCCCCATATTGTTATTATTGTACCCATTGAAGCCCACTATTATTATTGTTGTACCCTTACATTATTATTGTTATGTTGGCTCTGATAATATTATGACCCCTTAGACTCCTATATATGGAAAGGATGTCTTGTCATTTGTATCATCCTAGAATTGTTCATTTGTTTAATGTAAAGGAGGTTGCCCCCTTGAAGAGGTTGATTTTCAAGTCATTGATCTATATTTCCTATCTTTTTGTGAGTTGGTTTCATAGCATTTGGTATCAAAGCTTTTGATTATAGGGTTTCACTGCTCCAAACAGGTCATCATGGAATTTTCGATATAATCTTTTCTCTATGACATTTTCGAAGCTAAGAAACGAACCCATTTGACCCACAATCATTTTGAACCTAAGGTCCAAATTTAAGATCTTGTCTCGCTATATTTTCGGAGCTAGGATTTGAGGAAGTTAGGATTTTTGCAAGCTCCTAAATTCTATCTCAAATAGGTCATCAAGGAATATTAACTATAATAGCTTTTCTACGAAGGTTTAGACACTGAAGCTAAAACCAATTTGAGCAGAAATCATGGTGAAGCTAAGGCCAGAATTTCAGATCTTGTTTCGCTATATTTTTGGAGATATTATCCAAGACATTTAAGTTTTTGCAGACTCCCCAATTACATTCTAGACAGGTGACCTTGGGAAAATCGTCATAACTCTCTCTCTGAGCATAAGATTGAAATTGCATAAGAAGTTATAGAAAGGGGACAAACCATATGTTTATGTGTATTTTTGTTCGGTCTAAAGGTCGAAATAGTGACACGTGGCAGGTCGTACAAGTTCGCTCTCCTGAACCCGTCTATAATCAGGTCATCGTAGGATATTTGGCATAACCTTTTATTGAAGAATCCAATATTGATCAGCCTATTTGCATCAAAAAGAGGATGCAGACGGCTACATGAGGTCATAATTTTAGACCTTGGAGATCTGGAATTTTAGAGATACAAGAGATTCAAGATCGAGATCCTAAAATTAAGAAAAATAATGGCTCAAATCAAGAAAATAAAAACACATAGTAAGGAAAATTGGATGGATGATTTGAAGAATGTAGTCAAAGCTAAGATAAATAGTTTTATATGTGCCATGGAAGTAGATTTGAAGAAAGGGATGGAAAATTTGAAGAAATACATTGAAGGTTTGAAGGAAGGTGGGAGAAAGATGCTACAAGAAAGGCCTCCTAATGATGAAAAGGTAGTAGAGGAAACTTGTGATGAGAAAAAAATAAATGTTAATGATGATTTCATATAATCTAACATTGGATTGAAGACCCACCATATTCTGAAGATATTTATGATGAATTTGATGGAAAGGATCCCATAACATGGATACTACAGATGGAGAAATATTTTGATCTACATGATGTGCAACTCTTACAAAAGGTACGTATTGCACCTTTATATTTAGAACCGAATCAATTTTTATGGTATAGAGGGCTTTGTTCTCATAAAAAACTTGTCACTTGGTCAACTTTCACAGAGGAAATGATATCAAATTATGAGGGTACAAAGATCAACATCTTTTTTAGCCAATTGATAAATCGCAAATAAATGTGTTCAATGGCAGAACACGTTTAGGACGGCCAAAAATTGAATATAAGGGTAAATGATATTCTAGAGAAGCAAAGGATTGATTTCTTCATAGGGAACTTAAAGGATAACATTCAACATGAGGTTCACCTTTGGGAACCTGATTCACTGGAGAAGGCATTCAGGGTGGAAAGAAAAATTGAAAGAAAAATTATGGCAACAAAAAGTCCTACCACTCAAAATTATAAAGATGGAAGCGTTGTTACTCCTAGCCTTCCACAACCTACAAGGTTGACACCACAACAATTGGAAGAAAAAGGAGAAAACAAACTTTGTTAGAGTTGTCACAGAAAATACACTAAAGGTCATAAGTGTGCTAAGAAGAAATTATTTTACATTGGTTGTGAAGAGGAGGAAGAAAATGATCAAGAAACGTCAAAAGAAGAGGATATACACTAGGAACAAACCCCGAAAAAACAAGAAATGAATTTGAAAATATCTTGTAATACCTTGGTAGGAATTACCACTCCTCAAACTCTCAAGGTAGAAGGACATATCAAGAAGAAAAAGGATAACCTCACTTTTGCGTAGAATCGAATGAAACAATAGGCACACCAACATCGCAGCGAAATAAGTTTTGATATAGGCAACTAGGTATTTACAAATACAACCATACGAATCCGTCAAGCAAGATAAGAAGGATAACAAATCATCACCAAAGTACTATGGTCCTTACAAGGTGCTGCAAAATATTGGTACTATGGCATACAAATGGGAGCTTCCTGCATCTTCCCGAGTGCACCCAATTTTCCATGTTTCATGCTTAAAGAAGATTATAGGTGAGAAGATCTCAGTTGAAATAACATTGCCAGAACTTGACAAGGACAAATCACATTGGAATCAGAAGGATTAAAAAAAACAGGAAAACAACATCTACAAAACCGATCAATTTTAGAGTATCTCATCAAGTGGAAAAACTTACCCGTTGAAGATTCCACATGGGAGGATGAGAATTTTATACAGAAGGATCCAAAACTACTCAAGCATTTAGGACAACATTTTTTGAAGGAGTGGGGAACGTTAGGTCCTTATACTACTAGTGTAACCCCTTATTGTTATTAGTGCAAGCCCCTTATTGTATTATTGTGCCCATATAGTCCCCATGTTGTTAGTATTATGCCCCATAGAAGCCCACTATTGTTATTGTTGTGCCCGTATAATATTATTGTTATGTAGGCTCTGATTGTGTTGGGACCCCTTCGACTCCTATATATAGAAAGGAGGTCTTCTGATTTTTATCATCCAAGAATTGTTCATTTGTGTAATGTAAAGGAGGTTTCCCCCTCAAAGAGGCTGATTTCTAAGTCATTGATATATCTTTTCTATCTTTATTTGAGCTTCTTCCATAACATAATCGAAGACTTGGATGAAGCTTGGTGCATGTAATGATGATGGAAGGGATGAATATGATAGCCACTTGGATTGGTTGGGTCCATTGGTGTAAATTTACGGTGGCAAGAAAATCATGAGAAAGGTGATAGGAGACTCTCATTTGGGAATCTTTGGTCGTTTTACAATTTCAACATTAGTTCTCTTTAGCTACTTACCGAAGACAACCGTGTTGTTCAGTACAAGGGATTTTCAAGTAGAAATTCCACCTCTACCATCAGTGAACTTTGAGTTTCACTCTACAGAAGTAAGGAGTCTATCTTAGAGCTTCTCTAGGAGCTACATTATCGACCATTTCCAACTCGAGCATGCTTCTCTTATGGCGTAGAAGGAAATTTGAAGAGGCTAAGAGAAGGTGGAAAACAATGGATTTTCGGCTAGAGATTTTGCGGATATTTATCCATAGGGAGGGTGAGCATTTCCTTAGGTGATTTGCATGGCTGAGAGTGTTGCATTTTGGAGGGTTGAATTTATCATTTCAGGGGTTTCTGGACAACTATTGAGCATACATTTTGATAGGGAGATTTGGAAAGTTCGGGCTAAGGATAAATAAAGAGGTTTGGAGGAGTGATTTGCAGGGGTTTGAGGAGATTTTTCTAGTAATTGATTGGCCTTCTACTTCAAAATTATTTCTACAAGGAATTTTTCCAACTAGTTAGAACCATACACATTTCTTGGGGTCACCAGGGCACATTGGATTCAACCCAAACGTTTTCTGGGTTTTTGTGGGTTTATTGAGGGGAGTCTCTAGCTAATTTTATTGAAATTTTTAGGCCATATTAGGGCCTAAAATTATCATTCTTATAGCAAGACGAATTATTAGTTTGCTAGGGAATCTGCGTCACTTGGTGGGCATATTTTTGGCACAGAGTTGGACCAAACCCTTTCTAGGTATTTCTGGGGTTTTAGAGACGAGTCTATGGCTAAAATTTCAAGGTGATATGAGCATTATTCATCACAGAATATTGAGTCCATTACTACTGTATGAATTGTTGAATCTCACTACTGTGTCATCTCTCACTAGCCTACCCAATTCTCTTGGGTGATTGTTGTGTGGAGTGTCAGCTAGAGGATTTACAGGCTAAGTTGTTAGGATTTCATTTGGAAGAAGATTCTAGGGATATTTCTAGCATTTTGAGAAAAAAATTATCATTCTCAGCTACAGGAGAAACATTCTGGTATTTGAGGAGGGCTGAGCTATTTGGGGTCGAATTTGGAGGGTCAAAATTAGAGAACCCCCTTTTTGGGTTTTTCTAGGTTTTTGACAAGATGACATCCCCAAATTTACAAAATTTTCTAGGTAGTTTTGAGAGGCCAAGTTAGCGAACAATGTTTTGGCATGGCAAATATTCGCTATACCAACAAGGAGAACTAACCCGATCGAAGGTCCCAATTAGATCTGATTTCGTTTAGAGTGGCTAGTTCCAACGGGTTTTGAAGGATCCCATAAACTGTTAAAGGTGTTGAAAGATTGCTTCTGGGAGGAAGACTTCAACTAAATCAACAAAAGGAAATAGCTAACCTATATGTATCTAGTCCTATCTAAACTACTTAAGCTAGTCCTAACTATCCTAATCTATCCTGTAGGAACATAGCAAAAAGAGGTTAAACATCATATATAAATTCCAAGTCCAAATGAATCAATTACTGGTTCACATAAGAATAAGGCTGCATTAAATCTTAATTGCAATCCAACTACTCATACACGAATACACATTCCTTTTTATACAAATAAAGCTTGTGACTTATGTCTAACATAGTTTCAAATCAGGGACCTTTCATGAATTAACCCTACTATTGAATTATATTTGAAAAACTAGGAATAACCATGAACTATAAGTTATCAATAGGCACAAAGAAAAACACATTTACATTTATGCCAGCAACAACACTTTGATTCTAAACATATAAAAGAAGAGGAAAATAAATCTAAAACAACAGGCTCCTTCTTGAACCAAATAGTGTTCTTTATTCACAACAAATCAAAGTTGTTCTCTCCAAACAAAAAGCCCCTCCATCATCTTCAGAGGTAATACTTATGCAGAAGCCACTGACCCTTGGTCTTCCCCTGACTTTTCACCTCCCCCCTCTTTTCAATATACAAATTAAAATATACAGGCCTCGAATCAATTGGTGAAATGGCTAAGTTGTAAAGGCCACATTTGTTGGAGCGTTTAATTTCCTAGGCAAATGAATAGATGCTGATTGAAAGGAGGAGGTATGTGTGTCATTTCTTCATGATAAGGCCGGAGACTGCATAACCTTCATAACACATAGGTAACACATGGAAACATGAACACCAATGCCTAAAGCCGAATATTAAGATAGAACACAACCCAGAGCCATACTTGAGGCTTATGCATCTGTTCTTTGGCCTCACTTGCCTTCTCTCGGTCCTCGCCTGCAAATATAACCAACATCAGCTATGCTTATGAAAATATGATAGAAATTCTTAAAAATTCCAATCTTGCCTTCATTAAAACATTTATAACATCAAAAGGAACAAGAGTGAAAGAATCGGCCTCTGGTTTCTAATTCATGCATTGATTCAGTCCGACAAGCATAAATCCGATTCACATTGAAAATCGTTGCATAACACAAAACCGGATCCGAAATTTGGACTTGAAATATTATAAATGGGAACCCATACCCTATCGGGTCTACGAAACACTATCGCATCGCATTGCGCTGAGTATTTAAGCTTTGGGGTCTGCCGATTGCAACTTGCGATTGGCCGGACCCGAAATATATATGTGTCACATTTAATAGTCCCTTTTGATCCGCAACATAATATTTTCCTTTGAAAACCCCGATGACAACGTATTATCGCAATACAAGGGAATACACAGGAAACCCACAGTTGACCATAAGGCCAAACTTGAAAAATTAAGCGTTGTGGTTAATACCATCGGTGGGTCTGTTGTATTGCATCACAATGTTTCAATGACGAGTGAACACATCTTGGATTTCATTGGAGCCTGATTGTGATATGTGATGGGCTCCGGACCTAAAATATATATATATATATCCTGTGCTTAGTAGTCCCTTCCGTTCTGCCACATAAAATTTCCCTTTGAAAACCTAGACCTTAATACTTTATCGAAAAACACAGGAATACACGGGAATACCTGCGGCCAACCGCAAAGCCAAACTTCAAATAATATACCTCCCCCCTATATAATCATGATCGGGTCCAGTAGATAGTGGTGTGCCTTATGTATAAGCACTGGACCCCACCGATTGCGATATGCGATGGGGCTCCAAACCCAAAATATATATATATTATAGCTAATAATTCCGTCGGGTCCAGTAGATTACACTGCGTGTTATATACAAGCCCTGGGACCCCACCGATTGCGATATGAGATTGGGGAAGTGGAACCGATAATGTACATATTATACTTGATAGTCCTGTTGGGTCCGCTGCATCGCATCGGCCTTATGTATAGGCTTTGACTCCCTCCAATTGTGATATGTAAAGTGCTTCAAACCCAAAAATATATGTATTTTGGTTGATAAATCCATCGGGTCTGGTGTGTTATGGTACGTGTTGTGTTTCAATGTTGATTGCAATTAAGTGAAAAAGGGTAAGTTATGCATGTTTTTGAGTATTTCTATTATCAAAGTGTTGATATAGAAACAAGGATGGAATGGGAGGTTTTGAGGGATGAAAAAGTCCCGATGAAGGATATGAATGCAAGGCTAGAAAGGGTTATAGATGAATCATGCAACAGAGATTTATTAAGGGGGCCTTATCCATTTAAAAATTGAAGATTTGACTTGGCAAATAGTTAAAATCCCTCGGATGAAACAGATCATTCGAGGAGTTATTATTCGGAGAGGTGAAAGGTAAAACTCCTAGGGGACCCATTCAAAATTACTACTAAGGCAAGTTTTAATATGGTGGTGGTTGTGGCCACAACAAATGGCGAACCACTAGGAGAACCAGTTATCTCTGTTTCCAAATAAACCTTGGATCAATAGAACATCAGGGTGTTAAAATAAACTTGAAATGCAAATTGCATAGTTGGATAGGCATGGGTTCCACTTCAACATTAATTGCTTCAGGTGGGATAAAGACAAATAGCTTCTACTTACTGATAGGGTTTTGACAGGAATTCTCCAATGGTAGTATGATGGGATTTATTGACCCTCCTTTACCTGTTTTCTACTTTCAAAAATCCTTTCAAGGCCATCACTAGTCCATCAATACCTGTTTAGGTGTGTACCTCAGTGCTTTATTGCTCATCAAACTTGATGTAGATATGTTTATCTGCACTTTATATAATGATTTCAGTGCTATATTTTCATATGATTGAATGGGGCACAGTCATTGCTCATGCCATATTTTTAAACTTCTTAAGCAAGGTTGGGCTTGCTGTGTCAACTGGTACTTTGAGCCCAACAATAGTCCCTACTCTAACCAGCATCCCAAACAACCTGTCCTTCCAGATTGGCACAAGGACTTGACATTTCATTTTCTTTTGAATAAGACCTTCCAGTTTTAGGCACAAGGACTAGAGAAAAATTGAATTTGCCACAGGGTGTATGATAGTGAGCTTAGCCCATGAAAGGAGGTTTACTTGTAGATTACAGGTATTGGAGTACATAGTGTGGTGGGTGGGACCAATGGAGAATAGCTGCAAACCTTACAGGCAAGTATAGGCTAGGTATGAGTGGGATTTAAAAATGCAGCGTTCTGCCATGCCAGTCCAGCTATAGTTACACAATTTTTTTTTTATAAAGATGCCCCTACATGCTCCAGGTATCCAAGTTATCAATAGATCTTATCTAGTACCCAAGAGATGCTAATGAGTGCTTCGATTTGAATTCCACCACTGATTTTCTAATGCTCATGGGGTCATTGAAAATTTGTTTGATTTGCAAGGTAAAAATGGATTTAGGATCAGTAGACTCATCAATATGTTAATGAGGGGTACAAAGCTGAAGGTGGTGGATGAGGGAAATCTGAAAAAGGTGAATACGAGACTGGAGGACCGAAATCAGTTGGTTGAAAATGACTGCAATTCAAAATGGAATGAAAGTAAACTTTGTAGAAAAACAAGAATGGAAAAGACAGAAATATAACTAAGCAAATAACAAAAATAAAACGAATTCTAACCTACTCAGGAGGTAACCACCATGTGGTGGCTACTGGAAGTATCTCTTAAGATGTTGGCAACTAACATGGAGTTTTTCAATTTCTCCCTGTAAGGTTTTCAACCTGTAAGTTCCATGACCAATTTTTTCCACAACTTGGAATGGGCCCAGCCATAAGTGTTGGAATTTTGTGTGTTTACCTTTTGGCTCATTCAATTTGTCCCATTTTAGGACTAGCTCTCCTACTTGGTAATCTTTATCTCCTACCAGATGGCGGTCAAACCATCTCTTCACAATCATTTGGTGATTTCTAATTTATTTCTAGCTTTATCTCTCAATTCCTCCAACCTCATAAGTTGGTTGATCCTTTCTTGAAGTAAGGTTCAAAGGGTTCCTCTTGAAGCTTGGGAGAGCTGTAGAGAGGGAAGGGTAATGTTGGGAGGAAAAATTGCTTTATATCCATAAATGAGGAAGTATGGGGAGTTTCCTAAGGCAACTTTTGTGGTGACCCTATCGGCCCAAAGGGCATTTGTTAGAGTGTTGTGCCAATTCCTCTGGTTGTTGGCGATAGATTTACGGATTATGTAGATGAGGTCTTTATTCGACTTTGCAACTCCATTTCCCTGGGGGTAATAGTTTGATGCATACCTTATGTGAATTGATTTATCAATAGCAAATTTAGTCAATTTCAGTGATGAAAAATAAGAAGCATTGTCAAATATGAGAGCGTCAGGGATGCCAAACCTGTTGATAATAATTTTCTCAACAAATGATATTACCTCATCTTCATTTACCTTCTGAAGTTGTCCATCTAGTGAAGTAGTCGGTCATCGTGAGTACATACTTATGCTGTTGTGAAGAGTTTGGAGTGATCTTGCCTATGACATCTAGGCCCCATTGCTGGAATAGGCGATAAATCATAATAGGCCTGAGGGGAATGACTGGCTCTCTTTCTCTTCTTGTGACGGTTTGACATACCTTGCATTTGCGAGCATAGGCATGCGAGTCTTTGAACACCGTGGCCAATAATATCCATCTCTTAATATTTTTTGAGCAGTGGTCTCTCCACTGTAGTGACCACTTGCTGGGCCATTGCGCATTTCTTTTAAGACATGATCAACATCATCCTTTTCCAAACATCTCAACCATATTCCATCATAATTTTTTCTATATAATGTGTCATTGGCCAAGTGATACTGATCATATTTCATTCTGAGCGCTCTCCTTTGTGATGCATCCATGTGCTCATTACATGGTCCCTTTGTTAGATAGAAGCGTATGCTGTAATCCCACGACTCAGGATCCAAAAGGGCTTCCAACGTTTCGTGCTCGCACATCAGCATCTCGTTCATCCATAGGGGTTCCTCCATGAATTCTACTTGTGCATATTGCATGCTTTTCGCTTCTGGTTCTTCAGACACCCCTTCTTTATCCGTCAAGGCTTCTGTTGCTAGCCTACACAGTCCCTACCCTCGAACTATCTTTGCCGGCATTATCTCTAGGTAGAATTCTTGAAGTGTGGTTATCCAATTCCCTCTCCGTTCACCCATTTCTTTCTACACGAAGAGGGCTCTTACAACAGGATGGGGAATTATTACTTTAGTCTTGGCCTTTAATAAATAAGGGTGGAAGTGTTTTATAGCTTTAAAAACCGCAAAGCGTTGTTTATCCACGTCTGGGTAGTTCAGTTTTTCCCCCTGAAGATTAGAGCTCATATAAGAAATAGGGACTTCGTTGCCTTCATCATTTTTCTGAGTGAGTACTGTGGCATATGAAACATCAGAAGCAAAGGTGTACAAGAAGAATTCCTTGCCGAAATTGGGGCTGACCAATGTAGGAGCTTCTACGATGGCTTCCTTGATTCGTTGAAATGATTTCTTAGCTTCATCACTTCACTTATACACAACGTCCTTTTTCTTCATTAGCTGCATGGGACGCACTATTTCTGCGAAACCTGAAAAAAATTTCCTAACGAAATTAATCTTCCTAAAGAAAGATTGCACTGCCCTTTTATTTGCAGGGGGTTGTATTCTCATTATGGTCTCTATTCTTTCAAGATCAATAACAATCCCTTCTTTAGAGAGGATATGACCCAGTAGTTTCCCTTCTGTGACTGTGAAGATGCTCTTCTTGGGATTCAACGACATTCTGTATCTTTGGCATCTTTCGAAAATTTGTTTCAAGTGATAGATGTGATCCCTTTTGCAATATGAATACATGGTAATGTCATCCATGTACACTACTACTGATCTGTTCAATAATCCTCAAAAAGCTATGTCCATATCTCTCTGGAATGTGGCACCCGCATTAATAAGTCCAAAAGGCATTTTACGATATGCATAAGTGCCCCATTTAGTGTTGAAGGTTGTCTTTAGCTGATCCCCATTAGATAACAACACTTGATTATATCTTGAAAACCCATCTAATAGGGACAACATTTCAGACCTAGAAACGCACTGAAGAATGTGCTCCATAGAAGGGATAGGATAGTTATCCTTCTGCGATGCTTTGTTTAGGTTTCTGAAATCGATACATAGCCTGATGTCTCCATTTTTCTTTCTTACTGGCATGAGATTGGCTACCCAACGGGTGTGTCTTACTGGAAAAATGATTTTAGCATCTAGCATTTTGTTTAATTCTTTCTTCACCAATGGTTCTAGGCTTGGATGCATCTTGCGAAGCTCTTGTTGGTAGGGCTTAGCCTCCTTTTCTAGAGGAATTACATGTTGTATAACGCTGGTATCAAAGGTTTTTAGGTAGCCATATGTCCATGCGAAGATGTCCTTTTACGCTTGAAACAGCTTAACAAATGCAGCCCCTTCTTGTGGAGAGCATCCTAAGCCCAAATTGACATTTTCTGGGTCTTCTTTGGTTACAAGGTTGACCGACTCATACTTCATGGATGAGATATGCATTTTGTACTTAGTCATCTTCTTTAATTTATCATGTAGGTCATACAAGTGCTCCATCTTGACAACTGACTTGGGAATCATATTGGACTGATCTTTTTCCTCATATTCCCTCTCATTCATAAGCCTCTCATGCTCTTTTTCATCAATTACTGCATTACTGCAAGAACTCAAGGATTTCCTCGTCATCTTCGAGCACCTACCAATTTGAGATGTTATCAGGCACGGATGGTCTGAAGATCAATTCAACATAACATTTGTTCTTCTTTAGTCTAAAACCAAGCAAAATTTTAGTAGCCATACCAGTCGTCATATCAGCATCTTGGTTTTTCCCTCGAGGTATGTATGTGATATTAAAAGAATCAAAACTGTCAATTAAGATCCATACCTCATGCTGGTACCTTACCAGATGTGGCGAATTGCAGTGTATCCTTTTCCTTACCTGATCCACAATTATCTGTGAGTCACCAAAAACTTTAAGATTTTTTACCTTCATATCAGTGGCTTTCTTTAGGCCCTGTAGCAAGCCTTCATATTCTATCGCGTTGTTGGTGCATGTAAACTCCAGTCAGCAAGCCATCAGATGTTGGTTCCCTTGCGGGTCAATGAGAATTCTCCTAGCACCTGCACCTTCAAAGCAGTTAGAGCCATCAAATTAGAGTGTCCAAAATATAGAATCTAATGTTACATCAGTTGAACTATTATCTACAAAATTAGTCCTGTCATCTACTATAATAGAAGATAATTCATTAGTTGGATTATGGGAGAGAGCTTCCTCCTATGTGTTTGTCAAAGTTTCTTCAATAGGTTTAGATGGCACAAATGTCGAAACTATAATTCCCAAGGATAGATTTGGTAAACATTACAGGTTCATTGGGGCCATTTAGTTCCATCACCACATACTTCATGTATATTTCTTGATCAAATCTCAGAATATAACCTTTTTCCTTTTGAGGCAACAAGAATTGGGACCAATCAGTTGAGAAATTTCCATTTAGTTTTGTTGACCAGTCCCTACTAATTAGCATTCCATAAGCCTCTGGTATATCGACTACCACTATGCCAATTACTTGTGTGTATTGTGGTTTAGTAGCCATTCGAATCAACACATCTTTCAATTCTCCTATTACCTTTACATTCATTCTGTCCAGTTGCATAATTTGAGTTCTAGTTTTCTCGGGTACTGCATGAAGTCTTTTAGCAACAATGTAAGGCATAATAGTGGATGAGGCACTGTAATCTACCAAGCAATTGTGTACTTTCATGTTGAGGATTTCAAATGTGATAAGGAAAGGTGGAGTCATGGATTTTGATTTCCTCCCTATCATGGTTGCACTGACATCTTGGGGGTTTCGATTCATTTTTGACAGAGTGGCTTCCATGACTGATAGCTTTTGGGCTATACTGGGGGTACTAATAGGTTTGGAGGCCGACTTCTTGGGTTGGCTACTTGGAATGGTGAGAGATTTGCAATTCTGCTCATTCATAGCTTTCAACAACAAATCTCTTTGCTCTCTTAGTTTTAGCAAATTGAAGTATGTTATATTAGCCCTAGATTTCTTAAGATCATCCACAATATTGTATTCAATGTTATAAATAGGATAAGGCAGAGTAAACGTACCATTTTTTCCGTTCTTAGGTGGGAGTTTCCCATTTTAAGTCACCTTCGTTGCAGTGGGAGATGTGTTATCTTTCTCTAGATGGTTTGCAACTACGATATTCTTGGACTAACCACTAGGTCTACCCTCCTCAATAGGAACTTTGGGAGCGGGTGCCTTCAAAGGGTGAACATCTTTCTTTGTCTAGTCTACAAGCTTCATCACACCTACAAGTGGTCCTTCACTTCGTGTGTGGATTTCATTAGTGTGGATTTCTACCATACTATCTTCTTCATCGTCATCGTTCTCATTTGTATAGAAATCCCATAGTACATTGATTTGAGGCTCTTCATCCAAGTGCTCTTCTACTTGGTATACTTCCTCATTTTCTTGTTCTGGCTCCAACTCCACTATAGGTTATTCTTTGTTAAGGATTGACCCGATAAGAGCTAGCTCTTCCATATTTAAATTCCCTTCATTGAGTGGAGCGTGCAACACAAGTTGACCATAACCACCTTCTGTCTTCTTACAATAGAAAGGCTTGAAAGGCTTTCTATTCTTATAATTTCCTCCATTACGACTAGTACTCTCTCCATATTTCCTTTTCATATCGATGACTGTGTTTGTTAGTTTCTTAATGATCTGATACAAACCTTCCACATCTGTGGTGTCCCTTTCTTTACCATTAGCCACTTTTTTATCATTCCAACTACTCTTCTTGAATGACTGAGAGGCTTTCTTTCCTTCGGTCGTATGATGACATGTTGTGAGACAAATCATTTCGTTCTCAAATTTTATTACTTCATCGATAGCACCTTGTAAGGTTTGTACATTACTTCTCTTGACCCACATCGCAGTAGGGACAGGGAGAGCAGTGGTATAGAATTCCATGAGCACCTCATCAGTAGGTCTAGCGTTAGCTGGGATTCTATTAAACAAAGTGTTGAATCGGATGTTAAAATCCTTGACATTTTCTTTGGCTTCCATTTTTAAATGGGATAGTTCTAAAACTAAGGCCGCAGGTGTTTTGTCATCGCCAAACTTGTCTAAGAAGGCCTGCTGAAAGGCACCCAATGAGGTGATATGTCCTATTCTCAAGCTAAAGTACCATGTGGAAGTTGAACCAATCAGAGTAAAAGAGAACAAGCAGCATATCACTTCTTCATTGGCTACCCCCAACATGCCCATGTCCAGGAAGAAAGAGTGAATATGGTTATCAGCAGTGTCTCCCCTCTCAGGGTCGAATTTAGGCAATACTCTTTCTACATTGTTGGGTAAGGCATGCTACTACCTAGGTATCACTACAGAATCTTGAGCAAGCCATGGAGGGAGTGCTCCGGGAGGGGGTGGAGGTTGATTTCCACCTCTCGGAGGAGGTGGAGGATGATTCCCACCTAGAGGAGGTAGTGGGGGCAGATTTCCACCTGGAGGGGGAACATTAGCCATATTATGGATAGGGAGGTTCTAGTTGAAGGATTCTTCAAGGCGTTCTCTGTTAGGATTTTCCATATCAAACTAGGGATTACCTTCAGAAGGGGATCCTCAGGAATTTCTTCCTAAGGAGTGTCAATACTTTGCAAAGATTCTAGCACAATATCTTCAAGAGAAGGGGGTGAAGATGTCTCTTCGCTTATGAGAAGGATCCTTGGCTTTCTTTTAACTGTCAGAGGTAAAGAATGAAAGATGGGGAGTTGATATAGGTAGCGAGCATATGCACGAGTAAGCAGTCTGACTGGTTGTTCATGAGTGACAGGATACTCTCATAGTCTCTCTTCTTTAGGTGACCCAGATGATGAGCCCCAAAAATGGATAATTATTTGGGCTCATTCAACCTCCTAATTTGACTTAATCCACCATTCTCATTAGTTTATTGCATGTTTTTTATTATATTTATGCTAATAGAGTGAATTTGGTTAGTCATTATGCCAACAAGTCTAATGGGTGCTTTGTGTAGCCTTTTTGGTCAATTTGGAGACAAAATTGAAGGTCTTAATGAGCACTTGGCAGCCAAATTCGTGGGAAGACAAGGGAGAGGATTTGTAGGAAGGTGTCCCCTTCATTTATGGGCCCTTACCTCGAATTCTCCACCATCAGCTCGGAGTTCAAGGGCCACCGAATCAATCAACACAAGGGCAGCCAAGAAAGTCAAGTAGGACTACTGTTAACTACAAGTCTTGGGCAGCCGAGTCCCTAAATTTTAGGAGGACTGTTGGGTCCTCAAATTGTATAAATAAGAAGGCTTAGGGCCTCATTTTGGTTGGCCAGTGGATGTTAGCTAGTTAGCCAGTAGATAGTAGCTAGTGGTTAGTCATTTTGCAGCCATTATTTAGCTAGTTTGTAGTTCGATTTTTATGCAATAGATTAGCTTTGCTTTCAGCTCATTTTCAAGTCCTTCTTGTGGACAATTTTGATGTAACTCTTCATTTCTTGATCAATAAAGATGAATCCAGCTTTGCACCAGCTCTAAATCTCTCTTGGGAGGCTGTAGCTCTTGGGGTTGGGCCCATCTCAAGCGCCCAATACCTCCTTCGTTTATCTTTATGTGTTTGCTGCGTTCTTAAAATAAAATCTGCTATTTAGATTTAGATCTTGCTTCGTGATTTAGATTTATTTTGATGGTTAAAGTAGCTGTTTATGTTTAGAATATATTGGTAGGATAATAACAAGAAAAAGCTCCAAAAAAGGGTCAGCAAACGCTTTTGGTTTCACCTCTTCCTTATTGGATCAGGGGCTGGAGTTGAAGTAACCATGCTGTCCCAACAAAAACACTTTCTTTGCTTCACCATGCAATCATTAGTGTTTGAATCTCGTTCGTAGAACTTGATATCAGTTTGGATGCATGCTTAGGTTTATGATCACTTAGTTTTATAGTTGTTTCACATGGTTTCACTGCAAATAAACTTCTGTTCATTTCCTTTTGCTGTTAGGTCAGATTAGAGTGAAGTAACTAGGTCATAGGTTTTATAACTAGATCTTTGTTTTCTTGCATGTCTTTGTTTGTTCAGTTTGAAAAACCACTTGCAGAGTACCTGTTACCCTTCCTTACCTACCCATACTCCATCCAACCTACCTGCTTCACCCTTCACTTATAACCCTTACCTTACATTTGCCTCATCCGCTTACTTTGCCATGATTCTCATCTTCTTGTGCAACATCGTTTCATCCATCCTTGAACAAATCCAATCGCTCCTTAGCCTCATCCACCAAGTCCTAGACCTCTTCACACCCCTATTTCACCTTCATACTCATTCCTCCATCTTTTTCCCTCCATCCATGCTCCAAAATCCCATTTCGAAACATCCTGTAGAAGAATTACAGAACATCCTGTAGAAACCCCTGCAGACTTCCTGTAGAAGTCCATAACCTCGGTTGCATAGCATCCAGACTTTGTGAAACTCTCGGAAAGAATGTTAGGGATCCCTTAGACCCTCTCTATACCATCCCAACCTTTTCCAAGCATTCCTCCTCCTTGATCCATCCCTGCACAGTGAAAAGCCAGTTAAAAGCACATGCATGATAATTCCAACAACTTAAACAAAAATACAAAAAGATGTTTTCTTCAGATAGAGGTAGTCTAGACACATGTATTTTACCTTCATAGAAGTAATGGGATCTCTTTTAGTAGTTTTCATGCTCTCCTTTGCGTCAGTGGGACTAGCTGGTAGAATTAGGGTTTGCTAGGGTTTGCGTTTCTTTTTGGCTTTCAGTTTCTTTTTGCAATTAGATTAGCTTCCTTCCAGTTAGATTTCATCCATCAATTAAAAAGCTTCTTCTAAGAGCTCATAGAAGTTGGCTTAAGCTCCTAGTGGACTTGTGCCAGCTGACCAAGTGACAGCTGCGACAAGAGCTAGTACTTGTGCATACAGCACCGTCGCTTCCAAGCTTGTTACGAACAACCGGGTTGATAAAATTAAAGAAGGGAGTTCGAGGAGTTGTAGCATTATTGCTACAATACTGGGGCTCACCATCTTTTTGGCGCCATTGCCGGGGAAGCGTCAGAGTATTGGTGATTGCTGCTATTCTTCTATTCTTCCTTTACAACCTTCTGCTAAGTAGTTTATTTCATTTCCATTATGCAATTTCGTTTATGGAAAAGTAGAATAGCATTTCCCGCTTTCATAGATTAGCATTTCAATTCTGCAATTTCATTTATGCAAGCGTAGATTAGCATTTCAATTCCGCAAGCGTAGACTAGCATTTCATTCCTGCAATTTCATTTGAGCAAAATAGATTAGTCCTTTCCTGCTTTCATTTCAATTCCTCAATTTCATTTTAGCAAGATAGTTAGTTGCAGTTCAATCTATTTCATTTTTGCAGGTAGAAGTAGAAAAAAGCAAAAATCAACCAAAAAGATTTAATTTCATGCCTTGTAGGAGTAGAGATAAGTTAGAAAAATGATTGCACAACACCCCCACTACTTCACACAGCCAACATTCTCTCTTCTTCGATGGCTGTGATTAAAGAACCCCTGGGTGGACATCAAGGCATATTTAAAGAACCTCTAGGGAAGAAGAAGAAGAAACCATTCCTCTAGAGCAAATGGCTACAAGCAGGAATGTTGGGAGCAGTCCCTTGTCCAAAGACGAATTTGAAGATCAGATAGAAGATTTCAAGAGTGATATGAGGCAGTTTCTTGCCATGCAATTGGATACCCTGTGGATCCAAAAGAAGCAAGAGGAAGCCAAGAGGGCTTTGGTCATCTTTTGTCCTAGGTGCACTAGAAAGCATCCTAGGAACGAATTTCCAATGCACTCCCTAGAAGTGCGTTTTGTCTGTGAAGAATACCATCCTACGAATCAGTGCCCTTCCTTGCTTGGACTTAAAGTTGCATATCAAAGAGTTAAAGGAGCCACTGAACCACTCTATCATATGAACCAAAGGAAGTCGCCTGGACCTAAATCTTACTAGCAGGAACTACAAGGGACACCTGAGACCTATTATGACCCCTACCAAGCCACTTTCATGCCTTCTTGGGGTCCCCCTGCTCATCCTTCCTGGTTCACACCTCCTCCTTGTTCCTTCACAGATCCATATTATGCCCAACCAGTTGCTCATTCATTTCACTCTTATGCTCAGCCACAGCCTCAGTGGAATGCACCTTATCAGGAGTGGAGGCCCCAGTACAACTCTCATCCTGCTCATTTTCCTCCACCACCTGCTCATCCACAACCATCGCCTCCTCCTCCACCAAGGCAACCCCAAATGCCTACCCAACCACAATGCCATCCATCTCCATCTCAATTTCACACCTCCACTCAACTACCCGTACCACCATGTCCAAAACCATACAATGGAGCAGCTCAACCCAATTGCAAAGCTGAGGTACAAAATATCCAAATGACTCCTCTTGAGCTCAATGATCTTCACCATAGCTCAGGAAAAGCATTGCAAAAAAGAGATCATCTTGAAAGCATTGAAGGACCAAAGGAAAAAGAAGATTCCAAAGAGGAGACCAAAGAACCATGGGCTGCACTTGATGAAGAGAAGAGATCAGAATCAGAGATCGAGAGAGTTCCTTCATGGTTATCATCAAATCCTCCATGTACTCAAGAGAAAGATCAACAAAAAGAGGAAGATCAGAAGGTCATGATAGAAGGTGACATGAAGAATGATCCAAATCAGCAAGATGACCAAGGATATCAAAGCTATATTGAGATATGGTTTCAGAAGGTCACTAAGTTGCAGCGGTACTCTCTTCCTCAGCTATGTTTGATCCCTTCAAAGCCAGATCATTTGGTCTCTGAGATCTGGATACCTGTCAAAGCATGCATTTTGAGCCTTCACATCATTTTGTCTCTAATCTCGATGTGCAAATGGCTCCATTGGAAGTATTCTTATACTTGAAAATGATTTTGTTTTTCAAGTAGGGTAGGGTAGGAAAAAAGAAAAAAAAAAAGAAAAAATGAAAATAAGAAGAAAATAAAAATCTAAGGTGAAAACCTCCTCGGAGGCGCCTTAGATTGGCTCATTGATTGAAAACCTCCATGAGGCGGTCAATGGGTTGGAAAGAAGAGAAAATAAAACGGGAATAAGATCCCTGGGTGAAAACCTTCCTTGGAGGCGCCCAGGGCAGGCAATTAGGGTGAAAACCTCCATGAGGCGCCCTAGTTGTTTTTCAAAAAAAAAGAGAAAAAGAAAAAGAAAAATGAAACTAATTTCCATTGGCTAATTGCAAGTTGCAAGAAGGACGTTTCATGACAGGAGGAGCACTCAAATCAAGGTCAAAGGAATTTTTCTTGTGCCTTCTACAGGAAGCTCTGTATTTCTACAGGAAACATCCTGTAGAACCTTTGGACGAACCAAATTCAAGTCTAAAATGGAATCTGATGGTGGGAATCTGTTGATTAGGCCTACAAGCACTTGTGTGTCCATCCCTTGCCTTTCTCCATCATTTTTTCCACCTCATTGTGCTTCTCATTGTGCTTCTACAGGAACTTCCTGTAGAAATTGTGGGAAACTAGACATGGATTTTAAAAAGTGGTTTGGCGAACATGGTAGCTTCCTCAAGGGTTCAGAAGCCCTCATGCAATATTCCAACTCCTCCTCCATCATCTCCATACCTGCATCACAGCCCAAGCTCAGTTTTCCCTTCCATGCAAACACTTGCAAAATGCCTTGAAGAAAAAAACACATGGAACAAAATTTGTTTTTGCCATAACTTGAAAACCATGCATCCATTTGACAAACCGTTTTATGGGGAATTTTACAAGGGTGATGGCAACATGTTTGAGCAATTTCAGCCAATTCCGGTGCACGGTTTCCAAGAAATCAGCCTCCATCACCATCAGCCATTTTTGCATTTTCTCCATATCCGTGCATCCGTTTCAAAATGTGTTTCATGGGGATATGCATATGAGTGATGGTAACCAACCCAAGTAGTTTCAGCCGATTCCGATACACGGTTTCCGAGAAATTGATCTCTGAAATCTTCATCCATTTTCCATTTTTGTCGAAATTCGTGCATCCATTGATCATGATTTTTCTATGGGAGATGCATAATGATGATTGGAACATGCTTATCAAGTTTCATATCAATCTGGTTTGCCGTTTGGGAGCAATGGCGAAAACAAGTTTTGGTTCTGTGACAATGCAGCAGCAGCAGCTTGAACGTGTAGATTTGAACGTGGAAACAATTGCCTGGAGCTTAGATCTGGCCAGAGGACACCTACACAAGGAAAAACAATAAAAAATCATCAGCCAAGCCCTCATGCAACCAAAGGATCCAAGCATGCAGCAGCAGAATACGAGCATGCAGCAGCAAAAAGCTTCACAGCAGCCATTTGACTTCAGGTACGTGACTAAACCTTGTTCCTCTATTGCATGAATCTAATCTAAGCATTGCATGAACGAATGAGATGGGTGGATTCAGCCAGGAATCTAGCCAAATTCGATTGCACTCATCAAGGCAAAAATCACGCAGCATGCATGGATCAGTCACTCACGTGAAATTTAAAAAAACACAGACAGTTGTGGATATTCTAAACTCCAGTGCAACTAATGGAAGTGAATACAAGCAGAGAACAAATAGTTAACCACTGCAGTTCATGATAGCACAACAGTTTGCATGGGCCAGCACATGTCTTTGCCACCTCACTCCACCAAAAATCACGCAGAAATTAATGAGCGCTCAGCTGAAATTCATAGACTGTTATTCAACTTACACTTGCAACATGTTCAACTGAAGTATACATCCTCTGCTTCCACAATCGGCTTAACCTATCATCCTTCGCTGATTTTTTTTTGCCTGTTCAAAATTCTCCCGCATACCAAGATCGTGCAGAGGAGCAGAGACATCCTATAGAATCCGGCTAGCATTCTACAAGAAGACGTTTTACAGGAAAGTATAGCAGAGTCTTCCAGAGCAGAGAAGCCCAAGTTTTTCTTCATCCAGTTCGAAGCTTGAAGAAAGAGCGGGATTACTGTAATAAATTAGTCAGTGGTGAGAATAGGTCCTGGTCAAAGTGCAAATCAAGCTCAAAGGAAACTTTACATTGGTCGTATTTCATATGACATGGCCAATGATAATATTCTAGAAGTTTTCTTCTAAATATGGAGAGATGGAAGAAGGTTCAGTTGCATATGATAAGAATACCAACAAATCTAGGTTACAAATCTAAGATACATCATATTTCTTTATGATGGGCAGTTTAAAATGCCTCTATTCTTAGAGATTTATGCATGTTTTTCCGAGGCCTAGATTGTTTGGCTGTATTTGTCTTGGTTAATGTTGTATGTATTTTTCACCAACAAGGGATTTGCATTTGTGACTTTCAAGACTGTGGAGGCTACTAAGTGAGCCCGTAAGGAACCAAACAAAACCATTGATGGAAGGATTGTTACTGTGAAACTTGCAGTTGATGGTCAGAAGGACAATTTATCATCATAACCTGTAGTATCTCCACAAATGCAGACAACTTATGGAATAGACTATCCAAGCCTGAACTCATATCATAGTCCAAGGCCACAAGTACCAGCCTCTGCACCACCACCAATTTGTTTCTCAGCATATCCATCAGGCCTATCAGCATATTGATGAGCCTCGTCATTGGGTTTTTGGGAGAAAATCATGGCAATTTTGGCTAATTAAGAGCAGGAACTTGAATGAGACAAGGAGGAGAGATTATAGGAGATAGATCCTCCTCATTAAATCCTCACTCATTCAAATATTACTTAATCAAATCACACTAGCTCAGAGTCGCAAGCAGCACAGTTCAAGGAGAAGGCACCCCCAGCCAAGCAAGCAAAATCAGAGAAAATTGGTTCAGCAGGAAGTTAGCAGACTGTTTCTACAGGAAGACAGAGAACTGTTTCTACAGGAAGTTTGGAGAAAGGGCAGCAGAAGGAGAAATTGGCCGAGATTTTAGCCAAGGAGGCCACCAGGGCCATCAAAGATGAGGAGAGAGATTGGTTGCTCAGAGGATGAGCAACACTTTCAGTAGGGGGGTGATGATGAGCCCCAAAAATGGATAATTATTTGGGCTCATTCAACCTCCTAATTTGACTTAATCCACCATTCTCATTAGTTTATTGCATGTTTTTTATTATATTTATGCTAATAGAGTGAATTTGGTTAGTCATTATGCCAACAAGTCTAATGGGTGCTTTGTGTAGCCTTTTTGGTCAATTTGGAGACAAAATTGAAGGTCTTAATGAGCACTTGGCAGCCAAATTCGTGGGAAGACAAGGGAGAGGATTTGTAGGAAGGTGTCCCCTTCATTTATGGGCCCTTACCTCGAATTCTCCACCATCAGCTCGGAGTTCAAGGGCCATCGAATCAATCAACACAAGGGCAGCCAAGCAAGTCAAGTAGGACTGCTGTTAACTACAAGTCTTGGGCAGCCGAGTCCCTAAATTTTAGGAGGACTGTTGGGTCCTCAAATTGTATAAATAAGAAGGCTTAGGGCCTCATTTTGGTTGGCCAGTGGATGTTAGCTAGTTAGCCAATAGATAGTAGCTAGTGCTTAGTCATTTTGCAGCCATTAGTTAGCTAGTTTGTAGTTCGATTTTTATGCAATAGATTAGCTTTGCTTTCAGCTCATTTTCAAGTCCTTCTTGTGGACAGTTTTGATGTAACTCTTCATTTCTTGATCAATAAAGATGAATCCAGCTTTGCACCAGCTCTAAATCTCTCTTGGGAGGCTGTAGCTCTTGGGGTTGGGCCCATCTCAAGCGCCCAGTACCTCCTTCGTTTATCTTTATGTGTTTGCTGCGTTCTTAAAATAAAATCTGCTATTTAGATTTAGATCTTGCTTCGTTATTTAGATTTCTTTTGATGGTTAAAGTAGCTGTTTATGTTTAGAATATATTGGTAGGATAATAACAGGAAAAAGCTCAAAAAAAGGGTCAGCAAACGCTTTTGGTTTCACCTCTTCCTTATTGGATCAGGGGCTGGAGTTGAAGTAACCATGCTGTCCCAACAAAAACACTTTCTTTTCTTCACCATGCAATCATTAGTGTTTGAATCTCGTTCGTAGAACTTGATATCAGTTTGGATGCATGCTTAGGTTTATGAGCACTTAGTTTCATAGCTGTTTCACATGGTTTCACTGCAAATAAACTTCTGTTCATTTCCTTTTGCTGTTAGGTCAGATTAGAGTGAAGTAACTAGGTCATAGGTTTTATAACTAGATCTTTGTTTTCTTGCATGTCTTTGTTTGTTCAGTTTGAAAAACCACTTGCAGAGTACTTGTTACCCTTCCTTACCTGCCCATACTCCATCCAACCTACCTGCTTCACCCTTCACTTATAACCCTTACCTTACATTTGCCTCATCCGCTTACTTTGCCATGATTCTCATCTTCTTGTGCAACATCGTTTCATCCATCCTTGAACAAATCCAATCGCTCCTTAGCCTCATCCACCAAGTCCTAGACCTCTTCACACCCCTATTTCACCTTCATACTCATTCCTCCATCTTTTTCCCTCCATCCATGCTCCAAAATCCCATTTTGAAACATCCTGTAGAAGAATTACAGAACATCCTGTAGAAACCCCTGCAGACTTCCTGTAGAAGTCCATAACCTCGGTTGCATAGCATCCAGACTTTGTGAAACTCTCGGAAAGAATGTTAGGGATCCCTTAGACCCTCTCTGTACCATTCCAACCTTTTCCAAGCATTCCTCCTCCTTGATCCATCCCTGCACAGTGAAAAGCCAGTTAAAAGCACATGCATGATAATTCCAACAACTTAAACAAAAATACAAAAAGATTTTTTCTTCAGATAGAGGTAGTCTAGACACATATATTTTACCTTCATAGAAGTAATGGCATCTCTTTTAGTAGTTTTCATGCTCTCCTTTGTGTCAGTGGGACTAGCTGGTAGAATTAGGGTTTTCTAGGGTTTGCGTTTCTTTTTGGCTTTCAGTTTCTTTTTGCAATTAGATTAGCTTCCTTCAAGTTAGCTTTCATCCATCAATTAAAAAGCTTCTTCTAAGAGCTCAAAGAAGTTGGCTTAAGCTCCTAGTGGACTTGTGCCAGCTGACCAAGTGACAGCTGCGGCAAGAACTAGTACTTGTGCATACAGCACCATCGCTTCCAAGTTTGTTACGAACAACTGGGTTGATAAAATTAAAGAAGGGAGTTCCAGGAGTTGTAGCATTATTGCTACAATACTGGGGCTCACCACCAGAAACAGGACTTAGAGGAGTCTCCGTTTCTTCAAAATGAGGTGCTTTCAAATCGGAGGAATTAGCTTTTCGACCTTTACGATCCATACATTAATCTTTTTGAATCCATGCACTACATTTATAGATGAAATCTTGAAAAGCTGTGGACGGCAGTTTAGGCCCTCCTTCTAGCACCAATTTGTTGACATGGCGAATGTTCACGATACCAACAAGGGGAACTAACCTGATCTTAGGCCCCAATTAGATCTCCTTTCGCTTGGAGTGGCTAGTTCCAATGGCTTTTAAAGGATCTCGTAAACTGTTAAAGGTGTTGAAAGATTGCTTCTAGGAGGAAGACTTGAATTAAATCAACAAAATGAAACAACTAACCTATATGTATCAAATCCTATCTAAACTACTTAAGCCAGTCCTAACTATCCTAATATATCCTGTGGGAGCATAGCAAAAAGAGCTTAAACATCATATATAATTTCCATGTCCAAATGAATCAATTACCGGTTCACATAAGAATAAGGCTGCAATAAATCTTAATTTCAATCCAATTACTCATACAGAAATACACATTCCTTTTTATACAAATAAAGCTTGCAAATGATGTCTAACATAGTATCAAATCAGGTACCTTTCATGAATTAACCCTACTATTGAATTATATTCGAATAACCAGGAATATCCATGAACTGTAAGATATCAATAGGCACAAAGAAAAAAACATTTACATTTATGCCAGCATCAACACTCTAATTCTAAACATATAAGAGACGAGGAAAATAAATTTGAAACAATAGGCTCCTTCTTGAACCAAGTAGTCTTCTTTATTCACAATAAATCAAAGTTGTTCTTTCCAAACAAAAAGACCCTCCCTCATCTTCGAAGGTAATTCTTATGTAGAAGCCACTCATCCTCGGTCTTCCCTTAACTTTTCACCTCCCCCCTCTTTCCAATATACAAATTAAAATATATAGGCCTCGAATCGATCAATGAAATGACTGACCCGTAAAGGCCACATTTGTTGGGGAGTTCATTTCCTGGGGAAATGAATATATTCCAATTGAAAGGAGGATGTATGCATGTCATTTCTTCATGATAAGGCCTGAGACTGCAAAACCTTCAGAAGACACAAGTAACAAATGGAAACATGACCTTCAATGCCTAAAGCCGGATCTTAAGATAGAACACAACTTGGAGCCATACTTGAGGCCTATGCATCCATTCTTCGGCCTCGCTTGCCTTCTCTTGGTCCTCGCCTACAGAGATAACCAACATCAACTATGCTTATGAAAATATGATAGAAATGCTTAAAAACACCGATCTTTCCTTCATTAAAACATTTATAAAATCAAAAGGAACAAGAGTGAAAGAATCGGCCCCTTGTTTTTAATTTGTGCATTGATTAAGTTGGGCAAGCGTAAATCCAATTTACATTGAAAATCATTTCATAACACAAAACCGAATCCAAAATCTTGACTTGAAATATTATATATGGGAACCTGTACCCTATCAAGTCTGGGAAACACTATCGCATCGCATCATGCCGAGTATTTAAGCTTTGGGCTCCGCCGATTGTGACTTGCAATTGGCCGGACCTGAAATATATATGTGCCACATTTAATAGTCCCTTCGGATCCATAACATAAGATTTTCCTTTCAAAACCCCGACCACAACATATTATTGCAATACAAGGGAATACACGGGAAAACCCGTGGCCGACCATAAGACCAGACTTGAAAAATTATGCACTGTGGTTAATACCGTCGGCAGGTCCGTCGTATCGCATCGCAATGTTTCAATGGCAAGTGAATAGTCCTTGGGTTTCATTGAAGCCCGATTGCGATATGCGATGGGCTCCAGACCTGAAATATATATATGCTACGCTTAATACTCCCTTCGGCTCCACCACATAAGATTTCCCTTTCAAAACCTGGACCTTAATACTTTATTGAAAAACACAGGAATACACAGGAACAGCCACGGTCGACCTCAAAGCCAGAATACCTCCCCCCTCTATAATCATCGTCAGTTCTGGTAGATAATCATGTGCCTTATGTATAAGCCCCAGACCCCACCGATTGTGATATGCGATGGGGGCCTGACATATATATATATATATATATATATATATATATATATATATATATATATATATATATATATATATATTGTGGTTAATAATGTCATTAGGTCTGATAAATCATGGTGTGCGTTATATACAAGCCCTGGGACCCCGCCGATTACGAGATGCGATTGGGGAAGCGGACACAATAATGTATGTATTATACTTGATAGTCCTCTCGGGCCTATTGCATTGCATCAGCCTTATGTACAGGCTTTGACTCCCTTTGATTGCAATATGCGAAGACCTCCAGACCCTAAAATATATGTATTTTGGTTGAAAAATTAGTCGGGTTTGGTGTGTTATGTTACACGTTGTGTTTCAATGTTGACTACTATTAAGCGAAAAAGGGTAAGTTATGCATGTCTTCAACTATTTCTATTATCAACGAGTTGATATAGAAACAAGGATGCGACAGGGGGTTCTGAGGGATGAAATAGTCCCAATGAAGGATATGAATGAAGGGCTAGAAAGGGTTATAGATGAATCATGCGCCAGAGATTTATTAAGGGGGCCTTAACCATTTAAAAATTGAAGATTTGACTTGGCAAAGAGTTAAAATCCCTGGGATAAACCAAATCATTTGAGGAATTATTATTCAGAGAGGTGAAAAGTCAAACTCCTAGGGGAGCCATTCAAAATTTCTACCAAGGCAAGGTTTAATAGGGTGGTGGTTGTGGCCACAACACAGTGAGGAAAAATTGGGCGAGCACAAATTTCTGGAGGCACAAACTACTGCAGCAGTTGGGCTTTGAGAGATTCGTCACTTGGAGCTTGTAGCTTGCCTTGAATAAACCCAGGCACACTCCTCCAAATTTATTGTACTCTAGAAGTATATTTATAATAAAATTTGGCCATTTTGGGTGTTGCAGAGCATTTTTTGTTCATGGGTGTTTGCTGAATTTATTATGTTGTTATATTTTATTTATGTCTTGTATTATCTCTGTAAAATTTCTATTTGGAATATGACAATGGTATCATATCATGATATTTTCTATTTGTGGGGGAGTCGACAAGACCATGGAGGATTTATCTATTCATTCATAGTGACTGGAAAATTTATGGGCACTTTGATGACACTGAAAGGGAAGATTACATAAGGGATCATGGAGGAGCTAATGAGGGAGAACCAATTGTCAAGTAAAAGCCAACAAGGCCTAGAGAGGATGCAACAGATGATGGGGAATTTGACCCATAAAAATCATCAAAGCCACACAAATGCACCCTCAGTTCATCAGAACAATAGTCATGGCTAGCCCAGCCGACCTACCATGCCTCATTTTCTCTGTGAACGAAGAAAAAGAGGGAACCAGACACCTTTGTAGATTTGATGAGGCCCATCATGGATAGGATTGATTACTATGAGGCGTTGTATCCTAGGATTATGAGGGATTTCTCATTTCAAGAGCATAGAGGAGGACAATTGGAGGATGAGAACGAGACACACTTTTCTTGGTGGAGACCTCTTTTCAGATATCAGGAGCCTGAGGAGGAGGTTGAGCATGATATTGTGGGTAGAGAGGAGTGTGAGGAGCACGTGAATGTGTCCAATGTGATGCAAGAGTCACCCTTGTTGGAGATCCCTTTGGTAGCTCAGGTTGTCACCTTGGTGGAGAGAGTAGAACATATAATCAAAGAGCCATTTGTTGATGAGGAGCCACCCGTGGATGAGATGTCATCCATTGTTGTGGGATCCATTGATGAGGTGTCGAGGGTGATGTCATAGTTTTCAGGTGATAGCAACACACAAGAGGTTGATGAGGTACTGAGAGACATACCCACCGTTGATGAGGAGTCGATAGTTATAGAGGCATCTGTGACATGGTTTCCAAATAGTATCTACCCATCACTTTTTGTTGAGGATGTTATGCATGATGAGCTACCGTTGGAGGGACACTTAGTGGCTCATGTTGAGCCCAGGGTGGAGGAGGATGAGCATCCATCCTTAGAGTCACTCATTGATGAGGAGAAATCAGATGCATCAGAAGCCAACATAGATGTCATAATTTCAGACGACAGTCCCCTTTAGTTATACATCGATGAGGGTTGCAGAATTATTCGGCCACCTCTGCATGTTGGTGAGAGAGAGGCCACATTACCTACGTAGATTACATGGATTTTCCAAACTAGTGAAATGGGGCGGCATGAGTTGCACAAGCTGCAACATTCACATGATGTAGGACATGTTCCATGTATGGTTTTTCATGCATTTGATCCATGTCTTAGGGTTGGATAGTGAGATATATTGAGCTGGTATCCAGTGCCGCTGGCTAGGAGGTTAGATGCATCCATGGCCATAGTTCAGCAGAGGTTGTGGATTACCAGAGGGGCTCGAGAACCAAACTGTTGTTGGGATCGAGGTGGGATTCTCCATCACATCATGGATTTAGTAGGTGATGGTAGTAGCTACATGATGGACTTGGTGGTTGGGTGCACACACCTTTTCATATCCCCTTTAGAATTTCTGACAACACTAGTGACAGGATGGATTAACAGAGGAGCAGGAATATTTCATGAGTTTTCATGGCATGTTAGGTTGACATGGTATTACAGGATAATTAGACTACTATGGCAGGAATTGGTAGGAGGGGAAGCATTGTTAGGCCACCAAATAGGGCATCAAATCGAGATAATGCTCTCTCATTGATGTATTGGGCAATAGAGCTACTGAGGTTCGGCATGGTTGCGTTATTTCCGATTGCATGTGATGAGTTGGGCCACATAGGTGTACCTGGGTAGATGAGGAGGTGTAGATGACATTATGGTGGGTGTACTGTAGGTTTTAACCCCGTATAGAAATTACCTATATACAAATTCTAAAACACAGAAAATAAATAATGTGAGAGTAGAACACATAAAACACATATACACAGAGATTTCCCCTGGATCCCAAAACTAGGACTACGAGCTTGATTTTTCATTATGTTCTTTTCAATGTTACAATACATATTTATACATGCCGAAGAATCCAATACCATGGACTAAAAACCATCGCGTCCAATACCATGGACCGAAAACCATCACATCCAATACCATGGACCAAAAACCATCGCGTCCCAAAAACATGTGCGAAAATCATGCACAAAACCATAGGTGGGTCTGCCTGTTATAGACATTTTTGGGCACTGCAACCCCAAGCATAAATGTCCACAAACTAAGGGCTCCTAAGTCCCTAAAAGTTTTGTTCCAACCCCTAAAAGATCAAGATCAACTGATTACAGCTTCTCCTAGAAGTTCTCCATGAAAAACTACTGAGAACTGGTCAAAACTGGACCATTTCACCTGCTCCATAGGCAAAATGCATTGCATCTCACCTAAATACACACAGTAGGTGCATTGCATTTCAAAAATCCCTTCTATGGGGTGTGATGGGGGAGAAGGGACAAATGGCAGTGTCAATCTGCGAGGTGGAGAAGCATGGAATCTTCCAGAAACTTCTCCTGTGACACTTGCCTCTCTGAATTTGACCAGGGATGAGTAAGAGATCATCAATCTCCAAGTGGAATCAAGAACTATCAGAAGGGAGACACTAATCAAATCTCAAGCTGACTCACCTCCCTTGCAGATATCTATATATGGATCCCTCATCCCAGAGATCCAAGAGGCTGGAATTTTGTATCTTGTGAGGAAGTGCTGCTGGTTTATTGGTGCAATCTCATAGTGTTGGGTGATCTGAGCTTGTCATGAGGTGAAGAAGGGCTTCTTCTTGCTGAGAGGATGATGCTGGGTCAAAACATTTGGTTGTAACTCTCTTGGCTCTTTCTTGATTATCAATAAAGCTATTCAAGTTTTCCTCCATACTCTTGTATGATTTATGTTTTATGCATTTGTATGGTCAATTTACATCTGATCCTAGATTATTATGATAATAAATCCATGTTCTCATATAGTATTGTGCTACTTTAATTCTACAGGTACTCTGTGAAGCTGGGTATACAAGGAAGCAAGTAGCAAAGGACTATCAGAAGAGAGAGGAATCGAGCAAGGAACCAAGTGCAAGACAAAGGTTGGTCTCCTTTATTCTTCTCTCATCTATCTCTCATAAAGGAAAATGAAAGTAGTCTTTACTTTGTTTGTTTCTAAGGTAGCCACTAGACTTAGTGGGATTAGCAGTTCTGCATAGACACTATTCCCGGTAACAAAATGGCGACTCCACTGGGGAGAGACTAGGTTGTTTGTTTATCTACATTTGTTTACTTTATAAACTTACAGGCGGAGCCTGAAGTTGAGCCAGGTAGCTTTCGAACTGCATTTGCTATGCAAATGCAAAGTAGATAAATGCCGCTTTAGTCAATCTCTAGGTTTTTTTTATGAATTAAACAATTGATTTACAAACTCTCTAATTGCCCTTGTGGTGGCTCTAGTAACCTCCTTAGATCTATCCCTGTGATTGATTTACTGATTACCACTTGCTCGGCCAAAATCCCTGAACTGAACTGCAAACTGTGACCCAGAACCCAATCAAAGTCTCGTCCCTGGTCTAGCACACTGTCTGTTCTGTGAACTTCAAATGCAGCGCACTTCCCGAGTGTAGCAGGTGCGTTGCATTTCAGTTTCACTGTGTTACAGGTGCGCTGATCAGACAAGGCCTTGTTCCTGAATTTTGGTTTCTGTGTTCACTCTTTTCAGATCTATTCAGGAGTTTTGCTGCCTGTAGTCAGTACACCTCTATTTTAAACCCCTTTCCTTGTTGATATTCCGCCTCCATTGCGCAAAGAACTGTAAACGTTTTTATGTATTTTTTGAGTCATTTTCAGTTCTCCTTTACAAATAAGTAACGTAATTGTATTGTCGTTTCTTGATTTAAAAGTGTCGCAAGTGTCGTTTTCAGTCATAGAAGAGAGTCTGATTGCTCTTGATAGTCGATTATACTATTGTATTTGGTCTGAATTAGTAGTTTTTCCTAGTGTCGAAAGCAAGTTTTCATTTCCAAATCGCAAAGTGTTGTCATTGTCTTCATTTTGATTTTGAAAAGAAACTTGTTAGTAATTGTCACTTTGAAAGATAATTCAGATTTGCGCATTAGCTTTCTTTTTATCATTCACATATTAAGAAGGCCGAAAACAAATACATGCATGTGCATTTGCATTTAGACTGTTTGATTGGTTTGATTTAGGACAATGCATATAGTGTGTGCTCTTTGCTCTTTGTTGAAATAATATTGTTTCTCTTTCCTTAGTAGCTAGGATTTTCATTGCACAAAGAAGATAAAATGATTGTTTGTCATCTTAGATTGCATTCTAGGAATTGTACATCTACATCACGCGGTGAACCTGAAAGGAAAATTTCTTAAGCAAGATCAACTATAAAATAAATTTAATGAATCTGACAACGCTTTGGAACCTGATGCACAACATCTAGAAGTCTAGGCTAGAGACGTATTCCGGCGTCGTAAAGCCTGGTAACTGTTGTTTTCACTGTTGGTTGGGTGATTCCTCCACTTTGAGACGATAAGTGCCAGTACGTACTTGTGCTCCCACGTACCGTTGAGTATATTTTGGGAGACCACAATAGGATTAATCCTTTATCCATAGGAAGCCGTGTCTGCCGCCCTATCGATCGCAATGCACTGAACACAGCATTCGGGAAGATTGACTGCCGTATCGTAAAAATTATTCTGCAGTTTTTCGATTGGTTTGGTAATCCCTCTATCTAGATTTCCAGAGCAATCCCTTTCGTTCCTTTTCAGACTCCTTAATGGAAAAGGTCCATCTGAGCACTTGTCACTTCAGGCTCATTAAAAATCGAAGGCGACTAGAGTCATCTTTTGTTTTTTCTCGACTCTTTAAAATTGAAAAAACAAGTTGTGTCAAAGCGTCTAAAATTTATTTTAAACGGAATAATTATCACCTTTCCTATGTTGGTCTTAGGTTAAGGAAAATGGAGTCCACCAACCAAGGAGTTCCCCTTGGAGGAAATCTTAGTCACTTCTCCTCTGGGGGAGATGTTGGTGCACCCCATATGGCCACATTGTCGCTTCCAGGATTGACAATTGGCTTGCCCAAATGGCTCTTCTCAACCTCCATCATTTAGAACACCACGATTCCTAAACAATCGAGTCAGCAACTAGATGATTCCAGAGTTACCCCCGAACCCTCTACTTCCTCCAATTCTTCCTCTCATCCTTCCTCTTCACTTGATGAAGCTGGTAAAGCCAAAAATCAAGTACCTGAGAAGAAGAAGGAAAAGAAGAAGAAAGAAAAGAAGAAGGAGCCAAAGGCAAAAAGGGGAAACCAAGCTTCGTCTAGCAAAAATCCACACACTGCACCGAGCAGGCCTAAATCACCATGTGTCATTTGCAAAGGAGACCACTATCATCGAGATTGTCCTTGCATCCCTCGGATCTTAAGGGAGTAGTCTCCTCATTTGCACAATCTGGTGTCATCAACCTCTGATGATCATGTTGAAAGTACACCGTCAACTAGTGAAAGTGAAGCCTCTGGACAAAAAGGAAAAGGTAAATTTCCTTGTAAACTATGCGAATGCAATCATGCTGTCCACCGTTGTCCCTTCTTAGATGAGGCTAAAAGAGTTTTGGACGATCGTCCGATTTTGCCATTATGATTTCCTCCTGGATATAAGAAACTCTTGCCGAGTCCGTCACTAGTTGAAAATCTGGCTGGCACGCCCTTGTGGTCGGCCGAAGTATCTATCATTGAAGAAAAACCATCTGAATCCACACCAGACGAAAGTCAAAAGGTTGAGGTGGCAGTTGACCTGGTCTTGCCTTCAGAGGTTCCATCTTCAGATGATACAATCACCCAAGAGAACAAGGATGACACCGTCCAAATTCTTTTCGTAAGCACAGACTCCGAAGAACATGGGGGCAGTCTACCCGTTCCTTTACCGCAGGAAGGAAGTTCTTCAGGGTCATATCCGGCCGTCTATTCGGTCCCACCTCCAAGCAACCTAGTTGTTCCCTTGGACTGGAATCAGCTAGGCAGACCCCGTTTACCCGCTAGTGTACCATTTCGAATCATTGCTCAAATATATAGAATGGTCATGGCTGGTACCATCATAGATGAGGGAGCTTCTGTAAGTATCCTTTCCTCGACTGCTTGGAAAGCACTTGGTTCGCCATCACTTTTGCCTGAAGTGAGAAATCTAACAGGCTTTGATAGAGGAACCAGTCAACCGTTAGGGATCCTTCCCAATGTGCCCATAACATTGAGAGGGAAAACCATTCAAATGAACGTAATAGTAGTACAAGAACCCCTAGATTATAATCTACTCCTTGGACGAGACTATATTTATTGCACGAGAGCCATTGTCTCATCACTCTTTAGAGTAATGTGTTTTCCGCACGAAGGAAGAGTGGTCAAGCTCGTAGACCAGCTTTCATTTCCCGGTTCACACATAGCAAATAGTCATATACCATCCCTAAATGGTATTTTCACGCAAGGAATGTCTCATCAATCCCCAGTCCGTCCACCTGACGAGCGAGAGTGATTCAGGGGATATGGCTGAAACCCAGGGGGCATGCACCCTGGTCTGCTACGGCAGGAAAACTTCAGGTATAGGGTAGGTTTCTGCGAAGGATATATGACTAGTCTGACACTCCCATTCGTGATTGGAAAAGGGGGTTAGACTAGAATAAGATTCCCTCGTCAAAGTTATGTGGGTAGAGGCATTTGCGCCACTCACCTTTGTCTGTTTCGGTAGACATCGCCGAAGAAGTGTTTTGTTTGCGGTGCGAATAGAACAATCTTTGGTAACCTGAAAGAGGTAGGCCTTTCCTAATAAAACAAATGTTTTGTCGGTAGATTGAGGGGTGACCTTGAAACTCTATTTCTCTATACCTGGGGGCATGCAAACCTCTTGTAAGCAAGTGAAAAGCGACCAGCGTAACACTAACCTCATACATTCGCTAACTATAACTGCTTAAGTTAGGTGAGTTGTCGGGTCGACCATTCATTTCGCGGAGGGCCTTTTGTTCGAAAAGGCGCCCGCGAAGTAAAGAAGTGAGTTTCCTACCTACCTTTAGTGGTTCGCTAACCCCATAAACAGTAGTTGGTCGCTCCTAGCTTGCATGCGAAAGGATCCAGGGCAAAGCTTTGAAATAATGCCGTTTTATATATGAGACATTCTTATTATACGACTGGATCGAGCAGTTTTAGCACATAGTTCAAGCTCGTTAAAAAATAAACATAAGTCATGAGCAAATGTTTCCCCCAGCATTTAAGCTCATTAAAAAATGAACCAATTTCTGGTAAATAACCGTCGTGAATGTAGTACTTCAGCCTTTAAAGCCTTGGTCGTGTTCTCATCATCACCTCCACTCTGTATTGGCTGATCATTCACCTCCATTTGATTGTTTACCCCTTTTGAGGAATAGCTGCGAAGAGTGATCCTGTTATGCCATCCTTGTAACACTACCATGATTGGAAAATTCCAAACCTTCCCTGGAATCAGCTGCTACCTGAATTTATCACTCGTTCCTTAAAAAACGAGTCTCCTTTAAGCTCTTTTCAACTTACTCGTAAAATATGAAAAGATTGCCCAGCCATTGGCCTCTCTAGCTCGTTAAAGTGACCGGAAGTTCTATCCCTCCTTTAGATTTTAATGTTTTTGGACCTGAGGGATTATTACACCAAAAGATCGAGCGCTTGTTTTCTTCGGCTCGTTAAAAGTACCGAAAATTCATCCCTTCTGTATTATTTTATACTTTTTCAGACTGAAGGGATTAGATGATGAAAAAGGATTTTTTGAGTTTCCTTTACGTCCCTTTTTAGACTCTCTAAAATTGAAAAGGACCGAGTTATCTTTGTTGTTAAACTCGTTAAAAACTAATAGCGACAAACTTGTCCATAACAGACAAGAACGAGTTTCACTATCACTAGGCTAGTTAAAACATAGTGATGGGTTTGCCTGAAGGGCAAATTATAGAACAAGCATATGTTATCCTCCTCAAGCTTGACAAAAATAAAGAGGCACTGGTCAGCAATGACTGGGGAAAAATTGGGAAGAAAACTTGAAGAAACTTTGTTGGTAGCAAGTCGCTCTTGAACATGACACTTTCACTCTGCATCCTAGTCAGGTTGGGTTGTTCCATTCACCGGTCACACCACCATGGTTCCATCACACCATCCACATTTTGGGTAATTCTACCAATCCATCATGTCAGTGTCGCCGATATGTTCAAGGGAAGTCACTCAGAGAATTCACCTATGTCTCACCCACTGCAATACATCGTCGCTCCATTCTTTCATGACCGCCACCCTGAACCATATATCACCAGATCGTTTTCACCTCCATTAAAATAATTTGCTCCGTTCCGTGTCATTGATGTGGGATTCACTAAGGCCCTCCTATGATGGATCACTTCTTGTCGACATCGGCTCATTATCCAAGAAGTCGATCTAGGAACAACCCTTTCAGTACTTTGAAACTTGCATGCCTCAATGGCAAGTTTCTCACTTCCGGCGACAGGTTTACATCAATGGCCTTCGACTGAAAGATTTTGCATGGTGTTTGATGCCAAGTCCTTTATTCACACCACGTGAATTGTACTGTAGTACCTTGAGGGTCATCATCATTATCGGTGATTCCTCTCGTGCCTGTTAACAGTTTACATCATTGGTTGGTAATCAGGCGATGTCTTTCCATGTTCGACTCCAGAAAATCTCTCACATGGATCGACTTGTACTTTGAGTGAAGATCGAACGAGATTGAAGACCCCGGATCTATTTTCATCCATCCGGGCTGCGATATATATTCATGAAAATAAAGACATCAAATGTACATCATTGTTGCACAGATAATCATCCAATCTAACGGATGATGGATCTACCAGAATCATTAGTCTACACTCAGACGATTGTCTGTCTCATGTACATGAAAAATGAATTTATAAAGCTGAGCATGGGAATGCCCACCTTAGCTAGATCATGAAAATATTATCAAGATAAAGTATTGTATTGTATCTTATTACAGGTCTCCTTCCAGCTTGAAAGAACTTCGGATCCTCATGATAAAGCATTTCACCCGACATCAAAAAGATTAATGACCTCATGCTTTAGGGGGCAACTGTTATAGACATTTTTGGGCACTGCAACCCCAAGCATAAATGTCCATAAACTAAGGGCTCCTAAGTCCCTAAAGTTGTTGTTCCAACCCCTAAAAGATCAAGGTCAACTGATTACAGCTTCTCCCAGAAGTTCTCCATGAAAAACTACTCAGAACTAGTCAAAACTGGACCATTTCACCTGCTCCATAAGCAAAGTGCGTTGCATCTCACCTAAATACACACAGTAGGTGTGTTGCATTTCAAGAAGCCCTTCTATGGGGTGCGATGGGCAAGAAGGGACAAATGGCAGTGTCAATCCGCGAGGTGGAGAAGCATGGAATCTTCCAGAAACTTCTCCTGTGACACTTGCCTCTCTGAATTCGACCAAGGATGAGTAAGAGATCATCAATCTCCAAGTGGAATCAAGAACTATCAGAGGGGAGACAGTAATCAAATCTCAAGCTAAATCACCTCCCTTGCAGATATCTATATATGGATCCCTCATCCTAGAGATCCAAGAGGCTGGAATTTTGTATCTTGTGAGGAAGTGCTGTTGGTTTATTGGTGCAATCTCATAGTGTTGGGTGATCTAAGCTTGTCATGAGGTGAAGAAGGGCTTCTTCTTGCTGAGAGGATGATGCTGGGTCAGAACATTTGGTTGTAACTCTCTTGGCTCTTTCTTGATTGTCAATAAAGCTATTCAAGTTTTCCTCCATACTCTTGTATGATTTATGTTTTATGCATTTGTATGGTCAATTTACATCTGATCCTAGATTGTTTATGATAATAAATCCATGTTCTCGTGTAGTATTGTGCTGCTTTGATTCTACAGGTACTCTGTGAAGCTGGGTATACAAGGAAGCAAGTAGCAAAGGACTATCAGAAGAGAGAGGAATTGAGCAACGAACCAAGCGCAAGACAAAGGTTGGTCTCCTTTATTCTTCTCTCATCTATCTCTCATAAAGGAAAACGAAAGTAGTCTTTACTTTGTTTGTTTCTAAGGTAGCCACTAGCCTTAGTGGGATTAGCAGTTCTGCATAGACACTATTCCCGGTAACACCGCCCAACCTAACATGGGGTCCAAAAACAAAATTTTCTAGGGCGCTGCCCCGGACCCCATAAAGTTGTGTTATGGGTGCCCTTCAAACCCCCTGTTAACTAAGTGGAAAGAATATAACACAACCCAACATTCTCCCACTTGTTGTTTTCTTTCCACAAGGGGCCACAACAGAGCTTAGTCATTTTCCCAACCTTGAAATGCCCATTGTCTCTGTACACCAAGAGAACTTCTCAGAGCTCACATATTTTGTCAATGCATCTACAGCATTCTTCAGAGTGTCCACCTTTACTAGTAACACCTTTTTGTCCTCTATCATATCCCTCACAAAGTGATACTGAACATCAATGTGCTTTGCCTTTCAATGATATGCGGGGTTCTTTGCCAAGAAAATTGCACTTTTGCCTTCACAGTATATCCTTATAGATTCCTATACTAACCCCATACTTGAACACAATCTCTGCAACCAAATTGCTTCCTTGCTTGCATGAGTGGATGCCATGTATTCTGCCTCTGTAGTTGATAGTGCCACTACAGATTGTTTCTTACTCATCCAACTGACTGCACCTCCAAATAGGTTAAACACATACCCAGTTGTAGATCTTCTATGATCCAGATCTCTAGCCCAGTCTTCATTAACAAAGCCATGAATATCCAACACTCTGTCCAATATTGGTCTTCCTTGGTAGCACAGAGCATAATCACTAGTGCCACACAAATACCTGAAAACCTACTTCACTACTGTCCAATGCTCCTTTCCTAGTTTTGACATAAACCTGCTCAATACTCTCACTGCATGTGCAATGTATGGTCTAGTACAGACCATTGCATACATCAAGCTACCGACTACACTTGCATATGGAACATGGGACATGTCATCTTCCTCTTCTTGTGTCTTGGGACATTGTTTAGCAGATAACCTCACACCTACAGGAATAGGAACCTTCACCGGTTTACTGTCCTGCATATATAACCTCTGCAGTATTGTCTCGACATACTTCCTTTGGTTTAACCCGAGCTTCCTCTTTGCCCGATCTCTTTTAATTTCCATGCCCAAAATATAGTTTACAACACCAAGATCTTTCATGTCGAATTTGGAGGAAAATTGGGTCTTCAAATCCTAGATAACTTCTTTGTCATTTCCAACCAACAACATATCATCCACATACAAGACCAGATAAATAACATGATCACCAATTAATTTAAAATACACACAGTGATCTGCTTTTCTTCTGGTGAAGCCAAGTCCCCATATAAATGTATCAAATTTCTGATACCACATCCTTGGTGACTGTTTTAACCCATACAGAGACTTCTTTAACTTGCACACCAATTCTTTCTTACCCTTCACTGCAAAGCCTTCAGGTTGCTTCATGTAGATTTCCTCTTCCAGATCCCCATGAGGAAATGTTTTCTTCACATCCATCTGTTCTACCTCAAAATCAAATGTAGCAGCAATAGATAAAAGTAATCTAATAGAAATTACCTTGGCAACAGGAGAAAAAATATCACCAAAATCAATTCTCAGCACCTGGGAATAACCTTTTGCTACCAACTGAGCTTTGTATTTCTCCACTTTTCCTTCTGCATTTGTCTTCTTTTTGAACACCCATTTGCTGCTAATGGGTTTCCTTCCAGCCGGCAACTCCACCAGATCCCAAGCCTCATTTTTGTGCAAAGATGCCATTTCATCAACCATGGCCTGTTTCCAGAGTTTTCCATCCTCTGAATCTACTGCTTCCTTCACAGTTCTGGGATCATTGTCAGCAATAGATAAAGCAAAATTTGAATAGAAAGCAGATGGACTATACCTTTTCAGGTTGCCTTCTTTCTTGAACTGATCTTCTCAAAGTGGAGTTTGTGGCTCTTCATCTTCTTATTCCTCCTCTGCTGTAGAGTCTGATTCTTCCTTCTTTAGCTCAAAGTCTATCTTCTCACATTCCTTTGGTTGGATTTCATGTTTAATAACATCTTTCACCTCTCTAAACACCACATCTCGGCTATACACAACCTTTTGTGTGACTAGGTTCCAAAGCTTATAACCCTTTAAACCATCCTTATACCCAATAAAGATGCACTTTTTAGATTTACTATCCAACTTGGTTCGTTTCTCCTTTGGAACATGTACATATGCATCACATCCAAATACCCTTAGATGTGAAAGAGAGGGTTTCTTACCAGTCCATACCTCTTGTGGAGTCTTATCCTCCAACGTTGATGAAGGTGACCTGTTGACCAGGTAACATGCAGTATCCACCACCTCTGCCCAAAATTCATGTCCTAACCTGACACCACTGAGCATGCTTCTTTCCCTTTCCATCAATGTCTTATTCATTCTTTCTACAACTCCATTTTGCTGAGGTGTATATGGAGTAGTCTTCTGTCGCGCTATACCACACTTCTTATAGAATTCTTCAAATTCCTTACTGCAAAATTCTCAACCGTTATCTGTCCTCAGCACCTTTATCTTCTTCCCTGTCTGGTTTTCCACCAGAGCCTTAAATTCTTTAAACCTATCAAAGACTTCAGATTTCTTCTTAAGGAAATATATCCATGTATTCCTTGAGAAGTCATCTATAAATGATACATAGTACATAGACTTACCCAGTGATGGAACCTTCACAGGTCTAAACACATCATTGTGCACAAGTTCTAATATATGTTTCGCCCTCTTACTACCAGATGGGAAACTCACCCAATTCTGCTTCCCATATACACAATTTTCACAAAAATCAAAATCCAGAGAGCTATTACTCATACCTTCTACCATACCTTTACCATGAAGTATTCAAAGGCCCTTTTCTCCAATATGTCCAAGCCTTTAATGCCACAGCATGGTCTTCTCTCCAAAGACCACTAGATTCTCTGCTCCACTTTCGGGAACCACAAACCTATTGCACCCATCAATAACAGTGCTACCTTGCAGCTTGTATAGAGTTGCAATCCGAACTCCCTGCATCAATACCAGTGCTCCCCAAACCATCTTGAAGGTATCCTTCTCGAACACTGTTTTTACATTTGCATCATCTAGCTTGCTAACAGAAATCAGATTTCTGGCTAATGTAGGAATATGTAGAACACCTAGAAGCATTCTAATCCTTCCACCTTGCAACTTCAACTTTACTTTTCCGTGACCAATGATTCTAGCCTTCCTGTCAGATGCTAAGAAGGCATTACCACCATCATATTTCTCATACTCATAGAACTACTCTCTATGGGGAGTGAAGTGAAAGGATGCACCTGAGTCAATCAACCATGCCTCATGATCTACATGTGTACTTGAAGAAGCCAAGTACACATCCCCACTTTCATCTGAGGTGGTTTTCACCTCTACAGAAGGAGCCTCATCAAATCCCTTTCCTTTATCAAGAGCTTTAGATTTACAGTCCCTTTTTAAGTGGCCTTCCTTTCCACATTTCTAGCACACCTCCTTTACAGGTTTTCCTAGAGATTTAGATCTCCCTCTAGATTTAGATCTCCCACTCAATGACTTATTTTTGTTTCTGTTCTGGGACTATCCTCGTACAGGCAAGGCATCACCATTTTAGCTCTCCATATTTTTCTGTCTCATCTCCTCCATCAGCAAGGCTGAGACTATTTCATCAAACTGAAAGGTAGTTGCATTGCTACCTATTGTAATAACCAGACTATCCCATGAATCTGGTAGAGAACACAAAAAACTGATGCACTTATCTTCATCTTAAATTTTAATATCAATAGATGCTGACTGACTTACCATAGTGTTAAATGCGTTCAAATGCTCTATCACTGAGTCTCCATCTTTCATCCTCAGGTTGTACAGCTTTTTCTGCAGGAATAGTTTATTCACCAGAGACTTAGATTGGTACAAAGTCCCTAACTTGTCCCACAAAGCCTTTGCTATAGCTTCCCCTGATACATTTATCAATACTGGATTTGAGACATTCTTCATCAGACACTCTCGTTGGTTTAGTACCCAGATCTACTGTGATCCATTGATCTTTATCCACCAACAGATCCTCCATCTTGAGTTTCCACAACTCAAAACTTTGACCATTAAATTTCTCGATCTCTATCTTTCCACTGCTCGCCATCTTCTTTCACCACAAGAATCGATCTCGTATATCTCCCACTGAACAGGGTCTACCACAGGCCCGAGCGAAACCCCTCAGCAACAAAGGCGTCCCCTTGAAGCCAAATCTGCTCTGATACCAAATGTAGGTTTTAACCCCATACATAAATTACTTGCATACGAATTCTAAAACATAGAAAATAAATAATGTGAGAGTAGAACACATAAAACACATATACACAAAGATTTTCCATTGGATCCCAAAACCAGGACTATGAGCTTGATTTTTCATTATGTTCCTTTCAATATTACAATACATATTTATAAATGCCAAAGCATCTAATATGATGGACTGAAAACCATCATGTCCAATGCCATGGACCGAAAACCATCACATCCAATACCATGAACCAAAAACCATCGCATCCAAAAAACATGTGCAAAAATCATGCACAAAACCATAGGTGGGTCTGCCCAACCTAACATGGGGTCCAAAACCAAAATTTTCCGGGGTGCTGCCCCGGACCCCATAAAGTGGGGTTACGGGTGCCCTTCAAACCCCCTGTTAACTAAGTGGAAAGAATATAACACAACCCAACATGTACTAGTACAGTGGTGGATGCATGGGCACATATGGGATGCCATATGATACATGGTTGCATGGCTTTGAGTTTTTGTATCAAGTTATGCATAGATTTGTGCCATGGAGTTCAATTCTATGTAGAGGACTGTATGGGTACGTATTTGAGTGCAGCAGAGAATGATGATGCATGACATGTTGTTGAAGTGTTTCTGCTAGAGAGATCTCCTAATGAGGGCATCAGACACACCATTGGGTTTGGTGCACTCAGATTTGGAGAGCGAGTTGATGATAGGGTCGACTGTGAGCTTCCATTTTTCACTCTCCAACATTGAATACTAATGCACTGGACTTGGATATCACCTCTTGATGCTCACATCATGAGCAACAGGACCCTGGAGGATGGTCTAAGACAATTGGATGGGACATGGTGCATGAGGAGAGAGGAGTTCTAGTTATGGCATATGATCAAGCCACGAGTTGGTGGATGCATGCTTGGGGGTAGTTTGATCTTTTGTAGAGGTAACAATTGCACCACCCTTGAGCCCACACTGAGGGAGATGCATCACCCCCTTTTGGAAAGACATTTTGAGGTGTCTCATTAGCATCTACAATGATTGGTGGACCTTACTTGTAGACTGATGTTTGAACTCTAGGCGGTATTTTGGAGTTCTTTCAAGAGCCAGGATGATAGATCCCACTACGTGGTATGGCTGCCTAAGGGAAATTTTGCATGCACTATATTGTTTCATGATGTACAAAGTCCATATATTGATTGCATGTAGAGACTTGAGACGTGATACAAGTTGGTGCCAGCAGCTGTCAGGACTATGTTGCAACCATTCTGGCTATGGAATTCGAGGATTTGGTTGGTTGATGGGACCCTATGTTTTATGATGAGCGGGATGAGGAAAGACGATAGCCCAAATCACACTTGGATTGACATGTGTGGTAGTGTTGAGGCCTTTGTTGCATGGAAAGGTTAGTTTTCCTTGTTCCTACTATGGATTAGGGTGAGTGTTGGATGGGTAGGTCGTAACATCATGGATATTCCTTGGCTAGATGCATTGGTTATCTATATATATTTTTCCATTAGGTGCCAAGAGAGGAGGATACAACTTGCACATGATGGGAAGACTGTCATGGTCGGAGTTGCGAAGAGACATCATGGTGGAACCCATCTTAGACTACCATGGGATCTAGACATCATAGGATTTGGTAGTACAACTACCCTTGGGGATGAACCGATTTATACAGGGAGAGATCATTTAGATATTCCATTAGGATTTGATAATTCACTAATGGCATGGGGGACTTGATGAACATGGTAGGGGCATCAACAAGAAGATATCAATGGAAGCTCATGCGAGCGAGAATTTATGTCTATTAGGATTGGGTGGTATCTTCAAGAGTTTACTCTTGGAGCATATGGGATGGACCACTCAATAGGGAAGCTTCACGAGGGTTTGGATAGAGTGCTACATTATCATGATCATGATTTCCTACTCATTTATGGTATGCATAGGGCTTTTGGTACTTATACATGGTAGGATAGTGAGTAGAGCAAGGAGCTTCATGTTGGACAAGATGGCTTTGGATCCTGGTATTGAGGGATTCCTTCACGACATGACAATGAAAATGTCAGGGACGATTCAATGGTGTATCTGGGACCCTGGAATAATTTGAAGTAACAATGGGGATCAATATGTAGAGAGGGTGCTTGTTCATGCATTGCTTGAGAAGAAGAAATTTTTTTCGGGGAGGACTGCAGTATCCCCAATTTTGATTTTTCATTTAAGGATATTAACGAAGTTTATTACGTAGGTCCTAGGCATAGCACAATTTTGTAGTTTGAGTTTCAGATATGATTTCTGCTTGAGGAGCTTGGGTGGAAAGGAGAGATTGCAACTCATTGGCACATGAGGGTCACAAGAGAGAAAAAAAAGGGAATGCACATTTGTGGAGAAAGAGAGGGAAAAATAAAGGGGGATGAACTAGTGGAAAGTGGGTGCCACCAAGGGAGAGAGAAGCCAACAATTATAAATAGAGCAAGAAGGCTCTCATTCGGGGATCTGTTGTCATTTTACAATCTCAACATTAGTTCTCTTGAGCTGCTTAGCCAAGTCAACTGTGTTGTTCAGTAGAAGATATTTTTGAGCGGAAATTCCACCACTACCTTCGATGAACTTCGACTCTCACCCTAGGGGAGTGAGGAGTCCATCTTAGGGCTTCTCTAGCAGCTACATTGTAGACCATTTCTAACTAGAGCATGCTTCTCTTAGGGCATAGAAGGAAATTCAAAGAGGCTACAAGAAGGTGGAAAACAATGGAGTTTTGGCTAGAGAATTTGAAGATATTTATCCATAGGGAGGGCGAGTTTTTCCTTAGGTGATTTGCAGGCCTCAAAGTGCTACATTTTGGAGGGATGAATTTATCATTTCAGGGGTTTTTGGACAACTACTGAGAAAACAGTTTGACAAGGATATTTTCAATGTTCGGGCTAAGGATAAATAAAGATGTTTGGAGGAGTGATTTGTAGGGGTTAGAGGAAACTTTTCTAGTAATTGATTGGCCTTCTACATCATAATTATTTCTACAAGGAATTTTTCAAACTAGTTATAACCATACGCATTTCTTGGGATCACATGGGCACATTAGATTCAGCCCAAACCCTTTCTTGGTTTTGTGCGTTTATTGAGAGGAGTCCCTAGCTAATTATATAGAAATTGTTGGGAAATATTTAGGCCTAGAATCTTCATTCTTATAGCATGGTGAATTGCAAGTTAGGTGGGGAATCTGTGTCACTTGGTGGGCTCAGCTTTGGCATGGAGTTGGACCAAACACTTTCTTTGTATTTCTGGGGTTTTGGACAGGAGTCTGTGGCTACAATTTCAAGGTGATCTAAGCATTCCAGAGCACAAAATATCCAGTCCCTTACTATTATACGAATTGTTAAATCTTTCTAATGCGTCATATCTCACTAGCGTACGAAGTTCTCTTGGATGATTGTTGTGTGGAGTGTCACCTGGAGGATTTAGGGGTTGAGCTATTATGATTTCATTTTGAGAAAGATTTTGGGGATGTTGCTAGCATTTTGGAGCAACAATTCATCATTCTCGACTACAGGTGAACCATTCTGGTATTTGAGGAGGGCCAAGTTATTTGGGGTCAAATTTGGAGGGTTAAAATTAGAGAAAACCCTTTCTGGATTTTTCTACATTTTTTACAGTGATCACATCCCCAAATTTACAAAATTTTATGGGCAGTTTTGTGAGGCCAAATCAGGGTGCCCAATTAGCCAACAGTGAAGAAAAATTGGGTCAATATAGATTTCTTGAGGGACAAACTATTACAACAGTTGGGCATTGAGAGATTGATCACTTGGAGCTTGTAGCTTGCCTTGAATAAACCCATGCACACTCCTTCCCATTTATTGTCCTCCAGCAGTTTACTTATAATAAACATTGGCCATTTTGGGTGTTTTGGAGCATTTTTTGTTTATGGGTGTTTCCTGAAATTTATTATGTTGTTATTTTTGTGCATGTCTTTGATTATCTCTATAAAATTTTGTGCATGTCTTTGCTAATCTATGTTAAATTTCTATTTAGAATATTACACTATGTTGGGAACTATTGCTCTCAATGTTGTGCATGTGATGCATGAATAAAGCAAGTTCCCTTAACCTTGACCTTATGATATATGATAACTATGCTATGATATTGATTATATTGATGTCTATATATGTATGCATGTAACTGTGCATGTCATTGTTTGACAGGGTTGTTAGAGATCATGGTTGTTTTATGCTAATGTTTATATGTATATATATATATGCATTTATATATGTGATTGTTGGACATGCTCATCAGGGATCATTCTTATGGAGGAATGATTGCTTATGTAGGTGAATGGCATGAATAGGTTCATGGTTTCATGAGAAATCAAGTGGGAAGAGTAGCCCTCACATATCTATGAGGTCTATATTATGTTGATATTAATTGACATGATGTGATTATTTTATGCTTAAGTTTATGTTATGGACAAGCTCTGTTGAGGGATAAATCAATGGAATGAAAGCAATGTGATCTGCGGCATGCTGGGAGAAGCATGTATAAGACATTAAAAGTAATATTGCCTAGTAGAGATAGTGTGGTCTCTAGATGTGCAACACTACTATTGTGTATATGTTGTACATATTGCACATTTTTTACATATGATGTTTTGTACATGCAGTGCTATGTATATATGGTGTTGTGTACATGTTGATATGTAGTGTTGTGTACATATGATTTAGTGAAAATGTTGGATATGTGGTGCATTGTACATATGGAGTTGTGCACATGTTGGTTATGTGTTATTGTGTACAGATTGTGTTTCACACATGTTGGATATGTGGTGTTGTGTACATATGGTGCTTTGTGTATGTTTCATATTTAGTTCTGTGTACATATGGCATCATGTGCAAGTTGTACATATGGTGCTATGTCCATGTGGTGTTGTGTGCATGTGGTGTTGTGTACATGTTGTACATGGGGTGTTGTGTGTAGGTCGTGTTATATACATGTCATGCATGTGGTTTTCTATACATGTGGTATTGTGTACATGTTGTGCAGGTGGTGTTGTGTACACATTGTGTAGATGTTGTCACGCACATGTGGCATTGTATACACATTGTGTAGGTGTTGTTGTGTACAAGTGGTACTGTGTACATTTTGTACATGTGGTACTGTTGTACATGAGGTATTGTGTTCATGTTGTACATGTAGTGTTGTGTACATGTGGTATTGTGTGCATGTTGTACATGTCATGTTGTGTACATGTGGTATTGTGTATGTGCACTATGTAGTCACGGTATCATGACACATATTCATTGTGTTGTACTCTGTGTATGTATGTGTATTGTGTTGTAGATCAGGTTTAGGTGTATTTATTGTGTTGTGGTGTACACCAGGTGTACGTATATGTCTTGTGTTGTACATTAGGTGTAGGTATATGTTTTTTGTTTTACATGAGATGTAGGTGTATGTGTTTTGTTGTACATAAGACCTAGGTGCATGTATTATGTGGTGTCATATGTTATCTCTGGATGTATTTTTTGTGGTTTATATTATGTATGTGTATGTTGTTGAGGAGAAGAGAAGAATTTGTTGATTTGCAGGTGTGGCAACCGATTCGGTGTGCGTATGAAAAGGGAAAAGAACAAACATAAAAGAGAAGAATATATTGAAGAATAAGTATCAGTATTTTATTTTAGTTTTAATTATGCATCTAATCTATGGCTATGATTTCTGATAGGTTACATTTGATATATGGTTTTGATTTATGATGGTTGAGTTTTGTTCTAACTGCATGTGATATGTCTATAAATGATGATTTGACCAAAGAGCTAGTTTGACTCATTGTGATGGGAAGTAAACATATTTGCGGGTGTACCTTATTGAGGAGCTACCAATAAGGTATGATTTGAATCTATTTGAATTTGTTTTGAATATAGTGGAAATTATGTCCTTGAAACAGGAAAGCATGAAAATTCTGAGTTTAGTGGTTGAAATTGACTACAATAATTAGCAGCAATAGAAAAATGAATAGGAATAGGTAGAAATATGCTGGTAATGCAATTCAGGAGCATGACCATTGTGGGACACTAGTACCTAATAGTGCCCATTGATTCCCATGATCATGTTATGACCATTATAATGGTTTTGAGGCAAGGATATGCCTTTGTTTTTGGACCTTCAAATGCAAGGACACCTTGCCAAGGGATTGATTGTCGGGGTAAGGGGATGCTGACAAACTTGGAATTTGAGTGATGGCACAAAATGGGGTTGCTGGATTTCCCAATGGACCGTGTAACAGAGAAGGGAAGGCCAAGTGATGTATTTTTCTTGGTCATTAGCATTGCAAGATGGAACTAGAATCACATTGGAAGTGTGTCGTAGAACAATGAGATGATATATGTTCACTGAGAGGGCAAGTGGCGAAGGATTGTAGTGCTAGAAATTGGATGCAAGATTGACTTTGGCAAAGGATTATTGACTTCTTGGGAAGGAGATGAATCCCAATACTACTTTTTAGGGTGCAAGTGTGAGCCTATGGATTCCCTTGTTGTTGATGTAGGCATCATATCCTTTTATTTGTTGGTTGCGAAAATGTGCATATGTGGATATTATTGTAAATATTGTATCGAGCTATGTTATAAAGAACCATAGAAAATATGGTTATATGTTGGTTAAAGAAAATGTATATAAGTATATGTGGTTGTTATTGTAAATACTATAATGATTTGTGTTATAAGGCTCCAGTAAATGGTATGATTTTCACGTTTTTAGCATTTGTCATTGTAAATACTACAATGACTAAATTATAAAGCTCCATTGGAAACATGTTTTGGTTTTTAGCAGTTTTGTTGGTTGTAGGTGTCATTGAACATTGAGGATGGTGTTCCACTAAGGGGGAGGGGTGTGTAATATCCCTAGGTTAAAGATAAATTTAATAAACGCAAAAATAAGACAAAGGTTATGGGACACATCTTCCAAGTTGAATGTTGGGAAAAACATCCTAGCGGGTGTTCATTTAGTTTATTATGGCTAAGGTAAAATTGGCAAAGGCAATGGCAAAGGAACTTGAAAAGGAAAATAGGTATTAATTGGCATTTATTTATGAAAATAGAGGAAATTGGGAGAAAATTAAGGTACAAGTTCATATATTTTCATGAGAAAGAAAATGAAGCAAAATGAAGAAATTGGAGACCAAAATAAGAAAAATGCTTTGAATGATTAGATCATGGTCTTTTGTCAACTTTGTGGTGGATTTCTCTCTCTATTCTCTCCATTATCTCTCTCACACACATAGATCATTCTTGGAGCACTCTAGCGTTAGAGAAAGGTAGGCAAAGGAAGGGAAAGAAAACAAATGGAAGCAAAGATCAAGCAGGGAAGAGTTGGATCAAGCGGATAATATGGGATTACTTGCAGGTATAAGTTCCATGTATGATTTCCTTACTAGTTTTGGCATGCATGGTATATGGATGTGTGTATTTGGTTCTCTTATTACCATTGGCATGGTTTTTTCTAGGTGTGACAATGTTTTTTAGCCTTACCTTTCCATTCTTGGATAGCCATTGTGTGATGGGGTTCTTTTACTTGGTTGAGATAGATTGTCAAATGGTTTGAATTGAGTGGGGTGGTATGAGGAAAATTTCCAAATGCCTAGGAATCCCTTGACTAGTAAACAGTGAGATACAAGGTAAAGCTTAAGGTTGGGGACAATAATATTTCTCATGGTATAGGTGGAGAAGTATAGAGTCATACATGCTTGTTTAGGACCTAGTGATGCCTTGACCGGTATATGGCAGGATTGCGGTAAATCTTGTTAATGTATGTTTATTGTTTGGGCATAGGAATCCGTTGAATGATAATTGTAGGATACATGGTAAAGCCTAGTTGTATAAATGGGGTTTAGAGCATAGTAATCCCTTAACCAGCAATAGTGGGATACATGCTAAAGCCTAAGAAGCCCTATCTAGATTTGTTATGAGTCCCACATTCATGCTTGCAATATCACGATGGTGATTGGTTGAAAGAATGATTTGATTCAGCCCAATCTATGGATGGGTGGTAGGTGGAAGTCCCTGACTCAGTTGGATTTTCCATATTGTTGTGGGGAAAAGTATCCGATGCGGATGACCCTATCCCTACTCTAAAGGTGACAGTCTTTAGCAACAACTGAAAGTAAAGTTTTGATGATTTCCTTTATGAAAGTACAGAGAGAATGAAGAAAGATTAACCAACCTGGTGTCCTTCGCTTAGTCGATCTTGATCCTATCTCTTTGTCTCTTGTTCCCAGCTCCTTGCTCTCTTTGCCGGTCCAGCTACACACAAGCCCTGCACAAAACAAGAGAAGAAACTACAAGATACAAGTACTCATAACTGACGCATGGATTAGAGTGAATCAAATATACATGTAAATACAACACATCAATGCAATACAAGTATATAGGAGAACATGCAAAACTTTATTGATAGAAGTAACAGGGTTCTGAGAAGGTTACAACCAATGATGGCTCCAATCCAGCAGCACCTCCCCAGCAGCAAGAACTCTCCTCTTCACCTCTAGTAAAACAATCACCCAATAGCTCTAACTGTAATCCAACAGCACCTCCTTGCTTTACACAAAATTCCAGCCTCCCTAGACCTCATAGAAGAGCTCTATATATAGGATAGAAGAAGAGAGGATGAGTCAGCTTGAGACTGACATGAAGCTGCCTTGTGTCCTCTCCCTCTTCAGTTAATCTTTAGTTCTTGAGTCCACTTGGAGATCCTTGGTTACACATGGTGATCAAGTACCTCTTACTCATCACAAGGCGAATCTGATGAACCAAGTGTCAGTTTGGAAGCTTCCTGGGCAGTTGACACCTTGCAGGATGACTGTGCCACTTGGCCAATCTCGCCCAGCGCAGGTAGCCTTCATTACTTTTGACTTCCAGCGCAGGTACAGAGTGGGACAGTTGCATTACAGCGCAGAAGCTCAGTGGAGCAGCTGACATGATCCAAAATAAGCCTGTTTTGAAGTGTTTTCAGGTGGAGAACTGATTGGAAGTGCTGTTGTTTGATGACCTTGTTCTTTTAGGGGTAAGAACAACATGTTTAGGGACTGAGGATCCCTGTGATTATTGACATTTCATGCTCCATGATGCGAGGCACAAAAATGTCTATAACACATATGTTAATATGAGCTCATGGCCTCTTATATTTTATATGTAAATATGCTTGTTATTATGTGATTTTAATGGTTGTTCTATCATTGTTAATATTTCGGTTATATGTTTGTTATGAGCATGGCTTTATGATAGACTTGAGTTATTTCTCTCATCATGTTTTGTTTAGTAAATGAATGGTTAATGAATGTATGAATTAATTGCATCTATTGTGAAAGGGAATCATACCTTCTTGATCAACATCCGAGAAGTATGAGGCTCCTAGGTTCAGATGTGTATTTTTGACATGCACATTACATGTTCATGACATGTTTGATGAAATTCCTTTCAAGGTTAGGATGAGTCATGGCAGGTCCCTATTCAAGTATTTCTTTAGATTGCTCGTCTTCTTTTTCATTATAACTTCTAAGTGTTTCATCAATTTCCAGGTAGAGTCTTGGTTCCTATCATTGAAAAAGTGGCTTAAATCCCATGATTTGTTGCAGGAAATTGGTGGAAAAAGTATACAATCACTTGGCGGACTTGTTGTGGGAGTTACTAGATGGTTTCAATTGAATGGAAGACCTATCATGGGAGAGATTGGGGGTTTAGTTCAGTTAAAAAGAAAGCTAACTTAGGGGTTGGGAACCTAGAGTTGTTCCTTACCCTCTAGGGTCTTGTAGCTCCTAAGGAAGATTAGTTTGGTTTGGGTTTGTTGATTTCAATTTGTTATAGGCCATTTTCTCACATCTAGTCAATAGGCCTTCAACTGGATCAATCAACATCCTTTCAACTTTTTTCATCATCCTTGCACAAAGCCCTAAGCATGACTCATTCTAATCCCCGAGTTACTGCCTAAAAATGCCTTGATTCAGTCCTTTTAAGGATCAGTGCTCCCTCACCTTCTACTAGACAATGTGGACACTCAGGTTTACCTACTCTGCACCTGGGTTGATTACCATCAGGTTGCTCAGTGTTGCGGGTGGGCTCATTCTACAAATTTGGGTAGAAGACAGAGAATCATGAATCCTCTTCCTCTAAAATCTTCCAGGATTTTTTGTAACCATTTACCTCGTATAAAAGTCTTGAATTCTATCTTATCCTACCTTGGATTTTTCATCCCTTATCCCTTTAGCTCATCCTCCCATCAAGAATGGATCTCAAGCCCTAATTGGTAAAAGGATATTAATTCATGAACTACCTCCTTCACCTATATATTTAGTTCCATCCATCGGCAAGGGGTTAGATTTTGGATAGTGATCCTAAACTTATTATGTTGTTGTGAGAAATATATTTCCATGCATTAGGGTGATTACAGGTTCACTTTTTTATGAGGAAAGAAAAAGTCAACTTGGAGGAGATCTTTTACAGGATCAACTCCTATTTTTGGTTGTAACTCACTCAATTTCTATTAATGGAATGAGTTCTTCATTTTCCTATATATGATGTTATGGTTTCATATATTTGAATACCATGTTGATCTATTGAATAAAGTGATTAGATGATGTTTAATATATTTTATAGATAATTAGCTTGTGTAATCTAACTGTGGAGGTTATAATAATAGCGATCGAAGATAGAATTGGAGCATTCAAGCCAAGGAAGGAGTGAAGCATATGATAGATTCCATGTAGGCTTCATCTTGTTATCTATTTATTTTAAGGAAAACATTAGTCCCTTTGTCTTTCTATTGTTCTAGGTCAGTCCACCATGCCTAGGGAAGATACTTATGTCTGTAGTGATAGATTTCGCATAACAAATTGGTGACCATATTAGGGAACGATGTATTCCCTTTGTGGTTTCTTTGTCCATTGTCCTTCTCTTACCTCTTCTTTGGACCTTTACTATTGTATTCATTAAAGAAAATACCTAGGAAGACCTATCATTGAATCTCACATGCAATCCTTGTGTCATAACTTTGCATCCCTAGACTGACGCACCCTCTAGTCCTATGATAGAGCATTTCAACCCAGCTGAGCATTCTTTGTGTATGCATTGCATAGTACTAGTCCCTCCATTGCAGCGGCAATGGTCCCTATTCATGCACAAGTTTTTCTTTGCCTTTAGTTTCTCTCTTATCAACCTTGTTCCAGCTACCCTTCCTTGAGTCTCTAAGTGTCTTGTGGTCCCTCAAAAACCTCCATTTGGTTTTATTTTGATTTAATAACTTTGGTATGGATTTGTTTAAAGGTTTTCCATTTTTCTTATCAGTAGGTTGTTCATAAACATATTTTTTTTACCATTGAGTGTTTAGATGAATTGGGTTTCTAGTCATCATTATGAAAAGTTTGTTTGAATGAGTGATTAGAATTTGCATCTTAGTTTTCTTCATTTTTGAAAATTAAGTAAATTGAAAAGAAAAATATTTGCATTGGCATTTATGGTTTTGTGTATGCATCTAAATTGGAATAGTTTCATTGAAAATGGAATTGCATTTTGCACATTGTTTGCTACATACTCTTTGTCTCTTCCCTTCCTTAGATAGATTTTCATTGAATGAGAAAGATTCATTTTCCTCATGCTCATTTCATTTCAGGATATTTAGGTGACATACCTGGTGAACCCCAAAACTAAACCTTAGTTCAAGATAAGCAGTAAAAGTTATTTAATGAACCTAAGGATCATTTGTAAGATTAACGTAAACATTTATAGGTCTAGTCTAGAGATGTGTTCCAGCGTCGTTAAATGTAGGAGTTATCATTATTTTCTAGTGTTATATTCGAGGGGTGAAATATTGTTCCACATATATGAGTGTATACGATCATTTTCCACATACCTTTGGGTATGTGATTACTCTCATCAAATAGTTACACATTAGACATCACTACTACAGACTACATGTCCACATGCTGTCGAGTATAGTTGTGAAGTCCGCTATAGGTTGTTGTCCTTTCCATAGGTAACCGATTCAGCCGCCTTGTGTACTGTGATATACCGAACAGAACATTTGTGGATATTTTCTATATGTACACTAATTCCTTGGTTCACCAAGGTGTATATTGCAGTTCACAATTGCTTGGTATTCCTTTATGCTAATATTACCCTCTTTTTTATTTACTTTTGTGTTAATTTCTAAAACTTATTATCCAACGTGGAAGAAAAAAATACCACACTCTATCATTTGTGTAGAATGCAAAATAAACCTCCTCTTCAACTATAGGATAATCCTTGCCATCATCAGAAGCATAAGAAGATGAAAACTACCAAATTGGGAAATTTGGGAACTACTTTAAGTCCTCCTCCCGAATCTCATCAACCAGAATCATCTTTCCCTTTCAGTGCTGAACCTAAGATTGCCTCTACTCTTACTAGTGAATCTGACATAATTGAAACAGAAGCCCCTAAAACCTTATTAGCTAAGGTTATTGAACATGACTTTCATGAGTCATATACTTTACTTCACGAGGTTGTGTTGATGGTACTAAACCTGCCAACATGTCATGGGATCTCCCTAGTAAGAAGTCCCAACTAGACCTCATAATGTTTAGAGTAGGAGTCGCATCAGTGGGTAGTACAGTAGTGCCTTGATTGTGGAAGTGCGTAGAGGTAAGTATGATAAATTTGTAAGAAGAAGTTGTGTGACCTTGCAACGATTCAAGTGAGATGCATGGGGGTTGTAACACATTGAGGGTAAAAGGAAGTGTGTCCCTTAGAAGCATGTAATAGTACACATCCTGAAAGGAACACATGAGCTTAATGACATCACAGGCTAGAAGAAGAATAGTCCACAATCCAAAGTGACAGGTGAATACAACAACACGTCTTCAACAAGATTCATACAATCATATACAAAATAGTTCATACACAAATTTGTCAGTTAAATAACATACATTTCTAAAGTAACCAGAATAGTCGAACTATAATAACAACATAAGCATGAAAACATGTTGGTAGAGTAATATTATTAAGTGAAACTTCCATCCATACACACAACATTGACAGCTATTAGCTCCAATAGTGGAACAATACAATCAACACCACCTCCTCCTCCAAAGAGATGTATTCTATCTATCATGTGGAGAAGCCAAGGCTCGTCACAATACTCTCCAAGCCTTCTCTAAGGAATTCTTAGCCAACATCTTGGCTCCCAAAAGCCTGTTTTATGAGTTATGAGGTTCTATATGTAGAAAAGGGTGGGGTGACCCATGACATTCCCCTTTGTGACTCTTCGGGTACCCTCACGAATATTTAAATTACATAGTGATTTTCCACATTCCACTAATGATACTTGGAATTTCAGTTACAACATATTTACAATAATATATAATTTCCACATATACCCATGTGGGACAAAATAAGCTAGAGATAGCCTAACATGACAAAACACTATAACTCTAGATTGTGGGAAAAGACCAACTCGACAACCTCCATTTGATGCTACTCAGTCACATATTGATGCCAAGTCTGGTACTTTTTAGTGATGTTGTGATGTTGTCTTGCTAAAAGTGAACTCTTGCCTCCAATGCATCTGAGCATGTGGACTTCAAACCTGTGACTGTCTCATCTTGAAGCATGCGTAGTGTTGTCCTGAGTGTGGCTAGACCACCAACATACTTCTGCATCTTGTTTGAACTCAGATGCAAGTCATTACTAGTGGCCTTGCACATCACTTTTCCCATGTACCTGTCGACCTCTAGCCAAACTTGGTTCTTTTGGTTAGATTTGGTGAGGGAACCTGCATCTATTCACTCTCTTCTTAAGTTACTGGTTGTTCTGGTTCATCAACCTGTATTAGCATTGTTTCTCTATCATTGCACCTTTCCTTTGTTCTTATTCCCTTTTCTGCTTCTCAGCTCCTATTCTTCCTTTGACTCTCATTCTTCTTTATGGGATCTCATTTTTGCTACCTATAAGCTTTGCTTTTTTCTCTTCCTTTGCTCTGTTGTCTGTGTCTTGTTCTTCCTTTTGATTTTGCTATCAAAGTGGCCTGCATGAATAATGAATGCACTTTTTCTTTTTAGCTTTGTCCTCCCATTGTTATGTCACTGATTTCCTCTTTCCCTGGTCTTGTACTAGGTTCCTACCTTCTCCCACTACTGTTGGTTTCACTTCCATGTTAGTGTTGATCCCTTTTCTGTAAATAGTTGGGCATCTGCATATATTGTCAAGTAAACTTGTGCTTGCTCAGTTGCTTCCCTGGTACTTCTTTAAGTGGTTGCTCTTGAATCAGATCTCTTTGCTGACATGGTAAAATGACTACTGTAGAGAAGCGCTTCACAAGTGTGGAACTTGTGAAACATAATGGACACTCATGGCAAGAAAACATCAGCGCTTACTGTTACACTAAAAAATGTCACCATGACTATTTGCAGTTAGTATGGCTCCATCCACTGTCATACTATCCTCCTTGGCAAGTCTCATGCCTCTGCTCTGCATGTCAAACTCCAAAAAAGAAGAGAAAAGTCATTTAAAGTCAATTATCTCTGGTACGCAGTTTCTCTTAGCCTTACCTGCGTGTACGCAACCCAAGTTCACAATACCTGCGTACTTGTACACTCTGTATGTAAAGGGGTGGGTGCGTACCCCTGTAAAGGTCAAAAGGCGCGAATTTCTTCTTTAAAAAGTTACTTGTGGTCATTTCTAGAGCATTCTAGAAGCTTGTTTGACGTGTATGAAGCGCCTCCAGATGGTTCATGTACCCAAAGAAAGAGGAACTTATCCCATGAAGAGGGGAGCTATCCCATTGAAAGAGGGGCTTATCCCATCCATGGTGGAGCTAATTAACTTCCTCTAGAGCACTATAAATACAGGCATTGGGCCAGAGGGAGGGAGGTTGAAAGCTGAACATTCCTAAGGGTAGATGCTGCTGGAATTAGGACTTCCTTGTGAGAGCTTGTGAGGAGAGATTACCATCTTTGCTTGTTTCCATTGGGAGGTGGGTGAGCTGATCAGAGTAAAGGAGAACTCTTGTGGACCCTGGGAGGAGCTTGCACAACACCAAGGCTCAGGTTGTAATGGTTCCTTTTGTTACCTTTAATACAAATTAGTCCATTCTTCTCAACAATTTGTTATTTATGAGTTGTTTCATATACTCCTTGGTCTATATGTTAAATATGTTTTATTTTATGTCATAATCAGGTGCTATTTAATTATTTGACTGTTGGTGAATGCAGGTTTCGAAGAGAAGGAGGACCTCATCCGGATCAACGAAGCTGGACTACTACAACAGCGTTGGGTTACAGGTAAGATCTAAAACAATTGATTTCTCATAGTATAACGCATATTTAGAGAAGGATTGCTCTCATTTGTCTTGTTTGTCACTAGAAAGTCTTAGGCTTCTAGGGAGGTTGGTTGTGTCCGCACCGTCGACTCTTTCCGCGTCACACTTACAAATCTAAATTTACAGGATAATCAAGAAACATCAAGGGTATATGATGAGAGGAAATGTGCAATTTTGACTCAAAAGGGGTGACTGACTAACTGTGGGAACTGCACACTGTGCAACCTGGACAGTCAGTGTGGAAGCCTAGTGAATGGAACTGCGCAGTGCTTGGGAGAGACTGTGCATTGCACTGTCTTGGTGACCAAGCTTGGAGACTGGCTCCTGGAACTATGCAATGTGCAGTTGGAGCCAACCTAGCATAGCTTCTAAGCAATTCTAGAAGCCAAGGAAGAGGCCTAAAGCTACCATATTGCGTAGTGCATGGAAGTTAATGTGAGACTTGGGCAGGGAAAGCCCAGATTTATCCATGGGGAGTTTGCAAATAGACAGATATGAAATATGATACAAGGATGAGTGCAGATCTAGATAACTGTATATGTGTACATGTAAAACAAGTGCATCAATGGATCATACCGAAGGAACACAAAGCATGGGAAAGGAGTTGCCGCAACGGTGACCATTGGTGCGAAAATGGGAATACTCTTGTGACACTTGGGGAAGGTAATGTATAGCTTGAACAACAGTTCTACAGGCTCAAACAAGTTAAAATTCTAGTGGTAATTCAATAAAATGAGTGAAACAACACTCTCAGAAGCTAAACAAGCATAAGTGGCAGAAAAATCAGCATAAGGCGATAAAAGCAAAACTCACCCCAAAAAGTGATGACAATGCTCTAATGGCTCCTTCATTTCCTAGGGAAGCTAGAGCTTGATGATCAAATGTATAAGTGAGCTCTATAGGTTTCCATTACATATGTTTGAGAAAAACGGTGTTCATGACGTGTATGCTTGAGATCAAGGACAACAACAACACTTAGTAGAAACTTCTAAAGATGGAAATGTGTCACCATCGGGAAGCAAATAATAGATCCCTACTTCCTAGGGATGCTTTTCCTCTTAGCTTCTTTTTTTTGGGGAATCCTGCCATCCACTGCCTAGAAATATTGCACAATCCTGGGGAGGATGGGTAACTCTTTGGTTCATGCATTGATAGTTTATGAGCACAGTATGGTTCTGTGCAATTTCTCGGCTCAGTGGCTCTATATTGCCTCTCAGGATCTATGTAATTTCCCAACTAAAGGTAGGATATTAGCTAGATCTACATAGTTTTGGACTTGAGTGCTCACTATGGGCTTGGACTCCTCTATTTAATTTCCCAACTAAAGACAGGATCCCAGCTGGGTTTGCACAATTCCTAAGTCGAAGCTCACTGTTGGGTTGCACTGTGCATTTCTTGAGAGAAAGGTTCGCTACCCTTAAGGATTGCACAGATCATCAAGGAAATGCTAGAACGATTTGGAACTAAGTCACGGGGTCATCTTGTGCTTAGATGGGAAATCCAGTAAGAAAACAGAAGCTATAAAATGAAATATAAACTCAATTGAAAGCGCAAGTACCTAGGTAGTGCAAGAAAAGCTGCTGAGATTTTAGTAGGGAGGCTCCAAAATGAATCTTAGGAGAAATTTTGGAGGGTGGTTGTAGTCGCTACATCATTGGCGACACACTTATAGAAGTCCAACTCTTTGTATGGACCTTGTCTCATGTAAAGAGAGTCAAACTCCTCCAAAATTATTGTTTGATTCTTTAATCTTCATGGCCTCCTCACTAGCTTGAGTTAAAGATGTAGTCCCTTCCACTTTCTTGATCGGTCAACACACATACCAAGCCAAGTCAACTGAGTTGTTTCAAATGGGGATGAGGGGTATTTTGATTCACAAGTAATATAGATTGTCAGAGTTTTAGTTTCATCTCTGGTGTTGCTCCGCTGTGATCAAGCCTAGACAGTGCCCTAGCAGAGTCACATCAAGAACACAAGAATTGATCCACTGCCAGCAAGCCTGGATAGCACCTTGGTGGACTTAATTCCTTCACCTTCCTACGTAGGAATCCTTTCTCTTCTTTCGCCTTTATTTATTTATTTATTTTCGAATAACTGGGCATAGGTACTTATTTCATGAGGTGGAAGAGGGATCCCGACTTATTGAGAGCAGAAGAGGTTATCCCTTCATAGAAGGATGTTATATATACCTCTAACTTAATTGTTAAGGTTTTCCCCCTCACCTTACTCTACTTGACTGATTTGACTAGGGTTAATCGAATAAAGAAGAATCGATTAGAGTAGGTGGTACTAGTTAAAGTGCAAGAATTATGTGTTCACCATGACTCACACTGAAAACAACATATTTTCCATCATGGTATCATTGACTGAAAGCACAAAAGATATTCACAAAGAGAGGGAATAGAAATATAACCAAAAGTTGATAGTTGTACATGTCCTCTTGTGTTTCACCCAACTTGTCTCAATAAGGCAAACATGGTTTCATGGGAAGCTAAACCTACGGGTGCAAAAAAAATAAAAAATAAAAGCAAGGGATAGAAATAAAAAAATCCAAATGAGGTAAGTAAAGCAAACATGGAAGAAAAGCAAACACTACTCCTACTCCTAAGCTAAATAATGCATGGGGCTACTCACATGAAGTGGTATTTCCAATGCAGCCACTAGTTCATTGGGTGGCCCATGTAAGTGAAGGCATGGTCATCAAAAAAGATGTTTAGGAAAACCAATACACAAGAAAGATAGAAGAATGAAAACCAACACTCTTGAAGTTTGAATGCATCTGCAGAAAAGATAAAAGTGAAAGCACACGATAGACACTCTGTGGACATACCATGGTGTGACAACGCACTATGCATAAACAATAAGCATAATATACCTCCGCCCTATATAATCATCATTGGGTCCAGTAGATAGTGGTGTGCCTTATGTATAAGCACCGGACCCCACCGATTGCGATATGCGATGGGGCTCTAGGCCCGATATATATATATATATATATATATATATATATATATATATATATATATATATATATATATATATATATATTGTGGTTAATAATTCCGTCGGGTCTGGTAGATCACAGTGCATGTTATATACAAGCCCTAGGACCTCGCCGATTGCGATATGCAATTGGGGAAGTGGACTCGATAGTGTATGTATTATACTTGATAGTCCTGTTGGGTCTGCTGCATCACATCAGCCTTATGTATAGGCTTTGACTCCCTCCAATTGTGATATGCGAAGTGCTCCAGACTTGAAAATATATGTATTTTAGTTGATAAAGCCGTCGGGTCCAGTGTGTTATGGTATGTGTTGTGTTTCAATGTTGATTGCGATTAAGCGAAAAAGGGTAAGTTATGCATGTTTTCGAGTATTTCTATTATCAAAGCATTGATATAGAAACAAGGATGCGATGGGAGGTTTTGAGGGATGAAAAAGTCTTGATGAAGGATATGAATGAAGTGCTAGAAAGGGTTATAGATGAATCATGTGACAGAGATTTATTAAGGGGGCCTTAACCATTTAAAAATTGAAGATTTGACTTGGCAAAGAGTTAAAATCCCTCAGATGAAACAAATCATTCAAAGAGTTATTATTAGGAGATGTGAAAGGTTAAAATCGTAGGGGACCCATTCAAAAGTGCTACTAGGGTAGGTCTTAATATGGTGGTGGTTGTGGCCACAACAAATGGCAAACCGCTGGGAGAACTAGTTATCTCTATTTCCAAATAAACCTTGGATCAATAGAACATCAGGGTGTTAAAATAAACTTGAAATGCAAACTACATGGTTGGACAGACATGGGTTCCACTTCAACATTAATTGCTTCAGGTGGGATAAATACAAATAGCTTCTACTCACTGATAGGGTTTGACAGGCATTCTCCAATGGTAGTATGATGGGATTTATTGACCCTCCTTTACCTGTTTTCTACTTTCAAAAATCCTTTCGGGAAATACCTATTTAGGTGTGTACCTCAGCTCTTTATTGCTCATCAAACTTGATGTCGATATGTTTATCTGCACTTTATATAAGAATTTCAATGGTATATTTTCATATGATTGAATGGGGCGCAGTCATGGATCATGCCATATTTTTAAACTTCTTAAGCAATGTTGGGCTTGCTGTGTCAACTAGTACTTTGAGGCCAGCAATAGTACCTACTCTAACCAGCTTCCCAAACAACCTATCCTTCTAGATTGGCACAAGGACTTGACATTTCATTTTCTTTTGAATAAGTCCTTCCAGTTTCAGGCACAAGGACTAGAGAACAATTGGATTTGCCACAAGGTGTATGATAGTGAGTTTAGCCCATGAAAGGAGGTTTACTTATAGATTACAGGTATTGGAGTACTTAGTGTGGTGGAAGGGACCAATGGAGAATAACCGCAAACCTTACAGGAAAGTATATGCTAGGTCTGAGTGGGATTTTAAAAATGCAGTGTTCCGCCATGCCAGTCCAACTATAGTTACACATTTTTTGTTTTATAAAGATGCCCCTACATGCTCCAGGTATCCAAGTTATCCATATATATTATCTAGTACCAAAGAGATTCTAATGAGTGGCTTCGATTTGAATTCCACTGCTGATTTTCCAGTGCTCATGGGGTCATTGAAAATTTGTTTGATTTGCAAGGTAATGATGGATTGAGGATCAGCAGACTCATCAGCAGGTTGATGAGGGGTACAAAGCTGAAGGTGGTGGATGAGGGCAATCTGAAAAAGGTAAAGACAACACTGGAGGACCAAAATCAGTTGGCTGAAAAGGACTGCAATTCGAAACAGAACGAAAATAAAATTTGCAGAAAAACAAGAATAGAAAAGACAGAAATATAACTAAGCTAATAACAAAAATAAAATGAATTCTAACCTACTTAGGAGGTAACCACCATGTGGTGGCTATTGGAAGTATCTCTTAATATGTTGGCCACTAACAAGGAGTTTTTCAATTTCTCCCTGTAAGGTTTTTAACCTGTAAGCTCCCTGACCAATTTTTTCCACAACTTGGAATGGGCCTAGCCATAAGTGTTGGAATTTTGTGTGATTACCTTTTGGCTCATTCAATTTGTCCCATTTCAGGACTAGCTCTCCTACTTGGTGATCTTTAACTCCTGCCAGATGGTGATCAAACCATCTCTTCACAATCATTTGGTGATTTCTAAATTTATTTCTGGCTTTATCTCTCAATTCCTCCAACCTCATCAATTGGTTGATCCTTTCTTGAAGTAAGGTTGAAAGGGTTCCTCTTGAAGCTTGGGAGAGTTGTAGAGAAGGAAGGGTAATGTTGGGAGGAAAAATGGCTTCATGTCGATAGACGAGGAAGTATGGGGAGTTTCCTAAGGCAACTTTTGGGTTGACCCTATCGGCCCAAAGGGCATTTGTTAGAGCGTTATGCCAATTCCTCTGGTTGTCAGCGACAAATTTACAGATTATGCAGATGAGGTTTTTGTTCGACTTTGCAACTCCATTTCCCTGGGGGTAATAGTTTGATGCATACCTTATGTGAATTGATCTATCAATAGCAAATTCAGTTAATTTTAGTGATGAAAAATAAGAAGCATTGTCAAATATGAGAGCGTCAAGGATGCCAAACTTGTTGATAATAATTTTCTCAACAAATGATATTACCTCATCTTCGTTTACCTTCCGAAGCGATCCATCTAGTGAAGTAGTCAGTCACCGTGAGTATATACTTATGTTGTTGCAAAGAGTTTAGAGTGATCTTACCTATGAGATCTAGGCCCCATTGCTAGAACGGGCGATAAATCATAGTAGGCCTGAGGGGAACGACTGGCTCTCTTTCTCATCTTGTGACAGTTTGACATACCTTGCATTTGCGAGCATAGGCATGTGAGTCTTTGAACACTGTGGGCTAATAATATCCAACTCTTAATATTTTGTGAGCAGTGGTCTCTCCGCCATAGTGACCACCTGCTAGGTCGTTGTGCATTTCTTTTAAGACATGATTAGCATCATCCTTTTCCAAACATCTCAGCCAGATTCCATCATAAATTTTTCTGTATAATGTGTCATTGGCCAAGTGATACTGATTAGATTTCAATCTGAATGCTCTCCTTTGTGATGCATCCATGTGTTCAGTACATGGTCCCCGTGTTATATAGAAGCGTATGTTGTAATACCATGACTCAGGATCCAAAAGGGCTTCCAACTTTTCGTTCTCGCACATTAGCATCTCGTTCATCCAAAGGGGCTCCTCCATGAATTCTACTTGTGCATATTGCATGTTCTGTGCTTCTGGTTCTTCAGTTGCCCCTTCTTTATCTACCAAGGCTTCTATTGCTAGCCTGTATAGTCCTTGCCCTCGAACTATCTTTGCTGGCATTATCTCTAGGTATAATTCTTAAAGTGCGGTTATCCAATTCCCTCTCTGTTCACCCATTTCCTTCTGCACGAAGAGGGATCTTACAACAGGATGGGGAATGATTACTTTAGTCCTGGCATTTAATAAATAAGGGTGGAAGTGCTTTATGGCTTTAAAAACAGCAAGGTGTTATTTCTCCACGTCTGGGTAGTTTAGTTCTACCCCCTGAAGATTAGAGATCATATAAGAAATAGGGACTTCGTTGTCTTCATCATTTTTTTGAGTGAGTATTGCGGCATATGAAACATCAGAAGCAAAAATGTACAAGAAGAATTCCTTGTTGAAAATGGGGTTGACCAATGCAGGAGCTTCTGCGATGGCTTCCTTGATTCGTTGAAATGATTTCTTAGCTTCATCTCTCCACTTATACACAACGTCCTTTTTCATCATTAGCTGCATGGGACGCACTATTTTTGCGAAACCTGAAACAAATTTCCTAACGAAATTAATCTTCCTGAAGAAAGATTGTGTTGCCCTTTTATTTGCAGGGGGTTGTATTCTCATTATGGTCTCTATTCTTTCAAGATCAAGAACAGTCCCTTCTTTAGAGATGATATGACCCAATAGTTTCCCTTCTATGACTATGAATATGCTCTTCTTGGGATTCAACGATATTCTGTATCTTCGGCACTTTTCGAAAATTTGTATCAGGTAATAAATATGATCCCTTTTGCGATATGAATACATAGTAATGTCATCGGTGTACACTACTACTGATCTGTTGATCAATCCTCAGAAATCTATGTCCATATCTCTTTGGAATGTGGCACCCGCATTAATAAGTCGAGAAGGCATTTTACAATATGCATAAGTGCCCCATTTAGTGTTGAAGGTTGTCTTCAGCTGATCCCCATTAGATGCCAACACTTGATTATATCTTGAAAACCCATCTAATAGGGACAACATTTCAGACCCAGAAATGCACTGAAGAATGTGTTCCATAGAAGGGACAGGATAGTCATCTTTCTGCGGTGCTTTGTTCAGGTTTCTGAAATCGATACATAGCCTAATGTCTCCATTTTTCTTTCTTACTGGCACAAGATTGGCTACCTAGCGGGTGTGTCTGATAGGAAAAATGATTTTAGGATCCAACATTTTGTTTAATTCTTTCTTCACCAACGGTTCTAGGCTTGGATGGATCTTGCGAAGCTCTTGGAGGTCACCATATGTCCATGCGAAGATGTCCTTTTACTCTTTAAACAGCTTAACAAATGCAGCCCTGTCTTGTGGAGAGAATCCTAAGCCCAAATTGACATTTTTTGGGTCTTCTTTGGTTCCAAGGTTGACCAACTCATACTTCATGGATGAGCTATGCATTTTGTAGTTAGTCGAATTCTTTAATTTATCATGTAGGTCATACAAGTGCTCCATCTTCACAACTGACTTGGGAATCATATTGGACTGATCTTTTTCCTCATCTTCCCTCTCATTCATAAGCCTCTCATGATCTTTTTCATCAATTACTGCATTCTGGAATGTCTTCTCGCAGTGCAAGAACTCAAGGATTTCCTCATCATCTTCGAACACCTGCCAATTTGAGATGTTATCAGGCACAGATGGTCTGAAGATCAATTCAACATAACATTTCTTCTTCTTTAGTCTAAAATCAAGAAAAAATTTAGCAGCCATACTAGCCATCATATCGGCATCTTGGTTTTTCCCTCAAGGTATGTATGTGATATTAAAAGAATCAAAACTGTCAATTAAGCTCCATACCTCATGCTGGTACCTTACCAGGTGTGGCAAATTGCAGTGTATCCTTTTCCTTACCTGATCCACAATTATCTGTGAGTCACCAAAAACTTTAAGATTTTTTACCTTCATATCAGTGGCTTTCTTCAGGCCCTACAGCAAGCCTTCATATTCTGTCGTGTTGTTGGTGCATGCAAACTCCAGTCGGCAAGCCATCAGATGTTGGTTATCTTCTGGGTCGATGAGAATTCTCCTAGCACCTGCACCTTCAAAGCAGTTAGAGCCATCAAAGTAGAGTGTCCAAAATATAGAATCTAATGTTACATCAGTTGAACTACTATCTACGAAATTAGTCCTATCATCTACTATAATACAGGATAATTCATCAGTTGGATTATGGGGGAGAGCTTCCTCCTGTGTGTTTGTCAAAGTTTCTTCAATAGGTTTAGATGGAACAAATGTCGAAACTATAATTCCCAAGGATAGAGTTGGTAAACATTACAGGTTCATTGGGGCCATTTAGTTTCGTCACCACATACTTCATGTATATTTCTCGATCAACTCTCAGCATATAACCTTTTCCCTTCCGAGGCAGCAAGAGATGGGACCAATCAGTTGAGAAATATCCATTCAGTTTTGTTGACCAGTCCCTACTAATTAGAATTCCATAGGCCTCGGGTATATCGACTACCACTATGTCAATTACTTGTGTGTATTGTGGTTTAGTAGCGATCCGAATCAACACATCTTTCAATTATCCTATTACCTTTACATTCGTTCTGTCCAGTTGCATAATTCGAGTTCTATTTTTCTTAGGTACTGCATGAAGTCTTTTAGTAACAGTGTAAGGCATAATAGTGGATGAGGCACCGCAATCTACCAAGCAATTGTGTACTTTCATGTTGAGGATTTCAAATGTGATAAGGAAAGGTGGAGTCTTGGATTTTGATTTCCTCCTTATCATGGTTGCACTGAAATCTTGGGGGTTTCGATTCATTTTTGACAGAGTGGCTTCCATGGCTGATAGCTTTTGGGCTATACTAGGGGTACTGACAGGTTTGGAGGCCCACTTCTTGGGTTGGCTACTTGGAATGGTGAGAGATTTGCAATTATTTTCATTCATATATTTCAACAGCAAATCTCCTTACTGCATTAGTTTTAGCAAATTGAAGTATGTTATATTAGCCCTAGATTTCTTAAGATCATCCACAATATTGTAATCAATGTTATAGATAGGATAGCGCAGAGTAAACATACTGGTTTTTCCTTTCTTAGGTGGGAGTTTACCATTTTAAGTCGCCTTCGTTGCAGTGGGAGATGTGTTATGTTTCTCTGGATGGTTTGCAACTGGGGTATTCTTGGACTGACCACTAGGTCTACCCTTCTCAACAAGAACTTTGGGAGCGGGTGCCTTCAAAGGGTGAACATCTTTCTTTGTCTGGTCTACAGGCTTCATCACACTTGCAAGTGGTCCTTTACTTTGTGTGTGGATTTCTGCCATACTATCTTCTTCGTCATCATTGTTCTCATTTTTATAGAAATCCCACAGTACATTGATTTGAGACTCTTCATCCAAGCACTCTTCTACTTTGTATTCTTCCTCATTTTCTTGTTCTAGCTCCAGCTCCACTATAGGTTCTTCTTTGTTAAGGAGTGACCTGATAAGAGCTAGCTCTTCCATATTTAAATTCCCTTCATTGAGTGGAGCATGCAGTGCAAGTTTACCATGACCACCCTCTATCTTCTTACAATAGAAAGGCTTGAAAGGTTTTCTGTTGTTATAATTTCCTCCATTACAACTAGTACTCTCTCCATAGTTCCTTTTCATATCGATGACTATCTTTGTTAGTTTCTTAATGATCTGATACAAACCTTCCACATCTGTGGTGTCCCTTTCTTTGCCCTCATCCACTTTGTTATCATTTCCACTACTCTACCTGGATGACTGAGAGGATTTCTTTCCTTTGGTCGTATGATGACATGTTGTGAGATAGATCATTTCATTCTCGACTTTTATTGCTTCATCGATAGCACCTTGTAAGGTTTGTGCATTACTTCTCTTGACCCACATCGCAGTAGGGACAGCGAGAGCAGTGATGTAGAATTCCATGAGCACCTCATCAATAGGTCTAGCATTAGCCAGGATTCTATTAAACAAAGTGTTTAACGAGATGTTAAAATCCTTGACCTTTTCCTTGGCTTCCATTTTTAACTAGGATAGTTCTAAAACTAAGGCTGCAGGCGTTTTGTCATTGTCGAACTTGTCTAAGAAGGCCTGCTAAAAGGCACCCGATGAGGTGATCAGTCCTATTCTCAAGCTAAAGTACCTTGTGGAAGCTGAACCAATCAGAGTAAAAGAGAACAAGCGACATACCACATCCTCATCAGCTACCCCCAACATGCGCACGGCTAGGAAGAAAGAGTGAATATGGTTATCAGCAGTGTCTCCCCTCTTAGGGTCGAATTTAGGCAATACTCTTTCTGCATTCTTGGGTAAGGAATGCTTCTGCCCAAGTATCACTACAACATCTTGAGCAAGCCATGGAGGGAGTGCTCCTGGAGGGGGTGGAGGTTGATTTCCCCCTCCTGGAGGAGGTGGAGGTTGATTCCCACCTAGAGGAGGCAGTAGGGGCAGATTTCCACCTGGAGGGGGAACGTTAGCCATGTTATGGATAGGGAGGTTCTAGTTGAAGGTTTCTTCAAGGCGTTCTCTGTTAGTATTTTCCATATCAAACTAGGGATTACCTTCAGAAGGGGAATCCTCAGGAATTTCTTCCCAAGGAGCGTTGATACTTTGCAAAGAGTCTAGCACAATATCTTCAAGAGAAGGGGGTGCAGATGTCTCTTCGCTTATGAGAAGGATCCTTGCCTTTCTTTTAGCCGTCAGAGGTAAAGAATGAAAAATGGGGAGCTGATATAGGTAGCGAGCATATGCACGAGTAAGAAATCTGACTAGTTGTTCCTGAGTGACAGGATACTCCCACAGTCTCTCTTCTTTGGGTGACCTAGAAACAGGACTTAGAGGGATCTCTGTTTCTTCAAAATGTGGCCCTTTCAAATGGGAAGAATGATCTTTTCGACCTTTACGATCCATACATTAATCTTTTTGAATCCATGCATGGAATTTATAGATGAAATCTTGAAAAGCCGTGGACGGTGGTTTAGGCCCTCCTTCTTGCACCAAATTTTTTGACATGGAAAATGTTCGCTATACCAACAAGGGGAACTAACCCAATCGCAGGCCCCAATTATATCTCCTTTCGTTTGGAGTGGCTAGTTCCAATGGATTTTAAAGGATCCCGTAAATTGTTAAAGGTGTTGAAAGATTGCTTCTGGGAGGAAGACTTCAATTAAATCAAAAAAAGGAAACAACTGACCTATATATATCAAATCCTATCGAAACTACTTAAGCTAGTCCTAACTATCCTAATATATCCTATAGGAGCATAGAAAAAAAAGGTTAAACATCATATATAAATTCCATGTCCAAATGAGTCCATTATTGGTTCACATAAGAATAAGGTTGCAACAAATCTTAATTTCAATCCAATTACTCATACAGGAATACACATTCCTTTTTATACAAATAAAGCTTGCAAATGATGTCTAACATAGTTTCAAATCAGGGACCTTTTGTGAATTAACCATACTATTGAGTTATATTCGAATAACCATGAACTGTAAGTTATCAATAGGCACAAAGAAAAACACATTTACATTTATGCCAGCAACAACACTCTGATTCTAAGCATATAAGAGAGGAGGAAAATAAATTTGAAACAATAGGCTCCTTCTTGAACCAAGGAGTCTTCTTTATTCACAATAAATCAAAGTTGTTCTCTCCAAACAAAAAGCCCCTCCCTCATCTTTGGAGGTAATACTTATGTAGAAGCCACTGACCCTCAGTCTTCCGCTAACTTTTCACCTCCCCCCTCCTTTCAATATATAAATTAAAATATATAGTCCTCGAATCGATCAGTGAAATGGCTGACCCGTAAAGGCCACATTTGCTGGAGAGTTCATTTCCTGGGGAAATGAATATATGCCGATTGAAAGGAGGATGTATGAATGTCATTTCTTCATGATAAGGCCCGAGACCGCAAAACCTTTAGAAGACACAAGTAACACGTGGAAACATGACCTTCAATGCCTAAAGCCAGATCTTGAGATAGAACACAACGCAGAGCCACACTTGAGGCTTATGCATCCATTCTTCGGCCTCTCTTGCCTTCTCTTGGTCCTCACCTGTAGAGATAACCAACGTCAGCTATGCTTATGAAAATATGATAGAAATGCTTAAAAACACCAATCTTGCATTCATTAAAACGTTTATAAAATCAAAAGGAACAAGAGTGAAAGAATTGGCCCCTAGTTTTTAATTCAAGCATTGATTAAGTTGGGAAAGCGTAAATCCGATTTACATTGAAAATCATTGCATAACACAGAACCGGATCCAAAATCCGGACTTGAAATATTATATACAAGATCCCATACCCTATCGGGTCCGCGAAACACTATCGGATTGCATCACGCTGAGTATTTAAGCTTTGGGCTTCGCTGATTGCGACTTGTGATTGGCTGGACCCGAAATATATATGTGCGACATTTAATAGTCCCTTCAGATCCATAACGTAAGATTTTCCTTTGAAAACCCCGAACACAACATATTATCACAATACAAGGGAATACATGGGAATACCCGGGGCTGACCATAAGGCCGGACTTGAAAAATTATGCATTGTGGTTAATACCACTCGCAGGTCCGCCGTATCGCATCGCAATGTTTCAATGGCAAGTGAATAGACCTTGGGTTTCATTGAAGCCCGATTGCGATATGCGATGGGCTCAGGACCCGCACTATATATATGCTGCGCTTAATAGTCCCTTCAGGTCCACCACATAAGATTTCCCTTTGAAAACTTCTACCTTAATACTTTATCGAAAAACACAGGAATACACAGGAACACCTGTAGTCGACCTCAAAGCCGGACTTCAAATAATATACCTCCCCCCTCTATAATCATCGTCGGGTCTGGTAGATAGTGGTGTGCCTTATGTATAAGCCCCAGACCCCGCCGATTGCGATATGCGATGGGGCTCCGGACCTGACATATATATATATATATATATATATATATATATATATATATATATATATATATATATATTGTGGTTAATAATGTCGTCGGGTTCGATAGATCATGGCGCACGTTATATACAAGCCCTGGGACCCCGCCAATTACGAGATGTGATTGGGGAAGCAGACACAATAATGTATGTATTATATTTGATAGTCCTGTCGGGTCCGCTGCATCGCATCGACCTTATGTACAGGCTTTGACTACCTCTGATAGCAATATGCGAAGTGCTCCAGACCCGAAAATATATGTATTCTGGTTGATAAATTCGTCGGGTCTGGTGTGTTATGTTATGCGTTGTGTTTCAATTTTGATTGCGATTAAGTGAAAAAGGGTAAGTTATGCATATTTTCAAGTATTTCTATTATCAAAGATTTGATATAGAAACAAGGATGGGACAGGAGGTTTTGAGGGATGAAATAGTCGCAATGAGGGATATGAATGAAGGGCTAGAAAGGATTATAGATGAATCATGCGGCAGCGATTTATTAAGGGGGCCTTAACCATTTAAAAATTGAATATTTGACTTGGCAAAGAGTTAAAATCCCTGGGATAAAACAGATCATTTGAAGAGTTATTATTCAGAGAGGTGAAAAGTCAAACTCCTAGGGGACCCATTCAAAATTGCTACCAAGGGAGGGTTTAATAGGGTGGTGGTTGTGGCCACCACACAGTGAGGAAAAATTGGGCGAGCACAAATTTCTGGAGGCACAAACTATTGCAACAGTTGGGCATTGAGAGATTCATCACTTGGAGCTTGTAGCTTGCCTTGAATAAACCCAGGCACACTCCTACAAATTTATTGTACTCCAGAAGTTTATTTATAATAAAATTTGGCCATTTTGGGTGTTGTAGAAAAATTTTTGTTCATGGGTGTTTGCTGAAATTTATTATGTTGTTATATTTTATGCATGTCTTTGATTATCTCTGTAAAATTTATATTTGGAATATGACAACGGTATTAGATCATGATCTTTGCTAGTTGTGGGGGAGTCGCCAAGACCATGGAGGATTTATCTATGCATTCACAGTGACTGGCAAATATATGGGCACTCTGATGACACTGAAAGGGAAGAGTACATAAGGGGTCATGGAGGAGTTGATGAGGGAGAACCGATTGTTGAGTAAAAGCCAACAATTCCTAGAGAGGATGCAATAAATGATGGGGACTTTGACCCATAACAATCATCGAAGCCACACAAATGCACCCTTAGTTCATTAGAACAATAGTCATGCCTAGCCCAGCCGACCTACCATGCCTCATTTTCTCTGTGAACCGAGAAAAAGAGGGGCCCAAACACCTTTGTAGATTTGATGAGGCCCACCATGGATAGGATTGATTACTATGAGGCGTTGGATCCTAGGATTATGAGGGATTTCTCATTTCAGGAGCATATAGGAGGAGAATTGGAGGATGAGAATGAGACACACTTTTGTTGGTGGAGACCTCTCTTCAGATATCGCGAGGCTGAGGAGGAGGTTGAGCATGAGATTGTGGGTAGAGAGGAGTGTGAGGAGCATGTGAATGTGTCCAATGCGATGCAAGAGCCACCCTTGTTGGAGATCCCTTTGGTAGCTCAGGTTGTCACCCTCGTGGAGAGAGTAGAACATATACTCAAAGAGCCATTTGTTGATGAGGAGCCACCCGTGGATGAGATGTCATCCATTGTTGTGGGATCCATTGATGAGGTGTCGAGGGCCATGTCATAGTTTTTAGGTGATAGCAGCACACAAGAGGTTGATGAGGTACTGAGAGACATATCCACTGTTGATGAGGAGTCGATAGCTATAGAGGCATCTGTGACATGGTTTCCAAATAGTATCTACCCATCACTTTTTGTTGAGGATGTTATGCATGATGAGCTATCATTGGAGGGACACTGAGTGGCTCATTTTGAGCCCAGGGTGGAGGAGAATGAGCATCCATCCTTAGAGTCAGTCATTGATGAGGATAAATTAGATGCACCAAAAGCCAACATAGATGTCATAATTTCAGACGACAGTCCCCTTTAGTTATACATCAATGAGGGTTACGGAATTATTGGGCCACCTTTGCATCTTGGTGAGAGAGAGGCCACATTACCTAGGCAGATTACATGGATTTTCCAAACTAGTGAAATGGGGCGGCATGAGTTGCACAGGGTGCAACATTCACACGATGTAGGACATGTTCCATGTATGGTTTTTCATGCATTTGATCCTTGTCTTAGGGTTGGATAGTGAGAGATATTGAGTTGGTATCCAGTGGAGCTAGCTAGGAGGTTAGATGCATCCATGGCCATAGTTCAGCAGAGGTTGTGGATTACCAAAGGGGCTCGAGAACCAAACTATTGTTGGGATTGAGTTGGGATTTAGTAGGTGATGGTAGTAGCTACATGATGGACTTCGTGGTTGGGTGCACACACCTTTTCATATCCCCTTTAGAGTTCTTGACAACACTAGTGACAGGATGGATTAATAGAGGAGTAGGAATATTTCATGAGTTGTCATGGCATGTTAGGTTGACTTGGTATTGCAGGATAGTTCGAGTACTATGGCAGGAGCTGGTAGGAAGGGCAACATTGTTAGGCCACCAAACAGGGCATCAAATCGAGATAATGCTCTCTCATTGATGTATTGGGCAATATAGCGACTGAGGTTCAACATGGTTCATGTGATGAGTTGGGCCACATAGGTGTACCTGGGCAGATGAGGAGGTGTAGATGACATCTTGGTGGGTGTACTATAGGTTTTAACCCCATACAGAAATTACCAGCATACGAATTCTAAAACACAGAAAATAAATGATGCGAGAGCAGAACACATAAAACACATATACACAGAGATTTTCCCCTAGATCCCAAAACTGGTACTACGAGCTTGATTTTTCAATATCTTCCTTTGAATGTTACAATACATATTTATACATGCTGAAGCATCCAATACCATGGACCAAAAACCATCGTGTCCAATACCATGGACCGAAAACCATCACGTCCAATACCATGGACCAAAAACCATCGCGTCCAAAAAACATGTGCGAAAATCATGCACAAAACCATAGGTGGGTCCGCCCATCCTAACATGGGGTCCAAAACCAAAATTTTACAGGGCGCTGCCCCGGACCCCATAAAGTGGGGTTACGGGTGCCCTTCAAACCCCTTGTTAACTAAGTGGAAAGAATATAACACAACCCAAAATTCTCCCACTTGTTTTTTTCTTTCCACAGGGGGCCACAAGAGAGCTTAGTCATTTTCCTAGCCCTGAAATGCCCATTGTCTCTCTACACCAAGAGAACTTCTTAGAGCTCACAGATTTTGTCAATGCATCTACAATATTCTTCAAAGTGTCCACCTTTACTAGTAACACCTTTTTGTCTTTTATCATATCCCTCACAAAGTGATACTGAACATCCATGTGCTTTGTCTTTGAATGATATGCAGGGTTATTTGCCAAGAAAATTGCACTTTGGTTGTCATAGTCTATCCTTATAGCTTCCTGTACTAACCCCATACTTGAACACAATCTCTACAACCAAACTGCTTCCTTGCTTGCATGAGTGGCTACCATGTATTCTGCCTCTGTAGTTGATAGTACCACTACATATTGTTTCTTACTCATCCAATTGACTGCACCTCCAAATATGTTAAACATATACCCACTTGTAGATCTTCTTTGATCCAAATCTCTAGCCCAGTCTACATTAACAAAGCCATGAATATGCAACACTTTGTCCAATCTTGGTCTTCCTTGGTAACATAGACCATAATCACTAGTGCCACGCAAATACTGAAAACCTACTTCACTGCTGTCCAATGCTCCTTTCCTGGTTTTGACATAAACCTGCTCAATACTCCCACTGCATGTGCAATGTCTGGTCTAGTACAGAACATTGCATACATCAGGCTACCGACTGCACTTTCATATGGAACACAGGACATGTCATCTTCCTCTTCTTGTGTCTTGGGACATTGTTCAGCAGATAACCTCACACCTACAGGAATAGGAACCTTCACCGGTTTACTATCCTGCATATTAAACCTTTGCAGTATTGTCTCGACATACTTCCTCTAGTTTAACCAGATCTTCCTCTTTGCCCAATCTCTTTTAATTTCCATGCCCAAAATATAGTTTGCAGCACCAAGATCTTTCATGTAGAATTTGGAGGACAAGTGGTTCTTCAAATCTTGGATAACTTCTTTGTCATTTCCAACCAACAACATATCATCCACATACAAGACCAGATAAATAACATAGTCATCAATTAGTTTAAAATACACACAGTGATCTGCTTTTCTTCTGGTGAAGCCAAGTCCCCGTATAAATGTATCAAATTTCTGATACCACATCCTTGGTGACTATTTTAACCCATACAGAGACTTATTTAACTTGCATACCAATTCTTGCTTACCCTCCACTACAAAGCCTTTAGGTTGCTTCATGTAGATTTCCTCTTCTAGATCCCCGTGAAGAAATGTTGTCTCCACATCCATCTGTTCTATCTCAAAATCAAAAGCAGCAGCAACAAATAAAAGTAATCTAATAGAAGTTACCTTGGCAACAGGAGAAAAAATATCACCAAAATCAATTCCCGGCACCAAGGAATAACCTTTTGCTACCAACCGAGCTTTGTGTTTCTCCACATTTCCTTCTGCATTTGTCTTCTTTTTGAACACCCATTTGCTACCAATGGGTTTCCTTCCAGCCGGAAACTCCATCAGATCCCAAGCCTCATTTTTGTGCAAAGATGCCATTTCATCAACCATGACCTCTTTCCAGAGTTTTCCATCCTCTGAATCTACTGCTTCCTTCATAGTTCTAGGATCATCGTCAGTAATAGATAAAGCAAAATTTGAACAGAAAGTAGATGGACTATACCTTTCAGGTTGCCTTCTTTCTCGAACTGATCTTCTCAAAGGGGAGTTTGTGGCTCTTCATCTTCTAATTCCTCCTCTGCTGTAGACTCTAATTCTTCCTCCTTTAGCTCAAACTCTATCTTCTCAGGTTCCTTTGGTTGGATTTCATGTTTAATAACATCTTTCACCTCTCTGAACACCACATCTTGGTTTTACACAACCTTTTGTGTGACTGGGTTCCAAAGCTTATAACCCTTTAAACCATCCTTATACCCAATAAAGATGCACTTTTCAGATTTACTATCCAACGTGGTTCGTTTCCCCTTTGGAACATGTACATATGAATAACATCCAAATACCCTCAGATGTGAAAGAGAGGGTTTCTTATCAGTCCATACCTCTTGTGGAGTCTTATCCTCCAACACTGATGAAGGTGACCTATTAACTAGGTAACATGAAGTATCCACCACCTCTGCCCAGAATTCATGTCCTGACCCAACACCACTGAGCATGCTTCTTGCCCTTTCCAACAACGTCTTATTCATTCTTTCTGCAACTCCATTTTGCTGAGGTGTATATGGAGTAGTCTTCTGTCATGCTATACCACACTTCTTATAGAATTCTTCAAATTCATTACTACAAAACTCTCCACCGTTATCTATCCTTAACACCTTTATCTTCTTCTCTATCTGGTTTTCCATTAGAGCCTTAAATTCTTTAAACCTCTCAAAGACTTCAGATTTCTTCTTAAGGAAATATATCCATGTATTCCTTGACAAGTCATCTATAAATGATACATAGTACATAGACTTACCCAATGATGGAACCTTCACAGGTCCAAACACATCACTATGCACAAGTTCTAATATTTGTTTCACCCTCTTAGTACCGGAGGGGAACTCACCCAATTCTGCTTCCCATATACAAAATTTTAACAGAAATCAAAATCCAGAGAGCTATTACTCATACCTTCTACCATACCTTTACCATGAAATATTCGAAGGCCCTTTTCTCCAATATGTCCAAGCCTTTGATGCCACAGCATGGTCTTCTCTCCAGAGACCACCAGATTTTCTACTCCACTTTTAGGTACCACAGACCTATTGCACCCATCAATAACAGTGCTACCTTGCAGCTTGTACAGAGTTCCAATCGAAACTCCCCACATCAGTGCCAATGCTCCCCGAACCATCTTGAAGGTATCCTTCTCGAACACTGTTGTTACACCTGCATCACCCAGCCTGCTAACAGAAATCAGATTTTTGGCTAATGCAGGAATATGTAGAACACCTGGAAGCGTTCTAATCCTTCCACCTTGCAACTTAAACTTTACTTTTCTGCGACCAACGATTCTAGCCTTCCTGTCATCCCCTAAGAAGAAATTACCACCATCATATTTCTCATACTCACAGAACCACTCTCTATGGGGAGTGAAGTTAAAGGATGCACCTGAGTCAATCAACCATGCCTCATGATCTACATGTGTACTTGAAGAAGCCAAGTGCACATCCCCACCTTCATCTTAGGTGGTTTTTGCCTTTGTAGAAGGAGCCTCATCAGATCCCTTTCCTTTTTCAAGAGATTTAGATTTACAGTCCCTTTTGAAGTGGCCTTCCTTTCCGCATTTCCAGCACACCACCTTTACAGGTTTTCCTAGAGATTTAGATCTCCCTCTAGATTTAGATCTCCCACTCGATGACTTATTTTTGTTTCTGTTCTGGGACCATCCTCATATAGACAAGGCATCACCATTTTGGCTCTCCATATTTTTCTGTCTCATCTCTTCCGTCAGCAAGGCTGAGACTATTTCATCAAACTGCAAGGCAGTTGCATTGCTACCTATTGCAATAACTAGACTATCCCACAAATCTGGTAGAGAACACAACAAATTGATGCACTTATCTTCATCTGGAATTTTAATATCAATAGATGCTAATTGACTTACCATAGTATTAAATTCATCCAGATGCTCTGTCACCAAGTCTCCATCTTTCATCCTCAAGTTATACAACTTTTTCCGCAGGAACAATTTATTCACCAGAGACTTAGATTGGTACAAATTCCCTAACTTGTCCCACAAAGCCTTTGCTATAGCTTCCCCTGATACATTCAGCAATACAAAATCTGAGACACACAACTGTATTGTGCTCTTTTCCTTCCAATCCAACTTCTTCCATTCTTCATCAGACACTCCCGTTGGTTTAGTACCCATATCTACCGTGATCCACTGATCTTTATCCACCAACAGATCCTCCATCTTGAGTTTCCACAACTCAAAACTCTGACCATTAAATTTCTCGATCTCTATCTTTCCACTGATCGCAATCTTCTTTCACCACCAAAATCGATCTCGTAGATCTCCCACTAAACAGGGTCTACCATAGGCCCGAGCGAAACCCCTCAGCAACAAAGGCATCTCCTTGAAGCGAAATTTGCTCTGATACCAAATGTAGGTTTTAACCCCATACAGAAATTACTTGCATACGAGTTCTAAAACATAGAAAATAAATAATGCGAGAGCAGAACACATAAAACACATATACACAAATATTTTCCCCTAGATCCCAAAACTGGGACTATGAGCTTGATTTTTCATTATGTTCCTTTCAATGTTACAATACATATTTATACATGTCGAAGCATCCAATACGATGGACCGAAAACCATCATGTCCAATGCCATGGACCGAAAACCATCACGTCCAATACCATGGACCGAAAACCATCGCATCCAAAAAACATGTGCGAAAATCATGCACAAAACCATAGGTGGGTCCGCGCAACCTAACATGGGGTCCAAAACCAAAATTTTCAGGGGCGCTGCCCTGGACCCCATAAAGTGGTGTTACGGGTGCCCTTCAAACCCCCTGTTAACTAAGTTGAAAGAATATAACACAGCCCAACATGTATTAGTAGAGTGGTGGATGCATGGGCACATATGGGATGCCCTATGATACATGGTTGCATGGTTTTGAGTTTTTGTATCGAGTTATGCATAGATTTTCACCATGGAGTTCAATTCTATGTAGAGGACTGTAGGGGTACGTATTTGAGTGCAGCAGAGGATGATGATGCATGACATGTTGTTGAAGTGTTTCTGCTAGAGAGATCTCCTAACGAGGGCATCAGACACACCAATGGGTTTGGCACACTCAGATTTGGAGAGCGAGTTGATGATAGGGTCGACTGTGAGCTTCCATTTTTCACTCTCCAACATTGAATACTAATGCACTGGACTTGGATATCACTTCTTGATGCTCACATCATGAGCAACAGGACCCTGGAGGATGGTCTAAGAGAATTAGATGGGACACGGAGCATGACGAGAGAGGAGTTCTAGTTATGGCATATGATCAAGCCGCGAGTTGGTGGATGCATGCTTGGGCGTAGTCTGATCTTTTGTAGAGGTAGCAGTTGCACCACCCTCGGGCCCACACTGAGGGAGATGCATTACCCCCTTTTGGCAAGACATTTTGAGGTGTCTCATTAGCATCTACAACGATTGGTGGACCTTACTTGCAGATTGATGTTTAGACTCTAGGCGGTATTTGGGAGTGCTTTCAAGAGCCAGGATGATAGATACGACTACGTGGTATGGCCGTCTAAGGGAAATTTTGCATGCACTAAATTATTTCGTGATGTACGAAGTCAATATATTGATTGCATGTAGGGACTTGAGACATGGTACAAGTTGTTGCCAGCAGCTGTCAGGACTATGTTGCAACCATTCTGGCTATGGAATCCGAGGAGTTGGTTGGTTGATGGGACACTATGTTTTGTGATGAGTGGGATGAGGACAAATGATAACCCAAATCACATTTGGATTGACATGTGGGGGAGCGTTGAGGCCTTTGTTGCATGGAAAGGTTGGTTTTCCTTGTTCCTGCTATGGATCAGGGTGAGTGTTGGATGGGTAGGTCGTAACATCATGGATATTCCTAAGCCAGATGCATTGGTTATCTATATATGTTTTTCCATTGGGTCCCAAGAGAGGAGGATACAACTTGCACATGATGGGAAGACTGTCATGGTCGGAGTTGCGAAGAGACATCATGGTGGAACCCATTTTAGACTACCATGGGATTTGGGCATCATAGGATTTGGTAGTACAACTACCCTTGGGGATGAACCGATTTCTACAGGGAGAGATCATTTGGATATTCCATTGGGAGTTAATAATTCACTAATGGCATGGGGGACTTCATGAACATGGCAGGGGCATCAACAAGAAGATATCAAGGGAAGCTCATGCAAGCGAGACTTTATGTCTATTAGGATTGGGTGGTATCTTCAAGAGTTTACTCTTGGAGTGTATGGGATGGACCACTCAATAGGGAAGCCTCACGAGGGTTTGGATAGAGTGCTACATTATCATGATCATGATTTCCTACTCATTTATGATATGCATAGGGCTTTTGGTACCTATACATGGTAGGATAGTGATTGGAGCAAGGGGAGCTTCATGTTGGACACGATGGCTTTGGATCCTGGTATTGAGGGATTCCTTCATGACATGACAATGAAAATGTTAGGGACGATTTGATGGCATATCTGGGACCCTGGAATAATTTGAAGTAACAATGGGGATCAATATGTAGAGAGGGTGCTTGTTCATGCATTGCTTGAGAAGAAGAAAATCTTTTCGGGGAGGACTGTAATATCCCCAATTTTGATTTTTCATTTAAGGATATTAACGAAGTTTATTAGGGAGGTGCTAGGAATAGCACAATTTTTTAGTTTGAGTTTTAGATATGATTCCTGCTTGAGGAGCTTGGGTGGAAAGGAGATATTGAAACTCATTGGCATGTGAGGGTCACAAGAGAGAAAAAAAAGGGAATGCACATTTGTGGAGAAAGAGAGGGAAAAATAAAGGGGGATGAACTAGTGGAAAGTGGGGGCCACCAAGGGAGAGAGAAGCCAACAATTATAAATAGAGCAAGAAGGCTCTCATTTGGGGATCTATGGTCATTTTACAATCTCAACATTAGTTCTCTTGAGCTGCTTAGCCAAGTCAACTGTGTTGTTCAGTACAAGGGATTTCTGACCAGAAATTCCACCTCTACCGTCGGTGAACTTTGAGTCTCACCCTAGGGGAGTAAGGAGTCCATCTTAGGGCTTCTCTAGTAGCTACATTGTAGACCATTTCTAACTGGAGCATGCTTCTCTTAGGGCATAGAAGGAAATTTGAAGAGGCTACAAGAAGGTGGAAAACAGTGGAGTTTTGGCTGGAGAATTTGAAGATATTTATCCATAGGGAGGGCGAGTTTTTCCTTACGTGATTTGCAGGCCTCAAAGTGCTACATTTTGGAGGGATGAATTTATCATTTTAGGGGTTTCTAGACAACTACTGAGAAAACAGTTTGACGAGGATATTTGGAATGTTCGGGCTAAGGATAAATAAAGATGTTTGGAGGAGTGATTTGTAGGGGTTAGAGGAAAATTTTCTAGTAACTGAGTGGCCTTCTACATCATAATTATTTCTACAAGGAATTTTTCCAACTAGTTATAACCATATGCATTTCTTGGGATCACACAGGAACATTAGATTCAGCCCAAACCCTTTCTCGGTTTTGTGGGTTTGTTGAGAGGAGTCCTTAGCTAATTATATAGAAATTTTTGGGCAATATTTAGGCCTAAAATCCTCATTCTTATAGCATGGTGAATTGCAATTTAGGTGGGGAATTTGTGTCACTTGGTGGGCTCAGCTTTGGCATGGACTTGGACCAAGCCCTTTCTTTGTATTTCTGGGGTTTTGGACAGGAGTCTGTGGCTACAATTTCAAGTTGATATAAGCATTCTTGAGCACAGAATATCCAATCCCTTATTTTTATATGGATTATTAAATCTTGCTAATGCATCATCTCTCACCAGCGTACGAAGTTCTCTTGGATGATTGTTGTGTGGAGTGTCAACTGGAGGATTTAGGGGTTGAGCTGTTATGATTTCATTTCGAGAAAGATTTTGGGGATGTTGCTAGCATTTTGGAGCAACAATTCATCATTCTCGACTACAGGTGAAGCATTCTAGTATTTGAGGAGGGCCAAGTTATTTGGAGTCAAATTTGGAGGGTCAAAATTAGAGAAAACTCTTTCTGGGTTTTTCTACATTTTTTACAGTGATCAAATCCCCAAATTTACAAAATTTTATGGGCATTTTTGTGAGGCCAAACTAGGGTGCCCAGTCAGCCAGCAGTGAAGAAAAATTGGGTCAACAAAGATTTCTTGAGGGACAAACTATTACAACAGTTGGGCATTGAGAGATCGATCACTTGGAGCTTGTAGCTTGCCTTGAATAAACCCATGCACACTCCTTCCCATTTATTGTCCTCCAGTAGTTTATTTATAATAAACATTGGCCATTTTGGGTGTTTTGGAGCATTTTTTGTTCATGGGTGTTTCCTGAAATTTATTATGTTGTTATTTTTGTGCATGTCTTTGATTATCTCTATAAAATTTCACGCATGTCTTTGATAATCTATGTAAAATTTCTATTTAGAATATTACACTATGTTGGGAACTATTGCTCTCAGTGTTGTGCATGTGATGCATGAATAAAGGGAGTTCCCTTAACCTTGACCTTATGATATATGATAATTATGTTATGATATTGATTATATTGATGTCTATATATGTATGCATGTAAGCATGTATGTCATTGTTTGGCAGGGTTGTCAGAGATCATGGTTGTTTTATGCTAATGTTTATATGTATATATATGCATTTATATATGTGATTGTTGGACATGCTCGTCAAGGATCATTATTATGGAGGAATGATTGCTTATGTAGGTGAATGGCATGAACAGGTTCATGGTTTCATGAGAAATCAAGTGGGAAGAGTAGCCTTGAAATATCTATGAGGTCTATATTATGTTGATATTAATTGACATTATGTGATTATATTATGCTTAAGTTTAAGTTATGGACAAGCTCTGTTGAGGGATACATCAATGGAATGAAAGCAATGTGATTTGCAGCATGCTGGGAGAAGCATGTATAAGACATTAGAAGTAAGATTGTCTTGTAGAGATAGTGTGGTCTCTAGATGTGCAACACTACTATTGTGTATATGTTGTACATATTGCACATTTTTTACATATGATGTTTTGTACATGCAGTGCTATGTATATATGGTGTTGTGTACATATGATTTAGTGAAAATGTTGGATATGTCGTGCATTGTACATATGGAGTTGTGCACATGTTGGTTATGTGTTATTGTGTACATATTGTGTTTCACACATGTTGGATATGTGGTGTTGTGTACATATGGTGCTTTGTGTATGTTCCATATTCAGTTCTGTGTACATATGGCATCGTGTGCAAGTTGTACATATGGTGCTATGTGCATGTGGTGTTGTGTGCATGTGGTGTTGTGTACATGTTGTACATGGGGTGTTGTGTGTAGATCCTGTTATGTACATGTCATGCATGTGGTGTTCTGTACATGTGGTATTGTGTACATGTTGTGCAGGTAGTGTTGTGTACATGTGTTGTTGTGTACACATTGTGTAGATGTTATTGCGTACATGTGGCACTGTATACACATTATGTAGGTGTTGTTGTGTACAAGTGGTACTGTGTACATTTTGTACATCTGGTACCATTGTACATGAGGTATTTTGTTCATGTCGTACATGTTGTGTTGTGTACATGTGGTATTGTGTGCATGTTGTACATGTCATGTTGTGTACATGTGGTATTGTGTATGTGCATTATGTAGTCATGGTATCATGACACATGTATTTGTTGTGTTGTACTCTGTGTATGTATGTGTATTGTGTTGTAGATTAGGTTTAGGTGTATTTATTGTGTTGTGGTGTACACCAGGTGTATGTATATGTCTTGTGTTGTACACTAGGTGTATGTATATGTTTTTTGTTTTACACGAGATGTAGGTGTATGTTTTTTGTTGTACATAAGACCTAGGTGCATGTATTATGTGGTGTTGTATGTTATATTTGGATGTATTTGTTGTGATTTATATTATGTATGTGCATGTTATTGAGGAGAAGAGAAGAATTTGATGATTTGCAGGTGTGGCAACAGATTCGGTGTGCGTATGAAAAGGGAAAAGAACAAACATAAAAGAGAAGAATAGATTGAAGAATAAGTATCAGTATTTTATTTTATTTTTAATTATGCATCTGATCTATGGCTATGATTTATGGTAGGTTACATTGGATATATGGTTTTGATTTATGATGGTTGAGTTTTGTTCTAACTAGATGTGATATGTCTATAAATGATGATTTGATCAAAGAGCTAGTTTGACTCATTGTGATGGGAAGTAAACATATTTGTGGGTGTACCTTATTGAGGAGCTACTAATAAGGTATGATTTGAATTTATTTGAATTTGTTTTGAATCTAGTGGAAATTATGTCCTTGAAACAAGAAAGCATGAAAATTCTGAGTTCAATGGTTGAAATTGACTACAATAATTAGTAGCAATAGAAAAAGGAATAGCAATAGGTAGAAATATGTTGGTAAGGCAATTCAGGAGCACGAACATTGTGGGAAACTAGTACCCAATAGTGCCCATTGATTCCCATGATCATGTTATGACCATTATAATGGTTTTGAGGCAAGGATATGCCTTTTTTTTTGGACCTTCGAATGCAAGGACACCTTGCCAAGGGATCGATCGCAGGGGTAAGCGGATGCTGACAAACATGGAATTTGAGTGATGGCACAAAATGGGGTTGCTGGATTTCCCAATGGACTGTGTAACAGAGAAGGGAAGGCCAAGTGATGTATTTGTCTTGGTCATCATCATTGCAAGATGGAACTAGAGTCACATTGGAAGTGTGTCGTGGAACAATGAGATGATATATGTTCACTGAGAGGGCAAGTGGCGGAGGATTGTAGTGCTAGACATTGGATGCAAGATTGACTTTGGCAAACGATTATTGAATTCTTGGGAAGGAGATGAATCCCAGTACTACTTTTTAGAGTGCAAGTGTGAGCCTATCGATTCCCTTGTTGTTGATGTAGGCATCATATCCTTTTACTTGTTGGTTGAGGAAATGCACATATGTGTATATTATTGTAAATATTGTATCAAGCTATGTTATAAAGAACCATAGACAATATGGTTATTTGTTGGCTGAAGAAAATGTATATAAGTATATGTGGTTGTTATTGTAAATACTATAATGATTTGTGTTATAAGGCTCCAGTAAACGATATGATTTTCATGTTTTTAGCATTTTTCTTTGTAAATACTACAACGACTAAATTATAAAGCTCCATCGGAAACATGTTTTGGTTTTTAGCAGTTTTGTTGGTTGTAGGTGTCATTGAACATCGAGGATGGTTTTCCACTAAGGGGGATGGGTGTGTAATAACCCTGGGTTAAAAATAAATTTAATAAACACAAAAATAAGACCAAGGTTATGGGACAGATCTTCCAAGTTGAATGTTGGGCAAAACATCCTAGCAGGTGTTCATTTAGTTTATTATGGCTAAGGTAAAGTTGGCAAAGGAAATGGAAAAGGAACTTGAAAAGGAAAAGAGGTATTAATTGGCATTTATTTATGAAAATAGAGTAAATTGGGAGAAAATTAAGGTGCAAGTTCATATATTTTCATGAGAAAGAAAATGAAGCAAAATGAAGAAATTGGAGACCAAAATAAGAAAAATGCTTCAAAGGATTAGATCATGGCCTTTTATCAGCTCTGTGGTGGATTTCTCTCTCTATTCTTTCCATTATCTCTCTCACACGCATAGATCATTCTTTGGAGCACTCTAGCATTAGAGAAAGGAAGGCAAAGGAAGGGAAAGAAAACAAATGGAATCAAAGATCAAGCAGGGAAGAGTTGGATCAAGCAGATGATATGGGATTACTTGCAGGTATAAGTTACATGTATGATTTCCTTACTAGTTTTGGCATGCATGGTATATGGGTGTGTGTATTTGGTTCTCTTATTACCATTGGCATGGTTTTTTTTAGGTGTGACAATGTTTTTTAGCCTTACCTTTCCATTTTTGGATAGCCATCGTGTGATGGGGTTCTTTTACTTGGTTAAGATAGATTGTCAAATGGTTTGAAAATTGAGTGGGGTGGTATGAGGAAAATTCCCAAATACCTAGGAATGCCTTGACTGGTAAATGGTGAGATACAAGGTAAAGCTTAAGGTTGGAGAAAATAATATTTCTCATGGTATAGGTGGAGAAATATAGAGTCATACATGCTTGTTTAGGGCCTAGTGATGCATTGACCAGTATATGGTAGGATTGCAGTAAATCTTGTTAATGTATGTTTATTGTTTGGGCGTAGGAATCTGTTGAATGATAATTGCAGGATACATGGTAAAGCCTAGTTGTATAGATGGGGTTTCGAGCATAGGAATCCCTTAACCAGCAATAGTGGGATACATGCTAAAGCCTGAGAAGCCCTATCTAGATTTGTTATGAGTCCCACATTCATGCTTGCAATAAGGCATGATGGTGATTGGTTGAAAGAATGATTTGATTCAACCCAATCTATGGTCGGGTGGTAGGTGGAAGTCCCTGACTCAGTTGGATTTTCCATATGTTAATGTGAGCTCATGTCCTTTTATATTTTATATGTAAATATGCTTGTTATTATGTGATTTTAATGGTTGTTCTGTCATTGTTAATATTTCAGTTATATGTTTGTTATGAGCATGGTTTTATGACAGACTTGAGTTATTATTGTCATCATGTTTTGTTTAGTACATGAATGGTTAATGAATGTATGAATTAATTGCATCTATTGTGAAAGGTAATCATACCTTCTTAATGAACATCCAAGAAGTATGAGCCTCCTATGTTCAGATGTGTATTTATGACATGCACATTACATGTTCATGATATGTTTGATGAAATTCCTTTCATGGTTAGGATGAGTCATGTCAGGTCCCTATTCAAGTATTTATTTAGATTCCTTATCTTCTTTTTAATTATCACTTCTAAGTGTTTCATCAATTTCCAGGTAGAGTATTGGTTCCTATCCTTGAAAAAGTAGCTTAAATCCCACGATTTCTTGCACAAAATTGGTGGAAAAAGTATACAATCACTTGGAGGACTTGTTGTGGGAGTTACTAGATGGTTTCAATTGAATGGAGGACTTATCATGGGAGAGATTGGGGGTTTAGTTCAGTTAAAAAGAAAGATAACTTAGGGGTTGGGAACTTAGAGTTTTTCCTTACCCTCTAGGGCCTTGTAGCTCCTGAGGAAGATTAGTTTGGTTTTGGTTTGTTGATTCCAAGTTGTTATAGGCCATTTTCTCACATCTAATCAATAGACCTTCAACTGGATCAATCAACATCCTTTCACTTGTTTTTCATCATCCTTGCACAAAGCCCTAAGCATGACTCATTCTAATCCCCGAATTTCTGCCTAAAAATGCCTTCATTCAGTCCTTTTAAGGATCAATGCTCCCTCACGTTCTACTAGACAGTGTGGACACTCAGGTTTACCTACTCTGCAACTATGTTGATTACGATTAGGTTGCTCAGTGTTGGCGGTGGGTTGATTCTACAAATTTGGGTAGAAGACAGAGAATCACGAAGCCTCTTCCTCTAAAATCTTCTAGGATTTGTTGTAATCATTTACCTCATATAAAAGTCTTGAATCCTATCCTATCCTACCTTGGATTTTTCATCCCTTATCCCTTTAGCTCATCCTCCCATCAAGAGTGGATCTCAAGCCCTAATTGGTAAAAGGATATTAATTCATGAACTACCTCCTTCACCTATATATTTAGTTCCATCCATAGGCAAGGGGTTAGATTTTGGATAGTGATTCTACACTTATTATGTTGTTGTAAGAAATATATTTCCATGCATTAGGGTGATTAGAGGTTCACTTTTTTATGAGGAAAGAAAAAGTCAACTTGGAGGAGATCTTTTACAGGATGAACTCCTATTTTTGTTTGTAACTCACTCAATTTCTATTAATGGAACGAGTTCTTTATTTTCCTATATATGATGTTATGGTTTCATATATTTGAATACCATGTTTATATATTGAATAAAGTGATTAGATGATGTTTAATATATTTTATAGATCATTGGCTTGTGTAATCTAATTGTGGAGGTTATAATAATAGCGATCAGAGATATAATTGGAGCATTCAAGCCAAGGAAGGAGTGAAGCATATGATAGATTCCATGTAGGCTTCATCTTGTTATCTATTTACTTTAAGGAAAACATTAGTCCCTTTGTCTTTTTGTTGTTCTAGGTCAGTCCACCATGCCTAGGGAAGATACTTATGTCTGCAGTGATAGATTTCACATAACAAATTGGTGACCATATTAGGGAACGATGTATTCCCTTTGTGGTTTCTTTGTCTATTTTCCTTCTCTTACCTCTTCTTTGGATCTTTACTATTGTATTCATGAAAGAAAATACCTAAGAAGACCTATCATTGAGTCTCATATGCAATCCTTGTGTTGGGTCGCTATAATACTAGTGATTACCCCACTACTATTGTAATTGTACCCCTTATTAATATTGTTGTGCCCCTATTATCCCCATATTGTTATTACTGTGCCCCATAGAATCCCTCTATTGTTATTTTTGTGGCTTTATATTATTATTGTTAGGTCGGCTGGGTTATATTGTGACTCCTTAGACTCTTATATATAGAAAGGAGGTTTTGTCATTTGTATCATCCAAGAACTTTTCATTTATGTAATGTAAAGGAGGCTGCCCCATCGAAGAGGCTGAATTCTAAGGCATTGATCTATCTTTTATATCTTTTCTTGAGCTTGTTTCATAACATTTGGTATTAGAGCTTTGGATTCTAGGGTTTCGCCGCTCCAAACAGGTCATCGTGGAATTTTCGCTATAAAAATTTTTTCACGACGTTTCAGAAGCTAAAAAAAAACCCATTTTAGAAGACATCGTGTTGAAGCTCGGGTGTGAATTTCAGAACGTTTTGCATGATATTTGTGGAGATATGATCTGACGAAGTTGGTCTTTTTGCAGACTCCTGATTTACATTCCAAACAGGTGACCTGGGGAAAATCATCATAACTTTCTCTCTGAGCATCGGATTGAAATTTAGTAAGAAGGTATAGAAAGAGGACGGACTGTAGTTTCTTGTATATATTTTTCAAAGCCAAAGGTCGAAACAGTGACTCATGGCACGTCGTACAAGTTTTCTCTACTAAACTAGTCTATAATCAGGTCATTGTGGGAGATTTCACATAACTCTTCCTTGGGGAATCCATTTTGGATCAGACTGGTGGCATTGGAAAGAGGACAAAGAGGGATACTAAAGGACACAATTTTAGAACTGGATGATTTGAATCTACAGAGATACATCAGAGGTAATATCGAGCTCCTACAAAGTGAAAAAAGGTGTGTAGATTCTTTTAAAGTTTTGCTGAAGATTGGTTTGAAATTTATTTTGAAGGAATTCAAAGGGCATAGTAGAGAATTATTATTGGTAACTAATGCCTCGAGGAAAGAAAATGCAAACACCTAGTAAGGAACCTGAAAGCTCTAGCATGACTCATGAAGAAGAGGAGGAAATGCAACATGACATATCAAAATTACAAGACCAAGTGCAACAACTATCCCTTGCACAAAAAGGAACAGAATCTAAGATGGATGGTTGAAAGAAAGATGTAGAAGCTAAGATGGATGGTTTAAAGAAAGGTGTAGAAGCTAATATGGACTATTTAAGGAAAGGCGTAGAAGCTAAGATGATTGATGTGGAAGCTAAGATGGATGATTTGAAGATAGATTTGAAGACAAACATGGAAGATTTGAAGACAGGCATGGAAGATTTGAAGACAGATTTGAAGACAGATTTAACAAAGTTTCTACAAGAAATGCTTACTAATGGTGAAAGGGTAGTAAAGGAAACTCATGATGAGAACAAAAGAAATGTTAATCATGATTTCATAGACTCTAATGTTGGATCGAAGACCCACCATATTCCAAAAATCGATATGAGGAAGTTTGATGGCAAGGATCCCGCAACATGGATATTACAGATGGAGCAATTTTTCGATCTCAATAATGTGCAAAACACAGAAAAGGTACGTATTGCAACTTTATATTTGGAACCAAATCAGTTTGTATAGTATCAATGGCTTTGCTCTCGTAAACAATTTATCACTTGGGTAATTTTTACAGAAGAATTGATAGCACATTATGACGATACAAAAAGGAACACTTTCTTTAGCCAATTGATAAGTCTCAAACAAAAGGGTTCAATAATGAAGCACATTGAGGAGTTACAAAAATTGAACATAAGGGTAAAAAATATTCCAGAGGAGCATAGGATTGATGTGTTCATAGGGTCTTTAAAGGATAATATCGAACATGATGTTTGCCTTTGGGAACCTGATTCATTAGAGAAGGCATTCAGGTTAGCAAGAATAATGGGAAGCAAAATTATGGCAACCAGGAAGCATACCACTCAAAAGTATAAAGACGAAAGTGTTGTTTCCCCTAGTCTTCCACAACCTATAAGGTTGACACCACAACAATTGGAAGAAAAAGGAGCAAAAGGGCTTTGTTACAGTTGTGATAGCAAATACACTAAAGGTCAAAAGTGTGCTAAGAAGAAATTATTCTACATAGATTGTGAAGAGGAAGAAGAAAAGGAGCAAGAAGGGTCAAAAGAAGAGGATATACTTCGAGAACAAAGCCTAGATAAAGAAGAAATGAATCCGACCATATCTTGTAATGCATTGGCGAGAATTACCACTCCTCAAACCATCAAGATAGAAGGACAAATCAAGAAAAAAAAGGTAATAGTGTTGATTGATTCAGGAAGTACCCACAATTTTATTCATTGTAAGGTAGCAAAAGAATTGAATTGCTTCTTATATCCAGCGCCAGAGTGTCAAGTGATGGTAGCAAATGGAGGAACAATAAATTTCTCTGGAAAGTGCCATAATATCAAGCTATCCATGGGAGAATATGTATTGACTAGCCCAATGCTTTCCATTCCAATGGGAGGTGTTGATGTTGTACTAGGAGTCCAATGGCTACAACCCTTGGGTACAATAGCTTTTAATTTTCAAGAACTTTTCATCAAATTTTGTACGGAAGGAAAGGAAGTTGAAATAAGGGGTATTGCAGGGAAACCAGGAAAGATAATCAGCTCTAATGGTATGACAAAGCTTCTAAAAAAGGAACAAAGAGGTGTAATTGCACAATTATGTTCGCTAGATGTTTCCACATCGGAATCATCTATTTCTTTAGATGTCAAAAAAGTCCTGGACAATCATTCCAAGGTATTTGAGACTCCCAAAGGTCTCCCACCTATTTGCGATCATGATCATGCTATTCATCTGATTCCAGGAAGTGTTCCTCCAAACATCAGGCCGTATAGATATCCCTATGCCCAAAAGAGTGAAATTGAACGTATGGTTGCAGAAATACTAGAGGCTGGTATAATTCAACTGAGTCAAAGTTCTTTTTCTGCTCCAGTAGTATTGGTGCACAAGAAGGATGGATCATGGCGCATGTGTCTGGATTATAGGGAGCTCAACAAGATCACTATTAAAGATAAGTTTCCCATTCCTATCATTGATGAATTACTGGATGAATTGCATGGATCAATTTACTTCACCAATTTGGATCTTCGTTCAGGATATCATCAAATCAGAATGAAGATTGAAGACATTCTGAAAATAGCATTTAGAACTCATGAGGGTCATTATGAATTTTTGGTCATGCCTTTTGGCCTTACCAATGCACCTTCAACATTTCAAGGTTTGATGAATTCAATTTTCAAACCATTCCTTAGAAAATTTGTGTTAGTATTTTTTGATGATATACTAATCTACAACAAGTCTTGGAAGGATCATGTTGAACATGTTGACAGGGTGCTACAACTATTGGAGGAAAAACAATTATATGGAAAAAGATCCAAATGTTTCTTTGGAGTCCAAGAGGTGGAATATCTAGGTCATATTGTATCTCATGAAGGGGTTAAGGTAGACCCTAGCAAAATTAAATCCATTAAGGAATGGAAAATCCCCACATCCATAAAGCATCTGCGAGGATTTCTCGGGTTGACAGGTTATTATCGCAAGTTAGTTAAGAATTATGGGAGAATAGCAACACCTCTAACAACATTATTGAAGAAAGATGAATTTTCATGGACTCCAGAAGTAACAAAGGCCTTCGAACATCTTAAAGAGGCAATGTGCCAAGCACCGGTCTTAGCTACACTAGACTTCACAGAAACCTTTATTGTGGAATTTGATGCTTCAGGAAATGGAATTGGTGTTGTTCTAATGCAAGATGAAAGACCCATTGCTTTTGAAAGTCATCCAATCAAGGGAAAGTTTTTACACAAAGCTATTTATGATAAGGAAATGTTGGCAATACTCCATGCACTTAAGAAATGACGACCCTACCTAATGGGAAGACACTTCAAGGTAAAAACAGATCATGATAGCCTTAAATACTTTTTAGAACAAAGATTATCCTCTGAAGAGCAACAAAAGTGGGTCACAAAGATGTTGGGTTATGACTTTGAAATCATCTACAAAAAAGGGAAGCAAAATGTGGTGGCAGATGCACTCTCAAGAAAGGATGAGGATGTGGAAGCATTGTTGTGTGCCATTTCTATTATCCAACCAGATTGGATAAACGAAGCAAGGGAGGAATGGAAGAATGACGAAGAAGTGTGGGCACTTATTCGAAAGTTACAACAAGATTCCAGTACGTCGGATACATTTAGATGGAAAAATAATTCGTTATGGTACAAAGATCGCTTATACCTCTGTAAGAATTCCTAGCTAAAACAAAAGATTCTTATGGAATTGCACACTTCTCCCTTAGGAGGGCACTCAGGATTTTTAAAAACTTACCACAAGGTTAAGAAGGAATTTTTTTGGGATGGCCTTAAATCATATATTCAAAAGTTTGTGGCGGAATGTTTGGTTTGCCAACAAAATAAAGTTGAAATAATTAAGACACCGGGTCTATTACAACCTTTATCCATTCCAAGCCAACGTTGGGAGGAGGTTTCAATGGATTTTATCACAGGTTTACCCAAGTCTGAGGGAAAGAGTGTCATCATGGTGGTAGTTGACAGACTTACCAAGTATGCACACTTTTGTGCATTATCACATCCATTTAAAGCCAATACAGTTTCTATTGCATTTATGGAAACAATTCGAAAGCTACATGGAAACCCAAAGATTATTGTAAGTGACAGAGATCCCATTTTCACTGGAAATTTTTGGATAGAATTATTTTCTTGTCTTGGTACTCAGTTAACTCATAGCTTAGCTTATCATCCTCAATCTAATGGGCAGACTGAGATAGTAAACAAATGTTTGGAAGGATATCTTCATTGCTTTGTATTTGATAAACAGACACAATGGGTCAAATGGTTGCCTCTGGCTAAATGGTGGTATAACACTTCCTTCCATACAACAACAAAAGTGAGCCCATTTATGGAACTTTATGGGTATCATCCACCATCCATCACATCATATTTAAGAGAAAATTCTAAGGTTTAGGCAGTGGAACATCACATCGAACATCAACAACAAGTCCTCCAACTCTTAAAGGATAACCTCGTGTTGGCACAGAATAGAATGAAACAACAGGCAGATCAACATCGTAGTGAAAGAAGTTTTGATGTAGGTGATTGGGTATTCCTATGGCTACAAACATATAAGCAAATGTCCCTCAAGCAAGGTAAGAAGGATAATAAATTATCACCAAAGTATTATGGTCCATACAAGGTGTTGCAAAAGATTGGTACTATGGCATACAAATTGAAGCTTCCTGCAGCTTCTCGATTGCACCCAGTTTTCCATGTTTCATGTTTAAAGAAGGTTATAGGCGAAAAGCTCCCAGTTCAAAAAATATTGCCAAAACTTGACGAGGAAGGAAAAATTATATTGGAACCGGAAGCAGTCACAGAAACAAGAACTCGACAGCTATGAAATCGATCAATTTCGGAGTATCTTATCAAGTGGAAGAGCTTATCCACTGAAGATTCCACATGGGAGGATGAGAATTTTATAGAGAAGTATCCATAACTACTTAAGCGTTGAGGACAACACTTTTTTGAAGGAGAGGGGCATGTTGAGTCCCTATAGTACTAGTGAATACCCCATTACTATTTTAATTGTACCCCTTATTAATATTGTTGTGCCCCTATTATCCCCATATTGTTATTACTGTGCCCCATAGAATCCCTCTATTGTTATTTTTGTGGCTTTATATTATTATTGTTAGGTCGGCTGGGTTATATTGTGACTCCTTAGACTCCTATATATAGAAAGGAGGTTTTTTCATTTGTATCATCCAAGAATTGTTCATTTATGTAATGTAAAGGAGGTTGCCCCCTTGAAGACGCTGAATTCTAAGGCGTTGATCTATTTTTTCTATCTTTTCTTGAGCTGGTTTCATAACACCTTGTGTCATAACTTTACATCCCTAGACTGACGCTCCTCTAGTCCTATGATAGAGCATTTCAACCCAGCTGAGCATTCTTTGCGTATGCATTGCATAGTACTAGTGCCTCCATTGCAGCGACATTGGTCCCTATTCATGCACAAGTTTTTCTTTGCCTTTAGTTTCTTTCTTATCAACCTTGTTCCAACTACCCTTCCTTGAGTCTCTAAGTGTCTTTTGGTCCCTCAAAAACCTCCATTTGGTTTTATTTTGATTTAATTCCTTTGGTATGGATTTTTTTAAAGGTTTTCCTTTTTTCTTATCAGTAGGTTATTCACAAAAATATTTTTTTTTACCATTGAGTGTTTAGATGAATTGGGTTTCTAGTCATCATTATGAAAAGTTTGTTTGAATGAGTGATTAGAATTTTCATCTTAGTTTTCTTCATTTTTGAAAATTAACTGAATTGAAAAGAAAAATATTTGAATTGGCATTTATGGTTTTGTGTATGCATCTAAATTGGAATAGTTTCATTGAAAATGGAATTGCATTTTGCACATTTTTTGCTACATACTCTTGGTCTCTTCCCTTCCTTAGATATATTTTCATTGAATGAGAAAGATTCATTTTCCTCATGCTCATTTTCGTTTGAGGATATTTATGTGACATACCCGGTGAACCCCAAAACTAAACCTTACTTCAAGATAAGCAGTAAAAGTTAACTTAATGAACCTAAGGATCATTTGTAACATTAACGTAAACATTTATAGGTCTAGTCTAGAGATGTGTTCCAACGTCGTTAAATGTAGGAGCTATCATTATTTTCTAGTGTTATATTCAAGGGGTGAAATATTGTTCCACATATATGAGTGTATACGATCATTCTCCACATACCTTTAAGTATATTGGAAGACTCTCCACGCATGTAAAGTATGTGACTACTCTCATCAAATAGTTACACATTAGACATCACTACTACAGACTACACTTCCACATGCTATTGAGTATGGTTGTGAAGTCTGCTATAGGTTGTTGTCCTTTCCATAGGTAGCCAATTCGGCCGCCTTGTGTACTGTGATATACCGAACAAAACATTTGTGGATATTTTGTATACGTACATTAATTCCTTGGTTCACCAAGGTGTATATTGCAGTTCACAGTTGCTTGGTATTCCTTTATGCCAATATTACCCTCTTTTTTATTTATTTTTGTGTTAATTTCTAAAATTTATTATCCAACGTGGAAGAAAAAAATACCACACTCTATAATTTGTGTAGAATGTAGAATAAGCCTCCTCTTCAACTAGAGGATAATCCTTGCCATCATCAGAAGCATAAGAAGATGAAAACTACCGAATCAAGAAATTTGGGAACTACTTTAAGTCCTCCTCATGAATCTAATCAACCAGAATCATCTTTCCCTTTCAGTGCTGAACCTAAGATTACCTCTACTCTTATTGGTGAATCTGACATAATCGAAACAGAAGCCCCTGAAACCTTATTATCTAAGGTTATTGAACATGACTTTCATGAGTCATATACTTTACTTCATGAGGTTGTGTTGATGGTACTAGACCCGCCAACATGTCAAGGGATCTCCCTAGTAAGAAGTCCCAACTAGACTTCAGAACGTTTAGAGTAGGAGTCGCATCAGTGGGTAGTACTGTAGTGCCTTGATTGTGAAAGCGCGCAGAGGTAAGTATGATAAATTTGTGAGAAGAAGTTGTGTGACCTTGCAACGATTCAAGTGAGATGCATGGGGGTTGTAACACATTGAGGGTAAAAGGAAGTGTGTCCCTTAGAAGCGTGTAATAGTACACGTCTTGAAATGAACACATGAGCTGAATGACATCACAGGCTGGAAGAAGAATAGTCCACAATCCAAAGTGACGGGTGAATACAACAACATGTCTTCAACAAGATTTGTACAATCATATAGAAAATAGTTCATACAAAAATTTGTCAATTAAATAACATACATTTCTAAAGTAACTAGAATAGTCGAACTACAATAATGACATAAGCATGAAAATGTGTTGGCAGAGTTATATTATTAAGTGAAACTTCCATCCATACACACAACATTGACAGGTATTAGCCCCAATAGTGGAACAATACAGTCAACACCGCCTCCTCCTCCAAAGAGATGTATTCTCTCTATCATGTGGAGAAGCCAAGGCTCATCACAATACTCTCCAATCCTTCTCTAAGGAATTCTTAGCCAACATCTTCGCTCCCAAAAGCCTGTTTTATGAGTTATGAGGTTCTATATGTAGAAAAGGGTGGGGTGACCAATGACATTCCCCTTTGTGACTCTTCAGGTACCCTCATGAATATTTAAATTACATAGTGATTTTCCACATTCCACTAATGACACTTGGAATTTCAGTTACAACATATTTACAATAATATATAACTTCTACATATACCCATGTGGGACAAAATAAGCTAGAGATAGCCTAACATGAGAAAACACTATAACTCTGGATTGTGGGAAAAGACCAACTCGGCAACCTCCATTTGATGCTACTCAGTCACATATTGATGCCAAGTCTGGTACTTTTCTATGATGTTGTGATGTTGTCTTGCTAAAAGTGAACTCTTGCCTCCAACGCATCTGAGCATGTGGACTTCGAACCTATGTCTGTCTCATCTTGAAACATGCGTAGTGTTGTCCTGAGTGTGGCTGGACCACCAACATACTTATACATGTTGTTTGCACTCAGATGCAAGTCATTACTAGTTGCCTTGCACATCAATTTCCCCATGTACCTGTCAACCTCTAGCCAAACTTGGTTCTTGTGGTTAGCTTTGGTGAGGGAACCTGCATCTATTCACTCTCTTCTTGAGTTACTGGTTGTTTCGGTTCATCAACCTGTATTAGCATTGTTTCTCTATCATTGCACCCTTCCTTTGTTCTTATTCCCTTTTCTGCTTCTCAGCTCCTATTCTTCCTTTGACTCTCATTCTACTTTATGGGATCTCATTTTTGCTACTTGTAAGCTTTTCTTTTTTCTCTTCCTTTGCTCTATTGTCTGTGTCTTGTTCTACCTTTTGATTTTGCTATCAAAGTGGCCTGCATGAATAATGAATGCACCTTTTCTCTATAGCTTTGTCCTCCCATTGTTATGTAACTGATTTCCTCTTTCCCTGGTCTTGTACTAGCTTCCTACCTTCTACCACTACTATTGGTTTCACTTCCATGTTAATGTTGATTCCTTTTCTATAAATAGTTGGGCATCTGCATATATTGTCAAGTAAACTTGTGCTTGCTCAGTTGCTTCCCTAGTACTTCTTTCAGTGGTTGCTCTTGAATCAGATCTCTTTGGTGACATGGTAAAATGACTACTGTAGAGAAGCGCCTCACGAGTGTGGAACCTGTGGGACATAATGGACACTCATGGCAAGAAAACATCAGCTCTTACAAATCTAACTTTACAGGATGATCAAGAAACATCAAGGGCATATGATGAGATGAAATGTGCAATTTTGACTCAAAAGGGGTGACTGACTGGCTGTGGGAACTTCACACTGTGCAACCCCGACAGTCAGTGTGGAAGCTTGGTGAATGGAACTGCGCAGTGCTTGGGGGAGACTGCGCATTGCACTGTCTTGGTGACCAAGCTTGGAGATTGGCTCCTGGAACTGTGCAATGCGCAGTTGGAGCCAACCTAGCGTAGCTTCTGCACAATTCTAGAAGCCAAGGAAGAGGCCTTAAGCTACCAGATTGTGTAGTGCATGGAAGTTAATGTGAGACTCGAGCAGGGAAAGGCCAGATTTATCCATGGGAAGTTTGCAAATAGACAGATATGAAATATGATGCAAGGATGAATTCAGATCTAGATAAGTGTATATGTGTACATGTAAAATAGGTGCATCAATGGATCATACCGAAGGAACACAAAGCATGGGAAAGGAGTCGCCGCAATAGTGACCATTGGTGTGAAAATGGGAATACTCATGTGACACTTGGGGAAGGTAATGTATAACTTGAGCAACAGTTCTACAAGCTCAAACAAGTTAAAATTCTAGCGGTAATTCAATAAACTGAGTGAAACAACACTCTCACAAGTTAAACAAGCATAAGTGGTAGAAAAATCAGCATAAGGTGATAAAAGAAAAACTCACCCCAAAAAGTGATGACAATGCTCTAATGGCTCCTTCATCTCCTAGGGAAGCGAGAGCTTGATGATCGAATGTATAAGTGAGCTCTATAGCTTTCCATTACATATATTTGAGAAAAACGGTGTTCGTGATGTGTGTGCTTGAGATCAAGGACAACAACAACACTTAGTAGAAACTTCTAAACATAGAAAATTTTAGGGGCGAATGTTCGCCCTTTGGCGAAATTAAGGGGTTTTAAATTTTTAGTGGGCAAATATTTTGTATCATAGTACATTTTTACAAATCACCTCAAATAGCCCACCTTATTTTAAGGGAGAGGGTAAAAAAGGTAAATTTAGCCCTTGAAATTAGGAGTTACAACCTTCCATTCGCCCATTTTCAAGAATAGGTTTTATTTAAGTGAATCCATTCGCCCATTTTCAAGAATAAGTTTTATTTAAGTGAATCCTTTGGGCCAAAGTCCCAAATACCATATTTATAAAAGAGGTATGGTAAATTAATAAAAATATATAAATGAGAGGTATGGTAAATAAATAAAACATTTTTTTATCTTTACTCCATAAGTCACCTTATATACATGCAATGGTGTAAACAAATATAAATATAAGTAAAGTGGAGGTATGGTAAATAAATAAAACGTCTTTTTATACTTACTCAAAAGGTATGGTAAACAAATAAAAATATAAATAAACTAGACACATGGTAAATAAATAAAACCTCTTTTTATATTTAGTCCATAACCCTCGTTCTATTTATCAAAGCTCAAGAAAGAGGTTTTATTTAAGTGAATCCTATGGGCCAAATACCATATTTGTAAAAGAGGTATGGTAAATTAATAAAAATATAAATAAACGAGAGGTATGGTAAACAAATAAAACATTTTTTTATATTTACTCCATAAGTCACCTTATATTTACGAACACTCAAAAAATGCGTTATATTTAGGTGAAACCTATGGGAAAAATACTATGGGACAAATAGCATGGACTAGATTGTTATTAATACTATGCAAAAAAACATTATTAACCCTAATATTAGTATTAATAAAAATAAAAATGGCACATGGTATTGATCCATGGTATTCAACAAAATGGCACATGATATTGACCCATGGTATTCACCTGGAATGTAGCCTATTTAAATGGGGGAATTAAACCAGCATAGATCCATCTTTACTCTGGATCTACTAACCCCCGAGAGGTATCAAATATCGTGATATGCAAACTAGCATAGAGTGAAAAAATATTTGATCCGATCAAGAGTAAAAATGGAAGTTCTAATTTAATATATGTTAAACGTTTTAGCTTGGTTAAAATAAAAAATAAAATAAAAATCAACTATTGATTTTATTAATTTTTATAAATTACTAATAGTAATTTTTAAGCTCCAGGTTTATGATAACCCATGGTATTGACCCATGGTAATACCATGGTATTCATGTGAGCATAGACTATCTAAAGGGGAAATTATATCATCTTAGATCCATCTTAATTCTGGGTCTACCAAGTGCTCAGAGGGATAAATAGATTTCATCCCCCTAAGAGTGGTAGATGTGGAGTTAAGATGGATATAGGTTGGTTTTTATGATAATGAAGATATTAAATAGACTTAGGAAATTATATTGTAAAAAAATCTTAAGGTGAATGGTTAAAGCATAGACATTGGACAAGTATATTTCTATACTTCTATTTTAAACTGAAACAAATCCAGGGCTAAAAGGAATGGATTGATTATACTAGTCATCCTTCTATAACTTTCCAACATATGTTGGAGTAAACAGATTGTAATTTGGGTTATTTTTCTAATTGAAAATAGGAACATACTTTTGTATTGGCAGGGTGGTTACGAGGTCCCTAGAAGTGATGAATTTGAATTTTTATTGGTTTTATATATATTATTAGGTTTTTTCTCATGCTTTCTGTGAATGGCATAGGTGAATTTTATCCTACACCCACTAGGTTATCGATATGTAATTTCGGTATTTTTCATTTCAAAAGATATTTTAAAGAAATGCAATGATTTCATTTGTGTATTCAATAAACACAAGATTTTATAATTGAGTAAAATATTCGCCATGCCTGGTGAGATATTTGCCAAAAAATTATATATACATATCATATTATTGATAAAAACGCCTTCCATTTTCCCTATATACCATGGAGATTCGCCCATTTATTATACATGTAAATTTAGGGGGGGTTCTTAAAATTTTCCCTGCTTCTAAATATGGAAATGTGTCACCATGAGGAAGCTAATAATACATCCCTACTTCCCAGGGATGCTTTTCCTCTTAGATTCTTTTTTTGGGGAATCCTACCATCCACTACCTAGAAATATTGCACAATCCTAGGGAGGAAGGGCAACTCTTTGGTTCATGCACTGATAGTTTATGACCACAGTATGGTTCTGCGCAATTTCTGGGCTCAGTGGCTCTGTACTTCCTCTCAGGATCTACGTAATTTCACAACTAAAGGTAGGATATTAGCTGGATCTACATAGTTTTGGACTTGAGTGCTCACTATGGGCTTGGACTCCTCTATTCAGTTTCCCAACTGAAGACAAGATCCTAACTGGGTTTGCACAATTCCTAAGTCGAAGCTCACTGTTGGGTTGCACTGTGCATTTCCTGAGAGAAAGGTTGACTACCCTTAAGGATTGCACAGATCATCAAGGAAATGCTAGAACGGTTTGAAACTAAGTCATAGGGTCATCTTGTGCTTAGATGGGAAATCCAGTAAGAAAACAGAAGCTATAAAATGAAATATAAACTCAATTGAAAGCACAAGTACCTAGGTAGTGCAAGAAAATTTGCTGAGATTTTTGTAGGGAGGCTCCAAAACGAATCTTAGGAGAAACTTTGGAGGGTGGTTGTAGCTACTACATCATTGTCGACACACTTGTAGAAGTCCAACTCTCTGTATGGACCTTGTCTCATGTAAAGAGAGTCTAACTCCTCCAAAATTATTGTTTGATTCTTTATTCGTCATGGCCTCCTCACTAGCTTGAGTTAAAGATGTAGTCCCTTCCATTTTCTTGATCGGTCAGCACACATACCAAGCCAGGTCAATCAATTTGTTTCAACTGGGGATGAGGGTTATTTTGATTCACAATTAATTTAGATTGTCATAGTTTTAGTTTCATCTCTGGTGTTTCTCTGATGCGATCAAACCTAGACAGTACCCTAGTGGAGTCACTTCAGGAACACAAGAATTGATCCACTGCCAGCAAGCCTAAATAGTACCTTGTTGGACTTAATTTCTTCACCTTCCTACGTTGGAATCCTTTCTCTTCTTTCACCTTTATTTATTTATTTATTTTCGAATAACTGGGCATAGGTACTTACTTAGTTCATGAGGTGGAAGAGGGATCCCACCTTATTGAGAGCAGGAGAGGTTATCCCTTCATAGAAGGATGTTATATATACCTTTAACTTAATTGTTAAGGTTTTCCCCCTCACCTTACTCTACTTGACTGATTTGACTAGGGTTAATCGAATAAAGAAGAATCGATTAGAGTAGGTGGTACTAGTTAAAGTGCAAGAATTGTGTTTTCACCATGACTCACAATGAAAACAACATATTTTCCATCATGGTATCATTGACTGAAAGCACAAAAGATATTCACAAAGAGAGGGAATAGACATATAAGCAAATGTTGATAGTTGTACATGTCCTCTTTTGTTTCACCCAACTTGTCTCAATAAGCCAAACATGGTTTCATGGGAAGCTAAACCTATGGGTGCAAAAAAAATAAAAAATAAAAGCAAGGGACATAATTAAAATGAATCCAAACGAAGTAAGTAAAGCAAACACTACTCCGACTCCTAAGCTAAATAATACAAGGGGCTACTCACATGAAGTGGTATTTCCAATGCAGCCACTAGTTCATTGGGTGGCCCATGTAAGTGAAGGCATGGTCATCAAGAAAGATGTTTAAGAAAATCAATGCATAAGAAAGATAGAAGAATCAAAAACAACACTCTTGAAGTTTGAATGCATCTGCAGAAAAGAAAAAAGTGAAAGAACACTTTAGACACTCTGTTGACATACCATGGTGTGACAACGCACTGTGTGTAGACAAAAAGCATGTACACTCTTTTGACCTTGACACATGAGAAAACATCTAGAAATAATAAAACTTGCATTGTGCAAGATGGCTTGCTACATATGACTGCTTTGATGCATGAGAAATGGGATCGTCATATTATAGTGGAGGGTGGAATATGTGAAGATCAGATTGATTTTCAATGTGTCCAAGAGAGCGGTGAGGAGCCTGGGGTGGTTCAAAAAAAATCTAATCGGGAGTGGAACTAACCTTAAGACATTGAGGACCTAACATAAACATCATCCCATGTGAAGTGACTCGACTGCTTCAGGGGTTTCCACTTCATTAGTAATTACATCATCAAAGGTCGATGGCTTAGAAAGATAAACAACAAATGAGTCAACATTGTGATTGAATGAAGGAGTAAAGAGATCATGGCATTCACGATCAAAAAATTTGAGATGTACATCAACATCCTCATGATCTAAAAAGTCATACAGAGGGATTGATGAGAAACAAAAATTTTCACCCTCTCAATTTCTAGTAAGAAAAGATGACAGATTGAGAGGATTCAAAAGGAAAAGTTTTTCCTCTCTACAATTAGATGACAGACTAACATGCCATGTGTCCTGTGAATGATTGAAAGAGGGAACATCTGGGAATGAATTTTCACAAGATAAATAAAAAATGACAATATCACAAAAGATGTCAGAATAGATTGGATGAGGTGTTGACAGAAGGAGGTCATCCTTCACCACAAGTTCTTCTTCAAATTCCCACACATACTCATCAAAAATGATAGCGCAGGTTGGCTACTCAGCACCAACTTCGTTGCCAACTTGATCCTCAAGAACATCACATGCGGAGTCCGGAACGGATGAACGCAAGACACCAAAATCAGGAGGATCAACAGAACGAGAGGATGGAGGTTGAGAAAACAAGTTCACGTGACAACCAACAGGATCACAGTCCACATATGCATAGATATCTAGAGAAGGTGGGGTGGGAGGAGTTGATGTTTCAATAGATGGGTTCACATCTTCTCCCACCTCTTCCTATGGATCTAGAGTTATTTGATGAGGAGCGGACAATGGGTCACCTGTGATAGCAACCTTGTCCATCTTAGATTTGGAAGCTCTAACACCAAGGTATGCTGGGAGGGGTTTGAATGATTCTAACTCGTGACAATTTTTAGATATGTGAAGAAGATATGGAAACTATTCCTTGAGAAATTTCCAATCAACTTCATCTTCAGGGACTTGAAAGGGAAGATTCAGGAGGCGCTCCCAAAATTGGGTAATAGATTCAAAAAGTTCTTTCCATAATTCCATTTTTTTTGTTGAGTGCTTTACGGTCATAATGATAAAAAGCATAGAATAACTCATCAATAATGTGATCATAAGAGTGAGTGGAGGTTGCAGGCAATATGTGACACCATTGCCTAATGCACCTTTCGAACATGTAAGCAAACAACCCACAAGCAATGTTTTCTGAGGGGACATGATTCCCATGATAGAAGCCTACAAATGTAACCCCATGCCTTAGTATGGCTACTCCACCTTAACCATCATACCTAAGTTGTGAAAATTCATCAATGACATCCTCCAACACTTTGAAGTCATGTGCATGAGAAAAACATGTCCGAGGTATGATTGTAATGTATGTCATGAATGATGTGCATATATTTAGAAAAAACGTTGAGGACTCAACTTGTCATCTGGCCCTCCTTCTAGTGCCAAACATGTTGATAGTACTAGACCCAACAAAATGTCAAGCGATCTCCGTAGTAAGAGGTCCCAACTAGACCTCAGACCATTTGGAAAAGGAGTCCCAATAGTGGGTAGTACAGAAGTGCCTTGACTACGGTAGTGCACAAAGGTAGGTATGATAACTTTGTCGAAAGGAAGTGTGGGACCTTGCAGTGAGTCAAGTGAGATGCATGTGGGTTCTAACACATAGAGGGGAAAAGGAAGTGTGTCCCTTAAAATCCCGTAATAATATGCAGCCTGAAAGGAACACACAAGTTGAATGACATCACAGGCTTGAAGCGGAATAGTCCACAATCCAAACTGACGTCTTAATACAACAACATGTCTTCAACAAGATTCATACAATTGTATACAAAATAGTTCATACACAAATGTGTAAGTTAAATAACATACATTGCTAAATTAACCATAATAGTCGAACTACAATAACAACATAAGCACGAAAACGTGTTGGCTCAGTTATATTATTAAGTGAAAGTTCCATCCATACATACACCATCGACAACCACTAGTCCCAATAATGGAACATTATAGTGAAACCCGCTTGCTCCTCCAAAGAGATGTACTCACTCTACGTTATGGAGAACCAAAGGCTTGTCACAATACTTTCCATGCATTCTCTAAGCAAAGCCTAGCCAAAATATTGGCTCCCAAAAGCCTGTTCTATGAGTTATGAGGTTCTATTTATAGCAAAGGGTGGGGTGACCCATGACATTCCCATTGTGACTCTTCATTTACCTTCAGGACTCTTTAAATTATGTAATGACTATCCACATTCCACTAATGACACTTGGAATTTAACTTACAACATATTTACAATAATATACAATTTCCACATGAATCAATGTGGGACAAAATAGGCTACAGACATCCCAACAAGACAAAACACTATGACTTCAGAGTGTGGGAAAAGACCAACTCGACAACCAACACTTGATGCTACTCGGCCACCTACTAATTCCAATCTTGGTATTGTGTTGTGATGTCGTGATGTTCTTTTGCTGAAATTGGACTCTTGCCTCCATGGAATTCGGGCATGTGGTCCTGGAACCTCTGTCCATCTCATCTTGAATCATGCATGATGTTGTCTTGAGTGTAGATGGACCACCAATGTACTTTTTAATGTTGTCTGTGCTTAGCTACAAGTCATCACAGGTGTCTTTGCACTTCGCTTTCTCCATGTACCTGTCCACCTCCAACCAAAATTGGTTCTTGTGGTTAACTTTGGTGAGGGAACCAACATCTGTTCACTCTCTTCCTCAGTTGTTGGTTGTTCCAACTCATCATCCTATATTAGCGTTGTTGCTCTATCACTGTGCCTTTCATTTGTTCTTCTTCCTATTTCTATTTCTTAGCTTTTATTCTTCCTTCGAATCTCGTTCTACTTTATGTGATCTCAGTTCTACTACCTGTAAACTCTGCTTTTTTCTCTTCCTCTACTCTGTTCTCTGTGTCATGTGCTTCCTTTTCTCTTTTGCTGTCAAAGTGGCATGAATGAATATTGAATTCTCTTTCACTCTATAGCTTTGTCACCCCATTGTTATGTCATCTATTTCCTCTTTCTTCTGATCTTGTACTAGCTTGTTTCCTTCTACCATTGCCGTTGGTTTTGTTGCCACGTTAGTGTTGATTCCTTTTCTGTAAATAGTTGGGCATATGCATATATTGGTAAGTAAGTTGGTGCTTTCTCATCTACTTCCTTTGTACTTCTTTCAGTGTCTTCTCTTGAAGAATATCTCTTTGGTTCCAAGGTACAATGAGTGCTGGAGAGAAGCGCTTCACGAGTGTTGTACCTATGGGATAGAACGAACACTCACAACAAGCAAACATTAGCTCTTACAAATCTAAGTTTAGAGTATCATCAAGTAGTATCTAGGGTTTCTGATGAGAGGAAAAGCACAATTTTTAATGACAATGGGTCACTGACTAACTGTGGGAATTGTGCACTGTGCAATCCTATTAGTCAATGTGGAACCATGGTGATTGCAACTATGCAATGCACAATTTAGTCTAGGATAGGGCATGGCAGAGACTGTGCATTGCACTATATTAGTGACAAGGTTGGGAGACTGGCTCTTGGAACTACTTAGTGCATAGTTCGAGCCAGCCTAGGGTAGCCTATGTACAATTCCAGAAGCCAAGACAGAGGCCTTGAGCTGCCAAATTGCGGAGTGCATGCCAATGAATGTGAGACCCAAGCAAGGGGAGACTAGATCTATCCATGGGGAGTGTGCAAATAAGAAAATATGAAAGATGATGAAAGGATCAGTGCAGATCTGGTTAAGTGTAGGTGTGTAAATGTAAAACAAGTACATCAATGGATCAAACCGAGGGAACACAAAGCATGTGAAGGGAGTCACCACAACGACGACTCTTGGTGCAAAAGAAAGAAAACTCATCTGACACTTGGGGAGGGAAATGTATAACTTGAAACAACATTTTACAAGCTAATACAAGTTAAAACACTAGCGGTTGTTCAAAAAAATGATTGTAAAACACTCTCAAAATATAAATAAGCATAAGTGACAGAAAATGTGGTATAAGCCAATAAAAGAAAAACTCACCCCAAAAATTCCATAAGAGGAGCACTGTGGAGGATCCTCATCCCTATATTCTTTTTCATTGGAGTGGAATCCATTTTTATCATACTGATCCTCTTCCTCCTCATCGAATTCTAGCACAAACTTCTTTACCTGGTTCTTTGGACTCACCCACGTATTTCTCGCGGGAATCTTCATTAGGATTGTTGACCATGACTAGATCTAATCTGACCTCCCAACCCATGTCCACTACTATGGTTGAGACATCGAATATTTCTTCCTCCTCTATGTTTGCAACATCACTAGAGGCACATCTATATGGTGGCCCATATGTCCCACTTGGTTATCAATATTTATGTGGTACCTTCTCCAGTGCAGCTTCCAGTCCTTAGACCTCTCCCATGTCATCCATTTCAGGAATTCCATATGGTATATCTCTTATGAATGCTAAAAAACTTGGTACTTCTCCTCTGCCTACACCTACAATCGAACATCAGGCTAGCCCTTAGGTTATTGGGCAAGGTTATTTTCAACAACCTAACTCTCCTTATGTTGGGTGCCCTCTATCTCAATTGCAGGTGCGTCCATCATCCCCTACTCCTATGCCAGTGGGGAAAATGTTGTTGGTATACCTAAAATTGGTAATCAGACTTATTATAATCCTCCTTATCCTAGGATGGATGATATTGTTTGGAAGCCTACTTTTCCGGTCCAGCCTGGTTCATTTTGGGACTGATTGTTGAATCCTCAACCTGTGTCATCTTCATCTCAAATTCCTACCCATCCATCCATACCTCAACAAGTTCAAATACATGTAACTCAACCTTTACTAATTTATATTGCATCTGAACCTATTCCATCAGTGTATGGTACCCATCAGGTTCCACTTACCTAACCTTTACAACGTACCTTATAGCCTCAACTGCTTAGGAAAGGTACTCCTCAAATTCTGATAGGATAGAATGTGTATAGTATAACACAACCCCAATCAAACCCACCTTATGTCAGGATGATGCAAAATCTCATACGAAAATATTATATACCTTATTATGGTGTTCCTAAAATACCTCTTCAAGGCCAACATATCCAAGCCTAACTATTCCATCCTTTGCAAAGTTATCTTAGATTTGGTCAACAAGATTACGCGTATGTTGGTTACCAAAATCCTCCTTATTCAGGTGCCCAAGTTCATATTTATCAAAACCCTCCTTATCTGGGAATGTAAGTACCTGTTTCTCAGGTTATTCCTTGTTATGGAGGCTATCCTCCATCAGATTTTAACTAATAGTTACCTTTTCTGGTGACTCTCGAATTGTCAGATTTGAATCTACTTACCAATAATCCCATCTCTCATTCGCCTTGATGGCTAATAATTCCCACCAAATTTCCTTCTAATATCCCAAAGTTCAATGGGAATCCTAGATAATACCCTTCAACCAATGTCATGACATATCATCCGTGATGTTATTCAAACTCCCTGAATGATGATTCCTTATGATTACGTATTTTCCAACTTACTCTTATATGTACCATAGATAAATGGTACACTGAGTTACCTAGATCTTCGTTTCATGATTTCAGTTCCTTGGCTAACACCTTCCTTACACATTTCAGTTACCCATCTGGTATGAAACTTGAACTGAACTTCAGACCAAATTCAAACAAACTAAAGCCACCCACATTTCATATCACATTCATTTGTGAAGGTGTCATCGCTAGTTGGTTAAAACCTATTTTATGGATTAATTATTAGCGAAACGGTTCATTAAATACATATTTCCATCTGTAATAGAGGATTCAGCCAAAGGAAGAGTCATGATTGAAGAGAAAGTAATTACTCATGCTCAGTAATTTGACCTCATCAGTAACCAATCTGACACACTCTAGAAGATATAACAGATGCTCTGAGACCTTCAAATGATTTTCCTCCAACTACTGGTAAAAAATCTCATGTGGTTGATGACATCACTAGTTCTACTAGTTCGCATATAGTGAGAAAAACATCTAGTGCCACTCTCACTATTTCTGCCTAAAACTCTTCATCCAATGCTCCTACAGCTTCTTCTTCTGAGATAAATGTCGTTTCATCTGATAAAGAAAAATATCAATGGTAACCAAGAAGCAATAATAAAGGAAAAGGAAAAAGAGGAAAGATTCTTCACTGTAGGATAAACAAAAAAATCAATACTTTGATGAGAAATGAAAGCCTCGCTACACATGTTTTATTTGCAATGAGGAGCACTTTACTCATGACTGTCCTCACCACATAGAAGTGAATTAGTTTTTGACATCCTCCACTTCTCCCATTATGTTGATTTGACCCGTTTCCCAATGAGGAGACCCATATGGTTCCTTGAGACTCATCTTCCTCTAACACGGTTTTAATGCTCTTCTCCGCGAACGATAAATATCATGTTATCGCGGCTACTCAGAACAAGGACTATGGAAATTTGAATCTTTCGAATGGTCATATTATTGATCAACCTCCTAGTGCGACATCACCTCCATCTGATCCTCCTTCACCCATGATTTCTACAGAGTTAAATATTAAGCCTTCGAAGGGTGTTATTCATAAATCTCCTTTTAACCCTGGTGTCATGGTTGCTCAAAATTATAATGTAGTTGAGGACTTGGCTCAGTCTCTATCAGTTATGTCGACCCTTGACGTGTTGAAAAATTGCGTTGCCTATAAAAAGGCTTTGCTCTTGGCTATTTGATGTGTCAATCCCTCGGATTCCAACCTAGTTTTTTTCAGTCATGAAAAATATACCTCTTTCCTTCCAACTAAGTTTTCCTTTATCATTCAGGTCTTCATCTGTGGTAAGAACATTCATCATTCTATTTTGGATGAGGGAGCCTTGACCTACAACATGTCTATGTCTTACTAGAAACTGATTTGTTCCCCTCAACTGAGTCAATCACCTACAACACTGAAATATTTTGATACGAGAACATATAAGCTTTGTTGTATTCTAAATTCCTTGTTGGTAGAATTAGGGGGTAAAACTCTATCCATAGAAGTGGAAGTTATGGACACACCTCTTGATTATAATCTTTTATTGGGTCATATGTGGGTTTATGCCGTGGTCAGAGTCATTTCTACTTATTTTCATATGATCACCTTTCTTCATAAGCATGGGATTGTGGGCATTGACCAACTCACCTTTTTTTCCGTTGATTCTCATGTTACTCAAAATATCCCACTTGTAAGGGAAACTATGCATTCTTATCAAGGTGTCGAGGTTCGACTGTTGAATGATTCCTTCATCATGGGATTCCTTTTTCTTCCTCCTCCTCCTACTCCTGACAACTCATCTTTGGTTACTTATATCAACATGATATAATCTTCTACTATCCAGAACAATCCACGAATTATACCAAATTAAGCTATAATCCATAGTTTTGGTGACCGAATGCTGCATAGACTTATTCAACTTGATTATGAATTTATCTATTCATCTTGCGAGGCTCATACCTTATCCTTGATCGATTAGTTCAATCGATCATTAGATTAAGTTACATCTTCTGATCCATTATCTAGCGTATTCTCTACTTATGATAGCATCATGGAGATCATGATGCCAGAAAATGCGTCATTAGACAATCATAACCATCATTCCTCCTTACTAGATTCCATTGAGGATAATCATAGTGATGTGTATCTACCCAATGTCGTCTAGTCTTTTAGAAGTTTCATTTCTATCCATGAAGTCGATTCTGAAAATAATTTCTCAAATATCAAAGAGATGATACCTCCTTATATCTCTGTTAAACCAAGTACTGTTGAAAATCTACACATTGGTGTATCTTTCTCTCCATCTGAGATTGAGACCTATAAAGCCCTATTTCAGGAGTTTCATGATGTCTTTGCATTCACCTATGAGGAAATTCCTAGTATTGACCTAAATATATTGGTGCATGAGATTAAAATGTATCTTGATGCTAAACCAGTCTGGTAGCACCTCTGTCCCGTCCATTCAAAGAAGTTTGTCATGATAAAGAGTGACTTTGAAAAACTCCTTCGTGTTGGTTTCATCTACCCCATTCCTCTCACCGATTGGGTGTCAAATATTGTCTTTTTCATGAAGAAATAGGGGGCAATCTATGTATGCATTGACTATCAGGATGTGAATCACGCTTGTCCAAAGGACAGTTACCCAACCTCGTTCATCAAATAGATTTTGGATGCCTAAGTTGGTTTTTAAATTTATTCTTACATGGATGGTCTCTCTGGATATAAACATATCAAAATCCTCCCAGTAGATCAACCTAAGAGTGCATTTATTTTTCCTTGGGGTACATTTTCCTACTGGAAACTCCCATTTGGTCTGAAGAATGTTGGGGCCACCTTTCAATGGGAAATGGATTACACTTTTCATGATATTAAACACACCTTGCAGCCTTATCCGGACAATCTCCCTGCTCATTCTAAGTAGCAGTTTGATCACCCGATGCATCTTAAGGACATTTTCTTACAGTTTAGACACTATAATATTCAACTAAATCCACAAAAATTTTTGTTCTATGTTACTTCTGATCGACTTATTCATTTCTTAATTTCAAAACATGGAATTAGTATCAATCTTTTGAAAGTATAGAAAATCATTGACTTTCCTACATCTTCTTTAGTCGTTCAACTTCAAAGACTTCAAGGGAAAGCTAAGTTCTTGTGATTATTCTTACCTAAATACGCTAAGTTGACCAAAGAATTCACTCACTTGCTTAAGAAAGGGGTTCCCTTCGATTGGGATAATGCAACATAGATAGAATTTGATAGCTTGAAATATGTACTGGTTAGGGCACCTCTAGCGTACCCCCTTGATTACCATTATGACTATTTCTTGTATCACTTTGTTGCCATTTCCACTATAGCAATGTTCTAGTTCCTAGAATATTATGTAGGGACAAAACACCCCATATATTATCTGAGTCGAAATATCAATGATATTGAGATTAGGTATACCCATGTAGAGAAGTTTGTTTTGGAGGCATTTGAAGTAGTCCAAAGGTTCCACCATTACATCTTGCTTCAGAAAACTACAGTTGTTTCAGATTGCAACCATATGACATACATTTTGTGATGTAAACTGCTGGGGGGAAATAATCTAAATGGATCGTCATCTTGCAAGAGTTTCACCTAGAATTCATCAAATCAAGTCCAATAAATCATTGGTTTTCGCTAAGGTTATGTTCAACCTTCCTTCACCTGATCCTGAATCAAAATCTGATGATTCTATCCCTAACGAGTTGTTGTTTTTTATTTTTTCATCTGATTCATGGTATGGAGACATTATATTTTATCTCTAGACTGAGAATTCCCAGTCTAATACCTCTTGCTCCAAGAAACAATGTATTCGATACGAAGCCAAGAATTACATCATCATTGGTGAGACTCTTTATTGATGTGGTATTGATACAATTTTATTATGTTGCCTCACGCATGAGGAGGCTGAGAAATTCCTTAATTAATGCCACTCTAAGGAATGTGGCAGTAATTTCTCTGGCTATGCTAAAGCGCAGAAGATCTTGCGCACTGGTCACTTTTCACCTACCATTTTTTGAGATTGTATTCTCGTTGTCTTGAAGTTTCATGCATGCAAAATTTATGATTGTAAGACCCATGCTCTGCCTGCTCCATTGCATCCCGTTATTTCCATTGGACCATTTTCAAAATGGGGTATTGACTTCATGAAATGTAACCCTCAATTCACCAGGGGGCATGGTTATATCCTTATTGCAGTAGATTAGTTTACAAAATGGGTTGAGGTGATGCCTACATTTAACAACACTAGTGAAACGACTGCATATTTATCTTTTAATCATATTATCACATGGTTTGGTGTTCTAGAATCCATAGTTATGAATCACAGAAATAATTTTCGGAATAATATGATGATTGAACTAACTATTAAGTTGGGAATTTCCCATGAAAATTACACTCCCTACTATCCTTAGGCTAATTGACAGGTTGAGGCTATCAATAAAGTTCTCTAAACTATGCTTCAACATATGGTATGGGTAAATAAATCAGATTGGAATTTGCTCCTTTATGTTTCCTTGTTGGCATACCGAACCTTAGTAAGGACTACTACCAGATTTACACAATTTCATTTGGTTTATCGTCTGGAAGAAATCCTTCTAATCAAATGTGATATTCCATCACTGAAACTAGTTGTTGAACTTCTTCCTGCCGCTTTTGTAGAAGAGGAACATATTTTAAATCTGATGCAATTAGATGAGACATGGTGTGATGCCACTATAGCTAATGAATCTCAAAAAATACGTACCAAGGTGTAATATGACAAAAGTGTCAAGCCTCATGTCTTCTCAAAAGGAGACCTTATTCTTTTATATGACCAAGAAGCTGATAAGTTAGGGTCAGGAAAGTTACAACCTATGTGGTCGGGTCAATATATTGTTAAGCATATCCTTACAAAAGGGGCCTATGAGTTATTTAGTTTTGATGGAATCCCACCAGTGCAGCCTAGGAATGGGTTATTCCTAAAGAAATAATATGCTTGATCTCATGTGTAGTAACACTGTGCACATATGGTCTAGAGATGTGTTGAGTGTGTTTTTGATCTATCTCTTTAGATTTTCCTAAGGTTTCTATTGATTCCATTTAAATTTGGTTTTCAGATTTCTTCATCCCTTGAACCATATTTTGGATATGCTGATGGTACTAGTTGTAGTACTCAAAACATATCCACCGCAACATGGGCTATATTTACTCCAAATGGAGAGTTAGTGAGTCTACAAGGGATTTGTATTGGTTGCTCCACCAATAACATCATTGAGTATAGCATAGTGGTATAGCTACTGTTTGATACTATTTCACATGATATATGCCATTTAGTCATCATACCTGACTCAAAAATCGTGGTAGTAGAACTTTCTAATGTTTATTCAGTTAGAAGTCCTACTATCTTGTGTATGTTTTTAAGGGTTTTCCTTCTAGAAAGACATTTTGATTTCATACAATATGAACACATTTCTAGAAATCTAAACATAGTGACATATGTTCTTTCTAACCATGTTTTAGATAAAAATTTGCAATGAATATGGCCACATGGCCCATATACAAAACTACATGTAAATATCTAAGTAGACTAATGAAAGTTTTCATCATAATAAGCCACTACATGAGATATATTATTTAGTAGCCAACCAATATGGTTAGTCACTTTGATCATGTGTTTCTAAATTTGCATCGGAATTTGGTCGATCGTGGTTTCTTCTATCCCGTCTTTCAACCCCTCCATCTGGTCCTCCACCTCTACTAGGATGTCAACTACATTTAGATCTTGTAGTGCATCCTTTCCTACTACAGCAACCTGTGTTGGTTCTAGTTCTACGTGTGGTTTTTCTCCTTGATGGTGGAGATATGAAGAACCTATCAGTCGAAAAAACTCAATATCTGTATGGAAATTCAATAGTTTAAGTCTTGGAAACATCAAAAACACAAAAAAAAAATCTAAAACTTTTCAAAAATTCAAATGGTTGAAACATCTTACCTATAACATCCCATCACTCACCCTGAGGAAGCACGAGCTTAGGGTCATCAAAAAAATCCATCCCTACATATTGATAATCATTGAACATAATGAATTATATGTGTAGCCATCCAAAGAACGCTGGTGAGAAACTGACCATTGTCAAAGATACATGTTGGTACATATGATCTATCCACCACCTCATTCGTGGTACCCTCATATCAATGGGCTCGAGTTTAATTTTTTGAGATTGTAGTAATGGAATTGATTCTAGGGAAAGAGAGACCAAGATGGAACTATATCCAAAGTTTTTCAACTTTCTCTCTCTTGCTTTAGACAATTGTTCTTTCATATTGACCAATACTCCCTCACTCAAGTGGAATACTATTGGCTCAAAACACTCAACACCATACTACATGTATGGTTTTCTAGCTACATGAACTGTTGAGCTACCCTCCGATATAGAAATGATGAACAAGATCGTTCTAAAGGGAAAATGTGTTATATCTTTTATGTTGAATTTTCCATCTCTAGTTGGCTTGGATCAAGGTCTCCAATAAGTAGTGATATAATCTTTCATTGTTTCTCCAACCCTTCTCCCACCTAAGAGAGAGATGGGGGAACATCCCCTAGATAAATTGGTCAAAAAATATATGTCCTCTAATATAATATTGAGCAGATATTCCCCAAATATCACTTCTTCTGCTTTCACATCCCATGTATAAACAAGATATGCTAGTAGTTCCATTCTTTGCCCCATACTAGGAAGCAAAAAAAAATTCAACAATCCACACCCTTTTAGTGTTTAGATGCTAGTAGGATCAGTAGCTGCATTTAAATCCTATTCTTCATGTTCTCTTTCTCTCTAGATAAAATCCATTCTATGTTAATGAAGACCTAAATCATTGAAAGGAGACTGAATAAGATAATTTCCATGTAAAAAAACTAAAAAAATTTCAAGGGAAACTGGCAAGTAAATTTGGACTTTTTTCCCAATGCACCCGTAAGAGGAGAGATAGTGCATTGCACCCCTTCCTTCAATGTACCCTCACTTAGGTGCAATGTACATTTTGACTACTTGAGCCTGTGTTGGTCCTAGGGTAAGTTTTTTGAACTCCAGGGCCCTGAAAAATACCTAAAACTTGCATGAAATCATAAAATGGGACCATGAATTGAAAGATAAAGGTGTTAGCTCCTAACTGGAAGTGACAAAACTTGAAATGATCAATCAGATTGAGCACAATCAGTTGTAGAAGCTCGAAGGAAAAAACTACTTAGGACTCTAACTGTTGAAGGTAAACATGAAATGGTAAATTTGAATAGTCATTTTCGATATGTATGGTTGTTTCCTCCATTATTTTTATTCACATTTAATGTTTTTACATAGTTACAACCCATTTTACCATGAAGCAAGTATTTTTAATCCTATTTGTGATTCTTTGAGTAGGTCAACTGTTGTTTGATAGATTTTGACATGTTTTAAATATATTATTTTAATTGAGCAAACTTTTATCACTTTTTTAGGATATGTAAACTTGCGAAAAAGTAACTCTTTGGAGTTCTCTTTCAGCTCTTTTAGACTCCCAAAATATGAAAAGACTATCGAGTACTTTCCTTTTCAAAATCATTAAAGTTAATGAAAAGATGTCTACTCAGTATAAGTCTAACCCTTTTCTTCCCTGAGATAGACTAAGTATGAAAAAGGAATACCTTAGTAAAACTTGGCTAAGAGGTTCTCTTGGGAATTATTTTATGCCTTTTCAAACCTAAGGGACTATCTAAGAAAAGGAAAATCTAGAGTTTTCTTTTCCTCCTTTTTTTCAAACTCTCTAAATATGAAACATATGTCAAATTATACCATTGATGGACTCGTTAAAACATCAAACAATGATGGACTTCTCATTCATGACTGGAACAAACCACCCCTTCTATAGTTTTGGTAAATATTCTCGGAGGGATTCATCCAAAGGGTGAACTTACAGATCAACCATATGTTATCCTCCTCAACCTTTTTAAACATAAGGAGGTACTGACCAGTATGGTTGGGGAAATTGGGAGAACAGGGTACTCCATTTGTTAATGGTACCGAGTCACTCTTGAACACGACACTCTCCCACTTCATCTTTGTGGTTTGTGGGTTAGGAAATATACTTGTCTCTTGGTTTATTATACCATTTCAAAGCCTCAATTTTTGGTTTTGGGTGAATGTTGTGAACTCCATTCAGTGCCACCATTGTGCTCAAGAGAAGTCATTCAGTCAATATTTTCTACAATACTCTTCAACCTTCATTCCATGTCTGCCTTTGCTGATCCAATTCCATATCCATATCCTTTTGATTATTCTGTCTCAAATAATCATACTTGTTTCATGTCCTTGATGGGGGATACATCAAGGCCCTCACGCAACAAGTTTCTTCCTGTCGACATCAGTGCATTATCTAGGAAGTTGACTTAGAAACACCCTTTGTACCTTGGTACTTGCATACATCGATGGAAAGTTTCCTCACTATCAGTGAAAAGTTTACATCATTGGCATTCAACCAAAAGATTATGTGTGTTGTTCATTATCAACTCATTTATTCACACCATACAGATTCTACTAGAGTACCATAGAGCCATTAACATCATCAGTGGTTTCTCTCGCATTTGTTAGCGCCTTACATCAATGGTCGGTAATCAAATGGTTTCTACCATGTTCAACTCCAAATCATTGATTCACATGGTTAGACTCATAGATTGGTTGGTCCCATGAATGAGATAAAATAGCCCAGATCTAGTTTCATCCATCTGAGATGCAATTTCAGGAGTAATACAAGATTACAATGTATGATGGCTATGATCATACAAATAGTCATCCAGTCATAGGTCCACCATCATTCATTTGTGGACGTGTATTTTGATCATTGTACATGTAATGTTATCTTATGTGCTAAGTGTGGGTATGCCTCCCTTGGCAAAGATGTCATGATGTGAATGTATTGTAAGAGATGATGATATTACCCATTGTTCTTGATCTCGACTTTTCACAAGGTAAATCACTTCAGTCATGAGTTGTTATCTCTGACTTTTCACTTTAGGGCACAATCTATTATAGGTCATTTTGTCACATCTAGTCAATAGGCCTTCAACTAGATCAATAACCATCCTTTGACCTCCTTTTCATCGTCTTTGTACAAAGCCCTTAGAATGACTCATTCTAATCCCTATGTTTCTACCTAAAAACACCTTGTTTCAATCATTTTAATGACCAAATCTCCCTAGCCTCCTACTAGACAATGTTGACTACTAGGTTCCCCTACTCAGCACCTACACTAATTGTGAGAAGGTTGTTGCGTTGCAGGTGCATTTATTCTAGAAATTCAAGAAAAAAAGAGAGAATCCTAAGGTCTCTTCTTCTAGAACCTTATAGGATCTGTTGTAACCATTTACCTCATATAAATGTCTCGAATTCTATCCTATCCTACCTCAGAGTTTTCATCCCTTATCCTTTCATCTCATACTCCTGTCAAGAGATGATCTCAAGCCCTAATTAGTAAAAGGACAAGAATGCATGAACTACCTCCTTTACCAATATATTTACTTCCATCCATAGGCGAGGGGTTGACTTTTGGAGAGTGATTCTACCCTTATGTTGTTGTTCTAAGAGATATATTTCCATGCATTAGGGTGATTAGAGGTGCACTTTGCGATGAGGAAAGGACAAGTCAAATTGAAGGAGCTCTTTTATAGGATCAACACCTATTTTTTGTTGTTATTTAATCCATTTATATTAATTCAAAGAGTTATTTATTTTCCTATATATGATGTTATGGTTTCATATATTTCAATACCATGTTGATCTATTGAATAAATTGATTAGATGATGTTGCATAGATTCCATGGATCATTGACTTATCTCATCTCAATGGACAAGTTCTAATAATAGCAATTAGAGCTAGAATCGGAGAATTCAAGCCAAGGAAGGTGTGAATCATAAGACAGATTCTTGGTAAGCTTCATCGCGTTATCTATTTACTCTAATTAAAACATTACTCCCTTTGTCTTTTTGTTCTTCTAGGTCAGTCCACCAAGATTAGGGAAGATACTTTTCACAGTAGTCATAGATTTCACATAACACGCTTCCTTAACTGTACTTGGGGAGTTGAATCATATCATATTAACTCTTCATCACATATTTACCCCTATGGACTAGTTATCTTGGGTAATTTTGGGAGGAGGGTGTTATAGATTTTATAAGGATCCTTTGAGCCCTTACTTCCCCTTTCATGTACATCGTTGGAGATTGATCTTCTTCCTTTGGAGGTTTAGCGATTAAACACCTAACCTGCTCAATGACTTCATTTTCTATGAGGATCCAATTTGTCCTCTTCTTCCATGCAAGAAAGTTTGATGACCCAACCAATTTGTTGCTTTCCTTGCAAAATGAAGTCAGTTTGATAGATTCAAATATAGACATAAATATACTTACTTGTGAAGATATTTCTTTATGACAATATCTTCAATTTGTTGCGTTCCTGATTTTATTGATGATGTTGATAATAGAAGATGTTTTCTTGATGAAGTTGAATTTCTTCAAAATTGATCCTTCAAAGAGAGGGAGATCACCTTGGGTCCTTGATAATGATGAAAACACCTTCTACTTAATGAGCTTCCCTTTATCAAAGTGAATTTTAGTCAAATTTTCCTTCTAGTAGTCGTGGATTCTTGTTCAACCTCTTTTTTGACCCTTACAATTTTACTTGCAATTTTTCGTCACTAAAAACACCCTAGTTTTTGCATGTGTGAGAGAAAGAGAAAGATTTTACCCTTATCTCCCCTTCTCTTCGATAGAGGCTTCCTCTTTTGCAACTCAACTTGAAATATGGCTTGTATTCCACTTGTACTTGACCTCCTTAGGTGACTATGATAATTTTACTTCTGCTACAACAAATGAGCCCTAATCTTCTTGCACGTGTGAAGAAGAATGACCCAAAACAAACCGAAAATTACTTTAGTCCTTTTATTATTTTTGATGATTGATGCTCTTGTTGATATTATAGTGCTTTGACCCTTGAGTTTCTTCGTTTGAGTTGGTTTTCCTTGTTTTGTCACCTTTAGCTTTGAAGCCATGTTGACAAATCCAGGGTAGCTATATCAGGTGATTTCTCTTATTTTGATAATTGGTCGTTATAAATTTTTACTTTTATTTGACTCACTTCATCTTTCACTTGACTATTATTAGTGTTATTATCATAAAAAAACTATGAAAAAGAAAAGAACAATGAAAAAACTGGACACAATACATAGGTGATCATCTAGAGCATAACCTATCCAACTGAGAGGAAAACCCACAAGAACTATTCTCCTCTGATATATATTCAACTAAAGAATTCCAAGACCTAAACCATTGACAAAGGCTCCTCCAAGACCAGGTCAGCCTTTGTTCTTGACTTGCAAAACTTCCAAAAGCAAACTTTTACCTTCCAACAACTTCTCTAGAATCTTGAACCCCTAGCAAAAATTTTTGCAACTTCAACCTCGTAGATTAATAGCTTCAACCTTGATGTAGATTCAAAACTTCGAACTTACAACTTTAGAGCTTCAACCTTGAAATAAATTTTGTAGCTTCAATGTAGCTTCATATCTTTGATGCCACTTTTGAATTTCATCTTACCCAGTAACTGTAGAAAGCTTAACAGAGAGAGAGAGAGAGAGAAACCCAAAATTTCTATCTTGGTATTCTAATTCTTCTTTATCTTTTTCCAAGTCCTATATTTAGGATATCAAGATTTATTGAGAATGTGTCCAAATGAGGGCGAGTTCCTTCTTACATAAATTATTTTGAGTGGTACGAATTTCTTTCTTTAGGTTGACTTGTCCCTTCATGTAGGTCAACTTGATCTTTGTGCCATGATGACATCTTGTGGGGTCTTTTGGCTCTACTTTTACTGAAATAAATTTTCTTTACAATATGTAACATGCCTAAATGGGTCTTCAATACATGACAATGACTCAACTGACTTTATGAAAAACCTAGAAGTACTCAATGGGAGCTTGGCCTAAAAATTAATTTCCCTTGAGCATCAAACCCATGGCTCAAGAATAACAATAATAAATTTATTTTTCCCTTTTGATTAAATACATAAAATCATGATTAAACATTTCATTATGAATACCAATCCTAGTTACATATTTCAAAACTCCCTCTTAACTAGGGTGGTATTCATATTCCATACAAGGTACTTGGACATTCTAAATATCAAGAATTCTCATAAGAAGAGTTGGATTGGTAACCTATCTGTTTAGCATCATATCAACCAACATTGTAACATATAAAGGCCTTGAATAACAACTCTATCCCTTACCAAGGTCATAACACAATGGTGAAGAGACCAATGACTGATAGACACCATCATCATCGTCTCTCAAGGAACATACACCACTCAGTTTTTCACAGGGTATGTCCTCCAAAGACTATTCTTATCTTGGATTTCTAGTTTGCAAAGAATATCATCACTCTACAACTATTCTTATCCTAGATTCCCTAACTCATCCTCAAAGAGTATCTAATGCCATATGTTTATCTAATTCTCCATTATTTCTTCCAAAGTGAATACAAGAATTATGTGTCTATCTCTCCTCATGGACTTTACTAAGACTTACGACTATTAATCCTTCTCTAGTGCATGACACATGACGTAGAGAACCATATCAGTCACTCCATTTTAACCAGAGGTGATCAACCCATTCATATGAAAGGAATGTACCCAAGCTCCCTCTTAACTAGAGACTTGCTTTTAGCAGCTCACTTGTTCTTTGTTGGAGATCTTGGTACCTTTAACTCCTTGAATAACTTCTCCTTTGAATTTCATGAATTTCATCTTTATCATTATGGAGCCTTCATATTTTAGGACTTATTCATAGGGCTTCATCTATCCATAAATTTACTTGATGAACTATGTCAGTCATGCCATCCTTTTCTTCATCAGAATGTGGTCTTCTAATCCATATATGAATTTTTTTCATACAACTACCTCTTCCAAGTCATGTTTCTTTTATGATATTTCATCCAACCACATGAGTACTATTTGTAGGTGACATCTCCAACTCTCTTTTAGTGGCCTTGTATCAACCCATCTAGATTTTGTTCAAAAATAGAAAATAAACATCAAATGAAATTTACCTTTTTTGATGGCCCTTCATCATGAAATCTTCTTGTAGCAACATCAACATCCTACATTCATATTGACACGTCTCCAATATATTCAATGTCAAGGGTTTGCTTTCCTTCTAGACTTCATTGGAGCCTTCATACCTTTTCCATGGATATGTTGTGGTCAATTCTCCTAGTCATCAGATGTTGATTTCCTTTTTCTTTGTGCTCATAGTTTCATCATTAATGACCTCTTCTTTCTTTCTTCACATATTTCTATGCATGAACTTTCATCCATAGTTCCTTCATCTCTTTTAACCACCTCATATTCCATAAGAGTAAACATTATGTTGATTTCATCTAGTCAATATGTGAACCATGCCCTTATGCATATTTCCAAAGGAGGATATCTTTCTCCTTTGACCATGCTCATGAGATAGAAAATCTACCCATCCAACCATATGATGACACAAATCATGCATACATATATATTTCCTTAGTTTGTTCATATAGGCTTCCTTTTCTTGATTGAGAAAAGTTCAACTATCTTGACATCCTACATTCCTTTGTCATCATACTGTCATTTTTTCAAACATTGAATCCCATACAAGGTGGAATTCTCAGCAAGGCACTTGCTTCTTCCTAGAGGTAAACCTTCAGATGAAAAATCCAATGGAGGATCTTGATTATCCTCATCCTGCAAATGCTTCTTCCTAATGATATATGATTAGCTTTACACTAGATAACTTTATTCTAACCATAAGTACTACTTATGCTTTCAATGAGGTTACGAGAGCTACTTCCTTCTATGATGATTGCTACAACCATCTAGACTTCTACTTTAGCTATATTTCAAGATTCTATAAGGATGTATTTGTTGGAAATAACACTGAGAGGGGGGGTGATTCAGTATTTACAAATCAATAACTTTTTTATTTCCACAATCAGATTTATATATGCTACTTCAGTGAAGGGAACTCGCGTGTGCACGCAACTGTTCTTCAAGCAACCAACGTATATCTCGTGAACTTATGATTTAGTTAATTAATCATAAGTTGATCTTTAATCAATGCATCAGTACTTTATTAACCATTAAAAAGTAACCATGTGCAGTAATAACGGAATAAACCATCACACATGAACACCAAGATTCAAGGTGGAAACCCAATGTGGGAGAAAAGCCAGCTATTGTTGTTGTCTCTGTCTTCTTTTAATATAAAGAATAATCTACTTACAATCTTGTATTGTTGCAGACTCATACCAGTATGCAGGCACCCACCTGCAAAAGGCTACAACCTTCTCTTGTTCTCCAGCTTCTACTAGATGGGAGCTTCAAACCCCTAGCTCTTGCACTAGTCGATGTGTTTACTACTATGTAGGCGCTAGCCTACAGAAGGCTATAACCTTCACTCATTCTCTAGTTGCTACTTGAAGGGAGCTCTAACCCCCTGATCAAATCACCAACCACTACTAGCAGGAAGCTTCGACTTCCTCACTGAAGGCTCCAACCCTCAGCATCCTCGAGGGACCATGTTTCATAAATTTTTAGACTTGATACTCCTAGTATGCAATACTTCAATATGAATGCCATGTTTCATAAAATTTTCACACTGGACTCATCAGTAACATTGAAGCTCAAAATCAATCACCACAACAATACATTGATCAAATACATCTGCAAAAATTCAATCATCAATCTCTGACATAATGGATACCCAATCATTAATCTCTGAATCAACCATAACTAAATCAATAAATCACTAAATCCTCTAACATACTGAATCAAAAAATCACTGAACCTATGACATACTGAATCAAATAATCACTAAACCTCTAACACAACTGAATCAACCATTCATTCAAACTTAATCAAATTCAACCAATCAACTGGAACAAACATATCACTATAACGAGTACACAAATCTGAACCCAGAAAACTGCATCAACAACTAGAACCAGATGTAACCTCAAAAGTCTTGTTTCAAAATGTATATGCTCCTTCAATGAAGGCAAACTGTGTGTATACGCTACTTACTTCCGCCCAACCTGCATATACCTTTAAAGATACTAAATCATAAAACCTCCGAACCACAAAAGATACCAATTAGTGACATTCTAAAGATCTACTATCATATTTTTTCACTTATGTAAACACAACTTCCATGCATTCTATCAATCTGATATCTCTCCTACAGATTCATCTAGTTACGTAGATTTGTCTGGTTACCATATGCAAGTGAGTTGTTCTGATACAAGTGGGTTGCCATCAAGTACAACACATGCATCATAATGCCAACAATATTGAGCACTTTTACTTTAATTGTATGCTTCCAATATGATGCAATATTATAATAAGATGCATCGCGTCATAATGCTTCTCATCTTGACTACCACGATCAAGGTATTTTCACCTTCCATTTCTCCTTGCTATGTATTGGAGAAATGCTAATAGTGAAGATCTATCCCTTTGGATTTATTCTCATGAGGTTCTTCCACTTATTCAGTGATATGAACCTGATTTATTTATTTCCTCTTATTGACCTTCTTAAACATTGGAAAATATCTCTTGTAGTCCCCATATTCTTGAAAACCATAACAGTGGATCTTTGCCATATTATTCTTATTTTTATGAGGATAAAAATTCCCAAACATTCCTTTTATCTTAGTCATGGAAGCAAAGCTTGAACTTCCTCATTTGATCCCACGTCATTTTTTTCCTTCAACCTAGTTTCTTCAATCTTACATAATGACCAAATTTCATTGAATGGGGTAGCTTCCTTCTTTCCATAGATGCCTGATGTAAAGTTTCCCCATTCCTCTGGTAGTTCATTGAGCACTATGGTGGTCATTTATTTATATGAAATTATATCTCCCAACACTTCTAGTTTGTATATTATCTCTAATACTCTGATAAAGTATTAGGCTACTCGATATTCCTTTGATATCTTAGTCTTCTAGAGTTCTTATCTTAACGATATCACTTCTCCAGTAGTACTTACAAAGAAAAATTATACTAGATTCTCATATATTTCTTTCGATGTCTCCAAATTTCAAAGATATGGTATGAGGCAATCTTTGATGGATTCTGTTGATGGTGCTAGACCCACCAACATTTACTGGATCTCCCCAGTATGAAGTCCCAACTAGACCTCACACCGTTTGGTGTAGGAGTCCCATCTGGTACAATGGCCCAATTTCCATTATCTTATATATATGCCTTAGCTCTTGCTTGTCAGCACATGAGAGTGATATACTTGTTCTTCGAAAAGCAAGGTACGTGTGCCTGGTGAGTTCTTAGTGTAACTTGTGTCTAAGTTCCTTCACTATAGAGGGGGAGGGTGAAAGTGAGTGTCTGATCGAGAGGGAATAGTCCCCACTCAGGTAGAGACACAGACAATGTAAGAGGATCTACACAGCTTCTGATGGAGTAGTCCACATGGATGCGAAAGTCACAAACACTAAGGTAAATAAATACCACGTACAACACTGAGCGGAGTAGTCCACATGGATGCGACATTTTTTATAACAAATATAAAAGAATGAATATTTCTAGTGTCCAATGGAGTAGTCCACATAGACGAGTTAGAAATGGAAACCATTACAACACATATTCAACAATATATGCACTAGAATAACCAAAGTAGTTCAACTATCCTGGTAAAAGTTAAGAAAACATGCCTTACAAGTGTTTAAAGAATAGTCTTACAAATGAATAAAATGCATGCATGAAAACATGCTGGCTTGTGATAGGATGCTGAATGAAGTGAAATTTCCAAGACACATTATACACCATACATCACTAGCCCTAGTAGTGGCTCATTGAAGCCAGTTCACACTCCTCAAAGATTACAGACTCTCAAGGCTTTGTGGGAGGATCCAAGACCCTTTTGACTCTTCAAATTCCATCATGACTATTCAAATTACATGACTCTTCAACTTACTTGACTCTTCAACTTCATCTGTGGGTCTCTTGGACTTCCACATTACATTACATTGATTACAACATGGAACAAAGTAGTGAGGTGGCCGCGACGACTCATGACACAGCTCGACATGACATTGCTGACATGAACATGCTAACTGTGTGTTCGTGTCCAACTCCTGTGCTACTGGATGATGAGTATTCTCTTGGTGTTGTTATCACTCATAATTTTCCTTAGAAGTTATCAGAATAAGGAATCAACCACGGTAACCACAAACAAATCTTTTAGGCTTCGGCTCTAGCCAACCTAAGTCCAAGGAGAGCTCTATCTATATAATTTAGCTTTTTTTTACTGGGATTTTAGGCCAGTTCTTAGTGTTCATGTGGTTTTGGTTTTTATTTTAAGGTTTGGTGGTGGAATTCTTGGAACAGATGGATAGAGACAAGGTATTTAAGCCATTGGGATATGGAGTCAACAAATGGATAGCAAAACAAGATCAGTTCATTAAAGGGAATGTTCACAGGGCAGGCTAGCAAAGTAAAGAACAAATCTGTAGGCCAAATGGGTGGAATGGTCCTAACCAAGGTGAGAGGGCACTTAAGAATCCTCATACCAGGGCTAAAATGAAGAACAAGGGATAATCATGAAGAAAGGGAAATTAAAAATTCTTTATTATAGACCACAAGGGATAACCCAGACTAAGGAGAAATCGAGAATTACTTAACTTAGATTAGTGAATAAAACATTTAATATGCATAACAGTCAAGACAGAGTGTAGTTAAGAAATTTCTAAAATATCATTCGATGTTATAGCATTCATATTTTTAGAGATACAAATAAGATTATGGAAAAATTCAAACAAAATAACACTGAACTTAAGAAAATACTTATTTGAACTTCGCTTTGCACAAGAATCCAGTGAAATATCTGATCTTTATTCCTTGATCCAGCTAGCTGATCCAATCATTGACACAATAGAATTTCAAACCAAAGAACAATAACTCTATAGAAATGCTTGGAATCCAACCTACATACTTTGAATTATGATGTATATATACAAAAAATTGCTACAAAAAATCTCAAAACAACTTGAGATTTATTCTAGGAAATAAAATATCTTCTGGCAAGAAGATAGAGATAGCTAAGGAACTGTTTCTTTTTGTTGCCTTTATTGTGGTTGTGCTAGCTTTTATAGTTGAATTAGACGCTTTTAAGCTGGCTGATAGTTGTAGCATTTTTATGCTGGTGTCTTATTTACTTTGATCTTTCATCTGATAGTCTTTTACCCTGCTACTCTTTGACCCTATTGTGTTGTTTTTATCTGTTTCATCCTGCTACCTTCATATTTATTGTGTGGTAACTTTTAGCTGTTAATTCATCACAGTAAGTCAGTCACAGTTTCCCACCATTCTGCGTCTAGTAATTTCACATTCATCATCCTCTTGTAAATCTCAACAGCCTTAGTATACTTTGCAAAATTGGGCTTGGTGAGGAAAAAATGTTTTACCTCATGCTCAAGGAAAAAGAAGTTCTCAAATGTGTCATATAATCCTTTGCCTGTTCGCAAGGCTTTAACGGATGAAGAACTAGCTTGTTCCTTAGCTAATTTTCTAAGTTTATCCATATAGTTTGTCTGTGTCATGAGTTTGTCATTGATGACCATAGGACTGGGCAAATCTTTCTCCCTCAAAATCTGAAATTTAACCATGAACCTATGAATGGATACTTGCATATTGTGGCACTTTTCTTCCAATTTAAGAATAAGGTTCCTTTTGGAAAGGACCTTCCTTATTTCTAAGATGGTGGTTATTTTGTCTTCAATGTTCAGCTCCCATAGATCATATCTATTTTTTCTATTGAGGAAATGGACGAGTCTGATTGCATCCTCAGGCTTATTTCCCAATTCCTCCTTCACTTTCTGGATAGCTTCAGTAGCTATCCTTACTAGCTCTGTTTGCTAAAAAATAGCTTGGATTGATGGCCAAATATCATTGAAAGAGTCAATTATATGGGCCCACAACATTTCTTCGATTTGTACAAGTGGCTTCTCGAGTGTTAAATCATTTTCTAAGATTTTGATCCTCTCACCCATTCTCTGGGCCCTTTGTGTTTCCTCTTTCTGCATTAGTTGGGCAAGTTTGCAGTCTGTTTCCAAACTTTCCACCTTTTCCTTTAGCTTTTTCATCTCTGTAGCCTAGATAGACATCTCTTCGATGGCTTTGACAAGTTATGCTGCTTTTTCTCCTTATGTACCTATTGTTGATATAGATTACGTTGTTGTTGGCAAGGTTATTGCAAGTGAAAATGTAGGTGCCAATGATGCTGCCAGGGTAGGAGCTGTTGTGGATACTGTGGGGATGACAATTCTGGAAGTTGTGGCCAAGTCACTTTGCTTCAATTGAATTAAAGTGTCCAACTCGTTCTCTGTCTCCTTGAGTTGATCATTTAAATTCAGGACTAAGTCCATGAGCTCTTCGTGTCCTTGTTGGGATTCTAGAACCTCTACTATTTGTGGATGATCTAGCTCGGGTATCTTTAGCTATTTTTTTAATGCAGCTACATCATCATTCTTCTTTTTAATAAGTTGTTCTGCAGCTTTTATATCCCTCGGATCATGTCCCAATTCAATTACTAAATCCTCTAAGGACTTGATCTTGGTGTCTTTAGCCTGTGAGGAGGCCTTCTCTAACTAGAATTGACTCGAAATATTGTTCAAAGAGTTATATAGCTGGTGGGCAGCTATGGCTTTACTTGTCAGGGTGGAGTATATCATCTCTCTAGTCCATTTATGCAATTCAATTTGGTCTATGGGATGAATATCCCTTGCCAGCACTTCAAAATCTACCCTTTTGAAATCTAATGTTGTCCTTGGCTATTAGGCTATAGGTTTCACAAAGGTCATATGCAGCTTCCCCTCCTTAATGTCAAAGGCTAACATTAGCCTTGTTTGATTGGTAGGGTTTAGTTTTAGGTATTGAGTATAAGTTTGGGCTTTGAGCTTTTCATTTCTAGCCTTGATCTCTTTATATCTTTCCTTGATGTCTTGGTCTTTGTCTGTAGGCATCCTAAATGAAGATACTTCCACACTAAGTTGGCTTTCTAATATATGTGTTTGTGAAGTGGAAGGCTCTTGTTTGCCTCTATATGGAGTGGCAGGCATACTTATTTCTACTTTTGTATTGGTGATCTCAGTTGAGCCTTCAGTGTATTCCTACTCAGAGGCTGGATTTAGTCTTTGCCTCTTGCTTGATTCCTACTGTAAATCAGAGGTGGCCATCCTAGAGGTGGCCTTCTCCTCATTTTGAGGAGTCTGTATGACTGGAGAAGTGCTCATGGTAGTCTCTGGTTTTTTTGGTAGCTGCATAAAAGAGTTGTCATTAAGTTGCTTTTCTAAATCAATAAGAGAATTCTCAATATCTACTCCAGTGCTGTCTTGGTCTGCTAGGGTACCTTCCACTCATTTTGTTTGATTTGAATAAGCTTCTATCTTAGGTATGGGATGGTGAATGAAAGGTCCTAGATTTACCTTTTGTCTCTTCTTTGTGATCAATTGTGAAGGTTCATATCTCCAGACAAAACTTCTTTGGAACTTCATCCTTTGTAGTATTAAATCTGCCTCTTGGCCAGCCTCTCTAGAGTTGCATATGAAGGGGCCTAGTTGGTCTTTTATTTTGAAATTGGCCTTCTTCTTGGCATTGACAAAGTTTATTTCATCTGCATTTATAATTTTCCTATAGTATTCTAATGCAAACAACCTCATTGGGAGGTACCTTGGTAGCTTGTATTGTGCCAACATGCAACCATAAATCTTGATTTCTGTATGGTTCTAGCAAAGATACTAGTCACCAACTTTGGTCTATTTAGATAATTAGAGGACTCTCTTTATTTCTGGACTGATTCTTGGAGGAGGGCTTCCAATTAACATTGTCATGACTGGGTGTAAAAATAAATCAATAAAATCAGAGTAAGTGTGTGGAGACTGGTACTGGTGGATCAATGCGGTCCAAAAAATGACTAACCTAGGCTGACCCTTGGTGTCCAGCTTTTGAAGGATCAATGGGAACTTATCTAACTGATAATATAAGAACATATGGTACAAAACTGAGGAGTACTTAAAAACCCTTTCATTTCCCATTCTTGTGAATTGCTCATGCATTCTGTCAGCTATGAATGTGGCAAAGTCATAAATAGTTGCAGGAGGTTGTCTTGGGGTGTATATGGACATGAATGCCAGGATAATTTCATCAATCTACTCACTTGTGGAGTAACCCAAAAAACAAGATATCATGGATACAATATTTCAGCCCCAAGGAGAAAATATAGTTGCTACACATGGAGGGGGTCTTTCGTGGTGTACTTCTCTTCTATGATGAAGGTTTGGCTCAATTGGGCCAATATTGCAGAGTTGAGCTTGGGATATAAGTCTAACAGGTCTCCAATTGAGAGGTGAGTTAGGTTTGGCCCCAGTTAGAGCTGTAGCATCTCATTGATGGACTTAGGAGTGATGGTGAAAACAACTTTTTGGTCATGAGACATGATAGTTCTATGACTGGGGACATAGCAAGCATAGAACATATGTACAATCTCAGGAAAAATGTCGACTTGGGGGGACTGGTACTTGGGAAAATTTGACTCCCAAATGCCAATTTCATTAGCATGGTTAAGTAACCTGTCCCTACTTTCGCAATGTACTTTGAGCAAGAGCTCTGTGACAGAGCTATATTTTATCTGGAAATCCCTATCAGCTAAGGGGAGGTGGTTGAGGTCCAAATGGAGCGTGGATATGGGTCTCACAACCATAGCAATTGTGGCAGAAATTCTCAGTTCTTGTGGATTTGAGTAATGGGGGAGTGTAATTTGTAGTATTTAGGGCAATGGTGTTCAGCAAGGTGTGCAGTTTTTAATTAATTTTTGACTTAACTAAAACACTCAACAACTAGTTACTTTCGAAATTGATAGGGTATTTGGTGAATTTTGGTTTAAATACCTGGAGCTGGGGTGAATTGGCTCTGAGCGGGATGGCTGATGACTGTAAGTGGTCAAATGGCTTTATATAAGTTGTAAGGCTGACTGGGTTGTCTACGACGTCCTTTGAGTGAAATTGTACATAGGTGGCGGCTTCAATGTTTGCAGGTGTCGTGCATGTGTACAGAGGCTTGCAGATGAAATTTCAGTGAAAACAAACAATTTGGGGCATTTTGGCTTTATACATAAAAAGTTAGTTTTAGTGGGTATGGGGTGAACAGTGGTTAATTTGTCACATAGAGGTGAACAATGGTTGATTTGTCGCGTAGCGGGAGGGCGGTAAACCGTTTATATCACACCGCTTTTGGGTGCTTGGTGGCATTCGGGAGGGGTCGCCCGATTCCATTCATTGGATGACACGTAGCATCGGGGGTTGGGGGAGAAACCAATTTATCGGGCAGTTAAAGGGTAGATGTCAAGTTGGCCGGATATGGATGAGCGTCGTCAGATGGAAAGGGGGATGGTTGCACGTTGATCTAGCGGGGAAGCTGCACGGAGGCTGGTGGGGGGACCCGGAGGGCACTTAATTATGGAGGTATGAGATTAATTCAAAGTTTAATCTCATCAGGGCACTTTAATGCAGGATTAAGGGCTAAGGCAGGGTTATTTATTTTTGCGGGATATGGGTAGTAATATAGTTTATAATTAAACTAAGGGGTGGGGCTAATTTATCCACAAGAATTAAATATATACGAGAAATTGGGTTTTTCAAGGATTTTGTATATAACAAAGTTAGCAATTAATATGCACATGGGTGGAAAAGGGAAAAACACTAAGTATAATGTTTTTTTGTGAATCACAGGTTTTTGACATATTTACATTAACACTTAGGGTAAAGAATTTTGTGGGTTTATGATATGAAAGTGCTTTATATAGGGGGGACAGTTATTTTCCTAGGCAAAAGTGTTTTAACCTTAGGAAAAGGAGTTTTATTATGAGAATGAATGAACTGAAGGGGGGATGAACTTTTATGAGGGAAATCTAGTATCTCATATCCATAAGTCATTGAGCCGAGGGTCTAGTCCCTCCAAAAGTCAGAGAAATTCTCTGAGCCTCTTTGACTTAAAGGTTTCATTATGGGAAATTAGTTAAGTATAGGGGTGAAATGAATGGGTGAAGTTAATTAATTGACTTTGAAATCCATTTACATGCTTGATTATCCATTCATATTTGGAACATATGATAAAATATGATAAATATGCCTTTTGTCTAATCAATCATCATACTTCTGTAACCTTTATTTTACTTACCCATCTACTTATCCTAACATTTTTTTCTTCACTTTATTAGGGTGCATTGAAGCTAGAAAACCCTTATCAATGTTTTCTTTTATTTACATAATAAAGTATCTAACTCTAACCTTATCACATCCAAGGGCTCAGATTAAACTGATGAGCTCCTTTTATTTACCCTACCTATCTAAATATCTGCCAAGATTACACTGTTTGGTCAGATTTTATTCTCTATCTATAAACAATAAAATTCAAAGAAAGAAATAGCCAAGTTTAAATATTTTGATTATCATGGACTATGGCATGAGTTACAAGTTGCACACAAACATTTATTATACATAAAAGGTGGATAGTAGTGGAATTTTGACTTGCACACTTTCATGGTCTCTTTTGTCTTTTGGGGTTCATATATTTTCATCCATTTTGACCTTTTCATTCTTTTTGTGCTTTGATTATTCTTTTAGGACATACCTTGTTTACATTTTTTAATTTTTTGTAATATGGAAAACATTTGTGGAAAGCAAAGGTATGTACATTATTACAAGGCTTAATCTCAGTAATTCAAAATTATGACTCCTATTAGTATAGGAACCTAACAGTGGCTCCACTTGGGGATGGCATTTCTTGGTGAAATGTCAAGAACTTTGTAGATTTATGGCCTTTGAGTTGTTGTTAATGTTACTTTGCAATTTTTCTCCTTTTTGTCTTTGCATTATTGATATTTATGATAGTCAATCCTGAAAGCTTAGGGCCTTCTCTTCGGGCTTCAACTTTCAAAATCACTATCCAATCCATAATAGACTGTTTGAAGGAAAATGAGATATGTACAATGGGAACTAAAAATCAGTAGTTAGGTTCAAAATAGTGTTTGAGCATTCGACCATTCACTGGCCCACCTTCTGCTTCTGTACCATCCATTCCTCTGACGAAGAAAGCATTATTACCTCTAAAAGCATAAATTATATATGGGCCTTTCCATAGGAAATCAAATTTCCCATGTTTACATTTATCTTCCCTCCTTGAATCCCACTTTAGGACCTTGTCAACAAGGTAGAAATCTTCAGCCTTGGTTCTTTTATCAAAAAACTTTTTAATCCTTTCTTGCACCACCTGAGATCTGATTTGTATTTCCTCCTTGGTTTGTTGAAGATGAATTGTTTGGTTGGTTCTTCTTTAGATGCTGTTTGGTTCAACGTGCAATTCTTGAAGCAATTTCATCACTAGTGATCCCAGGCAGGATGGAAAAACACCTTCCATTCCATAGACCAGTTGATAGGGTGAACTACCAATTGATTTCTTTATGGTTAGTCTATCTACCCATAAGGCATTGACTAGATTTTTATTCCATGTTTTCTTATTATCCTCTAACAACCTTTCGATGATGTTCACCAGAATTTTATTTGACGATTCTGCAAGTCCATTCCCTTGAGGATAATAGGCTATGGAATGGCCCAGGGTTATATGATACTTGTTGCAGAAATCTATAATCCTTTTGGATTTAAAAGGCTACTACATTATCAATAATGAGATTAGTTGGACATCCAAATCTTGATAGAATGTTGTTTTCAAGGAAGGTTATGATGACAGTGTCAGTGGATTACCTTGAAGGTATGGCCTCTATCCATTTTGTGAAATAATCTGTAGCAGTGAGGATCCATTTGTGTTGGGCAGAGGAAGGTGGATGAATTTCACCAATGAAGTCCAAGCCCCATTGCTGGAAAGGCGTTTTAGTAGAGATTGGCTTAAGGGGTAAGGGTAAAAGCTTTTTCCTTCCCTCGAAAATTTCACATTTGTGACAAGAGGTCACAAATTTCTTTACATCAGAAAACAAGGTAGGCTAGTAAAAACCAGCTCTGAGAATTTTATCAGCAATGGTTTTCTAGTAAAGGTGTCCTCCATAGTCCCCTGCATGAAATTCTTGTAATACTTTGTCAAATTCATCCTTTAATAAATATTTTAGAAGGATGCCTTCATGATTTCCCCAAAATAAATCATTGTCTAGTATACAAAATTTTAAGGATTTCATCTTTAAAAATCTGCTTTTGGTCTTAGATTATTCAGGGGGAGCTTGTAAGATCAATAAAACATAAATGATATCAGCATACCATGGTGATTCAATAAAGGCCTGGCTGATTGGTGGAGTTGCCATCTCCTCTTCATCATCTATTTGTGTAATAAAGTTTATATCCAAGGCCTGACAGTTCAATTCAGCCATGATCATGGCTAAACCTTGGCCCTTGATTAACTTAGTTGGCTTGATTTCTATATCATATTCTAGAATAGTAGCAATCCATTTTCCCCTCTTTCCATCTGGACCATCTTGATTTAGAATGTCCTTGACTACTGAATTAGGAACATAGGCTACTATATGATAATACAAAATGTAAATCCTAAAATCCTTGATATCTTTGACCAAAGCAAAGGCTTGCTTTTCCATTATTTTATATTTTAAGGAGGGATCTCTCAGGGCTTTGCTAAAGAAAGAAATAGGCTGTTCGTAGCCTTGGTCATTTTTCTACAGTAAAACTGCAGCAATTGTGTGTTCAGAAGCAAAGGAAAATATGATGAAATCTCTGTCAAATTTTGGGCTAATCAAAATTGGAGTTTTAGTTAAAGCTAGTTTAATGTCTTCAAAATATTTCTTAGCCTAAACATTCCATTTCATGGTGGAATCTTTCTTCAACATATTGTTCATTGATCTAATTAATTCAGCTAGATTAGAAATAAATCTCCTAAGAAAGTTAATTTTTCCTAAGAAAGCCTGTAGTTCTCTAATGTTCCTCAGATGTTGTATTTGCAAGACGGCTTCTATTCTTGCAGGGTCTATTTAGATACCATATTTTGAGATTATATGACCTAATAACTTTCCTTCTTCTAAACCAAACAAAGACTTCTTGGGGTTTAAATAAATTCCATATTTCCTGTATTTAATAAAAACCTACCTTAGATGATGCAAGTGCTGGTTGTCAGATTTCAAAAATACAGTAATGTGATCTAAGTATATTACTAGGAAATAATGGATTTGTTTAGCAAATGCTATATCCATAGCTCGCTGGAAAGTGGCTCTTACATTCATTAGTCTGAAAGGCATTTTCACATACATGAATGTTCCCCAAGGAGTAGCGAAAGCAGTCTTGGCTTGGTCATCAGGATGAACTAAGATCTAATTGTAACCAAAAAAACCCATCCAATAATGAGATCCCAGTTGATCCAACTACCCTTGTAAAATATGATCCATTTTGGGGAGAGGGTAATTGTCTTTGAGTGATACTTTGTTGAGGTTCCTAAGGTCCACATAGAGTTTAATTTCACCAATTTTCTCTCTGGTTGGTACCAAGTTAGAAACCTAATCAGAAAATATAATGGGTGTAATTATCTTAGCATCATACATTCTCTGGATTTCCTTTTCAATTGAAGGTAAAACGACAGGATTTATCCTTCTAAGTTTTTTTCTAAAAGCCTTTTGATCCTCTTTTATAGGGATTGTGTGTTATATGATGTTGGTGTCATAGGACTTGAGGTCCTCATAACTCCAAGAAAAAACATCTTGGAATTATTTTAATAATTCAATGTATTTTACTCTTTCAGTGGGAGGTAATGATTTAGAAAGTTTGATCAATTTTGGATTTTCATCGGTGCCTATATTATGCTCCTCTATATTAGATTTCAAAGGTTCCATTTTAGGCTTCCTAGGTACATCATTAGAATCGAACAAATCTTCCAAAGGGTTTAATCCCTTAGGTAAGAAATTGTCTTTGAGATTGATTACTTCAGTATCTTCATCAATTATTTCATCAATCTCAACTTGCTTTAGGTTTTCTACATTTGATTTTTAAAATTTAGTGGGATGAAATCTATCTATTTCTTCACCTTCTATCTTATTTATTTCTATTTTATCTTTAGTGTTAAGGTCTATTGAAGTGTCGGTCTCTATATTGCTATTTACAAACTCTTCTTCTAGGATTAAAAATTTGTTTATCTGTGTGTCATTAGCAAATATTTTCTAGTTCTTTAAATTATCAGGGATTGGAGGTCTATGTCTAACTTCAGCTATGTACTGATGATTAGGTTGCAAAGATAACTTGCAGGTGCTGACAAACATTGCTAAACTATGAGCCTACATATTATGTTTCCTAGGGATTATAGCAAGCTTGGTTTCTAAAAAGGTGTTTAGTATTTCTACAATGGTTCCTCTATAATAACTTAATCTAGGGTCTTTGGTCATATATACACATCTATTTCTTTTATAACTAGTTCAGAGTCTCCCATGATAGAGACTCTTTCGGCTCCTAAATTCCTAACTAATTTAAGGCCTAAAATTAGTGCTTCGTACTCGGGCATATTGTTAGTGCATTTAAAATTCAGTTTGTATGCATGGCCTTCTGAGTGATTATTCTCTAGATTGCATATCCAAACTCCTGCTCCTGCTCCAAACTTATTTATTGATCCATCAAATTCAAGATTCCATAATATCTCATGTTCATAATTTTCATCATCTGGTGCAACAAACGTTTCCTTATTTTGACTACCGTGTTTAGTGGAAAGTTCTAATGTTTGGACAGTTCCCTCTTATTTTGAAACTACAATTTCTTTTGGTTATGTATCAACACTATCTAAAAGAACTTCTTGTGTTTTTTCAACATTATAGAGGATAAAGAAATAAATGTCTAAATGTACAGAGTAGATAGGAAATTTTTGAGGCCGATCCTAGCTACTTACCACATATTTCATCAAAGTTTCTTGGTACAACTTCTTGGGTTGTCCAAATACAGAGATTGTCACATATTACATATCGAGTTGTAAAGATTCCTCAGGTTTGGCTACCCATGATATGGATAAAAGCATGCCATACTTTGGTGGGATGTCAGCAACCACAATATACATCAGAATTCCCTTGGCAGGATATTGAACTAAGGTAACACACAGGCCTTTGATCAATCATAAACACTTTACTTGACTTGAGCCAAACGAGAATAAGTCCTTGTACGGTCTTGTAATGTCTAGGTTCAATTTTTCCATTACTGATTTGGGCATTAAATTGTGGGAGGCCCCAGAATCCAACATTTCATTGTGAAGAATTTTGTCATGGATGCCAAGGCTAATGTAGAAAGGTGGTCTTCCTCCTTCTAGTGGTTTTCCATTGACCTCAGGACCAAATATAAGCTTTGGTTGGTCATCAAACAAATTGACCGAATCCTCATTTTCAGCAATGTTTAGGGTCTGGTTTATCTGTGTTTTGTACATTTCATTCTTGATCAGTTCTGTCAAAGGAACTGAAATTTTTAGTTTGGCTACCTATGCTCCTAGATTAAAAGGAAAAGGAGATTTTTCTATTTGAGTGTTTGGAATTTTTACAGCAGGAATTTGGGTCGGATGATCTTCTTTTCATTTATTGGGGACCTCTTTCTGTTGGTCTTCAAATCTGGTGTTTTAAGGTGTATCTACTAGTTTTTTGGGGGAATTGAAGTGGAGGGTTGATCATGAGAAGGTTGGTCAGGGGTGATATCAACAATGTTGGGGCCAGAAGGATTCTAGTTTTGTCTGGGGAGAATCTAGAGGATTTTAGAAACCAGGGCTTCTTTGATTTTCTTAGGTTGATTTGGCATAGTTTTCCTGGTTTGATCAAGGGTATCAACATTCTCTTTACTCCTTAGGTTATATTGTTTATGCACTTCAAAAATGGCAGAATCGTATCTTTGTTTATAATTAAATGACTCTCCGAACTGGATTTGCAATTGTTGCAGCATATGCAGTTCCTACTCATCTTGTGTTAGGAAAACAATATCCTCATCATCTAAACCCATCAGATTAATCTGGGTATCTTCTTTTGGATCATCGGGCTACGATGTTTTTGCATAATTCTCTTGAAAATGAGGCCTAATATTCTAATCAGGTCCATTCTTACCAGTGTTTTGGTTTTGGTTTTTTTTGAAGTTTGGGTTTCTAACCAGAGGGGCTTGTTGGTTATTGCATTGAGGTTTCCTCTCCATAGTCTCTATTCTATACATTAACTTTCTATGCCTTACGCTAAACTTTCTATTTTGAGGTCATAAGGTGAAGGTTCATCTTTTTTTGTTCCTCTTCTTTCATTCCTAACTCTAGCTCATTTAGCTAATAAATTAGCTTCTATAGTAACAGCTACACTCTGCATTTCCTCTAAGGTTGGGGGGTTTCGTTCCCTGAGCTGGTATGCCATGTCCGTGTCAAAACCATTAGGAAAATTTATTAATGCTAAATCAAGTGGGAGTCTAAGGTTAACTGGAATTCATTGTATATATTATTAAATCTAGTGCAATAATCTTGTACAGTTTCATTGGGTCCCTTGTGATATTTTCATACTCTGAAACGATCTGTAAGGGGTTCTTTTTCTTCTCCCATCTATCTAGAAATTGTTGATAAAACACCTATAGACTGTCAATACTATTATGGGGTAATCCTATAAACCATTTTCTAACTTCACCAGCTAAAGTCTAAGCAAATAGTCTCATTTGAACATCACCTATATCAATTTCATGTAATTCAAAGTAGTTCGTCATCTTATTGACATGCTGTTGTGTAGTGTAGTGTCCTATGCCATCAAATTGTATGATTTTACTCTGGTAGTCTATTGGCATGGCACCAAGTGGGGTAGGTAGAACAAGAGGAGCATACCTATTTTCCATGGCTATAAGTAGGGAGCGGTTGATATGTGGAATTGAGGTACTAGGAGATGATATAATAGTGGAGGACGAACTAGAGCCAGTAAATGGTAGATGAGTAGTGCTAGGTTGATAAGGGAGTGAGGGTATGAATAGTGGTGGGGAATGGACTTCAGAAATTGAAGGGAATAATGGTGAAGTAAGACTGGTATGTGATTGTTCATAAAATTCAGGGATATTGGCTGTACTAAGAGATGATTGTGGTGAATTTAAAATATAGTGGTCAATGGATTTGTTGGATTTTTGGATTTCAAGGTCTGTAATGAACTTAGGATCTGGGACAGTATCGTAAATTTCAGTTTCATACTTTGATTTAAATAATGACAAATCAAATTGCTCATCAAAGGGTAGATCTTCTAAAAACAACCATTCATCAGCACATGAATTGGCTTTAACCGAAGGTATGCAACTGATTTAACTTTCTTCTTTTTTGGTTTTCCTTCAAATAAGGATAGGATTATCAAATACCTGGGCAGGGTTTGGATCTAGGTTAGCCGTAGTATAATGAGTTCTCTTTGAAGCCAGAATTTCAAAACTTTTCTAATTGTTTTATGCAAGATTTTTTAGAATAACTTCTAATACATTACTTCAAGAGCTAAGAATTTGATTTTAACAAATTCTTAAAGTTTTTATTAGGACCGAGGATTTGAGTCCCTAGTGGAGTCGCCACTATGTTACCACTCATAATTTTCCTTAGAAGTTATAAAAAGAAGGAACCAACCGAAGTAACCACAAACCAATCGTTTAGGCTTAGGCTCTAGCCAACCTATGTCCAAAGAGGGCTCTCTCTATATAATTTAGCTTTGTTTTACTGGGATTTTAGGGTAGTTCTTAATGTTCATGGGGTTTTGGTTTTGATTTTAAGGTTTGGTGGTGGAATTCTTGGAATAGATGGATAGAGGCAAGGTCTTTAAGCCATTGGGCTACGGAGTCAAAAAATGGATAGAAAAGCATGATCAGTTCATTAAAGGGAAAGTTCACAGGGCATGCTAGCAATGTAAAGAACAGATTTGTAGGCCGAATGGGTGGAATGGTCCTAACCAGTGTGAGAGGGCACTTAAGAATCTACAGACCGGGGCTAAAATGAAGAATAGGGGATAATCATGAACAAAGGGAAATTACGGATCATTTTTTATAAATAACAACGATAACCTAGACTAAGGAGTAATCAACAATTCCTTAACTTAGATAAGTGAAGAAAACATTTAATATGCATAACAATCAAGACAAAGTGTAGTTAAGAAATTTTTGAATATCATTCCATGATATAGCATTCAGATTTTTAGAGATACAAATAAGATTATGGAAAACTTCAAAGAAAATAACATTGAACTTAAGAAAATACTTATTTGAACTTCGCTTTGCACAAGAATCTAGTGAAATATCTGATCTTTATTCCTTGATCCAACTAGCTGATCCAATCATTGACACAATAGAATTTCAAACTAATGAACAATAATTCTATAGAAATGCTTGGAATCCACCCTACATACTTCGAATTATGAAGTATATAGAAAAAAAATTCTTACAAAATATCTCCAAACAACTTGAGATTTGTTCTAGGAAATAAAATATATTTTGGCAAGAAGATAGAGACATCTAATGAATTGTTTCTTGTTGTCCACTTTATTGTGGTTGTGTTGGCCTTTATAGTTGAATTAGACCCTTCTAAGCTGGCTGATAGTTGTAGCATTTTTATGCTTGAGTCTTCTTTACTTTGATCTTTCATCTGATACTCTTTGACCCTATTGTGTTGTTTCTATCTATTTCATTCTGCTGCCTTCATATTTACTGTGTGGTAAATTTTAGCTATTAATTCATCACAGTAAGTCAGTCACAGCTTCCCACCATTTTGCATCTAGTAATTTCACATTTATCATCCTCTTGTAAATCAGATCAGCCTCGATATACTTTGCAAAATTGGGCTTAGTGAGGAACAATTTTTTTACCTCATGCTCAAAGAAAAACAAGTTCTTGAATGTGTCATATAATACTTTACCTCTTGGCAAGGCTTTAACGGATGAAGAACTGGCTTGTACCTTAGCTAATTTTCTAAGTTTATCCACATAGTCCGACTGTTTCATGAGTTTTTCATTGATGACCATAGGACTTGGCAAACCTTTCTCCCTCAAAATTTGAAATTTAGCCATGAACCTGTCAATGGATACCTGCATATTGTGGCACTTTTCTTCCAAGTTAAACATAAGGTTCCTTTTGGAAAGGACCTTCCTTATTTCTAAGATGGTGGCAGTTGTGTCTTCAATGTTCAGCTCTTATAGCTCATATCTATTTTTTCTATTGAGGAAATGGATGAGTCTATTTGCATCCTCAGGCTTATTTCCCAATTCCTCCACTTTTTATATAGTTTCAGTAGCTATCTTTACTAGCTCTGTTTGCTCAAAAATAACTTGGATTGATGATCAAATATCATTGATAGAGTCAATGATATTGGCCCACAGCAAATATTTGGTTTTTCCAAGTGGCTTCTCGAGTGTTAAATCCTTTTCTAGGATTTTGATCCTCTCACCCATTCTCTGGGCCCTTTGTGTTTATTCTTTCTACTTTAGTTGGGCAAGTTTACAGTCTGTTTCCAAACTTGCCACCTTTTCCTTTATCTTTTTCATCTTTGTAGCCTGGATAGACATCTCTTCCATGGCTTTAACAACTTATGTTTCTTTCTCTCCTGATGTAACTGTTGTTGATGTAGATTTTGTTGTTGCTGGCAAGGCTTTTGCAAGTGGAAATGTATGTGCCAATGATGCTACCAGGGTAGAAGGAACTACTGTGGATACTGTGGGGATGACAGTTCTAGAAGTTGTGCCCAAGTCACATTGCTTTGATTGAATTAAAGTGTCCAACTCCTTCTCTGTCTCCTTCAGTTGATCATTTAACTTTATGACTAAGTCCATGAGCTCTTCATGTCCTTGTTGGGCTTATAGAACCTCTACTGTTTGTGGATGATCTAGCTGGGGTATCTTTAGCTATTTTTTCAATGCAGCTATTGCATCATTATTCTTTTTAATAAGTTGTTTTGTAGCTTTTATATCCTTGGGATCGTGTCCCAATTCAATTACTAAGTCCTCTAAGGACTTGATGCTAGTGTCTTTGGCCTATGAGGAGGCCTTCTCTAACTAGAATTGAGTTGAGATAGTGTTCAAAGAGTTCTGTAGTTGGTGGGAAGCTATGGCTTTACCAGTCAGGGTGGAGTATATCATCTCTCCAGCCTGTTTATGCAATTCAGTCTAGTCTATGGGATGAATATCCCTTGCTAGCACTTGAAAAACTACCCTTTTGAAATATGATGTTGTCGTTGGCTATTGGGTTGTATGTTTCAAAAAGGTCATCTACAGCTTCCCCTCCTTAATGTCAAAGGCTGACATTAGCCTTGTTTGATTGGTAGGGGTGAGTTTCAGGTATTGAACATAAGTTTGGGCTTTGAGCTTTTCATTTCTAGCCTTGATTTCTTTATATCTTTCCTTGATGTCTTGGTCTTTGTCTGTAGGCATCCTGAAGGAAGATACTTCCACACTGATTTTCCTTTCCAACATCTGTGTTTATGAAGTGGAAGGCTCTTATGTGCCTCCGAATGGAGTGGTAGGCCTACTTCTTTTTGCTTCTGTATTGGCGATCTCAGCTGAGCCTTCAATGTATTCCTACTCAAAGGTTGGATTTAGCCTTTGCCTCTTATCTAATTCCTGCTGTAAATTAGAGGTGGTCATCCCTGAGGTGGAAGCTCCTTCTCTATTTCTTTTTGGGGCCTTCTCCTCATTTTGAGGAGTCTGCATGATTGGAGGAGTGCTCATGGTAGTCTCTGGTTTTTCTGGTACCTGCAGAAAATAGTTGTCATCAAGGTGCTTTTCTAAATCAATAAGAGCATTCTCAATATCTACTCTAGTGTTGTCATGGTCTGCTAGGGTACCTTCCACCCATTCTTTTTGATTGGAATAAGCTTCTATCTCAGGTATGGGATGGTGAGTGAAAGGTCCTAGATTGACCTTTTGTCTCTTCTTTGTGATGAATTCCAAAGGGTCATATCTCCAGACAAAACTTCTTTGGAACTTCATCCTTTGTAGTATTAAGTCTACCTCTTGGAAAACCTCTCTGGAGTTGCATATGAAGGGGCCTAATTGGTCTTTTATTTTGAAATTGGCCTTCTTCTTGGCATTGAAAAAGTTTATTTCATTTGCATTTATAATTTTCCTATAGTATTTTAATGTAAACAACCTCATTGCGAGGTACCTTAGTAGTTTGTATAATGCCAACATGTAACCATAAATCTTGATTTTTGTACGGTTCTGGTAAAGGTACCAGTCACCGAATTTGGTCTGTTTAGATAATTGGAGGACTCTGTTTATTTCTGGATTGATTCTTGGAGGAGGGCTTCCAGTTAACATTGTCATGACTGGGTGTACAAATAAATCAATAAAATCAGAGTAAGAGTATGGAGACTAGTATTGGTGGATCAATGGGGTCCAAAAAATGACTGACCTGGGCTATGCCTTGGTGTCCAGCTTGTGAAGGGTGAATGGGAACTTCTCTGGTTGATAATATAAGAACATATGGTACAGAATTGGGGAATACTTGAAAACCCTTTCATTTTCCATTCTTGTGAACTAGTCATGCATTCTGTCAGCTATGAATGTGGCAAAGTCATAAATAGTTGCAGGAGGTTGTCCTGGGGTGTAGATGGACATGAAAGCGAGGATAATTTCATCAGTGTACTCACTTGTGGAGTAACCCAAAACACAAGATATCATGGATACAATATTGCGGCCCTAGGGAGAAAATATAGTTGCTACATATGGAGGGGGGTCTTTGGGGTGTAATTCTCTTCTATGATGAGGTTTTTGATCAATTGGGCCAATATTGTAGAGCTAAGTTTGGCATATACGTCTAATAGGTCTCTAATTGAGAGGGGAGCTAGGTTTGACCCCTGTTGGAGCTGCATCATCTCATTGATGGACTCAGGAGTGATGGTGAAAAGGACTTTATGGTCATGAGACATGATAGTTCTGTGACTGGGGACGTAGCAAGCATAGCACATATGTACAATCTCAGGAAAAATGTGGATTTGGGGGAACTTGTACTTGGGCAAGTTTGACTCCCAAATGTCAATTTCATCAGCATGGTTCAGGAACCTATCCCTACTTTGGCAATGTATTTTGAGCAAGAGCTCTATGACAGAGGTATCTTTTATTTTGAAATCCCTATCAGCTAAGGGGAGGTGGTAGAGGTCCAAATGGGGCATGGAGATGGGTCTCACATCCATAGCAATTGGGGCAGCCATTCTCAGTTCTTATGGATTTCAATATTGGGGGAGGGTAATTTGCAGTATTTAGGGCAACAATGTTCAGCAAGGTGTGTAGTTTTTAATTTCTTTTTGACTTAACTATAACACTCAACTATTGGTTACTTTTGAAATTGATAGGCTATTTGGTGAATTCTAGTTTAAATACCTGGAACTGTGGTGAATTGGCTCTGAGCAGGATGGCTGACGACTGCAAGTGGTCAAATGACTTTGTATAAGTTGCAAGGCTAACTAGGTTGTATGCGACATCTTTTGAGTGAAATTGTACATAGGTGGCAGCTTCGATGTTTTCATGTGTTGTGCATGCATATAGAGTCTTACGGATGAAATTTCAGCGAAAACAAACAATTTGCAGTTTTTTGGATTTTATACATAAAAAGTTGGTTTTGGCAGGTATGGGGTAAATAGTGGTTGATTTGTCATGTAGCGGGAGGGCGGTAAATAGTTTATATCACACCACTTTTGGGTTCTTGGTGGTATTCAAGAGGGGCTACCCAATTCCATTCATTGGATGACACGTAGCATTGGGGGCTGGGGGAGAAACCACTTTATCGGGCAGTTAAAGGGCAGATGTTGGGTTGGCCCAATATGGATTGGGGTCATTGGATGAAAAGGGGGATGATCGCATGTTGATCGGGCAGGGAAGCTGCACAGAGGCTGGTGGGGGGCCTGATAAGCACTTAATTACGGTGGTATGAGATTAATTCAGAGTTTAATCTCATCGGGGTGCTTTAATGTGAGATTATGGGCTAAGGTAGGGTTATTTATTTTTGCGGGATATGGATAGTAATATAGTTTATAATTAAAATAAGGGGTGGGGCTAATTTATCCATGGGAATTAAATATATACAGGAAATTGGGTTTTTCAGGGATTTTGTATGTAATAAAGTTAGTAATTAATACAAAACCTGGGCGGAAAAGGGAAAAACGCTAAGTATAATGCTTTTTTGTGAATTACAGGTTTTTCACATATTTATATTAACACTTATGGTAAAGCATTTTGTGGGTTTATGATATGAAAGTGCTTTATATGGGGGGGAAGTCCTTTTCCTAGGCAAAAGTGTTTTAACCTTAGGAAAAGGAGTTTTATTAGGAGAATGAATGAACTGAAGGGGGGATGAACTTTTATGAGGGAAATCTAGTATCCGGTATCCATAAGTCATTGAGCCGAGGGTCCGGTCCCTCCAAAAGTTAGAGAAATGCTCTAAGCCTCTTTGACTTAAAAGGTTTTAAATACTTAGAACTTTATTATGGGAAATTAGTTAAGTATAGGGGTGAAATGAATGGGGGAAGCTAATTAATTGACTTTGAAATCCATTTACATGCTTGATTGTCCATTCATATTTGAAACATATGATAAAAGATGATAAATATTCCTTTTGTCTAATCAATCATCATACTTCTACAACCTTGTTTCACTTATCCATCTACTTATCCTACCATTTTTTCTTCACATTATTATGGTGCATTTAAGCTAGTAAACCCTTATCAATCTTTTCTTTTCTTTACAAAATAAACTATCTAATTCGAACCTTATCACATCCAAGGGCTCAGATTAAACTGATGAGCACCTTTTATTTACTCTAGCTATCTAAATATCTGCCAAGAATACACTATTTGGTCAAATTTTATTCTCTATCTATGAACAATAAAATTTAAAGCATGAAATAGCAAAGTTTAAATATTTTGACTATCGTGGACGTGGCATGAGTTACAAGTTGCACAAAATCAATTATTATACATAAGAGGTAAATAGTAGTGGCATTGTGACTTGCACACTTTCATGGTATCTTTTGTCTTTTAGGGTTCATATATTTTCATCTTTTTGGACCTTTTCATTCTTTTTGTCCTTTGATTATTCTTTTAGGACATACCCTCTTTACATTTTTTAATTTTTTGTAATATGGAAAACATTTGGAAAAATCAAAGGTATGTACAATATTACAAGGCTTAATCTCAGTAATTCAAAATTATGACTCCTATTAGTATAGGAACCTAACAAGTGTATCATGTCTTCACCTCTACATGATGAAGTGTGCAGGGTATTTGATGGTCTCAGAATTCTCTTGTTCATCCATGTGTATGTATAATCTTGGATTTCTACTTGATATACTTCACATGTTCGTCCAACCGTGAGAAAGTCTAGCATGTGCTCCTTCTTCATCTAGTTCAGCGTCCCACCATGTTCCATTCGTGTACATGCTTCTGCAATCACTCATGATGAGATGACATAAAATCCAGAAATCTCGTAATCTACCATGATGCATTGTTTTCCATGATCAGTTTGGGTGACCAGGAGGGAGGACAAGGTTCCGAGACATCACAAAGCACAACTTAGACTGGGATATGGGACTCCGGGGAACAGTCAGGAAAAACTACGCAAAGGTCATTGGGAGGCTGATTTGAGCAGTCTAGGATAGTAGCGACATCTGTGGGAGAGTGCTCAGTTGGTAGGTAGAATTCCACAGTTTTTCCAATGAGGCAGTGTGGGCAGCTGGAAGTACTGGCAGTGAAAATTGGACAACTTTCCGAAGGAGGCCGAGATCAGGTTACGGGAGTTGCTCGTCAGAACTATGTAGTTATAGAAGACAGTCAAGGCAGGACATGACTGTGTAGTTTTCTAGCTGAGTGGAGTGCCAGGCAGTAGGAGGACTATTAGTGAAAACTATGCATTTTTCAACAGGAGAGTAGAGCACAACAACAGGTGGATTGCCTGGCAAAACTGCACAATTTCCTGGGACAATTCAGTGCAAGGAAGTAGAGGTTTGTCCCTCATGTTTGTGTAGTTTCTACAGGTAGTGCAGGCAGGCAGGATGGAAAACTACTATGCAGTTTTAGGGATGAGTGCATCCCTTGGTCATAGCTCAAATTTGAAATTTTAGTTCAACAGAGAGAGGCTTCATAGATGGCCTTGTACGAAGCATAGATTGGAATGGATTCTTGGAAAAATTCTGCGCAGTCCTGGGAAACAATTAGTTGGCTCATTTCCAAAATTGTGAAGTGCAGGCTGCCTGGGAGGAGAGTCCCAAGGTCTATGCAGTTCTATGTAAGAATTCAGGGCCACTGAGGGTTGAGGTTGTGTACTATAGATCAATGGAGTTTTGGTTGATGCAAGGTTCTCTAGTGAACAAATTTTCAGGATAATGCTTAAGTGTGTGAGAGAGTGAACATGTGTATATAAGGCCTTATGAACACACACTTAACATGACTCGATGATAAGACCCCTCAAACCAACAAGAAAACATGTGCTCAGTGCAACCCTCTAAAGGTGAGAGTGAGAAGTGTGACACTTAAGATGGGTCATTGAACAATTGTGACGACACTTGTGCGACAACGTATACAACTTTTTGTGTGAGTACAATGGGTGTTTACATAGTCAAACAAATGAAACGGAAGAAAGACATGTAGAGGAAACACACGAAATGAATTTTTTGTTTGCAGACATACATGCTACTATAGACAAGATGACATGACCATGACAAATAGTCCTCCAAACTCAACTAAGAGATGTACTTCAAAAGATATTCTTTACTTACCCTACTTACCCTCGAAATGGTCATCCATTCGATGGAGTTTGTATGAAGTCCCAAACATAACCTGGGTTTTTTTTGCTTCTCCTCAACTCCTTGAGAGTGATGCAGCATGTCACCCTTTCCTCTAGTCACTCAGATATAGATAAGTGTTGTTTCAATGGACATTGACTGTTTTCGGGATGATCTGCCCAACTTTCGAGAGCAAGGTTGGGATGCATTCTCTGTGCAATTTTTGAGAGCAAGGCTGCTAGGAAGTTAGGACAACACTGTGCATTTTTTAGATGCAAGACACTACTCTAGGATGGGGTCTTGGGAGGACACCTCTACGTAGTTTTTGAGTGAAGTGCAGCTTGAGGAGTTGAGGGAAAATACTGTGAACGTTTTATGACATGACACTATTGTGGGATGGGGTGCTCGGTGGGCACTTATACATAGTTTTAGGTTGTAAGGTAGACAAGTAGTTGAGGGATGATACTGCACAATTTCTGATGATAGTGGGTTTCAACTGGGGGAGGGACATTAGAAGAAACCACTACATAGTTTTGAATGCCAATGGAGGCTAGGGTCCCTACGCACTATGAAATTCCAATAGGCAAGGGAAAAAATTAAGGGTTGCAGAAGAAAAGTACACAGTTCTGGGAAGATGGATGAGGCTAGGCTTCTTGAGAAATTAGCTAAGTGTGTGATCAGGGAACATATGTAAATAGTTGTAGGAGTTGACTATGATCACACACAAACATTTAGTGATACAATGTAGACCATAAATAATTTATAAAACATACTCTCCTTGATGAAAAAACCTTCACAAAAAGATTGTGTGAAGTGAGTTTGAAATGTGTGTATTTAATGAAAACAACTCATACACACAAGATTTCCCTTAAAGCAAAACAACATTCCCTTTGCATGACAAACAACAATCCCTATGCCCAAATATGACACGTGGTGCATAAAGATGAGAATATGAACAACTCTTAAGACCAAGGAGGGGAGTTAGATATCATCATCTTACCAACAAGTAACCAAGGAATGATCAATCACAGGATACAAGGTAGGCTTCGAAATTTGCATGCGAGCCAAAATTTTGGAGGGTGGTTGTAGCTACTACAACATTGGTGACACACTGGTAGAACTCTAGCTCTCTATATGGACCTTCTTTTATGAAAACCGAGTCTAACCTCTCTAGAAGTACAATTCAATTCTTTGATCATGATGGCTTATGCAGTAGCCTGTGTGGAATATGTGGTCCCTACCATTCTTTTCATCGGTCAGCACACATTCCAAGCCAAGTCAACTATGCTTTCTCTATTCGAGATTAGGAATATATGGGTGCACATGTAATATAACTGTTAGAGTTTAAGTTTCATCTCTAGTGTCGCTCTGCTGCTAACACACTTAAACAGTACCTTGGCAGAGTCATGTAGGAGCACAAGCATCGCTCTGCTGCCAACTAGCTTGGTCAGAACCCCGACAAAGTTACTTGCATCAACTCTCTGCATAGGAATCCTTTCTCTTATTTTGCCTTATTTTATTTTTTCCATTTTTTCATTTTCAAAGAATTGTGCATAGGCACTTATTTATTTCACAGGCAGAAGAGGGATCCTGACTTACTGAGAGCAGAAGAGATTGTTCCTTGAGAGAAATATGTTATATATACCTCTGACATACTTGTTAAGTTTTTCCCCCTAACCTCACTCTACTTGAATGAGCTAACAAGGGTTAACCAAAAGGACTGAATAAAGTAGGTGGTACTAGTTAATAGTTTAAGCGTTGTGTTTTAACCAAGAATTAGTCTGAACAGAACGTATTGTCCATTAGGGTATCATCGACAGAAGACAGGAAGCTCTTCATAAAGAGAGAGGACAACATATAACTAGATGTTGATAGCTGCACAATTCCTCTTAGATTTTCCCAACTTGTCTCAAGAGACAAACATGGTTCCATGTGAAGCTAACCTATAGATACAAGTAAGAAAAGAAAGAAAACAACAAAAATGATAAGTAAAGAAAAAGAAAAATAGGTAAGAAAAGGAGGTAAGCAAGAAAACCAAAAATCAAAGCAAAGAAAGAAATAAAAAACTACTCCTACTCCTACGCTAAATAGTCGGGGTTACGTGAAATGAAATTTCTAGTGAAGCCATCATAGGCGTACCTGACCTGCAACCACAAAGATACAAGTGATTAAAACAAATAAAAAATAGTGTGCAAGAAAGATACAAAAACTTGACAATCTTGCACATGAGAGAGAAGATCTTGCGTGTGGGTAGAAAGATGTGTCACAACCACCCAACCACATGCTTACTTCTTCGATGACTACCATTTTCTAAAAAACCTTGAAAGCCCCTTTACGAGTGTGTGGTCATCTGTACCAAGTTTCTTAGTGAGTGCGAGGAAGGACTGAAGCTTGTCACCTGCAACACGACTCGCCAAGTAAGATGTTTTTAGCCATTCAATGATTGGATCATTAAATTCATGATGGTTGTTTTGAAGGACTCGTGATCTTTGAAATGATGGATTTCTAATTTGAGAGAGGGGATCACGATGGGTATCTAGTATGGATAGATATATATGATCATTATCTCTGGTCATGTCAAGATAGTGAGGACCTACCATAGCCATCAGCGCAGGCCAAAGTGTCTCACCTGCTTGACAGAAATTTTAGGAGAAAGATGTTACACAGTGGAGATCATAGTGAAAAATGACTCTCATTGGATGTACTATTGGGAAAATGATAAATTGCATAACAGTCACCCAAGATAGAAGAAACATCATACGTTTGGTCAAGATGCCAGATTCCTAGTTTAACAGGAAAAATAAAATTTTCAATGATATTGCAAACGCTCTGAATGATGGAACCAAGTTTGTTGTGTGCTAGACATGACAGAACACCCACCTACAACTGGTGAAAAATTGTGCAGGCATCAATGTCATCACAATAATGTAGAAAGGATGATAGCACTATGAATGTGTGAAGCTAGTTGGGGTGCGATGAAATGAGAGGAACTTGATTCACATAATAGCCTACGCGCTCGTCATCACATAGGGAAATTTCTGGTGTAATGAGTGGGCATATTTGAAGTGCAAGATTTGCAAGAAGACCAATGAGCTGATCACGAGAGGGAAAACTTGATAAGTATGATTTTGGTAAAAGGCAGTGTTTGAGATAATCAACCTGATAGTTCCCTGATTGCATGAGAGATGTACACTCCTAACCCGAGTTGGATGTCAAAGACGTGCATGAAGATGGACACACTCTAATAGACTCATGGATTCGGTCATGAGAGAAATTTTGAAATCTTGAAATATCACACCTGAACTAGTAAACATTTTTTACATGAGGATTCACGTCGAGTACAACCATCCAGATAGATGGATTGTGCATGAGAAACTAGATATGATTCACTTTGAGGGGCTTACCAGAGTGGTGAGGTCCTCACATAACCCTCAACAAATGTTGAAGTGGCTCAGCTCCCTGGCACGTCCCGGAACTTTCCATAATTGAAAATTTACATTTCAAGATGTGAACGAGATCATGCATGGCTTAAGGATGGTTGTTGCTGTTGATTTCAAAAATTCTCTTAGGATGGTAGCCCTCTCTATCACAGGCTTCATCAAACTTTCCAGCTTCATTAAGATGACTTGATGAGTTGCCTTCATGCAACATAAAATATGGTGACGAATGGGAAGAGTCTTGTGCGTTGAGACTGTTTTCATCATGGAAAGCCTCACTAACTTATGTTGATTGAGGAGATAACTCATGAAATGAAGAAGAAAGATAATACCATTTATCTTCATCACATGTACATGCACTATGAATGGTAGGACACACGGGAAAGTGAGGTGCAAAGGAAGTTTCGATATGGATGTCTGCTTTAATCGAAGTGCATTCTATATCTGAGTTAGAGTGTACATGAGAGAACAATAGATCACATGATGTGCTTGGGGATTCATCATAACATATGGAAGCATGGCAGTGATGAATGCACAATACTAGAGGTTGATCGAAAGAATTAATTGTGTGTGATGTTTCACCAAGATTAGCGGGTTGAGAATCGTTCAAGAATGGAATTCCATTGTCTTGATGTGAACCATTTTGAAGCATAGAGGAGGAATTGATTTTGTCTTCACCTTTCTACCCCTATGCCTATGTAATGAGACTTCCTTGCACATGACCACAATTTGAACAAGTAGCTTGAGAATCAAGAGAATGCACACAATTGGTTGGTGAAGTGGATTGATCAATTGAGTCATGGTACAAGGAGTCATGGGTTGTAGATGATGGAGGATGGAAAAGATGGAGATCAGACTCGAGGCTTAGGTTATGAATGGTGACGTCCTCTTGTAGAATGGAGAAATGAGTCTTTGCCAAAGGATTTTTGAGTTATTCTTTAATTTCATGCATTGGAGAGGAGAGGGCTGAGAAGATGGGCTGGGAACATTCTGCACATATTTCTCATCTTTGCGACCACTACGAGGGGGCACTGTGCATGTAGATTTCTGAGCTTTGCAACCACTGCAAGGAGGCACCCTCTACATAGATTTCTAAACTTTTCAATCATTGTGAGGGGGAACCCACTTTGAGGCCAAAAACGGAGGAGGAAAAGGAACAAATAGGGTGTTTGGCTCCTCCTTTGCAAACTAAGGGGCCTCATGATCCACAAGAGTTGAGGAAGAAGGGAAAATGGGAGGTTCACTATGTCGGGTAACATGAATCGAGTTTTTTCACTCTTGAATCATTAAGTGAAGTTTCATAAACTATTTATGAATTTCATGATAGAGGTGAAGGAAGTGGGTAGCAAATTCCTCAACTGATTCGCAAGGCTTCATTCTTAGATGAGAGATTATTTCTTATACATCTTTGTGGTTATACTTATCAAAAGCTTGATGGAGCTCCTTGAGGAGAGTAAGAAGGGATTGGATGGAAGCAGGTGGCACGGTATGACACCACCAATTAGCAAGACCTTCAAGGGTGAGGAATAAAATTATGCAAACAAGCTCTTCACTATCGATTTCATGAGATTCACAGAAATGAAGAAAATCAGAAATGTGCTTGGTTATAGACATTCTGTCGTCACCATCAAACTTTAAAAAGAACAAGTGGTCGAGAAGCTCTTTGAGGCATGATAGTTGATTAAGGGAGAAATGGGAGAAACACTATGGGAGCAAGATGTGTGTATGCTCCATTTTTATAAGAGATTCAAACTAGGTGCAATAGGCTCAACTTGTCATCAGGCTTTCCCTCTAGTGGTAAAAATGTTGATGGTGCTGGACCCACCAACATTCATGGAATCTCCCCAATATGAAGTCCCAACTAGACCTCACACCATTTGGTGTAGGACTACCATTCGGTATGATGGTCTGGTTGTCATTATCTTAAAGATATGCCTTATCTCTTGTTTCTCAGGACATGAGAGTGATATACTTGGTCTTCAAAAAGTGAGGTACGTGTGCCTAGTGAGTGCTTAGGTAACTTGTGTCTAAGTTCCATCACTTGATAGGTGAAGGGTAAAAGTCAGTCTCTAGTTGAGAGGGAGTAGTCCTAACTTAGGTAGAGACACACACAACCTAAGAGGATCTGCATAGCCTTCGGCGGAGTAGTCCACATAGATGCAGCAGTCACAAACACTAAGGTAAATGAATAGCACGTACAACAGCCAACAGAGTAGTCCACACGGATGCGACGATCACTATAACAAATATAAAAGAATGAATTTGTCTAGTGTTCAATAGTGTAGTCCACATGGATGAGATAGCAATAGAAACCATTACAACACATCTTCGACAATATATACACTAGAATAACCAAAGTAGTTCAACTATCCTACTACAAGTTAAGAAAACATGCATTCCAAGAATTTAAAGAATAGTCATACAAACGAATAAAACAAATGCATGAAAATGTGTTGGCCTATGAAAGACTTATGAATTAAGTGAAAGTTCCAAGACACATTTGCACACCATACATGACTAGCCCTAGTAGTGGAGAATTGGAGCCACTTCTCGCAACTCAAATATCACAGACTCTCAAGGCTATGTGGGAGGAACCAAGGTGAAAATTACTTTTTCATGTACAATGAAGTGGAATATATAGCCAAGGGTGAATTGGACCTTGTGCATCTTCAACTTCCCTCATGACTATTCGACTTACATGAATCTTCGACTTACATGACTCTTCAACTTCATTCGTTGGTCTCTTGGACTTCCATGTTACATTACATTGATTGCAACAAGTATGGCCCATAGTAGTCATGTGGCTGAGATGACTCATGACACGGCTCGACATGACACTACTGACATGAACATGGTGACTGTGGTGTTTATGTCCGGCTGCTATGCTGTTGGGCGATGAGTATGCTCATGGTGTGATATCTTAACCTCTGCATGATGAAGTGTTGAGGTTCTTTGATGGTCTTGTTATTCTCTTGATGGTTCATGTATGCTTATGTATCTCCTTTTCTTGCTACTTGGTATGCTTCACATGTTCATCCAATGACAAGTAAGTCTTCTAGCATGCACTCCTTCTTCATCCCATTCATTGTCGCGCCATGTTCCATTCATGTACATGTTTCTGTAATCAGTCATGATGAGACATAATCAAATCCAGAAATATCCTAATCTACCATAATGCATTGTTTTCTATGATTTTCCTGGGTGACAAAGAGGGAGGAAAAGGTACCGAGATTGCAGAGAGCATAGATTAGGTCGGGATGTAGGACTCCGAGGCACTGTCGGGAAAAATTGTGTAGAGGTCAATGGGAGGATGATTTGAGAATCCCGAGACATAAATGGAATCTACGGAAGAGGGCTCACCTGGGAGGAAGAATTGTAAAGTTTTTCCACAGAGGTAGTGTGGGCAGCAGGAAGTGTTGGCAGTGAAAATTGTGTAGTCTTCTAAATGAGGCCGAGATTAGGCCGCGGGAGTTGCTGGTCAGAACTACACAGTTCTAGGAGACAATTAATGCAGGACATGACTGTGAAATTTCTAGATTGAGTGGATTGTGAGGAAGGAGGAGGAATATCAGTGAAAACTACACAGTTTCTAGTAGGAGAGCAAAGTAGGCCAGCAAGGGGGCTACCTAGCAAAAATGCAGAATTTCTGGGGATAGCACAGTGACAGGCAGTAGAGGCCTGTCCCTCATGTCTTCATAGTTTCTGCAAGTTGTACATGTAGGAATTCTAGACAACTATTATGCAGTTTTAGGGATGAGGGAAGGCTTGGGTCACAACTCAAGTTAGATCTTCTAGTTGACTAAAGGGAGGTTTGGTGGATGGTCTTGCAGGAAGCGCATATTGAAATGGATTCTTAAACAACTGCGTAGTTTTGGCAGAACGTCAGCTAGCCCATTTCCAGAATTGCAAAGTGGGGGTTTCCCAAGAGGACAGCCTCAAGCTCTACACATTTTGTGGGAAAAATGTAGGGCCACTGAGGGCTGAGACTGTGTACTACAGCTTAGTGGAGGTCCGGTTGATGGAAGGTGTCTAGTCGACAGATTTTTTAGGAAAAATGGTGAAGTGTGTGAGTGAGTGAGCTCATGTATATATGACCTTGTGACAACACACTTAGCATGAATGAATGAAAATACATCTTAAACCAACAAGACAACATGTGCTTAGTGCGACTGTCTAAAGGTGAGAGCGAGAGATGCAACACTTAGTATGGGTCATTGAACGATCGTGACAACACTTGCGCGACAGTGTCTACAACTTTGCGTGTGAGTACGATGGGTGTTTACATGGTTGGAACAACTAATGCACACAAAGAAAAAGATTTGATATCACTAGAAGAAGGTCACAAGCATGACATAGAAATCAGCATGCCAAAGAGGACAGCTGGTCAAACAAGCAAAAATGAACCAAGACATGTCGAGGAAACGCATGAAATGACTTTTGTGTTTTTGCACATGCATGTTACTAAAGACAACATGATATGACAATGACAAGAATTCCCGCAAACTCAATTAAGATATGTACATCAAAAGATATTCTTTACTTACCCTACTTATCCTCGAGATGGTCATGCATCTAACGGGGTTTGCATGACATCCTGATCATAACCTAGTGTTTTTTTCCTTCTCCTCAACTCGTTGAGAGTGATGCAGCATGTCACCGTTTCCTATAGTCACTGAAAGATAGATCAACGCAGTTTCAATGGAAATTCACTATTGCTGAGATTATCCGCACAACATTCTAGAGCAAGGTTGGGTTGCCCGCTCTACACAATTTCTGAGAGCAAGGCTGCTAGGCAGTTATGACAACAATGCGTAGTTTTGAGATGCAAGACATTGCTGTGGGAATGGGTCCTAGGTGGACACCTCTGTGGAGTTTCTGAGTGGAGTGCAGGCTGAGAAGTTGAGGGACAATGCTATGCATTTTCTAATGACAGGACACTATTGTGGGATGATGCCGTGGGAGGATACCTCTACTCAATTTCGAGTTGTAAGGCAGACTGAGCAGCTGAGGGAAAACACTACATAGTTTCTGATTATAGTGGGCTCCCGCTGGGGGAACAACACTGGAGGAAACAACTGCACAATTTTGGATGGAAAGGGAGGTTGGGGTCTCTATGTACTACATAGTTCCAGCAGGAAAGGGAAAATGCTTGAGGGTTGCAGAAGCAAAGTGCACAGTTTTGGGAAGTTGGATGAGGGTAGTTTTCTTGGGAAATTGGATAAGTGTGATATCAGGGAACATATGTAAATAGTGATAGGAATCGAATATGCTCACACACGAACACTTAGTGATACAATGTAGACCATCCAAAATTTATAAAACATATTATGCTTGATGAAATAACCTTCACAACAAGGGTGCGTGATGTGAGTGTGAAACATTTGTATGTAATGAAAACAAATCATACGCACAAGATTTCCCTTGAACCAAAAAAACATTCCCTTTTCATAAGAAACAATAATCCCTATGCACAAATATGACACATGGTTCCTAAAGATGAGAACATGAACAACTCTTAAGATTAAGGATGGTATCTTGAGATCACCATCTTACCAACAAGTGATCAAGGAACGATCGATCATAGGATCCAAGGTAGGCTCTGAAATTTGCATGCGAGAGAAAATTTGGGATGGTGGTTGTAGCTGCGACAACAAATTCTATAAAGATCCTTTGAGCCCTTACTTCCCCTTTCATGTACTTCACTGGAGCTTGATATTCTTCCTATGGAGGTTTAGTGATTGAACCCTTAACATGATAAATTTGTTTGAAAATATTTGATATATGATTGACGAATTCATTTTCTATGAGGATCAAATTTATCCTCTTCTTCCATGAAAGAAAGTTTAATGACCCAACCAATTTCTTTCTTTCCTTGCAAAATGAACTCATTCTGGTAGATTGAGATGTAGACATAAATATACTTAGTTGTGAAGATACTTCTTGATGACAATATCTTCAACTTCATGCCTTATTTATTTTGATCATAGAAGATGCTTTCTTTATGAAGGTGTCTTCCTTCAAAAGTGATCGTTCGAAGAGAGGGAGATAACCTTGGTTCCTTCATGATAATGACAATTCCTTCTCCTTGATGAGCTTCCCTTTCTCAACGTCAACTTCAGTAAACTTTTCCTTCAAGTAGTCCTAGCTTCTTCTTCAAACTCTTTTTGAACCCCTGAAATTTGACTTGCAATTTTTTGTCACTGTAGAAACCCTAGTTTTTGCACATGTGGGAGAAAGAAAGATATTTTACCCTCATCTCTTATTTTCTTAGGTAGAGGCTTCTTATTTTGCAAATAAACTTGCAAGATGGTTTTCTTACATCTTTTTCCAAATTCCTTAAGTGACTATATTTATTTGTCTTTTGTTGCAAAAAATCAGCCCTAATCTCCTCTCATGTGTGACCAATAATGGCCCAAAATACACGCAAAATTACTTTAATCCTTTTATATTTTTGACGATTTATGCTCTTGATGATCTTCTAGTTCTTCGACCCTTCAGTGTCCTTCTTTAAGCTTCTTTTCCTTGTCTTGTCACCTGTAGCTCTTAAACCATGTTGAGAAATATAGGCTAGCTATTTTTGGTGATTTCTCTTATTTTAATAACTTCTTGTGATGTATTTTTACTTTTCCTTGATTTTATTCTTCTTTTGATTTACTATTATTTTTGTTCTTATCATAAAAAATCTACCAAACAAGAAAGAACAATTATACAAGACAACACAAAATATTGGAGATCAACTAGGATGAAAACCTCTACAACTAAGAGGAAAATCCACAAGAATTCTTCTCTTCTTATAGACCTTCAATTGATGAGTTCGAAGACCTAGAACCTTCACCAAGACTCTTCCAAGACCAAGTCAACCTTCATTCATGATTTTCACAACTTCTAGCAACAAACTTTGACCTTCCGACAACTTCTTTAGCAACTTTGACACCCAACAACAATTTATGCAACTTCGTCGTAGTTGATTCATAGCTTCGACTTTGATGCAGCTACAACCTTGTAGCTTCACAACCTCAACCTAGAAGGAACTTCACAAATTTCATAGCTTCAATGTAGCTACACCCATTTGATGCATCTTCACAATTTCATCTTGCCCAATAACTGTAGAAATCCTAACAAAGAGAGAGAGAGAGAGAAAGAAACCCAAAATTGCGATCTTGTTCTTCTTCTTATTTTCTGTCCTTTTCGAGCTTCTATCTTGAGGAGATTGAGTTTTCTTGAGAGTGTGTCCAAATGAGGTCAAGTTCCTTCTTATATATAGGCTTTTGAGGGATACAAATTTTATTCTTTAGGCTTTTCCCTTCATGCAGATCGAGTGGATCTTTGTGACATGATGAGGTCTTGGAGGGTCTTTTGACTCTACTTTGACTCAAATAATTTTTCTTTACCATATGTAACATGCCAAAATGGGTCTTAAATACATGAAAATGAATCAACTGAATTTATGACAAACCTAGATGCACTCAAAGGGTTGTTGACCTTAAAATAAATTTCCCTTGAGCATAAAACCCATGCCTCAAGAATAACAATAATAAATTTATTTTTCCCTTTTCATTAAATACATAAATATTGATGACATATTTCATTATGAAGAATGAACTTAGTTACATATTTCAACACATGCATGTCAATTCAATTGTTGTATGTTGATCAGTTGCTACATCTACGCCTACTAATTTTCCAAATGAAGGAAAAATACAACGGTTTGTTTCCAAAGTGATACAGGTGGATATTGGTGGCCACCTACCTATTCCACCTATACCCCTAGTTGCTTTCATCAGTTTCCTTGATTATAGAATAATTTACTATTTTTATCAGTATTTTAGGTCCTAAAATTCAGGAGCTTTTTTGACCCCCTAAAAGATGGTTTTTTGAGGTCTGTCGCAGGACTATAGCCATAGGTAGGATATGACACCAAAAATCATGTAGTACTCAGAGAGATATTTCTACCAACGTATCGTAAATGCAAAACGGAGATCATATGGCCAAGTTAAAACCTTGTGAAGTTGATTGCCCAACTATCCCCAACGGATCCCAAAAACGCTTGACATTCCATCTCCTAGGGTTTGGTTTTCGGTTGTTTATGGTTTCCTTTTCTTGTTCAATAATAAAAATTTCCTTGAGCCTCATTGTAACATAGTTCAAAGGAATGTAGCTGCCACATCTCTTCTCATATATAAGCTACCATCACCCGAGCTAGTTTATTTCCTTTCGCTATGTAAGCATATTTCAGTTCTCTGATTTTTATGAAATGAAGATTTATTTCTGCTACATCTATGGGTTTTGTTGCATTCATGCATAAGTCCAAATCACTCGTGTCATGCCAGCATACTCTTTCTCTTTTTTTCTTTGCATGTCCCAAACGAGGTTAGGGTATAAGTAGTTAGGGATCGAACTGGTTGAACCTTTGCAAGACCACCTCTCAAACCCTGATTGCCTCCCATGGTGGAAGAAAAGAAAGTCAAGGGAGCATGAGAACCATTCAAAATATTTCTCAAAGAAGCCCTCGAGTGACAAAGGAGTGCGACGATGGACAACTTTCCCAGATCCTTGGGGAGCTACCCACATGCAACACATCTTCATCTAGTAACCAGTCTAGAGGTGTCACTCCCTTTAAGGTACAATTCAACTTTTAAATTCCCATATTTGAAGGCTAGATAGATGGAGACATCGTAGATATATGGTTAAATATATTCAAACAATATTTTTTGTTTCATGATTTTTCCAATCAGGAAAAGATTCCTTTTGCACTCCTCAAAGCCACCCCCCATGTCAAGGACTCGTGGGAAACCTACTATGAACAGAAGGGAAATGGATAACCCTCATTATTTTTAGCCACACCCACTTGGAATTCATTCTGAGATGCCATTAAGGAACAATATTACCTTGTGGCAAGCTATCAAACTAAATACATAAAGTGGACCACAATACGACAGGGAAGGGATGAAGACGTGTCAGAGTTCACAAATATGTTTCGCACCCTTCACATGAAGTTGGTTATCAAGGATTCTAAGCAGCATTCAATACTCAAGCACGAGGGTTGTCTACACATAAGTCCAAAACTAGATGGATCTCCTTAGCATATCCTCACTTGGTGCTACATATAGATATGTTGTCAAGTTCGAGAAGAAATTTAAATAGAAGAAGAGAGACTTTAGATCTATGAATCTGAAGCAAGGAATGTTGCTGCAAACCCATAAAACAAAGGACAAAGCCAAAGTGTGGTGACTCAGGACAACTCATTGAAGTTGCAAGGAAAGAGAAAAAACCAAGAATATAAATAAGGGCACACGAAAATGGTGTGAGTTCCATAAGAGCCTTACTTACAACACAAGTGAGTGTCAAGCCAAGTAGTCACTAGTGGCTGAGATGAAGGGTTTTGAATCAGATGCATGTTCCAACTTTGAGTTAGAACCTGACAAGGGGAATGAAAAAATGAATAAGATTATTAATGAGGAGCCCAGTGCCACCATTTCCACCACCAAGGTCTAGGATATTGAGCCTAAGGATCTAGAGAAGGAGGGGCGTCTCTTCTACTCACAGATGTGGATGAAGGGTTCTTTGCTATAGTTCATTGTTGAAAATGGAAGAAAAAATAATCTCATTTTAGCAAAGGTTGTGAAGCAGGCATAGACCATCGGGTGGCTCAACCAAGGATGACATATTTGCGTTAATTAGTAGTGATTTATTCCTTAGAGCATCAAGCCCTTCATAGATGAGGTACTGTGTGATGTTGCTCTTCTTGAAGTTTGTTATGTATTATTAGGCCAACCATACTTGTGGAAACATCATGCTATCCATGAGTCTAGGCCTCACATTGTTATTATTAATTTGGGCAATAAGTTATTCAATATACCAGAGGTAGCAATGCCTACCTCCATCTCTTTGATCTCTACAAAGCAATGCAAGACGATCATTTCCTAGATTGGGAAATTTGTCTTCCTTATGATTTTCCCTCAGGGAAAGAAGAATATTGTGGCCACATCCCTGGCCTCCACACAAGGCTCATCCACACGACAAAAAAAAAGGACAAGGTAGTATAGGAGTACACAATCATATTCACCTCATCCACAAGGGTACTCCTACACTATCAGGTCAAGCACTCCATCAATCTGACTCTAGATGCATCGCTACCCAAAAAACCGATTTATTGATGCTATATTCTTGAGAATGATGAAATCAAGAAGTCGATTTAGGGGATATTTGTTATATGGAATTTTCATCTACATATAAACACATTTTCCCTAGATGGGTGACTACACCTAGAACAACAGAAAGAAAGTAGTTTAACCTTTTCTTATAGAAGATAGATGAGATGGAGGAACTTACTTGTTGCCTTTCGCTTCCTAGATATCTTTTGAATCACTCTTATCGCTCCCACTTGAACTAAATCCGATCAAAAGGTAACTACATCAAGAGAAAAGGAAACAAGAGACAATCAAAGCATACATGATATACCTAGTATAAAACAATGGAATCGAAGACATTGAAACACATAATGATCATAGATCTGAACAATCATATGAGAAAAGGAGTAAACTCTTTATTAATGTAGAAGGAAGAGTATCACCCAATACAGTTTGGTCCTATGCCACTCGTCCAGCTTCAGCCCAACCCTCGCCACATCAAAAGCACCACACTCCAACAGCATAACATCACCTAACATAAACTCAATCCTCAAACCAACAGAATTTCCTTACAAACATCAGATTCCAACCCCCTGAACACTATGACGAGTGCTCAATTTATAGGAAATGGAGGTGGTTTTGTCATAAATGAGGGTATTGAATAGCCTTTTAAACTTGGAGTTAGCTTCCATGAAGCAAGGGATGAGAGGATAGGAGGTTAATGGATCCTTACCCTATGTAATTTCGAGCTCATAGGAGGAGATAAAAGAGGGGATCCTTCTAGAATCATCTAGAATCAAGGAATATTCCCAGAACCTTATGAAAATTTCGCCCAATCTTGCCCATCACAAGTCAAAGAGGGCCTAAGTACACTGCAGTACAGGTCATAATGGGCCTACCTGCTCTGTAGTGCACTCTCTCAAGGCTTGGGTTGCGTTGGTGTTCCAAGGAGGCATTTCAGGAGGGCTTCAGGCTATGAAACTTTCAAAGAAGGAGGCATTCAATGAGTTAACTTCTCTAGGGCATGTAACAACTAAATTAGGGTTTGATGAGCCCTAGAAGTATTGATCTGAATTTCAAGAGTAATGTGCCCAAATAAACCTATAATAGTTGCCCCATAAAGCATGAAGTCAAAAATAATAATGTCAAGTGATATGCTTTACGATGTGACGGAGAGGAACTGAAGCGGATGGTGACCTGCATCAATTACGATACATAACATCATGATATTTTGGGTTTTTCATGAATTGCTGAGGGAAGGCATACGCATACTCAGCATATAAACTTTTCATTACATATACATAGATATTCATCTACAGATATAGACCCATGATGCGTTCACCATCAACGTAAATCCATCGTACATATGATTTAGTACTCTCCTAAAATCGTATCCTGGATGGATGAAACTAGATATGGGGTCTTCTATCTCCTTCAATAATTCACTCAAATACAAGTCTAATGATGTGAATATGTGATGTAAAGTCGAACATGGGAAGACACCGTCTGATTACCAGCCAATGATGTAAGCCGATAATAGACACGAGAGAGATCACTGATAATGATAATGATTCTCAAGGTACTGAAATACATTATGCATGGTGTAAATAGATGTTTTGATGTCAAACACCATAGAAAGTATTTTGGTCAAAGGCCATCGATGTCAACCTATCGCCGAAAGCAAGACTTGCCATTGATTTATGCAAGCCCCAAGGTACTGAAAGGGTGTTTCTAAGTCAACTTCTTGGATAATGTGCTGATGTCAACAAGAAGCGACTCATTGCAGGATGGCCTTGATGTATCCCACATCAATGACATGAAATGAGTGTAGTGATTTTGGAGACAAAATGTAACTGACAACATAAGGTTCAAGAATGGCAGTCATGAAAATGAAGGTTTATGAATATTGCAAAGGATGAATTTTAATGAGTGACTTCTCTTGAACATGTCAGTAACTCTGAATGAATTGGCATCATTGACTCAAAAAGAAATATCCATAAGCTTTTTTTTTGTAAGTTTGTCTCTCAGGTCTGAAAAAGGGTAAAATAATACAAGAGAGAACCTATTGACCATGTTAAATCAACATATTCCTTTTTCGTAAATAATCCATCTCAGTCCAGAAAAGAGTTAAACTTATACTGAGTAGATGTCATTTCTAATATGTTAATGAGTTGAAAAGGACAAGTGCTCGGAAATATTTTCATATTTCAAGAGTCTAAAAAGAACTTAAAGAGGACTCTAGGGAGGTTCCTTTTTCGATGTTTAACAGAGCTCGAAAAAGAGATAAAAGTATGTTCTCTAGTCAAAGTACAATTCAAGATTGTGCACGTCAAATTCATTGTATCAGTTGTAAATTTGTTCAAAGAAACACCAAATGGATTGAACATACCTATTTCATTGGGAAAAATGGGTAAAAACTATAGTTTATTCATTAAATGACATGAAATAACCATAAAACAAGAATTTACCAAGTCATTTTCACCATTTGATATTTACCAGTTATTTTTGTGCTATGAACCAGTTTTTAACTCTAACTTTAGCAGCTAATTGTGAGAGATTCTATGGATCATTTGCCACACCGTGAGGACCAGGTAGGAGATCTACCTTTTATATTCTGTTTAAGTTCATTCTCTTGTAGTTTTAGGCATGCTTTTTAGGCTTTTGGGGTCCCTAGGGTAAATATATTTCACCCTGGGATTAGCGCAGCCTATCACATTGAACTATGCTACATTACACCCAAATAGAAGGGTACTTGCTTTGCAGTGCACTGTTTCAAGGCCTGGGCTGTGCTGGGCGTAGTTGATGAATTTGTTTGTCTTGTTTTACCCAAAATCCTTCATTTTTTTGCATGAAATGGATCCTAACTAAGCCTATGGTTTGATTGAAGGCTTTGATTAGATCAAAATGACTATTAGTTGGCGAGAAAGACATCATGAAGAACAGGATATGGTTGCCCTTAATGATCCAGGTACAGTTGAAGTTGTTAGAAACTGTGCGTTACTCAATTACTTCAGGTTGTCTGGGATGAGGAAACAACTAGAACTATTGCAGTTCCTAGTTCATTCATGGGATCCAACGGATCAGGCTTTCCACATAGGAGGAAATGTGTTTCCTATATTGATCGATGATGTTTACATCCTTACAGGATTTTTGAGATGTGGTGCCCCCATATCTCTTTCCGGTTCTGCCAGTCAGGGTGAATCAGTGAGGGACTACATTCGACAGTTCTATTGGCCAGGTACACAACCTAGCAAGGATGGGAAGATCCTTTGGAAAATATTGAGAGGGGGGGTGAATCAGTATTATTTAGTAATTAGCACTTTTAAATATTTTCAGAGAATTAGTTAATCTTCAAATATTATTAATGTTTATGCATTAATAACAGTAAATAATATAACCCAGGAAGCACAAAGATTTTAGGTGGAAAACCCCCTCTGGGTCAAAAACCACCAAACGATTTTCTAATAAATTCTTTAATCTTCAGCCCCAACCGAAATGAAAGCAACAACTTCCTAGAATTCTAGAAAAGCATTATTCTTCATCTGCCATTGGATGCACGCTCCAATGCCCGAGATTCTTCAGTAGTCAACTGAACGGATGCCCCAACACCCAATGAGCTACAACTCACCCTAGCACCACCCTACTACCTTGAAGTTTTTACAGGCTTGAACATGTTGGTGACTTCATTCACCAGCCTAGCACCACCTTACAATCCTGTAGAAGAATAAAAGAAAAATGGACTCCCGTACCAAGGTAAACGGTCCACTTTACAGTGATATAGAATGATGTAGAAGAAGACGACACACTAGACCATAAACCCAACTATGACGCAACCACCAAGTAATGATCCTAGACCTCTCGATGTTGCCTCTTCAAATATTAGCAGATAGACACTTGTACAACTTTTACAATGATGCTTTTACAATGACTATGTACAATGATACTTTTACAATGATTGTATGCAGTGCTTCCCACTTGAATACTTCATGTGGTGAAATTATTGTTGTTGTTCTACACCTTGATTGTTGCTCTTGTGATGTTACCCTTTCTCACACTTCTAAACATTAGGTTATGCATTGAGTCTTCTCTTGATGAATATACAATACCTGCAAAAGGTCTTCAAATAAATACCCATAACATAATAATAGCAAGACTTACCTCATCCTACAGAACATATGTGAGTGCTAAACAAAAACAACAAGTTAGAATGCAAAGAAACTAATGCAATTAAGAGATGAAAATGCATATATGGAACATACTTACCTATAGCTTGCCTCTGCTGCATCATTTTGTTGCCTAGAAAGGTTGGTCCTTTGCACCCCTTAACAACACTTGATCTAGTTTTTCTTCCCTTCTAGGAGCAAGATATTTAATCTGATTTATCTCTGCAATTTCAGATCCCCAACATGTTATCTTCAGTCATGTATAAGCCCTCTAATTCTTCTTTCCAATGCCATAGGTCTGACCCGATTTGGACTCTTCAAGGAAAAGTTATGCCCAATCTCTCACAATGACCTAATTATGGAGTAGTTCAATAGAGTGAACTTCTACAACGTGCCACGTCTCATTGTTTCCTCGTTCGGCTCTAAAATTGACATAAAGAAAACTAGATTTCATGCACTATCTTCTGCCTTTTATAGAATTTCAATCCTCTTCTCAGAGAGAGAGTTATGACGATTTTCCCAAGGTCACTTCTTTGAGATGAAATTCACGAGCGTGCAAAAATCGTAACTTCCACGGATCATATCTTTGAAAATATAACGAACCAAGATCTGAAATTCAGTGAGGAAGTCCATCAAGATTGTGAATCAAATGGGTTTGCATTTCAAAATCTAAGACTTTTCATAAATGAAGTTATAGTGAAAATGCCACAATCGCTACATTTGGAGGACATATGAGATTTGTTTTTGTAGAGTTGAGAGGGGCTTATATAGAGAATGTTGGAGGTATTTTAGGAGCTTAAAAAATTATAAATTATTGACTATTCAATGACCAAAACCAATTATGGGTTCCATGCCACAACCCCATAGGGTTTTATCCCACTAACTTGGGTTACTAACTTCAAACATGAATTTCTCTCAAACCGTGAAGAATTACTTGGCGTGCCATATATCAATGGAAACATATCGACAAGTAGAATATATCTAAAATATCCTTGACTCAAAATAGAGTAATTTGTCAAGTCAAAATTCCCTTCCAAGATCAGGGTCGACCCTTCTGTTTCTTAGGTTGGCATGAGTCACAACCTGAGATCATATTTAGATCAACAAGATCAACATCAGGGATGTTCATGATTTTCCTTTGCAAACAATCATTTTCACTATCGCAAAGTTGGCGGGTAGTGTGACGCTTCATCTGGTGAATAGATCATATATGCAGTTTTTGCTTAACTTCCTTAAGCCAACTACTTTCAACTAGTGTGAGGCAGTTCCCTCTTCAATGAAAGAGCAATTAACCGAGGTAAAGAGCGATAAGACGAAGAATTTTAGCTATGGTTCTATCTCGATTTCCTTGACCTTAGAGAGAATTCCATTGATGCAACGTCAGTATGTGGAATTGAGTTTGACTAGTCCTAGAGATCCACGGATGCAAATATGGGTTGAGTTGATGGCTGGACATGCTAGCCAATCATCAATCTCATTTCCTCTTGCATTCTTCAGTTGGTTCAGTCGACGACACATTTTCATCGAGGAGCATCCGTATGTGGGGATGGACTTTTGTGGAGATCTAGATTTGAGGTTACCACTGGGTGCCTAATGGGGTGCTATAAGTAAACTATTTTGACGATTTTTTTTTTTTAATTTTCTACATGTTTTTGTGTTTTTAATGTTTCCAAGACTAAACTAAAAGTGTACTCACACATTTACATTTTGGTACTATTGAACCTATGGGTCATCAATAGGAGGCAGGTGAACCACCATGGAGAAATGTTGGAAGAGTACTTCTTCGAGATTTGGATTTCTATGAGACACTAGTAGAGTTGCAGGATCATATAGAGGGATTGACTCTTAGTATTCTGGATATCTGGATCAAGGAGTTACCGATGAGGCTACAACACCATACTATTCGTGTTCCTAGCCGTCGGATGAGGCTATTGCACATGATATCTCAGGCTGTGACCTTTTATCATGACCATCATTAGGTCTACTTAGGATGTTTTTCTATATGCATTTTGAGTTTCGAGGTCAAATGACCAACATGTCTTGGACACAAAGTTTGTAAAAACTTTAAAACATCTATCTATTTTTCTTTCAAAGTTTTTATATATGGTTATGTGCAATCCTTTTCAACTATTGATGTGAACTGAAAAATTTACTTTTACACGTGTTGCAAATCCCTGTTTAACACATTGTTCGCTAATGAATCAGTTAATGTGTTAAAGTTCCTGGAAATGTGTTGATATTGCATGTAATAAAAAATGTCTTTCAAGAGATGAACTCTATGGAACATATGATAAATTTTTGTATTTCAGATAGTATAAACATTTGTTAGTTGCAGTAAGACAAGTTGTGAGTCCAGCCTAATGATGATTCGATGAATGCCAAGAAAAATGGCATCAGAGAGGAGCTAGATCAGCGTGCTATAATGAGCAATATTGTTTGTAGAATGACCGACACAAATCCCTTGAAAGCTCACTAACTCACCACTTGGAGCAAGTATGGCCCATGCTACAGAAGATAGGTTCTGTGTATTATGACTAGCACCATCAACATAACCAACAAACGGTTCCAATGATTCTGACATCTGCAACAAATGTAAAGCAGATTACTTAACCACATAAAAACTCTAAAAGCCACACTCACACACACATGCAAACAAAGTATATATATAGTGCTTATTACTACGAAAAATCAGGCATAGTAACGTTTCAAATACAACCCATTACGGGGTTGCGACAATGGAATCTTATCATAATCAACTAACTCATATGCACCTTATTCCAAAACATGCTTGAAAATATAGGGGCCCATCCATAATGGTCCAAATTTCCCTGCTCCTAGTTTATCAGCTTCCTGATTGTAAAGCATGACCAGGTCTGCTTCTGAGAAAATGTGAGGCTTGACATTTCGGTCATATTGTGCCTTTATCTGTTTCTTATGTGCTTTGTTAGCCAACGCAGCTTCATGACGAGTTTCATCTAGATGGATGAGCTCTAAGAAATGTGCTTGTTCTTCAGACGTGTCAGGTAACAGGCCCATCATGAGTTTTAATGATGAAATTTCACATTGTACAGGAAAGATTGCCTCTATACCATACACCAATTGAAAGGGTGTGAATCAAGTTTCATTTCACATTGAGGTTTGGTAAGCCCACAAAACCGAGTACAAGATTAAATTCTAGTTTCTTTCATGAACTCCTATCATTCGTTGGAGCATTCACTTAAGGATTTTGTTGATTGACTCAAATTGTCCATTAGCTTGTGGATAATAAGGAGTAGAGCTACCATTCTAAAGTCTTAACTTGACAGTCAATTCGGTCATCATATGGTTGCTAAAATGTGACCCATGATATGTAAAAATAGCTTGTGTTACACCAAACCGTGCAACCACATGGTTAAAGGAAAAAAGAGTAGTCGTCTCACCATTGTTGTTTAATGTAGGCATGGCCTCAGCCCATTTTGTAAAATAGTCCACGGAGACAATAATATACTCATGCCCTCGAATGAGGTAGGGCTACATGTCATAAAATCGATGCCCCATTTTGCAAATGGTCCAACACCAATAATAGGATGCAGTGGTGTAGGTGGTAATCGTGATTTAAGATCAAAAATCTGGCATGCATGACAACTTCTGATAGAAATAATGCAATATTTGAATATGGTTGGCTAGAAGTAACTAGCACAGAGAATCTTCTATACTATAGCATAACCAAGTAAATATACACCACAAGCACTAGAATGGAAACCATTCAAAACTTTCTCGGCTTCCTCATGTGTGAGCCACCTCCGTAAAATCATATTGATACCACGACGGTAAACGTGTCGCTAATGATCAGATAATCTCTGGCTTGGTAACAAATATGTTGTTGTTGCGAGTGAGAGGTATCTGGCTGAAAAGTATGGGTTTGAATATAGATTAGTATATCTCCTTACCATGGGTTAGATGACGAAATAAAAAATAGAGACTCATCTAGAATTGATGGTTCCATTGTTGAACCGACATCGTTAGAGGGAAGATCGCAAAGAAGCTCGGCGAAGAGTAGAGATTTATTTGATTTTGATTTGATGAATTTCAAATCAAATTCCTGGCAAATGACAATCCATTTCAAGTATTTTCCCCCCAACCATTGACGTGAAAAAATGTATGTCATAGGGTTGCAATCTGAAATGACAATGGTCTTTCGAAGCATGATATAGTGGCGAAATCTTTTTACAACTTAAACAGTAGCAAAAGATAACTTTTTGATATAAGAGTACTTAACTTCTGTATCATTGAGATTTTGACCAAAATAATAGATCAGATCTTCAGTCCCATCTTCTTCTTCAACTAAAACCATAGCAATGGTTATATTTGCATCAGCGAGATACAAGAAATAGTCGTTTTGATAATTAGGGGCATACATTAATGATGATGGAATCATGTTATCTTTGAGAGCATCAAAGGAAGCTTGCGCAACTTGGTCCCATTGGAACGGTATCCCCATTTTCAAAAGACAAGTAAATCCTTTAGCCATTTCAGTGTAATTGGGAATGAACCTCCTTGGAAAGTTAGCCTTCCCTTGGAGTCTCCGTAACTGCAGTAAATTGGAAGGTGGAGGTAAATCAGAAATTACCTTAACCTTCAATGGTTTGAGTTGAGTTCCTTCTTTAGACACTATGAAACAAAGCAAACAACTAGAGCCAACACAAAAAACACATTTGTGTGGATTGAGTCAAATTTTGTAGTGTCGACACTGTAAAAATATAGCTCTCAGATGTTACTGGTGATCAACCCATTTCCGTGAATGAGTAGGTAAATCATCTAGATAGGGTTGAGAAATGTGTTTGATGTCATGGAAAGCATAATTCATTTACCTATGAAAAGTTTCCCCAGCATTCTTCAAACCAAAAGGGAGTTTCCTATATGCGAATGTGCCCTAGGGACAAATAAAAGCACTTTTATATATATTGATCTGACTATAGCTGGAAAAGCCATCCATAAATGAGCATATTTCACATCTGACGCATTCATCAATTATCTGCTCAATAAAAGGAGTGAGATAGTTGTCTTTTGGACAAGGATTATTAACATCCCTATAATCAACACAAACTCGTATTGTTCCTTGTTTTGAAACCCAATCGGTAAATGAAACCACCATGCAAAATTTTTTCAATTTCTGCTTTTATGGCAGCATCCTCCTTTGGATGAATAGGATGGAGGCAATGTCGTACTATTTTAACATCAGGATACATTTTAATCTCATGTTCAACCATACTGGAATCATGTCTTGGAATTTTCTCATATGAGCAGGCAAATACGTCGCAGAATTCACAGAAAAGAGCATGGTAAGTTTCAAGTTCTGACAAAGAACAAGATTTGCCAACATGGATGTTCTCTACAATTCTAGGTTTGGTCAAATGTCAATACAAACGGTTTCTTCAATATTTGACAAGTTTCATTTGGAATTGACTATGTCTATAAATACATAATTCGAAAGGAGATCAACAAATGAAAGGTGATTTGGTTCATTTGAAACATCTTCTATGTGATCTAGAAGATGGGATCGATGATGATAACCTTCCCATGGTTCTTCTTATGTCATCATTGATTGGACAACTCCTTCATTAGTAGAAAATGTATGTGAAAAAGGATCAGAGGAAGTACCATATTCTAACAAACGATCAACCCATACAATTGCTGATAATGGATTTGGGTTTGTCGCACAAGCCAAAAAGATTGATTTCTATGCAAGCTCAATGGGTCTTAGTGGCATTATTTCATTATGCATATCATCTTTAGAATTATTGGGAATCTTCCATGAATCAGATGAAGTGGAAGATATGACATTGCAAGTCTCTACTTTTGCCACTTCCACCATTTGTGATGGTGACGGTAGTGAAAAATTACCCATTAGGGAAGGATCTTTAAACAGACCTATTCTAATGTTCTGAAGAGATATTAGGGGTTTGTGAACTAATGGAATGCTTCCAGTAGCCTGTGAACTAGAGGAAAAAAAGCCAAGTTTATCAATTACCGTGTTTCTGCATTTATGAGGGAAAGAGATCATATGAAAGTATGTCAAAACCACAACAACCATAGCATAAATCCAAGGTCTTCCTAGCAAAATGTTGTAGTGAAGTGCTTCGTCAATGAACTCAACTTCAACAGTTACAGTTTTCCCCCCTAGTTCTATCTGCAGGTCACTTAAAATTCCACAAGGCATATAAGTGCAACCGTCAAAAGCTTCTAAAGTTGTAGGTGACTGTGACAAAGGCGGGGAGCCGAGTGTTTTCCAGCAACTCATACACATGATACAAGTAGATGCACCCTCATCAACGATGGTTCAGTGAACGAGTTTGTTCAAATCCTTTAATTGGATCAGGAAAGCTAATCATTCTAGTAATTACAGCGTGTATCCCACATGGTTAAAAACGACAACATTAATGGAATCTGTTGGATCAATTCCACCAATTGCTGACAATAAAGCCTGCTTTTGGGAGGGACATTCTTGAAGCACCTCAAGCATCAAAATAGCAGAAAGTGACTGAGTTATATCTCCTACTATGTTATAGTTTTGCATTGCTCAAGATCGAGTGTTTAATGTAGACTTATGTACAACTCCTTTAGGTGGTTTTATTGTTAATTCTCATGCAATAGGTGGTGGAATAGGATTAGAAGAAGTCAAAGTCGAAGGATTTGGTTGATCTGAAGCTTGGTTATTTGAGATGACGATGGATAACCATAATCTTTACTTCGTGTAGACACCAACACATCAATTTTAGACTTGGAGGCAGATAGCACAAGCACTTGTGAAGTGGAAGCATGGTTTGTAGCAACCAAATGAGTCTCTAGATTCAAAAAAGGATTTGTTAGCACTGTGGATGCACTAGAAGTCTTAAGAAGTTTTGAGACTTCATAGTTGTGAGGATAGTATCACATAAAGTGATCCTCGTTAGAGATCAAACATGGATAACAAGGTTTCCTAGACGAAGAAGACGAATCATATGGTTTCTCTTGAGGGGGAGGGTTTTGTTTCTTTTTAACTTTCCTGTTCTTCTTGCTTCCAGGTTTCTTTTCATTCTTTCCTTTGTCAGATGACACGAAATTTATTTCGGAAGAAGGAGTATTATTAGATGCAGTAGAAGCTTGATTGGAAATAGCAAGTGTTTGACTAGATGGTGTACTTGCTGTTTGTGTGCTCAAAGAACCAATCACACCATCATCAGCATGAGATCCCTTACTCAATGGGGGTGGAGGAATAGTAAAAGATGGTCTGGGTGCATTTAGAATTTTGTCATAGAGCATGTCAAACTGGGAGTAAATAAAGTCTAAGTATTGGGCACGAGAAATTACTTGCTCTTTAGCGACAACTCCTCCTTTAGCCACATCCTCAGTGATAGAGGGAAACAAGGATTTTATAAACCACTCAGCTAAAAGTTGATCAAGAACATAAGTTTTGACCATTCGATGATGATGACGCCACTCATGAATATGAAGATATATGTGAGTAGGAGTAATCAGCTTACATTTTGTCAATAGTTCCATTCCAGTTTCATAACGTATGGGTAACTGGAAGTGGGTTAAAACGTGGTAGCTAAGGATGTAAAGTTATTAAATGAAGCTCGTGGTAACTCAATATACCACTTTGCAGCTGGCCCATTAAGTGTTCACTGGAAAAGATGTAGTCTAATTGAATCATCATTCAGGGAGTTTGATGAACAACATAAATGAAAAGTCATAACATGGCTGGATGGGTCTTCTCTAGGGTTGCCATTGCATTTCATAATATCGGAAGGCAATTTATGAGGAATCACTAGCCACCAAGGTGCATAAAGAATTGGATCATTGGTAAGCCAATTTAAATCCGGTAATTCAAGTGTTGCGACAAAAGGAAACTATCTATTGAGGTCAGGTTGAGCATAACTAGGCTAAGATGGAATTGCCTAGGAAATAGGTCTTTGCATACTAGCATAAGGCATCTGTTGTTGGTAACCTTGATAGGGGTAAGTTTGTTGAGAAAATCTAGTATAAGGTGGTTTTTGAGCACCAGGATAGATTTTCTGTTGTCCAAACCCAACATAGGCTTGCTAACCAAGACCTGGGTAAACCTTTTGTTGACCAAAACCAACATAGACTTGTTGACCAAGTCCAAGATAAGTTTGGTATTGCTGGAATTACTGCTATTGAAACTATGGTTGCCATGGTTGTTGATTTAATGGTTGTTGCCCACCAATGTAATCTTGACCAGGTTGTGAATAAACTAAACTAGTGTAAGGCTCAGTCATTCCAGTAAATGGTAAACTAGCCTGAGGTTGTTGGATTCTAGGCACAAATGGTTGTTGTAAAATTGCTTGAGAAGGCTGAATCTATAAACCTGAATCTTGGGGGTTAGAGGTTAAAGGACCAACTTTCAAAGGTTAAGATACAACTAACTGAGCTTGCGACTACGGTAAACTCATAATGATAGACGTAGTAGGTATGGATGAGACATATTGCATTTGTTGCAATGGATACACAAGCATTGGTTGAACATGCATTATTTTCTGCCACTGACAAATAGTTATTCCAAGCTGACCTAAAGACCATGACATGATTCCATATGGTTGCCCCCCCAGAAAATGGAGGATAAGGAGATTGTGCATATTATTCTCCGTATGGGGGTAATCCAGTGTAAAGTGGATGCATTAGATGGTAACCAGATGAACTAGCTTTACATTGACTTGATGGATCAAGTTGTTCAATATCCGTAAGTGAAGAACGAGGTAAAATTCCTATAGAGGACATGGGTGAAGACCATGGACTAGAAGAAACACCTGAGTGGGTACCATATAAAGATTGGTAACCTAGTGGGATGGACAGAACACCATACAAATGTGACTCAAGTGTTGTGGTAAACATCGAAGAAGTAGCGACATATGATTCTGCCATAGCTGTAATAGATGGAACAGTCTGGGATGTTGATTATACCATAGTCAAATGTCGTAATAAATTTCCTAATGAATCAACGAGTGTCTGAAAGTAATCAGGATCAAAAGGAGCAGTAAAATGAGGAGTATGAGGATAAAGATAAAGTCCAGGTCCAAATCGATCTAGAGTTCTGGGTGTTTCTTCCTTAGGTTCCTCTTCTATTGAAATCAAACCAGGTGGAAGGATTTCATCGTTAGGTCTATAATAGATTTCCTATGTTTGTTCCTCTGGTAAAGGGGAAGTCTCAACAGTTACAGATGTATGAGGATAAATTGGTCGATCATCTTCTGACATGGTAACAACTTATGATTGTTCAACTTCAAGATGCAAGTTCTCTGGTAAAATAAGAATAGGTTCAGGTTGGGCTTCTTGAAGAACTTCTGGTTTAGAAGTAACTTTTGATTGAACAGTATAGGTTCAGGATCAACTTTTGGTCGAACAGATTCAGGTTCAGAAGTAATTTCTTGTTGAACAACATTGGGTTGAGAATCAACTTCTTGTTGGACAACTTGGGTTATCGTTTCACTATGTTCACTTTTAGTGTCCTCAGGTAATTATGGAGATTCTAATTTTGTAGCAGATGTACCATTAATTGTAGGAGTAACTGGAACCACAATACTTACCATTATAGGTGATTCTGGTAATTAAAATGAAGAACCAGAAGTTTGTGATGTACTAAATTCAGTCAAACGAGACTGCTTTTGGTGGCTAGGTGTAGCTTCATGGGGTAAAGGTAGTTTACTCGCTGTCCTCCACGAATGACAGGGTAAGGGTTGATGTTCCTCCATGATTTCTTATTGATTTTATTACAAAAAAAAAATAGACAAAAAGAGGTTAATCTAGGCAAAATGATTACCAGGCACCTGTGAACTGCAATATACTGCCTCAGTAAACCAAGGACTTAACATACATGTAGGAAATCTCCTTGAATGTTGTGTTTGGTGTATCATAGTATACAAGGTGGCTGACTTGGTTACCTAACGATGGATAGAAACCTAATGTAGTCCTCCCATATATACTCAAAAGTACGTGGAGGCCCAATCCGTGTTAGCGCTGTCTAATGCAAAACCACACAATGAGAGCCTTGCTTTATACTTTTCATACCATAACACTACCCTATATACCTGAAGGTACATGGATAAGCTATGATATACTTATGTACATGGAATGAGGTACCACACTCGGAATCTATCGCAGACAATTAACGACAATTGCTATGTTTTACGATGCCAAAACATGTCTCTAGCCTAGAACCGCTAAATTTTATTCGTTAGGTGAAAATGCTCCATTAGGTTAATTCAGATAAATTTTAAGTTGATCTTGATTAAGTGTTTGTCTTTTAGGTTCACCGCATGATGTCTTTGAAATTCCTAGAATGCAACTATAATGAGAAACATTCTTTTCATTTGATTTCGAAGAATGAAAACCTTGACTACAAGGGATGGAGCAGTGAGAATGTTTAATCGAAGAGAAAAGATCACATCTAATGCAATTTCCCTATAGTATTCCTAAAAGAACAAAAAAACCTCTAATTGAATAATGAAAGTTTTTCTTTTTAATACCCTTAATGTTGAGATGAAAAAAATGAAACTAATGCACATACAATCAATCAATCTTTCTCAAGAAACAAAGACTTTATGACAGTTCCTTTTCGAAAGAAATGAAGACTTTACGACACTTTCTTTTCAGAAAATATTAATCGACTATAATATAACTTTGACAATGAATTGATAATGATAAAGAAATAATTTAAGAAACACTAAAAAACCAATGCCAAAGTATGGCTAGGAAGAGAAATACAACTTGATTTCAGAACCGCAAGAGTCATTGATTTTTCAGAAAACAAGAAGAGAAACAACTTTGGAAAAATCAAACCAAAGGTGGGTTTTTTAGCCTAAAAGGAATCAGTGCGGGCTAGAGAGGGAGACAGTGTGCTGTAATGCACTGTCTCTAAGGCAGGGGCTACTCTGCAACGTATTGTGTCAAGAATAACACTGTCCTAGTGCCAGAGAGTCAATTCAAGGGACATTCAAGCACATTTTTTGATTAAAATTACTTCAAGAATACTGAAATAAGATCAAGAAATATAAGCAAAGTCTACTAGGGTATAACATGATGAGGGTAAGCCACAAAAAATGACAGTCATCCCCAGTATGGTCACTAATTTTTTATATGGATTTTTCATCTACAGATAAACACATTTTTCGTAGGTGGGTGACTACACCTAGAACAACAAAAATAAAGTAGTTTAACCTTTTCTTATAGAAGATATTTGAGATGGAGGAACTTACTTGTTGCCTTTAGCTTCCTAGATCTCTTTTGAATCACTCCCGTTGCTCCCACTTGAACTAAATCCGCTCAAAAGGTACTTGCATCAAGAGAAACGGAAACACCAAATGATCAAAGCATACATGATCTACCTACTATAAAACAATGGAATCGAAGACATTCAAACACAATGATCACAGGTATGAACAATCATATGAGAAAAGGAATAAACTCTTATTAGTGTAGAAGGAAGAGTATCACCTAATACATTTCAATCTTGTGCCACTCCTCTAGCTTCAGTCCAACCCTCGCCACATCAAAATCACCACACTGGAGCAGCATAACATTTCTTAACATAAAAACAATCCTCAAACCAACAAAATTTCCTTACCAACTTCAGATTCTAGCCCTTGAACACTATGATGAGTGCTCAATTTATAGGAAATGGAGGTTATTTTGTCATAAATCAGGGTATTGAATGGCCTTCCAAACTTGGAGTTAGCTTCCATGGAGCAAGGGATGAGAGGATAGGAGGTTAATGGATCCTTAGCCTATCAAATTTCGAACTCATAAGAGGATATAAGAGATGGGATCCTTCTAGAATAATCTAGAATCAAGGAATATTCCTAGAACCCTATGCAAATTTCCCTCAATCTCACCTAGTCCTCAAAGAGGGCCTAAGTGCACTGCAGTGCAGGCCACAGTGGGCCTGCCTCCTTTGTGGCGCACTAGATCAAGGCTTGGGCTACACTGGTGTCCCAAGGAGGCATTTCAGGAAGGCTTCAAGCCATGAAATTTTCATAGAATGAGGCATTCAATGAATTCACTTCTCTAGGGCATGTAAAAACTAAATTAGGGTTTGAAGAGCCCTAAAAGTACTGATGTGAATGTCGGGAGTGATGTGCCCAAATAGACCAGTAACAATATTGTAGAAGGGGCACATCAAGAAAAGTTCATCATCCTGTGGGAGCTCGATCATGTTGGTACAAAAGAAGGATGGGACCTGCAGACTTCATATTGACTTTCAGGCATTAAATAAGATAAATGTCCAATATAAGTATCTAATCCCATGGATTGATGACCTTCTAGACCAGCTCAAGGGAGAAAAATATTTCAGCAATATAGACTTGATGTCCGGTTATCACCAAGTACCAATCGAACACTCCGATGTGCAAAAGACTGCCTTCAAATCCAAGTAGGTAATTTTCAAATGATTGGTCATGCCTTTGGGATTCACATTTGCCACAAAAACTTTCATGAGCCTGGTGGAAGAAATCTTGCAGCCCTTCACCAACACTTTCATGGTAGTGTATTTGGACAACATCTTGATCTTCAACCTAAGTTGGGAAGAGAACCTTCAACATATTTGATAGGTCCTCCAAACCATGCGTCAACACAAATTCTGTGCTAATTTAGAGAAATGAACTTTTGGTATGACCAAGGTTCAATATATGTGGTATATCATTGATGAGCAGGGTGTGCATGTTGTTGGCTATGTGGGCCCTGACCTAGGTTCAGAAGTGATTTAGCCAAGAAAATCCTGGTACTACTGGCCCTTTCGGCAATAGTCAGCGGAACATGGACTGAGGTCTCACACGAAGTAGTATGGGAGGGTGCTGGAACTAGGTTTCCAGACCTTGGGGATGTCTGATAGGGGGTGATAGGGACGCGATCCAACCTTCACCCTTAATGGGCTATGCACACCAGTGAGCCCCTTGCATCCTGTGTTACTGCCTTCGCACAACTCTAACTGCAACGTGACCCATGTTAATTACCCAAGTCTTCCTTAAATTAGATTATGTTTTCTAATTACCTAGAAGGTTTTCATACATAAGAATTCATATAAGTGTGCACATATAAATAAATAGATATAATTAACACATAACATCAAAATTTAGATCCATGGAATAGATGCACAATATGTTGAATCAAACATATCTTTATTAATAATCCTTTTCAATCTCAGTTCAATACAAACCCGACTCCACCCTGTGCATTTAGATCCATGGGTCAACACACTCAGTCATAGACTCTACTAGGCCTCTACGCACTTAGCTGCAAAGCCTCTTCCTAGTACTATGACCTACTGCACTTCAGATCCGCTTCTATCCTCTAACCATGCCTTCACATCTATCTATTACTTTCTTGCAAAAAAAACTGTCTTTACACGTAGAGCCTCGCTCTATTTATACAATCCCATGGTCCGCAAAGCATGGGTAGGCCAACACAACTTTACATTATTTTAGTGCAGAAAACCCTATGACTTATCCTAGACTTTCACTCTCTGCACCCGCATTTCATGGAGTCTTTATATTACATTGACCAAAACTTGGGCTTTAAACCTCAAAATCATGTTGTGGAGGGTTTTGCTACCCAACAGGCCCCCAACACAATCATTGTGACTCATCACGAGACACTGTGCGGCGATCTTGGCCGGAGGTTGTTCCAACTGTGTAAATGTCATGTTTGGGTCCATGCCTTCCGCTCTGTCCTCTGTCCCTTGTCCTGTGGTCAGGTCAGGGCCTGTTTCATCCTACGTCATGGTGGCCCCAGCTATTGTTGCTTTTTCAGCGGCCTTGGTCTACTCTGCGGTGGCCTTCGCTACCTCGCAGGAAGCCCTTACCTCCTCAGTGAACTGCTCATTCTACTTCTGTTGTGCCAGCAGCTTGGCGACATCCTTCTGTCTTTGTATCACTATCTCATCGAGTGCCATTTGGGTGGCCATGAGTCGAGTATCGCAAAAACAACTTCATCAATTGTGATGAAAGGGAGTTTGTTCTAGTTTTGCTCCAGGTCCTTCCACACCTTGACATACACATTGTGCATATCCACCTTAAAGTTTGAAAAGCTCTGCAAACTGTTGTACACTGTGGGGGATAGGCGCAACCTTTTGTTGATCCACATCCGGACACTTGCCCCCATGAGTATCCAGAAGATCTTGGTCTCATGGATTCATGTAGTTTCCTTTGTCACCCAGAGTGATGCACATTTTGCTACCTCTGGCATGTCCTGTTCAAGAGGAGGAAACTAAATGTCCTCTAGAAAGTCCCTTGCAACCAACAAGATGGATAAGAGCAACCACGTGTAGTGAAAGGTCTTACCCTACTCCTGGGCCTCCTTGCAGTTTGTCAGAATCTCCTCATAGAGGAACTGCACCCAGATGAACTATACCCCCTCTACGCATTGTTCGGTCAGTGCAACGATTGTTGCTGGTACCTTGTTGGCGTGGCATTTTCTCATCACTTTTCCTACCAGCAGCTGGGTGGCAATGCGCACCCCTTTGCTTTTTTTCCAACTTGTATTTCATCTTCATGGCCTCTAAGAGTGCCAAGTCTCTGCTTTTTCCAGCTATTTCCGTGGGGTCCCTTCCCGTATAGGGAAGCTCAAAAATCCTATGAATAACCTTCACCGTGATGTGAATAGGCTCGTCCAGCCACAAGTACCCATCGTGCACTAGGAAAAGTAGTTTTCTGATGACAAAGAACGTGATCGGTGCCCAGTGAAAGTGTGGAATCCATTGTAGGTGCAGTAGCCTGGCCTCCTCCACCCCATGCAGCCATTTCCACAGTTGTAGCGCTATAAATGACCCCTCCTTGCTCTGTTTCATGAGCTCACTAGTCTCCAAGTGTGGGAACTTTTCGCTATCCACGAGGTCCCAATCTTCAAATTTCATCGTGGGCACGTGGCCCAAGACTGAACCTTCAAACAAAATTCCATCTAGGAGGAGTGGGGTTTGAAGTGCACTCTTAACGGTATCCAAATCCTTGGGTGCTTTTGCTTTCCCTATCTGTGGGGGGACATATTTGGGCAGTTTTGCTGCAGCGCATACTGGCTGAATGTCTTCCTCCATTTCTTCATCTGGTTCAATCTCTTCTACGAAGGCCTAGAGATCCTCCTCCTCATCATTTGTCTCAAGATTAACCGTCTTGCCCTTGTATTCCATAAACAATTTACCAAACCACGCATTTCGTGGAGACATGCGAACTGGCCCTACTGCCTGTGGATCCTTTTTGGGCCTCGACATTTCAGGCGATTTAGGAATTTCTGGTGCATCCCCCACCGGTGGCATAGGGCTGTGTGAAGCTCCCTTGACTGTACACATCACTCTCTTCAGGAAGTCCTGCATCTCTTTTGGTAATGTCTCAAACACTGAACTTGCTCTCAAAGCCTCTAAATTCATAAGGTCCATACCCAATTGATAGTGTAACAATTGAATTCTCAAGATGCCAAGGGTTGTTCGGTGGATAACGACATGTTATTTATAGGCCTTTTTGAATTCAAATTTGACTATTCCCCCTTATTCGGCTCATTAATGCGAGATTGGCAGCAAATCTTCCCAAATCTAGTCTTGACTTCGTGTATTAATTTCCCACTGCCCGCTCCTCGTTGTCTTAACATGGACATCTTGTCATGAATAGTGACACCAACGGTCACTTCCCAACCTACCCACATGGCAGTGCAGCCCTTATATGCAGGCATGACCCGTGTGACATACTGATCCTGCATGCAACCTCCTATCGCACAGCTCCCATACAGACTCTTTCATAGTCCCGTGCTCTCTTTCAACTGCTTGGAACGCTGAGACTGTGTTCCCTACTGATATTCAAGTGGTTGCACCACCTATGCGAGGCTTCAATTCACTTTCTAGCCTAGTCCGCAGGCACTCCTCAATTTCCCTCACGACAGTCAGTGTCGCGCGTTCTTCCTTATGCGGTGCGCTCCCCTGGTTAGTTTGTCTGGTAATGTGTGGTCGCAGCCATGGTAGCAGAGCCACAAATTCTCGGCGGAAATATTCTAATGCAGTTGTATGGTGGCCCATATCTTGTCCTGTCATTCTTAGTTTATTGACGTGGCATGCTTGCGTGGATTTTGTTTCCAGTTCTTTGATTTCTACATCCATTAACATGCTTTTCTTCCTTAGTCATACCCGATCTTTGAGTTCGCGAAACTTAAGTTTCCTTCGCTGAATGGCTTTCTAAATCTGCATATATCCATCCTCACATGGCTGCATAATTCCTTCATCTTGGTCCCCGCATATTAGTCTAACTGTGGGAGCTACTATGTGAGGATTCCTTCCTTCCAAAACTGTGGCCTTGACTCTGCCTGCCAACGTCGAGATCATTTCCGTGCTCAGATTCTTGTACATGGCCTTAGAGGCCCATCGGACCACTGGAACACGTAGGCCCCAATCAGTTTGTCTCGCCTAGTGAACCCTATTTAGGATCTCACATACTTTCTTGAATGCATCTATGTGGAACGTTTTTAGTGCGAGTTGCTTTTCCTATTGCTGCGTCCTATTCCAATCTTCAATCCTTAGTTTGGGGTGTGCTTGTGTGGACTGCATAGCACACGTCTGCACCCATCGACACAGGTGGGCACGCAAGCTGCTTCATACTAGCTGCCCGACTCTTATTCGAGGCTGGAAGCTTCCAAACCATAGGTGCATTCGCCTTCTATATTTGCGCCAGTTTACCAAGTTCTCCTGATGTGTACTCCACCATCACGTGGGTGTTGCGCGTAGTGCCCATTTCAACGCATCAAACCATTGTTGTTCCAGTATTGCACTTTCAAATTTACTCAGAAATTCATCCACCTCTTTCAATCCATCATATGTTGGTAGATCTCTGCCCTTTGTTGTTACAGAATGCAGTGATCTAATCATCATGTTGCAATTCACCATTGTCACTTCATCCAACCGGTTCTACCAGCACTCTACTTCTTCATCTGAATCCAAAGTGCAGGAGCTTTTGGACTCCCACAAGATTCTCCCATCTACAGTCAGATTCACCCAATCTTGGTCTCGCATAGTTATCGGGTAAATACATTCCAGCTCATTGTCGCTTTCCTCGTCATGCACTTGTTCAGTGTAGCATGCTCCTTCAGCTGGGTCTAGTAGGACTACTATGCATAGTGACTTTTTCTCGAATATGGTCTTCCGCTTCTTCAGGTTGATGAATATGTTCATATCAGTGGCCCAGTCTATTCCTAACAGGGGGAGATAGGGGTTGCTATCATTGACAATCTCTATCACTTCAAAGTCTGTCGGTGTGCTCGTGCCTTCAATATCAACTATTACCCCTTGCAACCTCCCCATGGTCAAAATATTTTGTTGGTTCGCCATTCATAATTGAATAGGGGACCACTGTAGCATGGGCCTACCCATGCATTCCCATGTTTGCTTCAATAACACATTCGCATCCTACCCCAGATCTAGGATTACCTTATCCATTTTGTACTCACCAATCTACGTTGTCAATCTCATTTCCCTCCCAGTGCGCAATGCATGCTTTCCCAATTTCCGGACTACAGGTAGTTCTTCTGACCTCACATACCAAGTGATCAGCTCCTGTAGTCCCTTAACTACCTTATTGTCACGTAGTAGTTTTATGCATGTCTCCAAAAAGGTAGTGAGCATGGAAGGATCCATTCGTGGCTCTGGTTGATCATTACTACCTGAATTGGAGGCCTTCGTGAAGCTATTCTTAGCTTCCATGAATGTCTTCTTAGCGCCTTCTAAGTCAAACTCAGGTTCCTTCCCAGGAGCCTTGCGAACCCATCTATCTTCCTCTGGCTGCTTCTCCTTATCCTCCCCCGTGGTCGCACCACTCCTGAGCATCATTTTCACATTCGGGTCTTCTTCGCACAGTTCAAACCTCATAATTTAGATATTCTGGTTTGGAGGAGGCTAAGATACCCCTTTTTCGTGCATCTGTATGATCAATGTAGCACAATCTACTATTTCATGATCAAACTGAGCACAGTACAAATAGGATATCCTCATTGGGTTGGTAAATCATGGGCATAGTACCCTATTCCTCCTCAATTGTAACAAATTAACTATCTGCGGCCCCTTCCTGGTCCCATTCCTCCTCGTCCTCAACCTCACCCTAAAATCCAACACGCGTAATCCCCGCATCTGGGTTGAGAGCTCGCGTCTCTGTTTGCATACTATAGGCTAGGGTTTGATCCATCATTAGCTTGTACCTACGACAAATGCACTTGTCATGGCCTACTGACCTACAGAAATTACAAAGCAACTGCTACGGAGTATGTGTATACTTCTGCAAGAAATGACAACTTTCCGTCGTGTGTTTTCCTCCTATGTGACATATTGCACACCATAACATGGGTGTCACACTCGGCCCTACCTGTGCTTCCAGTCTCAACAGCATTGGCCCCCCTCTTGCCAAGTAGTTTGCGAATACTGGACAGTGATCCTTGTCATGGCCCTCGCCTTTGCATTTTATGCACCAGATTTCCTCGCATGCCTCTGGCCGCAGTGCCCTATCTTGCTTCAAACTTTGCATTTCCAGTGATCCAGGTGGATGTTGGTGGCCACCCACCAACCCATTTGGACCCCCACAACTGTCTCTTTCAGTCTTTTCAGTTTCCTAAATTGTATCACAGTTTACTATTTTTAGCAGTTTTTCGGGTCCTGAACTTCCGGAGCCGTTTTGAGGCCCTAAACGACGTTTTTTTGGGATTCTGGGGCAACATGGGTCCATGGACCGATGTTGCCTCCCAAAGTGGTAGTACTCGGATAGATCTTTCTAACGAGCTATCATACGCGTCAAACGGAGATCGTATGCCAAAGTTACGACCCCGGGAAATTGATGTACCAATTTACCCAAACGGGGCCCACAATTTGGCGTTTCATCTTCTAGGGTTAGGTTTCGGGATGTGAAGGGTTTTCCATTGTTTCTCAACAATAAATAGGCCTTCGAGCCTCATTGTAATACAGTTCGGAACAGTTCAGAGGCATGTAGCCGCACATCTCTTCTCAGAGATAAGCTACCATCGCCCTAGCTGGTTTATTTCCATTTCTGGTTGTAAGCATATTTCGGTATTTTCCATTAATGAAATGAAGTATTTCCGCTGCATCTCTGTATTTATGGTTATCGCATCTCTGTATTTATGGTTATCTCTGTAATCTATTGCGTTCCTGTCTAAATCCGGATCAGTGGTATCAGAGCGGTCTGCTTTTTCTCTGTTTTTCTTTGCATGTCCCCAACGAGGTCGGGATATAAGGAGTTAGGGCTTGAATTGGTCGAACCTTTGCAAGACCAGCCTCGCAAATCCCGACGGCCTCCCATGGCGGATGAGAAGAAAGACGAGGGGGCAGGAGATCCTATCAAAATCTTGCTCGAAGAAGCGCTCGAGCGGCAAAGGAACGCGATGATGGATAGCTTTGCGCAGATCCTTCAGCGGCTACCCAGAGGTGACGCATCGACTTCCAACAGCGACTCTGGAAACGCCACGCCGTTTAAGATACAAGTAAATTTTGAAATCCCCATCTTCGAGGGTAAAATAGACGCAGATGCCGTAGATAAATGGTTAAATCTGCTAGATGGGTATTTTTCTGTTCATGAATTTTCAAATCGGGAAAAGATTGTTTTTGCCCTTCTCAAAGCAGCCCCCCACGTCAAGGACTGGTGGGAAACCTATTGCGAGCAGAAGGATGAAAGTACAGGCTCACTATTTTCAGCCGCACCCACTTGGAATGACTTCCGGGATGCCATCAAGGAGCAGTACTACCCTGTCGGAAGCTATGAGGACAAATACATCAAATGGACCACACTGCGGCAGGGACGAGACCAAGATGTGTCGGAGTTCACAAACATTTTTCATACCCTTCGCACACAGTTGGGTATCAAAGATTCTGAGTTGCATCTGGTACTCAAATACCGTGGCTGCCTGCACAAATACATCCAGGAAGAGATGGTGTTCTTGAACATCTCCTCACTCGGCACAGCATACCGATACGCTGTCAAAATCGAGCAAAAGTTTAAACAGAAGAAGCGAGACTTTGGATCTGCAAATCCGAAGCCCAAAGGACAAAGCCAAGGCGGGGTGACCCAAGACAACCCGTCGAAGCCGCAAGAAAAGAACAACACCATGAAGCCGAAGAAGGACACAGGAAAGTGGTGTGAGTTCCACAAGAGTCCCACTCATAACACAAGTGAGTGTCGAACCAAGCAGTCGCTGGTGGCTGAGTTGAAGGCTTCCGAATCAGATGCATGTTCTGATCGTGAGCCAGAACCCAACAAGGGGAATGGCAAAGGGAAGCAGATCATTGATGCGGACCCCAGCGCCACTGTTGCCACCGCCAAGATCCAGAAAGATGAGCCCGAAAATCCAGAGGAAGGGGAGCGTCTTTTCCACTCACAGATGTGGGTGAAGGGTTCACCGTTGCGATTCATTGTCGACAGTGGTAGCCAAAAGAACCTGGTTTCAGCAGAGGTCGTGAAGCGGTTGGGCCTACCGACTACACCTCACCCACAGCCGTACAGTATCGGGTGGCTTCATGAAGGACGAGATCTCAAAGTTTGCCAGCAGTGCCGCCTTCCCTACAGCATCAAACCATTCACAGACGAGGTATTGTGTGATGTTACACCTCTGGATGTTTGTGATGTATTGTTAGGCCAGCCATACTTGTGGAGGCGACATGCTGTCTATGAGTCCAGGCCTCGCACTGTCATTGTTTCTTTGAATAATTCATTATACAGAATACCAGAGGTAGCCCCACCTACTGCCACCTCTTTGATCACTACCAAAAAAGGCAGCAAGCTCATATCCCAGACCAGAAAATTTATCTGTCTGGTTCACTCTCAACATAAGGGGAAGATCGTTGCTACATCCATGACCCCTGCAAAGGGTTCCTCCACGCAGCAGCAGCAGCAAGGGGATACGGTCATGACAGAACACAGGAACAACTTCTCCTCACGCACAGGGGTACTACACAAGCTTCAAGTGGGCGACAAAGTCTGGTTGCATATGCAGAGAGAACGCCTTACCAGAACCCATCAGAAACTCAGACCACTCCGACATGGTCCTTACACTGGTACCAAGGCTACGGGAAACAATGCTTTCAAGCACAGCGTTCCTCCATTCCTTCGCTTGCACCGAGTGTTCAATGTGGACCATCGTCGACCATGCTTCCCACCATCACTGGACACATCAGAGATTGCAGGACAAGTTCAACAGATGGAGGAACTCAACGCAATGGGGACCATTGCTTCCTAAGGGGGGAGGAATGATCCAGGTGGATGTTGGTGGCCACCCACCAACCCATTTGGACCCCCACAACTGTCTCTTTCAGTCTTTTCAGTTTCCTAAATTGTATCACAGTTTACTATTTTTAGCAGTTTTTCGGGTCCTGAACTTCCGGAGCCGTTTTGAGGCCCTAAACGACGTTTTTTTGGGATTCTGGGGCAACATGGGTCCATGGACCGATGTTGCCTCCCAAAGTGGTAGTACTCGGATAGATCTTTCTAACGAGCTATCATACGCGTCAAACGGAGATCGTATGCCAAAGTTACGACCCCGGGAAATTGATGTACCAATTTACCCAAACGGGGCCCACAATTTGGCGTTTCATCTTCTAGGGTTAGGTTTCGGGATGTGAAGGGTTTTCCATTATTTCTCAACAATAAATAGGCCTTCGAGCCTCATTGTAATACAGTTCGGAACAGTTCAGAGGCATGTAGCCGCACATCTCTTCTCAGAGATAAGCTACCATCGCCCTAGCTGGTTTATTTCCGTTTCTAGTTGTAAGCATATTTCGGTATTTTCCATTAATGAAATGAAGTATTTCCGCTGCATCTCTGTATTTATGGTTATCGCATCTCTGTATTTATGGTTATCTCTGTAATCTATTGCGTTCCTGTCTAAATCCGGATCATCCAGGCATAGATTCTGTATTTGCACGTGGATTTGCTGAACTCCCAACCCAAGGTCTTGTATCGGGGTCTCATCCAATCTCATTGCCATTTCCAACGCTTCGGCCTGGGTGGAAAGGTTCTGTTGTGACAGCGCCATCCTCAAGTGTGGTGTCAGGGATGCCACAAACCATGCACGATGTTGTGCATCTGTTAGCGTCATATTGGCCTCACGGATCGTACTCTTCAACCGCTGATCCAGATCCCAGGGGGTCTTGCCTTGAAGCATAGTGATCTCTTTAAACCTGATGATGGATTGTATCTCTGATTTCAGCTGGCTAAATGCTCTGTTCAACGCATTCTAAATCTCTACTATCCTTGTGTTTGGGTGGTTGTTAGAGTGCTTGATATACCATGTCAATGTGCGATCCTGCAGGGCGCTCACCAATGCAGTCTTCTTAATGTTGTCATCTGTGACCCCTTGCGCTTCCCACACTACTCTTACCAAGAACCAGAACTGGTCTGGATCTTCATTCCCTACTCCTCTGAATACGGGCAGTTTCATCATGCTTGCCATGTTGAATTATGGGGGTGGTGGAGGTGGAGTGGGTGGAGATGGAGGTCAGGGAGGTGATGCGGGTGGTGGCATGGGTGGAGGTGGTAACCGCGGAATGCACTGCCTTATCAGAACTGACCGTACTTCTCAGATAGACCTGAGCAAGCTCTTCCTCACTCTCTTGCGAAGGTGAAATTAAGGGACTTTTTTCTTATTCTCGCTACCTTTGTAGATATTTCCGCTCCGCGTCGTCCCAAACATTAATGTATTCGCATAACCCGCTTTTCACATAACAACATCTTAATCCAAGTATTCCAAGATTTAATATACTTACCTCATGGTCCCTTTAGAAAAAATTTCTCTGCCTCGCTGTAACTGATGGTGGTGTCTACCACGAACTCAGTGATAAATCCCCCTATTATGTGGTCGAGCCACTGGTCTATAGCTCGCGCTATATTATCTTCTGAGGCTTCCAATCTACACACTAATTCCGAACCTACACCTTCCTTGGCTGTTGGCTAACCTCGCAATCCACTCATACAGTTTAGAAGGAAAGGATGTAAAGAAAATCTTGTGGATTTCCATATACAGATAGCGATCCAGCTACTTTCTCTCAAACACTTGCAGAGTTTTGTTTTCCTATGTCGTGAACTCGTGAATCTTCTTGTCCAACCACTCTTCAATTTCCTTCTTTATTGGGTTCCAGTGGCATGACATGAGACATCGCTTACATAGATCTCGGTCTCGACAACTAAACCATTTGGTGGCTACGTGGGGCCTGACCCAGGTTCAGAAATGATTTAGCCAAGAAAATCCCAGTTCTACAGGCCGTTTCAGCAACCATCCATGGAACGCGGACTGAGGTCACACCCAAAGTAGTATGGGAGAGTACTGCAACCAAGTTTCTGCACCTTGGGGATGTCTGATAGGGGGCAATAGGGACATGATCCTACCTTCGTGCTTACTGGGCTATACGCACCAGCGAGCCCCTTGCATCCTATGTTACTGCCTTCGTGCAACTCTAACCATAGCGCAACCCGTGTTAATTACCCAAGTCTTCCTTAAATTAGCTTTTGTTCTCCAATTACTTATAAGGTTTTCATACATAAGCATTCATACAAGTGCACACATATAAATAAATAGATACAATTAATGCATAACATCAAAATATAGATCCATGGAATAGATGCACAATATGCCAAATCAAACTTATCTTTATTAATAATCCTTTTCAACCTCAGTTCAATACAGACCTGACTTCGCCCTACGCACTCAGCTGCAGGGGTTTGCGCACTCAGCTGCAGACTCTACTAGGCCTCTGTGCACTTATCTGCAGAGCCTCTTCCTACTACTACGACCTACTGCACTTCAGATTTGTTTCTATCCTCTAACCATGCCTTCGCATCTATCTATTACTTTCTTGTAAAAAAAATTGTCTTTACACTTATAGCCTCGCTTTATTTATACAATCCCATGGTCTGCGGACCATGGGTAGGATGACACAACTTTACATTATTTTAGGGCAAACAATCCTATGACTTATCCTAGACTTTCATGCTCCGCGTCTATATTTCACGGAGTTTTTATATTACATTGAAAAAAAGTCAGGCTTTAAGCCACAAAACCATGTTGTGTGGGGATCCACTACCCAACACATGTGGACTTTGTTAGCTATGCTACAAATTCAGTGTGTAAGGATTAAAATCTGGTTGGAAAATGGGTTTTGGTGGCTAAGGAGCTCATGGCAGATTTATTTTATCCTTCCCCTTTTCATTTTTCCCGCTTAATCCCTTCACAACCCCGTTTACCCCTTTTCCCTTTAGTCCCCGGGCATTTTTATGTTTAATGTTAAAACCCTGATAGCCCTTTATAAATCGCATTAACTTATTTTTTTGTTAAAACATCGTGCATATAATATAATTTATAACCCTCAGTTTTGATAGAGCCCGGGCCCGCATTTTTACTTGTCACATCACCCGTTGTGTCAGCAATAAACCCGTGCAGTTATTATGTGTCGTCCGATCATCCCACTTCATCATCCGATGGAAGTCGCTTGTCCCTATCCTGTTACCTGTGCACTTGTTAGCTCCCGGGAAAAGTGGTTTCCCACCCATCGCATCAAACATGCAACGCATTTTCATTGCATCGCGCTTCCCCTATATGAAAACTACCGTAACACAAAAGTTGTGCGGGAAAACCACTTCCTGCCATCATACCATTTCCCCACCCGTTAACCATCACCCTCTTCTGCCACCTGATCGCCATCAGATCTGCCCTACCACGATCCGATGGCCCTCATTCACTTCGTTCATCCACCTCCTGTTAGTTCGTTCTAGCATGATCTCCGCTGTCCATTTCTCTAATCTAGTGGCTCATATTCAAGTTGCGCCTTTTTGCCTTCCCATTGCCTTCCACCAGCATATCTTAATCGTCCATGCAATCTATCTGACGGCCAGTGTTTCATCCCAGCTCTTGTTCGTTTTCAAATTGTTTTTAGTGTATTCTTCAGTGCTTTTGGGGCTTGTTCTCCATGCGCAAAGGAGAAAGCAAGCCATCAACTCCCTGTACTCTGTGCGTTAAATTCTCAGCTACCTACATTCAAATACAATACGGCCAAGGATGAGGAGAATGTTCCTCGAGCAGTTCAATGACAGTAGCGGTTATTGAAAACTATCAAGATAATATTTCAATTGTTCAGGAAGGACATTGAAGTATAGAAAGAGCCATTTTGTTCATTTAAAATAGTCAGAATAAATCAGAAGACCCATATCAAATTGTAAATGTGGTTGGTGATCCATTAAGACACCTCCACGCATAGCCTAATAGAGATATTTTGTAAACAATTCTATATATACCCAGAAAAATGATGTAATCTGTTTGATGAAGGTCAGATGAGGGCTAATCTATTGTGAGCTTCAACTTCTGGAGACTGTAACTACTTTGAGACCTAGAGCATCTGGTCTTCATTTCCAACTAATACAAGCTTCTTTTCCTATCATTTGCTCACTTTTCACTTCTTCTATGTTCCAGGCTATTCCTCTCTTGCAATTATTCATGTGTTGTGAATGTTTAGCATCAGAGGGGCTGTCATCCCACCTCTGTGTTAGAATTTAGTATGTATCATTGAATTTTCTTGCAGGTTTCTGTTGTTTTAATACCAGAGAGTTGTCATCCTGTCTGTGTATTAGATAATAGATTTACAGACCTCCTAACTGGTTGCAGCTGGCCATCACAGGGTCCTGTGTATCTACTGGTGTAATCAGTCTTCTCCATCATCACATTTTGTTTAAACTGTGAGTAATTGGTTGTTAAAAGCCTTGTAGTTTGGCGGTGTTCACCCATGTCTGGGGTCAATCAAAGTAGAAGTGGTTAACTGGCTTGAATATGCAGCATTTGTTCCATTCATCCACCATTTTTCCAACGTTTTTGTTGAGTTTGTAATGTTCTTGAGCATCACTGAGATACAACCTAGGTGAGTTTCTTGCGGTGATAACATTAATTGGCGCTATTGCTGGGGAGAGGAGAATTGAAGCTCAGCTTCCCTAGGAGAACAACACAGTTTCAAGCTTTGATGACAGACAAGATTTGAACACAGTTTTTGGTTGTAGTCATCGGTTTGGCGACTTCATTGGAGGAATACCATCCTTTGGCGACTCCACATTGAAGTTCTGGCTTAGTTTGTGAGAAATACTTGAAGAAATTCTCAAAAGCTACCAGCTAAACCAATGCCTAAATGATCTGAAAATGGAATGTACTTGTTTAAGGGTGCAAGGTATCCATTTCCCATAATTTCAACTGTGAGCTAGACACTCCAAATGACCTCTAAAAATATGTAAACTTCTTATTTCTTATACAGAGATAGACTGTAGGGGCATTCACCGGACATGTCACCTCTAAAAAGAGGATGAGTTCCAGAGGCTACTTGGCCCTCTACAGGCTCTGCCTAAAGAAATAAACAAGTAAACACTTAGAAGTCTTTGACATACACAAACTTGAAGTTTAATGTCCTTGCGGAATAAGACAAATAAATTTCTATAGCTGAATAGGTGATTATGTGTGTATGCAAGTTATGTATATTTGATGTTTAAAACTTTATATCAGTTTTGCTTACCATATCATCTTCAGCAAATAAAGACATCAAAATCATAAAGCAGTTCACCCCCTTTGGGCTACATTTGCTGGACCAAACCTCTCAAACTAGGCTTGTCCTCTTGTATTAAAAATGCTACAAAGGATAATAAAAGAATATGAATGTCTCAAAAGACAGATCTGACTGTAAATACAGAATCAGAAGATAGGAATTAGCCAAACATGCTCTTTCCCAAACAGTGAACAGTGAAATTTGTACCTTTTACAATACTTTCCCCAATTGGCCCTAGTGGCCCTTTAAACTTGCATGGAGAATTTCGAGGTGAAGATGACCTCAGATGGTTCTGAAACCTCTGCCATTTGACTCAGAAGGTCGAAAATAGTATACATATGCCTTTGAATCACCAAAAACGGATGAACATAGCCTCCAAACAGCTCATGCACTGAAATGGCCCTAGTGGCCCTGAAAGCTTCCCTGAAGCTAAACAGTGAGAAGAATGGCTCAAAAGGTAAAATGAGCTATAGAAATGGATTTAGAAGGCTGGAAAACTTCAGGAATGACCTTCGTTCCACATTCACTGGCTGCACAATTCCCAATGCAGCTCCCAAACTATTTTGGCCCTAGTGGCTCCTGGAACTTCCATGAAGCTAAAACACCTGCAAATGACCTCAGATGGCTGTGAAACCTATGCAAATGGCTTTAGAAGGTCTAAAAGACCCAAAATCAAAAAAACATTCGTCCAAAACAGACTTTCCTAGCCAAAGTTATGGCCATTTACTCCCAACTGCCAGTTGCCCCTATAAAAACTCCAGCTAACTTTAGTTAACTCCAGATAGCTCTGCCAAATCTGGGCATCTGCCAAATTTGGCACCATCGCCAAATAAACTGCCAATCTAACTACAGTTGCATTAACAGCGCATGTGATCGGTTGCCTTGGATTGCGCGCTGGTGGTTTGTTGGCGGTTATGGACAAGCTCCCGATTCTCGGCCCAAGCTCATATGCAATGGGGGGCTGGCCCTTAGGGGCTGGTCCCCTTTTGTCTCCGCCCAACGAAAATTTAAACTTCATATAAGATTCCTTTCGCCCTTCTAACAACACATGAGTCTGTGGCCTAACGGTAAGGCACTGGACTGTTGACCCATAGGTCGTGGGTTCAAAACTCTGAACTCACAAAAATTTTGAATATGCGCCCATTGCTTGCTGATGTCATCTGGGGACCACGTGGCGGCCACCGGGCTTGCCACATGGCAGCCTGTGATTGGTTGCTGAAAAGGGAATATTCCAAGGAATATTCTACAGAATATTCCTTTTTTTATTTTATTTTTTCAAAAATTAAAATTTCCAATGTTATTGACAAATGCTTCTTTTTGCCATAACTTCCTCATACGGCGATCGTTTTTCGAACCGTTTGTGGTGCCGGAATTAGGAGTATGAGCACTTTCCCGTCATTCAACGTTGAATTAGTTCTGAGCACTTTGAATTTTGAGCATTTTACAACACTTAGGACATGAGCACCTGATCACGCCTCCCAAATGAGAAGGCTTTTGGTCCCCAAAAGCTCACTGAATCTCTGAACTGAACTGTACAACACTTGAGGAATAGAAATATCCTCTTCCATTCAGCCAAAAGAGCATACCGATGCCAAAATGTCCTGCCTTATCAACTGTTGTCATGGAAAATGTTGTTGCATAAACCAAGTACTCGTCGAATCCTGACCAAGCTTGTTCGCCATACAAACTGAAATTTTGCAGAAACTAGCAATGAAACTTGCTGATATATGAACTGAAATATTCCTCTGAACATGTGGGCTTGCTAGCTGTCACGATGCCCATCCATGGCACCTCCGCTCCAAAAGAAGAGCTGCCTCCCAAATGAGAAGGTTTTTACAAAGATGAAACACCTCATCATTTCTCCTCTTTACAATCTTGGAGATCAAATTAACTTTTTCCAAGTCAATATTACATTACATGCATGGTTAAAAACAAAGTAATCAACCCTTCAAGTTAATCACACCTACATGTTTAAAATACAAGGAAATCATCATGATCCCTGTGCTCATGCATATCATTCTCATGCATGCAGTTTATCCTTCAACTTTCTCTTAAGTACAATCATAAGTACAAGATCCTCGATCATATGTACATGTACTTTCAAAGATGAAATGAATATAACTTTTGCTGCGATAGAGTGAGTCTCATACTCAGCTTTTCCATCCTGCAACTTGCATTCCCTTAACCAAGAAATGCATTCAATCAAAAGACATGCAACTTTAATTGGATAAGAATTCTAACCATTTCTTACCAATCCATTTCAAAGGCGCTTCCTTTAACTGCACATCGATCTCAACATGTGTATCATCCTTACACATATCAATGATGGAAACTGCCTTCCCATTCTTGCCATACTCTTGCTCCAATTTCTTTAACTTTCGTGGAAGCATTGTTGGATTCAGAGTCCAACGCCTTTCAACAGTATGTCCTTGCTTATGGAAATAAGTGCAACACATGTTCATCTTCTTGACAACATGATTTGCATTGTTCAATGGAACTTTGGCTTCTTGCCTCCTTTCCTTCAAAAGTTTCCTGTATGTTGCCATTCTTTTCCAACATCTAGAAACACTATGGTTAAACAAACCACAAAAAGAACATGCAATTCTTTTCCAATGCTTGTGTGGAAATTTTCCATGCTTTACATGATCAAAGGAACTATGATTGAAATCAGATTTATACCTTTGTCTTTCACCTTCATTACCTTCATGAGGAGGTGAATCAAATGAGGAAGAAGCTCCTTTTGGAACACCATCAATCTCTTCAATGGTTTTAGAGCTTTCACCACTCCCTTGTTCAAGTGCATGCTTATGCACACCTTCTTCCTGCAAAGCATGTTTCAAACTATTGCATTCCTCAAGGATACAACCTTTACAACCTTGAGATAAAGAACCTGAAATGAAACTCCTTCTAGGAACTGTTTCAATTGCCTTCATGGCTACTTTGGAACATTCTCCATAAGATTGTCCATAGCCAAGACCCAAATTCTTAGGCCTTACCTCAACCATTATTGGCTCAACTATACCCTGTGCATGTTTTCCCAATCCTTTTCCTTCATATCCCATTTTGGACATCAACTTGGACCCTATGCCTCTGGTATGTTTCTCAAAAGAACCAACATAAACATTCTTATGCAAATTTGAAGACAAACTAGAATTGTTTACCTCTTCTTCCAGCTGATACTTGGTTAAGGCTTCTTTGGCAACAAGGAGTTGTGTCTCCAACTCATGCATCCCTTCCAGATTCATGTTTGCAATATGAAGTTGGCCTTCCATTTCCTGCAATTGATCAGAAAGCAACTGCTTCTCTTCCCTCATGGAATTCAACTGCTCTTGAAGTCTAGAGCTCTTTCTTTCATCCTCATACATTTCTCTCACCATATTCATCATGAGGAAAAATTCTTGCTTCAAGCCTTCATCAAAGAATATTGTGAAGGAGGACGATTTTGAGAACTCACATATGGAAGTTGTCATTATAAAAATGAACAAAAGCTTCAGCAAACTCAAACAACAAGTAGTAAAGCAGTCAATCTTCAACACTGCTTAAGACACCTTTCAAGCTACACAATCAAGCTAGTGATGTCAGTCAAGCAAACCTAGTGCTCTGATACCATCTGATCTGAAGATGGAATGTACTTGTTTAAGGGTGCAAGGTATCCATTTCCCATAATTTCAACTGTGAGCTAGACACTCCAAATGACCTCTAAAAATGTGTAAACTTCTTATTTATTATACAAAGATAGACTGTAGGGGCATTCACCGGACATGTCACCTCTAAAAAGAGGATGAGTTCAAGAGGCTACCTGGCCCTCTACAGGCTCTGCCTAAAGAAATAAACAAGTAAACACTTAGAAGTCTTTGACATACACAAACTTGAAGTTTAATGTCCTTGCGGAATAAGACAAATAACTTTCTGTAGCTGAATAGGTGATTATGTGTGTATGCAAGTTATGTATATTTGTTGTTTAAAACTTTATATCAGTTTTGTTTACCATATCATCTTCAGCAAATAAAGACATCAAAATGATAAAGCAGTTCACCCCCTTTGGGCTACATCTGCTGGACCAAACCTCTCAAACTAGGCTTGTCCTCTTGTATTAAAAATTCTACAAAGGCTAATACAAGAATATGAATGTCTCAAAAGACAGATCTGACTGTAAATACAGAATCAGAAGATAGGAATTAGCCAAACATGCTCTTTCCCAAACACTAAACAGTGAAATTTGTACCTTTTACAGTACTTTCCCCAATTGGCCTTGGTGGCCCTTTAAACTTGCATGGAGAATTTCTAGGTGAAGATGACCTAAACTGGTTCTGAAACATTTTCCATTAGACTCAGAAGGTCGAAAATAGCATACATAGGCTTTTGAATCACCAAAAACGGATGAAAATAGCCTCCAAGCAGCTCATGCACTGAAATGGCCCTAGTGCCCCTGAAAGCTTCCCTGAAGCTAAACAGTGAGAAGAATGCCTCAAAAGGAAAAACGAGCTGTAGAAATGGATTCAGAAGGCTGGAAAACTTCAGGAATGACCTTCTTTCCACATTCACTGGTTGCACAATTCCCAATGCAGCTCCCAAACTGTTTTGGCCCTAGTGGCTCCTGGAACTTCCACGAAGCTAAAACACCTGAAAATGACCTCAGATGGCTATGAAACCTATGCCAATGGCTTTATAAGGTTGAAGAGACCCAAAATTAAAAAACAATTCGTCCAAAACGGACTTTCCTAGCCAAAGTTATGGCCATTTACTCCCAACTGCCAGCTGCCCCTACAAAAACTCCAGCTAACTTTAGTTAACTCCAGATAGCTCCGCCAAATCTGGGCATCCGCCAAATAAACTGCTAGTCTAACTGCAGTTGCATTAATAGCGCACTTGATCAGTTGCCTTGGATTGCGTGCTGGTGGTTTGCTGGCAGTTATGGACAAGCTCCCGGTTCTCCGCCCAAGGTCATATGCAATGGGGGGCTGGCCCTTAGGGGCTGGCCCCCTTTTGTTTCAGCCCAACGCAAATTTAAACTTCATATATAATTCCTTTCGCCCTTCTAACAGCACATGAGTCTGTGGCCTAACGGTAAGGTGCTGGACTGTTGACCCATAGGTCGTGGGTTCAAAACTTTGAACTCACAAAAATTTTGAATATGCGCCCATTGCTTGCTGACGTCATCTGGGGACCACGTGGCGGCCACCGGGCTTGCCACGTGGCAGCCTCTGATTGGTTGTTGAAAGGGAATATTCCCTGGAATATTCCAAGGAATATTTTGCAAAATATTCCTTTTTTAATTTTTTTTTCAAAAATTAAAATTTCCAATGTTATTGACAAATTCTTCTTTTTGCCATAACTTCCTCATACGGCGACCGTTTTTAGAACCGTTTACAGCGCCGAAATCGGGAGGATGAGCACTTTCCCATCATTCCACTTTGAACCAGTTCTAAGCACTTTGAATTTTGAGCATTTTACGACACCTAGGACATGAGCACCTAATCACTAAACCTGAGAGGACTGTTAAATAGAAGAAATCTTCACAGAAAGGGGCATCAGGATTAGGTAAGCCTAAGAAATCTCATTCATCTCTGAAAGATAAAGTTGTTGCTGAAGATTTACAGTTTGAAGATTTGGAAGTCAACACTGTTAATAAGGAAAAGTCTGCAGAGATTAGTGCGGCCCCTTGTTCAGTTAGTTCCCCTTTGAATCTCAGTCCAAAGAAAGTATCTCATTCAATCCAAAACATCCCTATATCTCTGCCATCCATCACATTACTTCCTACTACTCAATCTGCTAGTATTCTTGCAAATATTCCAAACATGGCAGGACAACAAGCACCTACGAGGATAGAAAGAATTGTAGCTGCCAGATATGGGCCTTTAGTCTTGCCTATTCCATTGAATCCTATGCATGTGGGAAAATATCAGAAATATATGCCTAAATTTACTGGTATAGAGGGAGTAACAGTAGAAGAACACCTTGAAGCTTTTTACATTTATGCTGATAATTTAGATACAAGTGAAAATGATGTGTGGATGAGAGTTTTTGTCCAGAGCCTTGATGGAGAGGTTAGGAAGTGGTTTAGAGAGTTACCCCAGAGATCAATAATAGATATTGAAGCACTAGATGGTGCAATTTTGAAGCAATGGGGAGATAAGAAGGACTTGTTGTATTATCATACTGAGTTTGGTAATTTGAAAAGGGAAAATGTGGAATCAATACCTGATTTTAATAAAGGATTAAATCGAATGTATAGTAAGATTCCAGCTAAGGTAAAGCCTACTCCTACCTCTGCCAAACTCACTTATTCCAATGTTTTGACTCAGATTTTTGCCTGTTGTTGAGAGAAAGGAGATGTGCTATGCTGGCAGACATGCAGGATGCGGCCCTAGAAGTAGAATCCAATATTATGGCTGCAGAGAAACTAAAGAGTCAAGCTGACAGAAGAAGATAGAGAAATCAGGCTTCTACTTCTTCTACATCATCTTCAGAGCCCAAATTAGATAAAATGACTAAGATGATAGAGTCGTTGGCTACTGAAGTTTCTATACTAAAGGTTGAACACAATGCAGGAAAAACAAGGCAGCAGAACACATTTGCTCCAAGAAATCAGAATCCTTTTAGAAGAGCAAATGAGCAGTTATAGATTATGCAGAGGGGTGAAGAGACAAAAGAAGATCAGAAAGTAAAAGCTCCCTTCCAAAATGTAGTCATGGAGGAAGAACATTTTGAAGAAGATGAGGATGAAATTCACTGCATGGAGGATAAAGGCAGTGCCACATTTTTGACATTGGTTGAATATGAAGAATCATTGCTACAAGAACAAAGCGGTCAGCAGTGGGATAGGGGAGCTGTCCTACAAACTGGTGACCAGCCGAGATATAATCTCAGATCAAATGCAAAGAATGTCAAAGATAACCCAGCCCAAAGAGCTGCTATCCAAACTGAACCACAGAATGTCAAACAAAGAAAGCTTGCAGCTGATCCAGTTATCCTCAAAGCTCCAGTTCAAGAGGTAAAGATTTCTGATAAGTCATCTTCTTCTTTCAGTTTTGTGTCAGAGGTCCAAAAATTGAAAATATATATGCCTCTGCTTGAGTTGGCGAAGAGTGAATTATTTAGAAAGCCTATCCTTGAAGCCCTTGAGCTAGAAACCAAACAAACCTCCACTTACTTTGTTAATTTGCAAGATGACAAGTCTACTATTGTGCTCAGTCCCATGATTGAACCTGCTGATAATAATTCTCCATATTTTTATGTCTCATTGACCATTCATGACAAAATCCTCCAAAATTGCCTGCTAGACACAGGGGCCAGCCACAATCTAATGCCTAAAGCTTTCATGGAAGAGTTAGGCCTTGATATCACTAGACCCTATCATGATCTATTTTCTTTTGATTCAAGGAAGGTGAAATGTCTTGGATTGATTAAAGATATCACCATTACCCTAACTCAGATGCCTATGAAGAGTATGGTAATGGATATTATGGTAGCAGATGTACCTCCTAAGTTTGGTATGCTGCTGTCAAGAGGGTGGATTAAGAGACTAGGTGGGACACTCTAGAATGACTTATCTTATGCTACTGTCCCAGTGTTTGGAGGAGAAAGCAGGATATTGTACAGAGAAGCACAGCTGGCATATATTATCAGTGATGAGAAGAATCCTACAAATCATCGCATTTATGCAGTGGACATTGATTTTGGAGCATGCATTCTCCAAATCGAAGAATCTCAGAAGGCCAAGATGCAGCTCTGGAAACCAATTCTTCAGGCCGAGAAATAGTAGGAAGGTCAGGCTTGGGAGATGTTCTTTGATGGAAGATGTTCCAAGGAGACTGCAAGAGCAGGGGTGGTGCTAGTATCTCCACAACAAGAAAGCATTCAACTATCTTTCAAGCTAGTTTTTCAAGTGACAAACAATATAGCAGAGTATGAGGCTTTTCTATTGGGGCTTAATGCAGCAAAAGACAGAGGGATCAAAAATCTGAAAGTATTTGGAGATGTTGATCTGATAATTCAACAAGTTAATAAAACATTTCAAGAAAAGCACCCAAGACTAAAGGCATACAAATATGAGGTATGGAGAATCAAAGACTCTTTTGATTTTTTCTGTACTTCATAAATTCCTAGAGCCCAAAATCAGCTTGCTGATTCCCTTGTTGTGTATGCTAGTCTATTTATTCCTCCAATGCCTCCCAGACTAGTGTATGAAGTACATACCTTCCTTGCCTGACAATGTCCACCATTGGAAGGTTTTTGATGATGATGATGAGAAAAATAGGTTCCTTCAAGTCATTGATGAATTTTCAGAAATGTAAATTGACCAAGAAAATGGTACCTTGTTAGAAAATAACCAGTCCCAGCTGAGAAATAAAATTGGTAAAAACAGCATAGTCTAGCTTCCTAGCAATCACATTCCTAAGGGTCTAATTCCTCTTAAGAGACTGTTTGACCAGAATGACATGCCTTACAAAGCTGCCTAAAAAGAAGATCAATCTGCAGTCTGTAAGCATGATATAGGAAGTCCAGGTCAGCCTAGATATGTGAATTTGTCCACCCATTTTTCTGCTGATCAAAGTGCTGAATACTGCAATTTAATGAGGCAATTCAGTGATGTGTTTGCCTGGGAGTATAGTGACCTAAAAGCTTATGACAAGAATATAATTTAGCACAAAATCCCTCTAGAAAAGGACATTGTTCCTTTCAAACAGAAGTTGAGACCAATAAATCCAATGCTTCTTCCATTGACTGAAAAAGAAATTAAAAAGTTGTTGGCTGCCAAGATTATTGTGCCTCTCAGGTATTCGAAATGGGTAGCTAATTTGGTGGTCATGAGGAAGAAGAGTGGAGAAATCACACTTTGTGTAGATTTTAGAAATTTAAACAAATGCTCAAAGAAAGACAACTATCCTTTGCCAAAGATAAAGCATTTGCTGCAGGAGGTCTCAGGAGCTAAAGTGATGTCGTTTTTGGATGGATTTTTAGGCTTTAATCAGATTGTTGTGCACCCATATGATCAAGAAAAGACTGCATTTACCACTTCTTGGGGCACTTTCATGTATGCTAAAATTCTGTTTGGGTTGATGAATGTTGGAGCTACCTTTCAGAGAGCTATGGATATAGCTTTTGTGGGAGAGAAGGACAAATTTGTGCTTATCTACCTTGATGATATAACTGTTTATTCCAGCAGCCATCAAGATCATTTGCAACATTTGAGAAAAGTGTTTCTGAAGTGTAGAAGGTTTGGGATATCAGTCAATCCCAAAAAATCACAATTTGCTTTACATGAAGGCAAGCTGTTAGGACATCTTGTGTCTGCTGCAGGTTTTCAGATTGACCCAGAAAGAGTCAAAGAAATTCAGGCTTTGACTACCCAGATCAATGAAAGATATACAGTCCTTTCTAGGAAAAATTAACTTTGTAAATGGATTTATTCCTAATTTTGCACAACTAGTGAAGCATATTACCTCCATGTTGAAGAAAGCCGTAGAGGTAAAATGGACCGAATCAGCAAGACAATACTTTGAGTCAATTAAGAAAGCTATTATGGAGGCTCCCACATTGAACAACCCAGATTACATCAAGGAGTTCCATATTTTCTCATTTGCTTCTGAAGACACCATTGCAGCTATTTTATTGCAGTAAGACGAAGTAAGTTCAAAGCATTCGGTGGCCTTTTTCAACAAGAATTTGAGGGATGTTGAACTAAGGTATGATATTATGGGAAAGTAGGCATATGCTCTCATTAAATCCTTGAAAGCTTTCATATTTTATATCCTTCATTCAAAAATAATTGCATATGTTCCCTCTGCTGCAATAAAAGATGTCTTAACTCAACCTGATGCTGATGGAAGGAGGGCAAAGTGGATTGCTAAAATGATTGAATTTAACGTAGAGCTGAAGCCTACAAAGCTGGTAAGAGGTTAGGGGCTTGCCAAACTATTAGCTGAAGAAAATTGCAGGTCTTTGGAACTTGGTTTCCTATGCATGATGGCAGAAAATGGTCAGGCAGAAGAAGAAGAGGAAACAGTTGAAAGAGTGAAAGAACAGTCAGTGGTCGAGAATCTAGCTTTGTGTGGTTGGTATTCTGCAATAATTAATTTCTTATTGAAGCTAGAAATCCCTTCGGAATTTACTCAAAGTCGAGTTAGAACTTTAAAACTTAGAGCAGCAAAATATTGTATCAATGAAAATCTGCTCTACTGGAGGGATCCATCTGTAGTGCTCTTAAGGCGTCTGGACAAAGAACAGTCAAAGGAAGTCATGCAACAGTTTCATAACAGCATATGTGGAGGGCACTATTATTAGAAAACCACAGCCCACAAAATTCTCAGAGCTGGGTATTATTGGCCCACTTTATTTTCTAATGTATTTGTTTTTGTTAAATCTTGTGATAGGTGCCAAAGATTTGAAGGAAAGCAACAGTTGAAAGCTCTGCCCCTAAAACCCATTCAGGAAAAAGGACCTTTTCAGCAGTTGGGCTTGGATTTCATTGGAGAAATCAATCCACATTCCAGTGGCCAGCACAAGTGGATATTGGTAGCCACTGATTATTTCACACAGTGGATTGAAGCAGTCCCTATAAGGAAGGCTGATCATAATGTGGTCATAAAGTTTTTAACAGAGAATATCTTCAGCAGATTTGGTTGTCCACATAAGTTAATAAGAGATAATGCAGCAGCCTTTAGAGCTAAGGAATTGGTGGAAATGTGTGATTCAATGGGCATTAAACTTGTTCATTCCACCTCATATTATCCACAGGGAAATGGTCTAGCAGAATCCTCTAATAAAAGTCTGATCAGGATAATTAAAAAGCTGTTAGAGGACAATAAAAAGAATTGGGATTCAAAGCTCAAGTATGCACTATGGATTGATAGAGTGACCATAAAGAAATCCACAAGCAATTCTCTTTTCAAGCTGGTATATGGCACTGAGGCTGTATTTCCAATTCAATTAACTCTCCCTCTGGAAAAATTCCTTCAAGAAGAGCAAGATGAGGAAGAAGACTTGGCAAAGAGAGTCACTGATTTGACAGAGTTGCATCAGATCAGAGAACAGCTGGTTGAAAAAGCTGCATCACATCAAAGAAAGATCAAGGAAGCCTTTGACAAGAAGGCAAAAACAAGTAATTTTCAGGTTTGTGACTTAGTTCTGAAATGGGATGCACTGAAGGAAAAGAAAGGTAACCACGGGAAATTTTATGCTCTTTAGATAGGGCCTTTTATCATTTCACAGGTTCAAGGGAACAACACCTTCATACTGAAAAGTATGGGAGGAGAGATAGTTTTTCATAGCCCAATCAATGGGCATTTTCTAAAAGTTTATACAGTTTAAAGTCTTCGGCCTTGAAGATTGTAGATATTTTGTTTTTATTAGTTTTGTGCAGGCAAGTGGACTCCATGCCCAATGGAACACTAGGAATTTTGCTTAATGTGTTTTCAGCTAGAAAGGCAGTGGTCTGCAGGTTCTTGAGACCTCACAGGGAGGATCTCATCCCCAGAAGGAGCCAATGTTAGCTATGCTACAAATTCAGTGTGTAAGGATTAAAATTTGGTTGGAAAATGGGTTTTGGTGGCTAAGGAGCTCATGGCAGATTTATTTTCTCCTTCCCATTTTCATTTTTCCCACGTAATCCCTTCACAACCCCGTTTACCCCTTTTTCCTTTACTCCCCGGGCATTTTTATGTTTAACATTAAAACCCCGATAGCCCTTTATAAATCGTATTAACTTATGTTTTTGTTAAAACACCATGCATATAATATAATTTATAACCCTCAGTTTTGATAGAGCTCGGGCCCACAATTTTACTTGTCACATCACCCACGTGTCAGAAATAAACCGTGTAGTTATTCTGTGCCGTCTGATCATCCCGCTTCATCATCTGATGGCAGTCGCTCATCCCTATCCTGTTACCTGTTGTTATCGGGAAATCTAGTGTCTATGTAGAGATTCTAGTCCCACTAAGGCTGGTAGCTACCTTAGAAACAAACAAACTAAAACCACTTTCATTTTCCTTTATAAGAAGTAGGTAAGAGGGGAATAAAGGAGACCAACCTCTGTCTTGCGCTTGGTTCCTTGCTTGATTCCTCTCTCTTCCGACAGATCTTTGCCACTTGCTTCCTCGTACCCAGCTTCAAAGAGCACCTGTAGAATCAAAGAAGCATAACACTATCCAAGAACATAGATCTACTATCATAAACAATATAGGACCAGATATATATTGACCACACAAATGCATATATCATCAATCATACAAGAATGTGGAGGAAAACTTGAATAGCTTTATTAATAATCAAGAATAGCAAAGAGGATTACAACCAATTGTTCTGACCCATCATCATCCTCTCAGCAAGAAAGCCCTTCTTCACCTCATGAAAAGCTTATATCACCGAACACTATGATATTACACCAAGAAACCAGTAGCACTTCCTTACAAGATACAGAATTCCAGCCCCTGGATCTCTGGGATGAGGGATCCATATATAGATGTTTGCAAGGGGGGTGAGTCAGCTTTTGAGATTTGATTAGTGTCCTCTCTCTGATAGTTCTTGATTCCACTTGGAGATTGATGATCCCTTACTCATCCCTGGGCGAATGCAGAGAGGCAAGTGTCACAGGAGAGGTTTCTGGAAGATTCCATGATCCTCCACCTTGCAGATTGACCCTACCATTTGTCCACTCTCGCCCATCGCACCCCATAGAAGGGCTTTTCAAGATGCACTACACCTCCTGTGTGTATTTAGGTGGGATGTAGCACAATTTGACCATGGAGCAGGTGAGATGGTCCAGTTTTGACAAGTTCTGAGTAGTTTTTCATGGAGAACTTATGGGAGAAGATGTAATCAGTTGACCTTGTTCTTTTAGGGGTTGGAACAACCCTTTGAGGGACTTAAGAGCCCTTGGTTTATGGACATTTATAATTGGGGTTGTAGTGCCCAAAAATGTCTATAACAGTTGCCCCCTAAAGCATGAGGTCGTTAATCTATTGATGTCGGGTGAAATGCTTTATCATGAGGATCTAAAGTTTTTTCGAGCTGGAAGGCAACCTGTAATAAGATACAATACAATACATTATCTTCATAATATTTTCATAATCTAGCTGAGGCGGGCATTCCCATGCTCAGCTTTATAAATTCATTTTCATGTACATAAGATAGACAATCGTCTGAGTGTAGACTGATGATTCTGGTAGAGCCATCATCCCTTAGGTTGGATGATTATTTGTGCAGTAATGATGTACATTTGATGTATTTATTTTCCTAAATATATATTGCAACCCGGATGGATGAAACTAGATCCGGGGTCTCCAATCTCGTTCGATCTTCACTCAAAGTACAAGTCGATCCATGTGAGAGATGATCTGGAGTCGAACATGGAAAGACATCGCCTGATTACCAGCCAATGATCTAAGCTGTTAACACGTGCGAGAGGAATCACCGATAATGATGATGACCCTCAAGGTACTACAGTACAATTCACGTGGTGTGAATAAGGGACTTGGCATCGAACACCACACAAAATCTTTCGGTCGAAGGCCATTGATGTAAGGGTGTCGCCGGAAGTGAGAAACTTGCCATTGAGGCATGCAAGTTTCAAAGTACTGAAAGGGTTGTTCCTAGAGCGACTTCTTGGATAATGAGATGATGTCGAGAAGAAGTGATCCGTCATAGGAGGGCCTTAGTGAATCCCACATCAATGACAAAGAACAGAGCAAATGATTTTAATGGAGGTGAAAACGATCTAGTGATATAAGGTTCAGGGTGGCGGTCATGAAAGAATGGAGTGTAAATGTATTGCAGTGGGTGAGACACAGGTGAATTCTCTGAGCGACTTCTCTTGAACATATCGGTGACACTGACATGATGGATTGGTAGCGTTAACCCCAAATATGGATGGTGTGATGGACCCATGGTGATATGACCAGTGAACAGAACAACCCAACCCCACTTGGATGCGGAGTGAAAGTGTCATGTTCAAGAGAGACTTGCTACCAATAAAGTTTTTTCAAGTTTTCTTCCCAATTTTTCCCCAGTCATTGCTGACCAGTACCTCTTTATTATTGTCAAGCTTGAGGAGGATAACATATGCTTGTTCTATAATTTTCCATTCGGGCAAACCCATCGCTATGTTTTAACGAGCCTAGCGATAATGAAACTCGTTCTTGTCTGTATGGACAAGTTTGTCGCTATTCATTTTTAATGAGTTTAACGACAAGGATAACTTGGTCCTTTTCAATTTTAGAGAGTCTGAAAAAGGGATGTAAATAAAACTCCAATAATCCTTTTTTGTCATATAATCCCTTGAGTCCGAAAAAGTATAAAACAATACAAAAGGGATGAATTTTCGGTACTTTAACGAGCCGAACAAAATAAGCCTCAATTTTTTTGTGTAATGATCCCTCAAGTCCAAAAAGATTAAAATATAAAGGAGGGATAGCACTTCTGGTCCCTTTAACGAGTTGGAGAGGCCAATTGCTCGACAATCTTTTCATATTTTACAAGTCAGTTGAAAAGAGCTTAAAGGAGACTCGTTTTTTGAGGAACGGGTGATAAATTCGAGTAGCAGCTGATTCTAGGTAAGGTTTGGAATTTTCCAATTACGACAGTGTCACAAGGATGGATAACAGGATCACTCTTCGCAGCTGTTCCTCAAAAAGGGTAAACAATCAAATGGAGGTGAATGATCGGCCAAAACAAAGTGGAGGTGATGATGAGAACACGACCAAGGCTTCAAAGGCTGATGATAATATATTCATGATGGTTATTTACCAGAAAATGGTTCATTTTATAATGAGCTTAAACTCTGGGGGAACATTTTCTCATTGCTTATGTTTATTTTTTAACGAGCTTGAATTCCGCGTTAAAACTGCTCGATCCAGTCATATAATAAGGATGTCTCATATAAAAAACGACATTTTTTCAAAGCTTTGCCCCACATCCTTTCTTTATGCAAGTTAGGAAATGACCAATCCTACGAGTTTAAAGGGTTAGAGGACCTACAAATTTGAAAAAATAAATGGTCGCCCTTTGCTTGCATGCCAAAAGGTTTGCATGCCCTCAGGTATAGAAAACTAGAGTTTCCCAGGTTACCCCTCAATTTGTAGACAAAACATTTGTTTTATCAGGAAAGGCATAGCTTTTAAAGGTTACCCCTCAATTTGCAGACAAAAAATTTGCTCTATCGGGAAAGGCCTACCTTCTGACAGAGGTATCTTATTCCAGTCTAATCTCATAAACTAGCCATATATCCTTTGCAGAAACCTACCCTATACCCAAGGTTTTCCTGTCGAAACAGGCCAGGGTGCATGCCCCCTGGATTTCAATCGTATCCTCCGAATCACTCGCACTCATCAGGAGGACGGACTGGGGATTGATGAGAAATTCTTTGTGTGAAAAAACCATTCAGGGTTGGTATATGACTATTTGCTATGTGTGAACCGGCGAATGAAAGCTGGTCTATGAGCTTGACCACTCTTCCTTCATGCGGAAAACACATTACTCTAAAGGGTGAGGAGATAATGTCTCCCATGCAATAAATATAGTCTCGTCCAAGGAGTAGATTATAATCCAGGGGTCCTTGGACTACCATTACGTTCATGTGAACAGTTTTACTTCTCAATGTTATCGGCACATTGGGAAGGATCCCTAACGGTCGACTGGTTTCTTTGTCAAAGCTTGTTAGATTTCTCATCACAGGCAAAAGCGATGGCGAACCAAGTGCTTTCGAAGCAGTTGAGGAAAGGATACTCACAAAAGCCCCTTCATCTATGATGGTACCGGCCATGACCATTCTATATATTTGAGTAATGATTCGAAATGGTACACTAGTCAGTAAACGGGGTTTGCCTAGTAGATTCCAATCGAAGGAAACAACCAGGTTGCTTGGAGGTGGGACCGAATAGACGGCCAGATATGACTCTAACGAACTTCCTTCCTGTGGTAAAGGAACAGGTAGACTGCCCCCATGTTCATCGAAGTCTGTGCTTATGAAGAAAATTTGAACGGTGTCATTCTTCTTCTCTTTGGTGACTATATCATTTGAAGATGGATCCTCTAAAGGCAAGATCGGGTCAACTACCGCCTCGACCTTTTGACTTTTGTCTGGTGTGGATTCACATAGTTTATCTTCAATAATAGATGCTTCGGTCGACCACAACGGCGTGTCGGCCGAATTTTCAACTAGTGATGGACTTGGCAAGAGCTTCTTATATCCAGGAAGAAGCCATAATGGTGAAACTAGACGGTTGTCCAAAACTCTTTTAGCCTCATCTAAGAAGGGACAACGGTGGATAGCGTGATCGCCTTCACACAGTTTACAAGGAAATTTACATTTTCCTTTTTGTCGAGGGGCTTCACTTTCACTAGTTGACGGTGTATCTTCAACATGATTATTAGGGGTTGATGATACCAGATTGTGCAAACGAGGGGACTAGTCCCTTAAGATCTGAGGGATGCAAGGACAATCTCGATGATAATGGTCTCCTTTGCAAATGACACATGGCGATTTAGGCTTGGATGGTGAAGTGTGTGGATTTTCACTAGATGATGCTTGGTTGCCCCCTTTCGCCTTTGGCTTCTTCTTCTTCTTATCTTTCTTCTTCTTCTCTTTCTTCTTCTCGGTTACTTAATTTTTGGCTTTACCAGCTTCATCAAGCGAAGAGGAAGGAGGAAAGGAAGAATTGGATGAAGTAGAAGGTTGGGGGGTAACTTTGGTATCGTTTAGTTGCTAACTTGATTTTTCAGGAATCATGGTGTTCTGAACGACAGAGGTTGAGAAGAGCCATACGGGCAAGCTGATTGTAAATCCTGGAAGTGATAATGTGGCCATATGGGGTGCGCCAACATCTCCCCAAGAGGAGAAAGGACTAGGATTTCCCCCAAGGGGAATTCCTTGGTTGGTGGACTCCATTTTTCTCAACCTAAGACCAATGTAGGAAAGGTGATATTTATTCCGATTAAAATAAATTTTAGACGCTTTGACACAACTTGTTTTTTCAAATTTTAAGAGTCGAGAAAAAACAAAAGATGACTCTAGTCGCCTTCGATTTTTAATGATCTTGAAGTGACAAGTGCTCAGATGGACCTTTTCCTTTAAGGAGTCTGAAAAGGAATGAAAGAGACTACTCTGGAAATCTAGACAAAGGGATTACCAAACCAATCACAAAACTGCAGAATACTTTTTACGGTACGGCAGTCAATCTTCCCGAATGCTGTGTTTAGTGCATTGTGATCGATAAGGAGGCAGACACGGCTTCCTATGGATAAAGGATAAAGCCTATTGTGGTCTCCCAATATATACTCGACGATACGTGGGAGCACAAGTTCGTACTGGCACTTATCATCTCAAAGTGGAGGAATCACCCAACAAGCAATGAAAACAACAGTTACCAGGATTTATGACGCCGAAATACGTCTCTAGCCTAGACTTCTAAATGTTGTGCGTTAGGTTCCAAAGCGTTTTTAGATTCATTAAATTTATTTTGTAGTTGATCTTGCTTAAGAAATTTGCCTTTCAGGTTCACCACGTGATGTAGATGTACAATTCCTAAAATGCAATTTAAGATGATAAACAATCATTTAATCTTCTTTTTGCAATGAAAATCATAGCTACTAAGGAAAGAGAGATGATATTCTTTCAACATAGAGCAGAGAGCACACGCTATATGCACTATCCTAAATCAAACCAACGAACAGTCTAAATGCAAATGCACATGCATGTATTTGTTTTCAGCCTTCTTAATTTGTGAATGATAAAAAGAAAGCTAAGCGCAAATCCGAATTATTTTTCAAAGCGACATTACTAGCAAGTTTCTTTTCAAGACAAAATGAGGACAATGATGACACTTTGCGATTTGGAATTGAAAACTTGCTTTCAACACTTCAAAAACTACTAATTCAAATCAAATACAAGAGTAACAATGTAATCGACTATCAAGAACAATCGGATTCTCTTCTATGAATGAAAATGACACTTGCAACACTTTCAAATCAAGAAACGACAGTTCAATTACGCTACTTTGGCTCAAAATACATAAAAACATTTACAGTTCTTTGCAAAATGGAGGCGGAATAATGGCAAGGAAGGGGGTTTCAATAGAGGTATACTGACTATAGGCAGCAAAACTCCTGAATAGCGCTGAAAAGAGTGAACACAGAAACCAAAATCTAAGAGCAGAAGAGGCCTTGTCTGATCAGCGCACCTGTAACACAGGGAAAAAGAGATGCAGCGCACCTACTACACTCCAGAAGTGCAATGCATCCAGAATCCAAAGAAGAGACAGTACGACGGACCAGGGACGAGACTTCAACTGGGTTCCAGGTCACAGTTTGCAGCTCAGTTTAGGGATTTAGGCTGAGCAAGTGGTAATCAGTAAATCAATCACAGGGGTAGATCTAAGGAGGTTACTAGATCCACCACAAGGGCAATTAGAGAGCTTGTAAATCAATTTTTCAGTTCATAAACAAAACCCGGAGATAGACTGAAGCAGCATTGATCTACTTTGCACTTGTAGAGCAAATGCAGTTCGAAGGCTAGCTGGCTTGACTTCAGGCTCCGTCTGTAAGTTTATAAAGCAAACAAATATAGACAAACAAACAATCTATTCGCTCCCCAGTGGAGTCGCGATTTTGTTATCCGGAAATCTAGTGTCTATGCAGAGCTGCTAGTCCCACTAAGGCCGGTAGCTACCTTAGAAACAAACAAACTAAAACCACTTTCATTTTCCTTTATGAGAAGTAGACAAGAGCGGAATAAAGGAGACCAACCTCTGTCTTGCGCTTGGTTCCTTGCTTGATTCCTCTCTCTTCTGATAGATCTTTGCCACTCGCTTCCTCGTACCCAGCTTCAAAGAGCACCTATAGAGTCGAAGCAGCATAACACTATCCAAGAACATAGATCTACTATCATAAACAATATAGGACCAGATATATATTGACCACACAAATGCATATATCATCAATCATACAAGAATGTGGAGGAAAACTTAAATAGCTTTATTAATAATCAAGAATAGCAAAGAGGATTACAACCAATTTTTCTGACCCAGCATCATCCTCTCAGCAAGAAAGCCCTTCTTCACCTCATGAAAAGCTTAGATCACCCAACACTATGATGTTACACCAAGAAACCACCAGCACTTCCTTACAAGATACAAAATTCCAGCCCCTGGATCTCTGGGATGAGGGATCCATATATAGATGTTTGTAAGGGGGGTGAGTCAGCTTTTGAGATTTGATTAGTGTCCTCTCTCTCATAGTTCTTGATTCCACTTGGAGATTGATGATCTCTTACTCATCCTTGGGCGAATGCAGAGAGGCAAGTGTCACAGGAGAAGTTTCTCGAAGATTCCATGATCCTCCACCTTGCAGATTGACACTGCCATTTGTCCACTCTCGCCCATCACACCCCATAGAAGGGCTTTTCAAGATGCATCGCACCTCCTGTGTGTATTTAGGTGGGATGCAACGCACTTTGACCATGGAGCAGGCGAGATGGTCCAAGTTTGACCAGTTCTGAGTAGTTTTTCATGGAGAACTTCTTGGAGAAGATGTAATCAATTGACCTTGTTCTTTTCGGGGTTGGAACAACACTTTTAGGGACTTAAGAGCCCTTGGTTTATGGACATTTATGATTGGGGTTGCAGTGCCCAAAAATGTCTATAACACCTGTGCGCCTGTTAGCTCCCATGAAAAGTGGTTTCCCACCCATCGCATTAGACATGCAGCGAATTTTCATTGCATCGTGCTTCCCATGTACGAAAACTACCGTAACACAAAAGTGGTGCGGTAAAACCACTTCCTGCCATCGTATCGTTTCCCCACCCATTAACCATCGCCGTCTTCTTCCACTCGATCACCGTCGGATCTTCCTAACCGCGATATGACGGCCCTCATTCACTCTGTTCATCCACCTCCCGTTAGTTCATTCTAGCATGATCTCTGCCATCCATTTCTCTAATCTAGTGGCTCATATTCAAATTGCGCCTTCGTGCCTTCCGATTGCCTTCTGCAAGTATATCTTTATCGTCCATGCAATCTATCTGATGGCCACTGTTTCATCCCAACTCTTGTTCGTTTTCAAAGTGTTTTCAGTGTATTCTTCAGTGCTTTTGGGGTTTGTTCTACACACGGAAAGGAGAAAGAAAGCCATCAACTCCCTATACTATGTGCATTAAATTCTCAGCTACCTGCATTCAAAGACAATACAGCCAAGGACGAAGAGAATGTTCCTCGAGCAATTCAATGACAGTACTGGTTATTGAAAACTATCAAGATAATATTTCAACTGTTCAGGAAGGACACTGAAGTATAGAAAGAGCCATTTTTTTTTCATTTAAAACATTTAGAATAAATTAGAAGACCCATATCAAATTGTAAATGCGGTTGGTGATCCATTAAGACACCTCCATGCATAGCCTAATAGAGATATTTTGTAAACAGATTCTATATATACCCAGAAAAATGATGTAATCAGTTTGATGAAGGTCAGATGAGGGCTAATCTATTGCGAGCTTCAACTTCTGGAGACTGTAACTACTTTGAGACCTGTAGTGTCTGGTCTTCATTTCCAACTAATACAAGCTTCTTTTGCTCTTATTTGATCACTTTTCACTTCTTCTATGTTCCAATCTATGCCTGTCTTGCAATTATTCATGTGTTGTGAATGTTTAGCATTAGAGGGGTTGTCATCCCACCTCTGTGTTAGAATTTAACATGTATCATTGAATTTGTTTTTAGGTTTCTATTTTTTTAATACTAGAGAGCTGTCATCTTGTTTGTGTATTAGATAATAGATTTATAGACCTCCTGACTGGTTGCAGCTGGCCATCACAGGGTCCTGTGTATCTACTGGTGTAATCGGTTTTCTCCATCATCACATTTTTTTTAAACTGTGAGTAATTGGTGGTTAAAAGCCTTCTAGTTTGGGGGTGTTCACCCATGTCTAGGGTCAATCATAGTAGGAGTGGTTATCTGGCTTGAATGTGCAGCATTTGTTCCATTCATCCACCATTTTTCCAACATTTTTATTGAGTTTGTAATGTTCCCTAGCATCACTGACATACAACCTAGGTGAGTTTCTTGGGGTGATAACAAACCTAACCAAGAAACAAGTTATTCAGGTATGGCCAACCCTAACCAATCTAACAAAACTCCCTAACTTTTTTTCTCTTGCAAATTTCTACCACAGATTCATGTTGTGTTTCTCTCATATCATTTGGCCTCTGATTCAAGTCACCAAGGGCAGAGCGAAAGAATGTTTATTTCGGTGTGAATCCAAACAAAAGGTGTTTTATGTGTGGAAGCATCACCTCTATTCTGCACCAGTTCTCATATTACTAGACTTGTAAAAACCATTTGGGATTGAAACAAATGCCTTCCAGTATGCTATTGGTATAGTTCTTAGACAACAATGGAATCCAGTGGCATATCATAGTGAGGCACTCATTGAAAGAGTCTGAAAGTATCCCACCTATGAAAATGAAATTTATTCCATTGTGCAGGCCTACCAAAAATGGAAGCATTACATTCTAGGGAAGGAAATGGTCACCCACATAGAACACTGACCACAACAGTTCATAGAGACATAAGGAAAGTTACATAATGATCACCATAATAAATGGTCCACGTACTTGCAATAGCTCAATTTGAACATTAAGTATAAGAAGAGAATCACCAATAATGCTGCAGACTACCTCAGCCAATCGTCGGTCATGGCATTGATAATTATGTTCGACATTGTCGATACGAGACTTTGTAATGGTCACATCTTTACAAGAGTGACCCATAATTTGGCACCACATACTAGATGGTCATGGAAGATAAGGGAGTTAAAGATATTCACCTCGAGGACATGTTATTATGCCACCTAGGATACCTTTGTGTACCTTCAAGAGAGCATGCTAAGATTATTTGGGGGGCATACTACAGTTGAGTCGCTAGACATTGTGGGGTAGAAAAGATAGTGGTAGTACTTGAGAAGTTTTTTTATTGGCCAAACCATCAATAGGATGTTGGGAAGTACCTTAGATCATGGACTCCCTACACCATTTCCAAACTTAAAATCAAGAATCAAGGCCTATATATTCGTTTGCCTCCTCTTGTTCATCCCTAAGTATGCATCTCGATGGATTACATGTCGGATATTCCTTCTACCAAGCATGGCAACAACTATGTTTTCATGGTCATCGGTAAATTTCTAAGATGGTGATCCTAGCAGCCTGTAAGAAGAGTATCTCATCATAAGTCACTGCCAAACTCTTCTTTGAACAAGTATGGATACACTTTGGGATCCCACATTCCATTATCTCAGATTGGGATAGCGAGTTCCTAAGTGCATTCTAGTGAAGCCTCTGGTCATTTTTGGACACCAATATCACTAAGTCCATGACTTTTCACCCCCAAACTGATGGCCAAACAAAGGTCATCAACCGGATGATCGTGCACATCCTACACATGTAAAACTCGAAGCACCAAGGCACATAGGATGAGAGCCTCCACTATGTCTAACACAGCTACAATAAGGCTCTCCACATCTCAACTAGCAACAACCCCTTTCAGGTGGGAATGGGATTCTAGCCACTATGTCTCATTGATGTTTCCATAGCATTTGTAGCTACTCACGATGATTCGGTTAATGTCGAGTCTAAAGCTGGCACGGATAACAATTTCACTAACACATTCAACACGTGCCCTAGTAGGTCCATGACATATTTACAGATAAAATGCAAAGTACAAGTAGCATCATCATCAACATCGGGTGCCACATAAATTCCAGGTGGGCGACAAAGTTTGGTTATGTTTTTAGAAGGAGCTCCTCATTGGGCCCCACCGCAAATGTCACCCACCCTAATATGGGCCTTACACCATCACTAAGGTTTTAGGGTACAATGATTTCAAGATTAACATTCCATAGTTCCTTGGCCTACACCCACTACTCAATGTGGATCGGTTGTGCCCATAATTTTCCCAATTATTGGACACATACGACGTTGCTGAGAAGTTGACCCCAACAAAGCTCAACCTAAGTTGTATTGAACATGCCACAACTAATAATATCATGGACACACAAATCAAGTAAACTTTGCAGGAGAAGATCCATCTATATCAAGTTTTCAAAGCAAGCCAACTCCTTCACTAGGGCAGGTGGCTCACTAAGTGTTACACTAAAAAATGTCACCTTGACTACTTACAGTTAGTATGGCTCAAATCAACAGTCATGCTACCCTCTTAGGCAAGTCTCATGCCTCTGTTATCCATCTCAAACTCAAAGAAGAGAGAAAGTCTTGTAAAAATTATGTTTATCTCTGGGGTCGCAGGTTCTCTCTAGCCTTACCTGCGGGGACGCTGACCATGTTCACAAAATCTGCGTCCATGGACGCTCTGTATGTTAAGGGACAGGTGCGTCCCTCTGTAAAAGGCAAAATGCGCGAGTTTTATCTTGAAAAAGTTACTTGTGGTTACTTCTAGAACATTCTAGAGGTCGGTTTGATGAAATGGATGCGCCTCCAGTTGGTTCATGTATCTCTATTAAGGGGGAACTTATCCCATCAATAAGGGAGCTATCCCACCCATAGAGGGGGATGATCCCATTGATAGTGGACCTGAATAACCTCTTTACAGCACTATAAATAAAGGCATTGAGCCAAAAGGAGAGGAGGTTGGAGCTATACATTTTCTTTGGGTAAATGCTGCAGGATTTAGGTCTTCCATTAGAGCCTTTGTGAGGAGAGATTGTCTTCACTTGATTCTACTTGGGAGAGGGTGAGCTTTGTCAAAGTAGAGGAAAACCCTTGATGGACCCTGGGAGGAACTTGCACAACACCAAGGCCAGGTTGTAAGAGTTTCTTTGTTTCGTTATTAATACAAACTGGTTTATTTTTCTCAATAGCTTGTGTTAATGAGTTATTTCATGTGTTCCTTGGTCTGCATGTTGAATATATGTTTTATTATATGAAATGCAAGTGCTTGGTAATTGTTTGATTGTTTGTGGTTGCAGGAATTGACTTGAAGGAGGAGCTCATCCGGATCGTCAAGAACGGACTTCAACAACAGCGTTTTGGAATAAGGTAAGCCTAAACACTTGTAGTTTTCATGTTGTAAAAGGTGTATTTAGAGAAAGATCACTCCATTTTGTCTTGTTTGTCATTAGAATGTCTTAGACTTCTAGGAAGGTCAGTCGTGTCCGCACCCTTGACAGATTCCGTGTGACAAATTGGCGACCATACTGGGGAATCCATTAATGAGAGAGTCTTTTCCTTTATATGAACTTTGCTTTGAGAAAATCATTTTTATTTTCTGGTTTTTGACTGTGAGAATTAGTATTTGGGTGGCTTAGCTTTAGTTTTAGTTGGCTTTAGTTTTTCTTCCTTTGTCCAGAAGGACGCAGTCTCTGTGTGCTGCACAGTGCGTCCTTGGACGCGCTGTTGTCGACTGCACAGTGCGGGGCCGCACCTGTGACAACGGGTGGCCTGCGTCTTCCTGTAAAAGTTAAGAAAATTCCATTTTTGCTTTAAATTACTTTTAGATTTTGTTTTTCCTTAGTGTTTTCTGCCCAGATCCTTTAGTACCCTGTCAAGAATTCTCACCTGAACTAGTTTTGTGAGCTTTGAGTGTTTTAGTGGTTTTCAACGAAGTTTAGACCTAGGGTTTGATTTTTGGAAAGGCTTTGTAGTGACTTTGATAGTAGAAAGTTGTCCAGCCTTAGATATCTCTGGTTAGTCAACCTTCTTAGAAGTTGAGCCTGTCGTAAAGTCTCCTTGTTTGAGCAACTTGTCATTTGAGTTGTTTTGGGTCAAATTTCGCATTGCTTGTTTTTAAAGTATTGATTTCCATTTTCAAAAAGGACAAAAAGATTAGAATTTTGTTTTGACTAGTTTTTGGTTCTGCAATAAGCTAGTCCTTGATTCGTTGATAATCAAGTAAAACACCTTAGAATAATCATTGTTAGTTTTGGCCTCGTCAAGATTGCTTAGAGTAAATTTGCTTTTAGTTTGCTTATGAGTGCATTTTCATAGATTTTAAGAGTTGTTAAGATTGATTTTTTGGTTACATTAGATTTACTTGCTTTATTAAAAGAAAAATACAAAAACATCTTCTTAAAAAGTCTTGTTTCAAGTAGCTTTTTGTTTTCAAAAGAAGAAAAGAGTTTTTTCGTGCATGTAAAGAGAAGTTATGTTTTTATGCTTGGAAAAGAAAAACGAATTGTTTCTTTGATTGTCTTCAATTAAGAAGTTGCTTTTATAAAGATTGCATTCTCTCAACTTTTTAGTTAAGCAATTCATCGAAAAAGTAAAGTAGTGGATAAATCATTTTAGGTGCATTTTGTAGTGGTTTCGAGTCGAGTCAACACACCACTAGTTTCACTTCCATCACCTTTTGACTTAAGAAACAACCTTAAAAGTAACGCTTAAATTAAAATCAATCTAGTAATCTTTATTTTTCTAGGGCTCTGAAGCACCAACATAGCTTAGGCTAGGGTCTTGGAGTAGGTGAGTACTTAACTCTCCAAGACTACAAAACCAAACAGATAGTCTATCTTGAGTAGAACAAATCCAATTGTTTCAGTTACATTCTGGGAAAGCTCCTCTTAAAGGAGAAACACGAGCTCGTGTCCGAACCAGTGAGGGGATCATTCCTCCCTCGTTGGGAACGACGCCAGGCAGTACGTATTACAAACGGTAAACCTCGGATTAACCATTGTCGAGGAGCCAGGGGTCACTTATCGGTAAACCTTGGATTGTTGTCAAGGAGCCGGTAAGGGGATTGGAGCTTGCTACTCTGCCCTTGCGTGCTGTCGGAGTTTAGACTGTTCCCCCAGGTGTAATTGTTGTGATTGGTAACCTTAGTGGCCATAATATCTAGGATTCTACCCAAGGTGACGGTGGAGGGAAGGTCCCACTGTACCTGGAGCAGACGTCGGTTATACTCACTTGGATTTTCTGGGGGGTTCGCTTCACTTCGAGACGGTTAAAGTGGAGGAACTTGGTCCAGTCTATTCATTAAGCAGGTTGCCGGGGTAACTGTTCCACCCACTATTTCTGTACTGAATCCTGCGAGGTTGGGCCTAATCACCAACTAGCGTTTTTGGTCCGGAAGACTACTGTTTGTGTGTGGTTTGACGCTCTAGATTATTTAGGCGTGTGCTTCAAATTTGATTGGTTCTTTAGAAGACTTTAGGTGGTTTGATTTGAAATTTTTTACTTTGATTTCGTGTGTTGTAGTTAAAATCTTTAATTGTGGCGGAATTACCGAGACAGTCCCGTAGACTTCGGGGCAAGTCTCCTGAGATTGTTACCGGAATAGATTTGTTAAGAAAACTCCGTAAATCGCGGGGTGAATCTCCTGAAGACATTCCGGGTCATTTAGAAGGGTTAAAGGTCCTTGTAACTCCTAGTGGCAGTAAAGTAGGTTCACCTGAAGAAGGAGAATCTTCCTTGGTAGTCCATCCAGATTACCAAAGTTTAGAAACAGGTTACAATCCCGAAGCTGTTACAGTTTCCGAGCTTGCTGGTAGTTTTTCATCTGCCAGTGAAACAGGCGAAGAACCTGAAATTTCCGAACCTGTTACTCCAACTCCTAGTGTTCCTGATTCACCAAGAATAGAAAGAATTATCACCGAAAATCTTCCTGTTGGATTAATTGCTATAGAAGAACTTGTTCCAGAGGAAGAAATAGGCGTTTCTGATTCTGAAGATCTAATTACCCTTGATCTAAGGGAGCGTGAATCCATCTTTTACAGTCCTCCTAGAAGTGAATCTTGGTACCTTGCATTAACCAATTTTTTAGACAACTCAGTAGGTTTTTCTACACCTCGTACTCCAGTTCCACCTAGAGGAATTCATTCTCCTGTAAATATGTCTGGTCAGTCATCTGTGTTTTCACAAAGTACTGAATCATTTTTACATGGCGGTCCTTCTGTTCCTACTGGGTATCACTCACTTTCTGGTACCTTTGCGGGAGCATCTCCTCAACCTGTTGATCATGGGTTATTAGTTGGAAACACTGGTAATGTACCATTGAGTATAGGTGACGTTTATATGATGTCAGGTTCAACTCCCATTAACCAACCTCAAGGTGGCCAATTACCGCCTGGGGGGCAACCTCCGTTAATACCTGGGGGGCAACCTCAAGGTACTTCATTCGTGACTGGGGGGCAACCTCAAGGGTATCAACCCCAAGGGTATCAACCCCAGCCTCAATATGTACCCCAAAGTCAACCTCAGTATCAATATCAACCTCAAGGATGGCAACCTCAAGGATGGCAACCCCAAGGGTATCAACCCCAAGGGTATCAACCTCAAGGATACCAACCTCAAGGTCAAGGTCAACCCCAGTATTCGTATTTACCTCAAGGTTATCAACCTACGGGTCAATACCCTGGTCAAGGTTATCAACCACCTCAAGGGCAATCATATGGGACTACACCTTACAGTTATCAACCCTATCCTCAATACGGCTATGGATCTCAGTATCCTCAACCTGTTACGAGTCAATACCCTGGAATGTTAACATGGGATCCGTCACAAGGTCAACAGATGTCGCAACCAAGTATACAGTCGGTACCTCAAGCAGGACAACCTGCAGTTCCTGGTCCACCCCAGCAACCGCAACCTGTCCAGTCAAGTGTTCAGACCCCTGTAACTTCTGTAGTTACTCAGCCGCCAATTGCACCTAGTACTCCTCCTCACACGGCTGCAGCAACTACCGCTTCATCTACCATGCTTACTTCTGGAGTATCGGCAGCTCCGGTTTCTACTGTCCCTGTAACCGCTCCTCAGACATCTGTACCGTTGTCTGGACCCACGGTTCAAACCACAGTCCAGATGCCTGCAGGCCAACCTGGTACAAGTACGGTTGTTACTACTCAACCTCAATTTGTTCAACCTCCGTACCAGGGACAGTATCAACCTGGGCAAGCTGCCCAACAACCGGTTTACCAGTATCAACCGTATCCTGGGTACACTTATCAACCACCTCAGCAACCCCAGTACGGTCCGGTTAATCCTGGTTTTCCAGGAGGATATAATATCCCAAATGCGACTCCTGTTCCTAGTTATCCTGGATATCCTCCTCCTGGGGCTGGTATTGTGACTCAGAGTTTTAGAGATCCTAACCGGCAGTTACCGTTTATTGCGACTTTAGATTTACCCGACTTGACGCGCCTAACGAACGATCCAATTCAATATCTTCCGTTCTGGCCGCCAATGCCAAATAAGTTGCCCAGCGATATACCCAAGTTCGAAGGTAAGTCTGGAGAGGATCCGTCTAATCACGTGATGACTTACCACCTCTGGTGTGCATCAAATTCCATCTCAGATGATTCTATCCGCTTACGTCTTTTCCAGCGTACACTCATTGGTCTCGCAGCCAAGTGGTACATTGAGTTGCCACGGGCTTCTTTTTACAACTTTAGCCAGTTAGCTACTTCATTCTTAACTCATTTTCAGTTACCAGTCAGATACGATAATGGTACAGAATTATTAACTTCGCTAAAACAATCGACATCCACGTACATTTCTGATCACATCCATGAGTGGAGACGTCGAAGAAGATTAGTGAAAGTTTTTATCCCGGACCAAATTTTAGCTGAATGGTTTGTAAAATCATTATTACCAAGAATTACTGAAGATGTAGCTAAGGCCGGAGTAGTTACTGAGGAGCAAGTCATTGCTCAGGCACAATACCTTGACTTAGTTTACACTCAGTCGGGTACGTTACACGAGAAAATTCCGGATCTTCCAAAGTCAAACCAAATCGCTGCTGCTCCTTCGGGATCTCATGCCGCTGATGGTATGATCGGTATCGTGACTACGAAGAGTAAGAAGAAGTCTTCCAAGACCTCCAATACTCCAATTATCACTTTGCCTGATTCTCCGACAGGAGAGTCTTCTCCTCCTGAACTTACCGCCGACATTCACGCTGTAGAGTCATCTACGGCCAAATCCAAAAACGGTGGAAAGAAGAAAGGAAAGAAGAAGGCTAAAGCAGACAAGGCTCCAAAGGAGAAAACGGAAAAGTCGGAAACCAATGACGAAAAGCGCAAACCTCGTTATCCTTGTCTCATTTGTGAAGAAGATCATTTTACGAGAGACTGCCCTCATCGGGCCGAGGTAGTGAAAATAGTCAAAGGTTCTCCGACTCCTGCTGTGTTAAAAAATCCATTTCCCGAGCAGGAAAATAAGATGATAGGTTCTTCTTCGAATGCCAGTGAAGAACCCATTTTGATGATGTCTCATGTCAGGATTGCGACTCGATCGCAAGATTATGGTAGTAAGGCTCCTGTTGATGGTAAAGAAGCAGAATCTTCTCACTCTAACCCATCAACCTCAACTCCTGGTTCCGATCCACTACAGATCGAAAAACCTAACCCAGACTTAGTGATTAAGCCGCCCGCCAAGGGTGTACTTCGAAGGTCTGCTTTCAATCCACATGCGAGAGCAGCCCAGAATTACAACATTGTTGAAGACTTAGCTGTTTCACCTTCAGCAATGTCGGCACTCGAAGTGCTGCAATCATGTCCAGCGCAACGAAAATTGCTTTTGTCGGCTATTGGAGCTGTCGATGTTCAGGACCCGAACCTAATGATCTTTGATCTAGAAAGTAGTACACCGCGTCTCCCCCATCAAATGGCTTTCCAAATTCCAGTGATAGTCAAAAACAGGCCTATTCATCGGACTGTGATTGATGAGGGAGCTTCTACGTGTATTATGTCGATTCAATGTTGGAGATCGCTTGGTTCTCCTTCGTTGAACCAATCCCCCACCATCCTTAAGGCCTTTGATGGCCGTGGGTTCCGTCCGTTTGGTATTCTACAAGAATTGCCTATAGGGGTCGAAGGTAAAACCGTTAGTCTGGATGTGGAAGTGGTTGATGCCCCTCTAGACTACAACCTTCTTTTGGGTCGAAGTTGGTCATATGCTATGACAGCGGTCGTTTCATCGGTCTTCAGAGTCATTAAGTTTCCACATAACGGTAAGATCGTGACTATTGATCAGCTGACATACTTTTCATCCGACCCAACCTCTTTAGAAACTATCCAGCATGTTGGTAAAACGACAATCCCTTATAGGGACATTGGTGTAGGTTTAGTTAAGGATTCCGGTTTACTGGGAACTTTTCCTCTCCCTCCACTCAATGCAGACCCTTCATTTGCAACAATTCATATGATCACGTCAGAAAACATTATTTATGATGATCCTTGGTATGTTCCCTCTGACTCTGAGCTAGACTCACTCGGTGATGTTATGCCGTTGAGTCCGTATGAGATTGCTTATGAAGCTCTTATGTCTTTTACCGACTTTCATTCAACCGACCAAATGAATGTGGTCAGTGAAGAGTCACTTTTCACCTCACCCTTAGAACGGATAACGTTTCCCGAAGAAGTGTCATCTGACGAACAACTTCGCGAAATCCTAAGTGTAGATGATCTACCATGGGAAGATCTCCATCACAGATCTTCGTTTTTACCTAAGATTGATGCATTTGAAAATGATTTTTCATCTATCTTTACCGCTGAATATGTCAAAGACGCTCAGGATCCAACGAAACATTCTGATTCAGAGCTGAATTTAGGGAATATTTCTCGTACTATTCCCATTGATATTTCAGTGAAGCCCGGAATAAGGAGAACATTCATATAGGTGCCGCATGTACTGACGAAGAAATTGAAACTTACAAGGCCCTATTCCAAGAATTCCGCGACGTGTTTGCCTGGTCCTACGAGGAAATGCCAGGAATCGATCCTGCCATTGTTGTTCATGAAATCAAAACCTACCCGGATGCTAAACCCATTCGGCAACGGTTGCGTCAGATTCACCCTCGAAAAGCAGCTGCAATCAAAGCCGAAGTCGAAAAGCTGTTGAAAGCAGGTTTCATTTATCCGATCCCGTTAACGGATTGGGTATCGAATATTGTTCCCGTCAATAAAAAACAAGGAACAATAAGAATCTGTATCGACTATAGGGATATCAATCGAGCTTGTCCAAAAGACAACTATCCTACGCCTTATATCGATCAAATAATTGATGATTGTGCCGGAAGTGAGATGTTTTCCTTCATGGATGGTTTCTCCGGTTATAATCAAATCAATATTCTACCTGCCGATCAACCAAAAACGGCATTCATTTGTCCATGGGGGACATTTGCTTATTGCAAATTACCTTTTGGCCTTAAGAATGCCGGTGCTACTTTTCAACGGGCCATGTCTTATGCATTTCATGACATCAAGCACATTGTGCAACCCTATCTCGATGATTTGCCTGCTCATTCTTTACACCGAGCTGATCACCTTGTCCATTTACGAGCAATCTTTATGAGGTGTAGGCATTATCGAATTCGGTTGAATCCCCACAAGTGTGTTTTCTGTATAGAAACAGGTCGATTGCTGGGATTTGTTGTTTCCAAAACCGGCATTCGCGTCGATCCCTCGAAAGTCGAGGCTATCATCCAATTGCCTCCTCCTTCGAGTTTGCGCCAACTCCAAAGTTTGCAAGGGAAAGCGAACTTTTTACGCCGATTCATCCCTAACTACGCCGAGGTCACTAAAGGTTTTACACGGTTGTTGAAACAGAACGTACAATTCTTTTGGGACGAGATTGCTCAACAATCTTTTGATGCATTAAAACACGCGTTGACCCATGCACCGTTATTGCATCCTCCCAACTACAACCAGGACTACTTCTTATACCTCGCAGCTTCGCATTCCACCATTGGAATGGTGTTAGTTCAAGAAGATGAATTCAAGGCAGAGCATGTGATATATTACCTTAGCAGAACCTTAAATCCAACTGAGTTAAAATATTCACATGTGGAGAAATTGGCCCTGGCAGCCGTTCAAGCTGTCCAGCGTTTTCGTCACTACATTCTTCTCCGCAAAACTACTGTTATTTCGGATTGCAACCCTATGATTTATATCTTGACAAAACAACTGCTAGGGGGCAAGTACTCTAAATGGATCGTCATCCTGCAAGAGTTCGACTTGGAGTTTGAGAAGTCCAAGTCTAAGAAATCTTTAGTCTTCGCGGAATTAATGTGTGATTTCCCGAGTGCTGACACAGAGACTGTGGCAGAGGAGTCCATTGCGGACGAATCTTTGTTTCTTATTAGCACTGTAGATCCGTGGTATGGGGATATAATCATCTATCTCCAAACCCAAACCTTTCGGCCTGAAGCTTCCAAGGAAAACCGTCGAAAAATTCGGTTTCAATCCCAGCAATACAGAATTATTGGAGATACACTTTATCGCCTGGGGGCAGACTTAGTTTTTCGACGTTGTTTAACTCACGATGAGGCTGAGAGAGTTTTGAATGATTGTCACTCTGGAGCATGTGGCGGTCATATGTCTGGGTATGCCACAGCTCAGAAGGTGTTGCGCGCTGGCTATTTCTGGCCGTCTATGTTTAAAGATTGTATCCTTGCCGTCAGAAAATGCCACAACTGTCAAGTGTTTGATCGCAAGATGCGCGCTCCACCTGCTCCTCTCCACCCTATAATTGCCGCTGGTCCATTCGCCAAATGGGGCATTGACTTTATTACTTGTAACCCTCACTCGGCCGGGGGGCATGCGTATATCATCCTTGCGGTTGATTATTTTACTAAGTGGGCCGAGGCGATGCCTACATTCGACGCAAGCGGCAAGACAGCTGCACTTTTCGTATTCAATCATATCATAACTAGGTTTGGTGTCCCACAAGCAATCATTACGGACCATGGAAGCCATTTTCGAAATGTCATGATGACTGAGCTTACAAGCCAGCTTGGTTTGCGCCACGATAGCTCTACACCTTATTATCCGCAAGCCAACGGTTTGGTTGAGTCAATCAACAAAGTTCTAGTCGTCATGATTCGACGGATCATTGGTATCCATCGAACGAATTGGCATAACATGTTATTTTCGGCGCTATGGGCATATCGAACTTCAGTGAAAAATTCAACAGGTTTCACCCCTTTTCAGCTAGTTTATGGCTTAGAAGCTGTGTTACCTATTGAGTGCGAAATCCCATCACTTCAAATGGCTGTCGAATTACTTCCAGCTACTTCCGAAGAGGAGAAACGGTTGTTATACTTGGCTAAATTAGATGAGACTCGACGTGACGCTACTTTAGCCATCGAGACTCACGCAAAACGAATGAAAGCCCAGTACGATAAAAATGTAACTCCTCGAAGTTTTTCAGAAGGAGACCTAGTACTATTATATGATCAAGCGAACGATAAGCTAGGTGCTGGAAAATTCGTTCCCATGTGGCATGGGCCCTACATTGTAAAGCGAAAGCTAGCAAAAGGGGCTTATGAGTTAGTTGATTTTGATGGGGACTCTTTGGGCAAACCCAGAAATGGACTTTACCTAAAGAGGTATTATGCTTAAAATGATGGATGGAGAAATTTTTAGATAGGTTAGATTTCCTTTCTAGCTAGCAAGTGTGTTAGTTTAGTCAGTGTGCTTAGCTTAGCAAGTGTGGTTTTTCGTCATTATTTTGGCTCATCTTGGTTTTACTCTTGATATTGTAGATGTCGACGCCTCTCCAAACATACATTGGATTTGCTGATGGTGCTTGTCGTAGTACACGGAATATCTCTTCCGCAGCTTGGGTTATCTATTCGCCCTCTGACGAGTTAGTTTCTATGCATGGGGTAAGCCTCGGTCAAACAACGAATAACATTGCAGAATACAGTGCAGTGGTTGAATTATTATCCGAATCTATTTCATTTGGAATTCGACGTTTGATTGTGAGGTTAGATTCTGAACTTGTTGTATTACAGCTTAATAGAGTTTATGCCATTAGAAATCCTGTGTTGTTAAGGTTGTTTTTGAGAGTGCGTCTCTTGGAACGTGAATTTGATTACATTGAATATCAACATATTCCAAGGTCCTGAATACATTAGCAGATGCAATTGCTTCTCGAGTGTTGGACAGACATTTATAATAATCATGCAAGTAAATTTAAAGACATTTCATCATACATGTTAAACAAGATAAGCCGGTAATAGTGATATATAGATATAGATAGAAGTGTGTCCAAAAATATATACATCGTCTTCGATCATAGGTTTAACACACCTTATGATCGGCAAAATGATAGTACAAAAAGTCAAAAATGTCACATGTGACTACAAAAGTGACTAGTCAATCACTGGTGGTGCTCTCTGTACGACACCACTGCGCGGGCTACCTTACGCAAAAATCTCCTAAACGGTCCAGGGACCGCGACTACGAAGCGCTGAAGCCTCATAGGAATATCGTCCATAGTAGTCTCAGGTATATCTGCCGTGAGACGCTCTAGATCATGCTCCAAATCAGCTAGTACTTCCGCAGCCGCGTCCTGTGGGGCCGGTGCCGGTGCAGCTGGATGTCGTCTGTCGTAAGGCCGGAGATTGGCTGGACGCTGTGGTCCAACATCTGCATTTTTAAAATTTTACTGTTACTTTGAGACGATATATATGAAAAATAAAAAATACATAATTAGAAAACTTGTGAAAATGAAAGTACCTCTGTCATCCCATTGTTCTCCCTGTGGAAGAACCATGTCCGGATCACCTCTGAAATCCATTCCGGCATATGGAAAGTCTTGTATCACAAAAAGCTGGCCCTCTAGCCAGTCGAAGTAACTGTCCGAGAATCGAACCACTGCAGCACCCTCGTCAGGATGCCGGGCCATCACCGCAACCCATCGAACAAGCTTTGGCTCCCGAGGACCCAAGTCATCAACAGTGAGTTGCTGAGGGATCAGCATAGGAACTCTCTCCAAGGCAAAGCTCACGACTATAGGCCCATATCCAAAAGTTTTTAGTCGTCCGTTCTTTGCCTTGGTTAGTTGGCTCTTCATATGAGCCGACACAGCTTCGCACCAGTTGAAGATGGTGCCTTGGTAACAGTCAACTGCCATCCGCATTTGGGATCCGGAGGCAATGTGCAAGGCGGCCGCGCCACAAATCCTGGTGACCGTAAATGCAATAACTCTAAGTTCCGCCAGAGCGATGTGCTTTATCTCCACGCCTTTTTTATGGCGAGTCCCTGGTCTGCACCACTCCTCGCGGAGATCATCAAGGGATTGGCCACCCGGCCTGGTCCCCGCAAGGTTGAGTTGCTCACCTCTGTTTGGCAAGCCAGTGAGAAAGTATACATCCGAGGGCTCTATCTCGAGCTGGTGCCCTCCAATGTAAAAACATTGATCTTGAACGTTCCATCGCTCAACCAGCCATTCCAAAAATCTTACCTGGCCCCTCATGCCCGGTATGGTCCAATATTTGTACAATGCACATGTTCTTAAGGCATCCAGAGAGGGTTGGTGGTTAATCGCAGCTTCATCGTCCTCTACGTGCTCTCTCTCTCTCCAGTCTAACATGTTTTAGGTCCTGCACATCAAAAGAGTCAATTAGAAATTAATTTGAGCAAATTTGGTGGTTTTTTGAGAGAGTTGGGGTTTTGAAATGCGCCCTTTGCGGAAGACGCACCCCGGCTTTGTAGCACAGGGCGTCCGGACGCAGCTCGCCTGAAGGCGGACTGCGTCCCCCGACCTTTTTCCCGTGTGAGAAAAAGTCGGGGGACGCAGGTCACCCGAAGGGCACCTGCGTCCGCCGAGGGGCGCATTTTGAACCCAAAACCTCCCCAAAAAATGAAACAGAGACCAAAAACAAAAAACTAAACGGATAAAAATGAAGAGTGGGATGTGTAAAATACCTCGGTGAAGCGGCGTTCGATTCCGACGGTCAGATTTTCCGCAGCAACCACGGGAAGTTTCTTGTCAAAAGCTCTTTTTTCAACCTCAACAGTGAAACGGTAAAAATGACATGGTAAAAGGTCTTTTTATAGGTTTTTTGGATGAATTAGTTCATTTTTTACCATGAAAAGATGTTTTTGAATGTATTTTTGCCTATTTTAAACAGGTATGAGTAATGTGTCGCTTTTGTGCAGGACAAAGGGATTTCGAGGGAAATTGTAATTTTTCACAAACAAAATTTCAGAGTCATCTTTTAAGCCCTTTTCTGACTCCTAAAACATGAAAAGATCGCCGAGTGTTTCTTTTTCACTCGTTAAAACGGAATTAAAAGACGGTCCCCTTTTAGCTCTTTTCTGACCGCAAAATCAGGAAAAGATTGCCGGGTTTTTGTCGTTTCAAACTCGATAAGGAAATAAAACGACGTGTCTTTGATCGCTTTTTACTTTTCAGGTCAACGACACTATTATGAAAGTACTCCTTGGTCGCAAGATCAAGCGGTTCCCCCAGGTATTATTTTATACTTTTTCGGGCTTGAGGGACACAAACTTACGAAAAAGTTCAACGTGGAGTTTCCTTAAGTTTTTCAGACTCTCTAAAAATGAAAAACGCCGAGTTTCTCCTATACTGGGCTCGTTAAACTTTTACAGTAAAGGACCTGTTCAATTACAAACAGGAACGAACCACTCCTCCCTAGGGTTCGAATTTAAACTAGGTTGGACTCGTCCGAAGGATGAGCTTATAACCAAGCATATGTTATCCTCCTCAAGCTTGTTAAAAATAAAGAGGTACTTGCCAGAAATGGTGGGGGAAAAGAGAGAAGAATGAACCTATTTGTCACCTTTTGTCTCAAACGAAACTTTATTACCACTCTTGAGCACGACACTTTTTCATTTCACCTGGGTTGGGAAATCTTTTACCTCACAGTTGACCAAATCACTTTGAAAATCTTTAACCGGGTTCAGGGATAAACTTTGAGTTATTCGTCACCAAACCATCTGTTGTGTCGTTATGTGTTCAAGAGGTCTGCAAGCAAAACTTTCATCTGCAAAATACTTGTCATCCATTTGACCATCCCTGAGTCAGTCCTTACAGCAACATTTCTTCAACTTGAACAATGATTTCGTGTTGCGGGCTTGCCTGCAACGGGTCGCTTTCTATCGACATCGACACATTATCTAGAAAGATGACTTAGGAATCGACAGTACCTTGAAGTCTGCATGCATCAATGGCAGGTTTCTCGCCTTTGACGTCAGTTTACATCATTGACTTTCGATCAGAGGATTCCGTGAAGTGTTCGACATCAAAACATCTATTCACATTTCACGGGTTGTGCTTGGTACTTTGAGAACCATTGACATTACTGGTGGTTTCTCTCACGCTTGTTAACAGTTTACATCATTGACTGGTAATCAAGTGGTTTCTACCATGTTCGACATCGAATCATTTAATCACATGGCTAGAATCGTACCAATTCGGGAAGTAGAAGTGAAGACCCTGGATCTAGTTTCTACCATCCAGGCTGCGAGGAGTTTTGTATTCATTGTCTATGTAGACTTATCATAAACAGATGGCTGCGTCCATACTGTATCTACAAAAGTCTATAAAAATAATGTACTGCAAGATCATTCCTGTATCAGAATAGTTAGTCCATTAGTTAAAGTTTTGAATCTGAGTATGGGAATGCCTACCTCAGTAATGATATAATCTTATCCATGTATTTTGTGTTGAAAATTGCAGGTTCCAACCAGGCCATCCACAAGGCAATCCTTGAAATGATAAAGCGCTTCACCCTTCCTAGAATTACAAAACCCTATTCTATTCCAGGCTTCGCACTTTAGGGGGCAATCTGTTACACTAAAAAATGTCACCTTGACTACTTACAGTTAGTATGGCTCAAATCAACAGTCATGCTACCCTCTTAGGCAAGTCTCATGCCTCTGTTATCCATCTCAAACTCAAAGAAGAGAGAAAGTCTTGTAAAAATTATGTTTATCTCTGGGGTCGCAGGTTCTCTCTAGCCTTACCTGCGGGGACGCTGACCATGTTCACAAAATCTGCGTCCATGGACGCTCTGTATGTTAAGGGACAGGTGCGTCCCTCTGTAAAAGGCAAAATGCGCGAGTTTTATCTTGAAAAAGTTACTTGTGGTTACTTCTAGAACATTCTAGAGGTCGGTTTGATGAAATGGATGCGCCTCCAGTTGGTTCATGTATCTCTATTAAGGGGGAACTTATCCCATCAATAAGGGAGCTATCCCACCCATAGAGGGGGATGATCCCATTGATAGTGGACCTGAATAACCTCTTTACAGCACTATAAATAAAGGCATTGAGCCAAAAGGAGAGGAGGTTGGAGCTATACATTTTCTTTGGGTAAATGCTGCAGGATTTAGGTCTTCCATTAGAGCCTTTGTGAGGAGAGATTGTCTTCACTTGATTCTACTTGGGAGAGGGTGAGCTTTGTCAAAGTAGAGGAAAACCCTTGATGGACCCTGGGAGGAACTTGCACAACACCAAGGCCAGGTTGTAAGAGTTTCTTTGTTTCGTTATTAATACAAACTGGTTTATTTTTCTCAATAGCTTGTGTTAATGAGTTATTTCATGTGTTCCTTGGTCTGCATGTTGAATATATGTTTTATTATATGAAATGCAAGTGCTTGGTAATTGTTTGATTGTTTGTGGTTGCAGGAATTGACTTGAAGGAGGAGCTCATCCGGATCGTCAAGAACGGACTTCAACAACAGCGTTTTGGAATAAGGTAAGCCTAAACACTTGTAGTTTTCATGTTGTAAAAGGTGTATTTAGAGAAAGATCACTCCATTTTGTCTTGTTTGTCATTAGAATGTCTTAGACTTCTAGGAAGGTCAGTCGTGTCCGCACCCTTGACAGATTCCGTGTGACACTAAGGACAAGGTTCAACAAAAATTTCCTCCCCTCATCGAGGTTCTGCACGCAATGTAGCCCATTTTTCCTAAGGGGGAGGAATAATTCAACTGTATATGGTTGGCCACCCACCTATTCCACCTAGACCCATAGTATATTTCATAAGTTTCCTTAATCATAACAACATTTACTATTTTTTCCATTTTTTTGGGTCTTGAACCTTTGGAGTTGTTTTAATGCCCTAAACGGTGTTTTTTTTTACTTGTGCCACAAGCCTATAACTGTAGTTAGGGGCTTCATGTAAATATTGTTGTACTTAGAGAGATATTTATAACAAGGTAACATACACCCTAACCAAAGATCATATGGTTGCCCAAGTAACTACAATGGGGCCCACAAAGTCTTGGCGTTCCATCTCATAGAGTTAGGTTTTTAGTTGGTTATGGTTTATATTTGTTGTTAAATAATAAAATTGCCCTTCGGCCTCATCGTAATATGGTTCAAAGGCATGTAGCCACAAAATCTCTTCTTATAAATAAGCTACCATCTATTAAGCTAGTTTATTTCCTTTCTGTTTGTAAGCATATTTCAGTTCTCTCATGTTAATGAAATGAAGTTTTATTTCTATTACATCTCTTTGTTTATGTTTATATCTATGTTATGTTGTGTTCTTGTATATGTCTTGATCACAAAGTTTGCAACAAAATGAATTAATGAATCAGGCCACATAAAAGCTAAAAAGGGAACTTTTCATTAGAAATAAGAACATTTGTGAAGTTTTAGCTCTCGCTTTAAACAAATACCTTAACTTTTCAAGGTACCCAATTACCCCTTACTATATAAGTTTTTTTCCATTATCATTTGTGATATAGAATACTAAAAAATAATAATAAATTGTAAGAGCAGAACTAAAATAATGGTAAGAGTATTAATCCAAAACATACAAAAAACATAATTAATTGTGGCATACCATCCATGAACCATCTCCCATATCATGAAACATAAGCCTTGCTGATATTTAGGTTCACGTTGTTAGGTCCCTATACTACTAGTATAACCCCTTATTGTTATTAGTACAACCCCCTTATGATATTTTTGTGCCCATGTATTTCCCATATTGTTATTATTGTGCCTCATAAAAGCCCACTATTGCTATTATTGTGCCCTTATTATTGTTATGTCGGCTCTGATTTATTATGACCCCTTAGACTCCTATATATAGAAAGGAGGTCTTGTCATTTGTATCATCCAAGAATTGTTCATTTGTGTAATGTAAAAGAGGTTGCCCCCTCGAAGAGGCTGAATTCTGAGGTGTTTATCTCTCTTTTCTATCTTTTTGTGAGCTGGTTTCCTAACATTTGGTATGAGATCTTTGGATTCAAGGGTTTCGCTGCTCCAAGCAGGTCATCGTGGAATTTTCGCTATAATGTTTTTTTTGCGATGTTTCAGAAGTGACACAAAAAACCCATTTGAGAAGAAATCGTTCTCAACATTGGATCTGAATTTTAGAGCTTGTCTCACTACATTGGCAGATATATGATCTGAGGAAGTTAGGGTTTTTGCATACTCCCGAATTACATTCTAAACATGTGACCTGGGAAAAATCTTCATAAATATCTCTCTGAGAATCCAAATGAAATTTTGTAAAAAATTACAGAAAGAGGATGGACTCTAGTTTCATGTGTATATTTTCAGATCCGAAGGACAAAAAAGTGACACATGACACTTCATACAAGTTTGCTCTTCTGAAAAAGTATATAATCAGGTCATCTGGGGATATTGCACATAACTCTTTCTTGGAGAATCCAATTTTGATCAAACTAGTGGAATTAGAAAGAGGACATAGAGGGCTACTATAGGTCGCAATTTAAGAAGTGGAAGAGCCAAAATTACAGAGTTATAGTTGTTTCAAGATCGAGCTCTTAAAATCAAGAAAAGGTGATATGATGAAGTTTGATGGCAAGGATCCGATAAATTGGATACTACAGATGGAGCAATATTTTGATCTACATGAGGTGAAACTATTACGAAAGGTACATATTACATCTTCATATTTAGAATCAGACCAATTTTTATGCTATAAAGGGCTTTGTTCTCGTAAACCGCTTGTGACGTGGTGAATTTTCACTGAGGAAATGATGGCACATTATGAGCATACAAAGAGAAACAACTTCTTTAGCCAATTGATAAATCTCAAATAAAAGTGTTCAATGGCAGAGCACATTGAGGACTTTCAAAAATTGAATATAAGGGTAAATGATATTCCAAAGAATCAAAGGATTGATGTCTTCATAGGCACTTTAAAGGATAACATTTAAGATGAGGTTCATATTTGGGAACCTAATTCATTGGAGAAGGCATTATGGTGGGCAAGAAAAATTGAAAGAGAAATTATGGAAACAAGGAATCCCAACACTCACAACTATAAGTATAAAATTTTTTCTTCTCTTAGCCTTCCATAACCAAGAAGGCTTACACCACAACAATTGGAAGAAAAAAGAGAAAAAGGGTTGTCTTACAATTGTGATATCAAATGCACTAAAGGTCATAAGTGTGCTCAGAAGAAATTATTTTACATAGAGTATGAAGAGGAGGAAGAAAAGGATCAAGAAACATCAAAAGAAGAGGATATATGCTAGGACCCAACCCCATAGAAAGAAGAAATGAATCCAACCATATCTTGTAAAGCATTGGCAAGAATTGCCACTCCTCAAACTCTCAAGATAGAAGGACATATCAAGAAGAAAAAGGTTCAAGAAGTGAAAGATCACATCGAGAAAGAAGAAATGAATCCAACCATATCTTGTAATGCATTGGTCAGAATTACCACTCCTCAAACTATCAAGATAGAAGAACATATCAAGAAGAAAAATGTTCAAGAAGTGAAAGATCACATCGAGCATCAAGAAATGAATCCAACCATATATTGTAAAGCATTGGAAGGAATTACCACTCCTCAAACTCTCAAGATAGAAGGACATATCAAGAAGAAGAAGGTTCAAGCAGTGAAATATAAGGAATAAAAGTATCAAGAAACATCAAAAGAAAAGGATACTCACCGGCAACTGACACGAGAGAAAGAAGAAATGAATCCGACCATATATTGTAATGCATTGGTCAGAATTACCACTCCTCAAACTATAAAGATAGAAGGACATATCAAGAAGAACAATGTAATACTGTTGATTGATTCAGGTAGTACCCATAATTTTATTCATTGTAAGATAGCCAAGGAATTGAATTGCTTCCTATATCCAGCACAAGAGTGTCAAGTGATGATTGCAAGTGGAGGAACCATAAATTTCTCTAGAAAGTGCCATAATATCAAGCTATCCATGGGAGAATATATATTGAATAGCCCAATGCTTTCCATTCCAATGGGTGGTGCTCACGTTGTACTAGGTGTCCAATGGCTACAATCCTTGGGTACAATAACTTTTAATTTTCAAGAACTTTTCATGAAATTTTCTTCCGAAGGAAAGGAAGTTGAATTAAGGGGTATCACAAGGAAACCAAGAAAGATAATCAACTCTAACGGGATGTCAAAGCTTCTATAGAAAGAAAAACAAGGCGTAATTGCACAATTATGTTCGCTAATGGTTCCCACATAGAAATCATCTATTTCTGTAGATCTCCAAAAAGTCTTTGACAATCATTCCAAGGTATTTGAGACTCCCAAAGGTCTCCCACGTATTCATGATCACAATCATGCTATTCATTTGATTTGAGGAAGTATTCCTTCAAACATGAGGCCTTATAGATATGCATATGCCCAAAGGAGTGAAATTGAACATATGGTTGGAGAAATGGTAGAGGTTGGTATAATTATCCAAACAAATTTGATAAAAAAGCAAGGGATGAATGGAAGAGTGGTGAAGCAGGGTGGGAACTCATTCAAAAGTTGTTGAAGATACCAGTTCCAACAATATTGTGAGAACTTGATAAAGAAGGAAAAGTCATATTAGAACGTGAAAGAACCAAGAAATCGACAGCTACAAAATCGATCAATTTCAAAGTATCTCATCAAGTGGAAGAACTTACCCATTGAATATTTCACATGGAAGGATATGCATTTTATAAAGAAGCATCAAGAACTACTCAAGCGTTGAGGAAAACACTCTTTGAAGTATAGGGAAATGTTAGGTCCCTATACTACTAGTATAACCCTTATTGTTATTAGTACAATCTACTTATTATATTGTTGTGACCATGTAGTCCCCATACTGTTATTATTGTGCCCCATATAAGCCCACTATTGCTATTATTGCGCCCTTACATTATTATTGGTATGTGGGCTCTCATTTATTATGACCCCTTAGACTCCTATATATAGAAAGGATGTATTGTCATTTGTATCATCCAAGAATTGTTTATTTGTGTAATGTAAAGGAGGTTGTCCCCTTGAAGAGGCTTAATTCTAAGGTGTTTATGTCTCTTTTCTATCTTTTTGTGAGTTGGTTTCCTAACACATGTCTACTAGAGCTTGAACAACATCCAACACAATGCCTTGTTTGTGTGGACTATCCACCTGTAAGAAGAAAAATCCGGAAATTGGCTACCAATATGACTCAACATCATGAGAAAAAAGGTCATAAACCTTCAACTTGAACACCAAAGAGCTAATTCGTCCTAGTATTTTGAAATGAAAAATGCATAGTCTCAAAATACCCCATTCAAAAAATAAAGAGAGAGGGGCTTCACCTTCACCAATGTTGCATTTCCACACACAACCTTATTAATAACAACCATGAAATTAAATGAAAACACAAATTCTCATGAATAATGACCTAATTGAAATTTTTAAAAAACAACAAAAGATTTTGTACCAACTTATTACAAAAGCCATTTCTCCACATTGGGAAGGGGTCAAATGGAAAGCCATAGAAAAAAACAACTAACATGAACATATTCATTAGTATAATGAGCTTCTCAAATTCATCATACATATCCAAAAATGAACTGTTGTCCATTCTTTTGGCAGAAATGTAGACATTTCATAAGAAGATGAGTCCAAACAATCCACTAAGAAAAAACCAACAAAGGTTTTCAGAATAAATACAAACATGAATCCTTCACTATAAACATTGTGAATCAAAGAAAATCATTTGTGTACCTGAATAAATCCCAAATTTTAAATATCTCATCTTTTTTCAAGTTCCTTGAGGACAATAACCCGAGAGCAAGAGTGAAATCTGGTGGAAAACCTTCCAAGGTTTGATAATTTCGTATTTATCAAATTTGTTTCCTGAAATCGTGTGTCGCGCCATTACTCGGGCATCTTTTGCACTATTTATGCCTCGAGCTCGCTTGAGCCATTCTCCCTCCAGATACCTACTCAACCAATATCTATATGATCGCCTAAGTTTTCCCCTTCCGCTCCTCAATTTTTTCTCCCTCCTTACAGCTATAAACACTGACCATTTCAACACTCCTTCCACAGAATTCATATTCTCCAATAGCATATATTGTGACATCTACTGTTCCCAATTTTCTTTGTCGTATTTCTTCCTCGGAAAATAGCGTGCTTTACTATGCTCACTGTATTTGATCCCCTGCACAGAAATTCATGTATAAAAATAGAATCGGAATAGATTTACCTATACGTCACACGTAAGCAACAAAGGAAAAGCTTGCCTTGATATTGAATGAGATGGGTGGTGAGAAATGACAAGTGAAACAAAACAAAAGAGATTTGCCACTCCCTTCAGACATATTGAATGTTGTTGTCATGCGTATTCCTTGTAATGGCAGATTACATGTCATCACTTTTCAAACGACAAGAAGTATTCTCTGCGCTTTGAAGTTACCGATTTAAAAATATGGTATTAATTTTGTCATGGATTGGTAACAGTTGTAGTAGGAGAATTTGTTTTGGAGTTTTAATGCGGCCATGACTAGCATCAGTTGCTTAGGGAACCCCAAACCAAAAGAGCCTAAGAATCTTTGTCCAAGAAACAATGTTTGATGTACGATAAAAATAATAATAATACTATAGAGACGATACTAGATGTCATGTAGCGAAAAAAAAAATGGAAAAGAATGAAAAATTAAATATCATAATTTATTTTTTTAATTATAGAAAAAACGAAAATCAAAGTTTTAAATATATATATATATATTATAAAAATATGGGGCACTATCTTTATATTTTTTAAACTTTATTTAAATTTCATAATTTGTTTCTAACTTTTTTAAATTTCAATTGTAATATTAGTTTATCTCATAACTTTTATTTATTTCTTTTCTATAAAATTAAAAAAAAATTATCATTAAATTTTAGAGTTATTTTAATTATATTAATTTTAACTTATTCTTTTTAATTATTTTTATTTTATAGTAGAGTTCAGGCTTCTGTGATCCATATCAAGTTTACAAAAGATTTTTCGGCCAAGATGACATGAAACATCATTTGTCGACGCGTTTCGAACCAACCATTGTGGTTCATGGTTAGGACAAGTTGAAGAAACAGATCGAGCTTAGCAAGTTAAATATACAGAGCAGAGCCTCCAACGGCTAAAAAGACCAACATCTACTTTGGACTAGGTACCGGGATCAAAAGCTATTTTTATTTTGTAATTATATATATATATATATATATATATATATATATATTAATTTTTTTGTTTAACTTAATGTGGATTTAAACCTTGAATCACATAGTTTATATAATACTTCATAACACAACCATTGTTAATTGAGCTTTCCCTATACACTTTATTTTTCAAAATTTTAAAGGAAATTATTTATTTATTTATTTTGTATTTTAATGTTCTTTTCACTTTATTTATCTTTTTCAATTGTTTTCTCTCGTAATAGAATAACATTTGTTCAATATGTTTTCCAACAAAAAAATGTTATTTTTATTTTATTTTAATTTTTTTTATACATTGATTTTCCCCCTTAGAAAATGTTTAAAATTTTTTTTCTCAATTATTTTAAATGTAAATAATTACATAATAATAATAATAATAATAATTAAAAAAATTATGTAATGCCACTATTCAGCTTTATGTCTTCTTTTTTTCCATGGTACCAATGGACCCGGATGTAATGTTAATTAGTTAGTAGTGTAACCCCAAAAATAGAATAGAATAAATTAAACTTACGTAACTTTGAAAAATTCTTAAAATAAGTTTTGAAAAAAAAATAGAATGGTAGACATATTTTGGATAGAGTTTTAGCTTTAGGTTTCTAGTAATGATAATATTTGGTTTTTACAACGTTTTCCTTTCAAAAAGGTGTTTCATCTTTCATAATCATGATATCTGGTATTTAGTGTAATGATTCGATTTTAACCATTAAAAAATAGGTGACTTTGCATCACTATCTTTAAACATCCACATCAAAATCATGATTTGAGGTGACCTCCAAACAACTGAGAACTCAATGTGTCATGGGGAAGCTATAGTGAAGGATTTGTGACACAACTTCGGGGTTTTCTAATCCATTTAAGCCCTACTTAACACATAGTTCCTACACCAAAAGCTATAAAATAGAGGATGAATGACAGAGAATGAGTGATAGAGAATCTAAATTCCTTCAATACTATGTTGAAATAAATTTGATTTATTAATATTAATATTTCATATGAGGATAAGAACATAAATTTCTTATGTTCTCTACGAAAAGGAATAGATAGTTTGGTTGTTTCCATAGGTACTAATGCAACTACTTGAAGATTTAATGAAATAATATCATCTTGTTTTTGGAGGAGATGATATGGAAAAACATGTGAAGCCAAAATGGAGATAAGATGTATGTAAGATGTTGCTACAAATACATAAATAGAATAAGTCCTCAAGTGGGATATCTAACTCTAGATGAAGATTAAGATCTCCAAAGATTAACATCTTCAAGAAACTTAGTAAAAGTATGTTGGAGATGTGGAAACGAAGTGCATTATAAAAGATATTGTAAAGCAAAATTTACAGAGAAAGGTAAGGGATCTAAAGATACTCCTTGTGTAGAAGAAAAATCCTCCTCCGTTGATGGATGGGATTTATACTTGGTTTCTTAAGGTACATATATAGATCATGAGGGATGGATGGTTAATATAGGAACATATTTTCATATAACAATTTATTTGTTTATTTTACAAAAATGAAATTTAAGATCATCTATTTATGTGATCATTCCATCAACTTTATGTAACTCTTATCAAAATTTGTAATGTATTCAAGAACTTTAGGAGGGAACTTGTTTTCCATCCTTCCATCATATAGGTTGTTTTCCATCAACTTCATGTAACTCTTATAAAAATTTGTAATGTGTTGAATAACTTTACGAGGGAACTTGTTTTCCATCCTTCCATCATATTGGTTGTTTCATTACCCAAAATCAAATCTACTTAATGGACCAACTAATTTCATTTTGAAATATAAATTCCAATCTTTCACTATTCAACTATGAAATATTTACACATATGCTACCACCACAACTTGGTGTTGGTTCAATTCATATTGGTTTTTCAATTTTTCTTGCAATTACTTACATTTTTAAAATCTTATATTATCGCATGGCATAGTTGGATAAATGCATCCGGTATCATTACTTTGAGAATAAATACATTGTATGTCTTCGTATAAAATATGGACCTCATTCCATTCTAAATATTTGGAGGTATATGATATTGATCATAGATTAGAACACAACTTGGTGTTGGTTCAATTCATATTGGTTTTTCAATTTTTCTTGCAATTACTTAGATTTTTAAAATCTTATATTATCGCATGGCATAGTTGAATTAATGCATCCGGTATCATTACTTTGAAAACGAATACGTTGTATGTCCCAATATAAAATATGGACCTTATTCCATTCTAAATATTTGAAGGTATATGATATTGATCATAGATTAGAACCTGTAAAATCGTGTTATACCTATTTCATTATAATATTCATATTAATTCAAAAATTCCCATCTTATGGACTTCAATTTTTATTCAAAAATTTTTCATGGCTCATTGTATAGGGTTAAGGAAAAGATTGACATAAAAATGGAACTGCTAGGATGGTTTTCCATGAATGTGGTATTAATTCCAAACACACATAAGCTTTCTCATCAGAATTGTTATACATTAACACTATTACCTCTACATGATTCTACCTTTATGTGTGGAATTGTACCTTACTGCAATGTATGGCACTTTCACCTAACACATCAATGGTTACGATTACTTGTTATATGATCAATGGTAGAGATGTTATGAGGCTTTTGTAGTGAAGTTAATCACTTGGTTTTGTTTCCATTCTTCCATTCATCCATTCTCCTGAGATATTTTGTTGATCTTGCCGCTGTACTACTAGGGTGGAGTGAAAATTTCCACCATGTGTTCTAAACCTTCCTTTTCCTAGATTATTTTCCACCATCTATTCATTAAGAAAAATTGCCTCCATGTTCTGCCAATCAAAACTAGTTCTTTCTATAATGTTTTAAATTTGCAGATATAGGTTCGTTATTTTTAAATATTCCTTCATGAAAATCAGATTTTAAATTTTCATGGCATGATGAAAATATTGGAATTGTGTGTGATGCTTTTAGTTTCCCTTTGTATTATAGATTTGATTGAGGGTTTCACTTCTTTGGTGATTCTTGAAAGCTTATTTTTCATGAAATTCCTCAGCCATAGTCCTTAATACATTCTATTCTTACCAGGTACCTAAATTAGTAAATTTCTTGTTAAATTCACTTTTTGGAATAATGAAGTTCAACTTACTTCATTTGTTATTCTATAAAATTTATTATGCAGAATTTTTCTGAGTTTGCTAGGGTATAATAAGGGTTTTACCTTTTAGAGCTTTTATGGTTATATACACCAGGATAAATTTGGTTTACTCTAGGGTTGATGACATGTTATGGGTTTTGTTTTATTTTGAGTTCATTCAAAATATTAACTCGCTCATGCACCAATTACATGATTTCATTATGTATATTCTAAAAATACATGTATATTTCATTATGTATGTTCTCCCATTTCCATTCTATAATGGGTAGGGGTTGCAATAATCCAACATGATGTTGATGAGATGCTTTAACTTGTTGACACTCAAGAAATCTAGCTACATATTATGTTTTTTTTATTTTTCATATTTGCCAAGTAAAAATCATTTCTTAACACATTAACCAACTTCTTATAGCTAGGATATTTTTGTGCAACTCATCTAAGACAAATCTTTTTAGATTCATATCATTAGGTATATACATTCTACCTTTAAACAATAATAAATATTGGTTGTCTATTGAAAAATCATTTTTCTCCTCATCCAATTTTTCAATTTTGTGCACTTTTTATTTGATTTTCAAATACTCTCAATCTAAATTTATTGATTTTTTCATTTGTTCTACTAAATTTCTTAACCAACTAATTACTTATGTAGCAAAAATAGGATTAAGTCTTTTGCTTATGGAATTATCTATTCTATTTTCTTTTCCCTTGATATGCATAATCTAAAAATCATATTCACTAATAAATGTTATCCATCTTGCTTTTCTAGCATTTAAATTAGGCCGATAAAATAAATACTTAAGACTAACAGTATAAGTCCTTAACTAAAGCCTCCTCTCTGTTAAGTAATGTCTCGAGATTTTGAATCCATGAATAATGATTTTCAATTCTAGATCATGTGTAGCATAGTTCCTCTCATCTTCCTTCAACCTTTTTGACTCATAACTAATAACATGACCATCCTACATAAACAATACCCCTTGACCTTCCTTACATGCATATATACATAACAGAAAATCCTTATCGGGATCAACCAATTTTAATATTGGAGCTGTGGTCAAAAGTTGTTTTAGTTTGCTAAAACTATCTTGACACTTTCAACTCGACTCAAATTTAATCCTTTTTTTTTGTAAATTAGTAATTAGGTTTGCAAGTTTAGAAAATTATTCTATAAATATCCTATAGCACCATATAATTCCCATAAAATATCTCACTTCTTCTACATTTTCGGGTGTTGGTCAGTTTCCTATTTTTTATTTTTATCTTTACAATATCGATGGTAATTCATTCTTTTGATATTATATGTGTGGGATACTGAATTTGTTTTTGGGAGAATGAAGAGTCCCTGAATTTGGCATACAATTCCTTATCTCTTAGAGTTTGAAGGACCACCTACAAGTGTTGGTCATGCTCTTATATATTCTTCAAGTATACAAGAATATCATCTATAAATACAATTACAAACTTATCTAGAAATGGTCTTAGTACATGATCCATAAATTGTCGTTGATATTCCATTAGACACATCGTCATAATAGATCTAATAATAATATATCAAAACTATGAAAATTCTACACTATTACAGTTTATTAAACTTTAAGATATGTGGATTTAACTTTAATTAGTGGATGCATGAGAATGGAAATTATGCAGAAAAGTAGAGAACGACAAAATAAGCTCACAAACACAAGACACAAGATATGCTCTTTGGGAAACCCTTTCGAGAGAAAACCCAACTCAAAGATGAAACTCCTTTGCTCTCTTTCTCTAGAAATATGGTTGTAAGTACAAAGAAGTAATGAATGTGGCGTGTGGGCTTCTACAGTGTACATATCCTCTCTGTGTGCTCTACCCCCTATCTCTCATTGCCATCTTTGCTCATCTGTGGAACATAATTCTCCTGAAAGAACGTAATGCTTGTTCCTCTTAGTGGCCTAGTTATAACACAATCTCATAGCCTACGAGTGGTTAGGTTTGACTACATCAAGCGTTAACTAGAGTTAAACAATAGACTCTTCTAGATTCTGTTAGATCACAAGCATGTGGCTAAACCATTTTCCATGAATAATGGGGTCTGATGTAGCATCCTATGGAGCTATAGGTGTGAAAACAAGAATATTAACTTCTAAGTTGCATAACATTTGCATACGGACTTTGATTGAGTCACTTCTTACGCTATTGGAAAGGTATTTCTATGTAGAATAACATGAAAAGATGTGGCTTTGAAACAAAAAATTATTACCCCAAAAAATCTTCATTTGATGCCTTAGAATGATCCTGGAAGGTTTCATGCCTTATTTCCCCAACGTAGGTCCCACTGGTAAAAACGGTCATGTGAGGTGATTCGTCCACTTTCCCCCTCCAAATGGATCGATATTGATGAAAAACAATATAATTATCCAATTCGGATCATACCTCCCCATTTTTGAAGACTTTTGGTCCCCAAAAGCTTTTACTATATGAGGTGAGGAAAATTTTTGTCCACCTTCTCTTTCGTGTACCATTTAGATTTTCCTATAATTGGTCCCTTTAAGCCAATATACGAGAGGTCATGATGCCCCTCTCTTGTATTTCTAGAACACTTCTATAAAACTGTATCTTTTGTCAACTTTACCTGAGCATCTCGTGCCAAATCCTCCATACAAGGTAGGACATGCTCCTCTTCTTGATCTAGCATGGAAGGCTCATAGAGTTTCAACTTCTCTACATTCAAAACTAAGTAAATATAATATATGGTGGTAAACTAAGTCAATATGAATTATCACCCTCCTTTTCTAGTATCTTAAAGGGACCATATATTACAACCTTGATTTTATTACCAAGCCCCTACAATCTCTCCTTGTTCAACTATACCCATACTTTTTCTCCCACCTTGAATGATTTCTTTGTTATATGTTGATCATGCATGCCATTTTGCTTATAGTGCGACTTTTGTAGTGTTTCTTGTACCTATAGATGGATATACATGATCTTCTCTATAATTTTTTCAACCCTCAAAGCATATCTTGTAAGATATTACCTCACCCCTCCTTACTTCCCCTATGCAATATCCAAAGGTGAAGGTGGAAAATATCCAAAACATATCTCAAATGGGGAATTTCATATAGAAGTGTTGATTGCTCTATTATAAGAATGTTGTATATATACCAAATTTTCATCCCAAGTCCTCAGATGATTTTGGTTGCATCCCCTCAAAAGGAGCACCAAAGTCCTGTTGACTACTTTTGTCTGCCCATCTGTGTGTGGATGGAATGTTGTAGATATCTTCAAATTTGTGTCCATCTTCTCCAATAATGTAGTCTAGAATGGACTGAGAAATCTTATGTCCCTATCTAAAATGATGCTCCTTGGTATCCCAAAGTGCACCCAGACTTGTCTAAAGAACAATTTTGTTTCTTGTTGTCAAGTGATGGTATTTTTACACGGCATCAGAACACACATCTTGCTAAACGTATCAACTACCATGAACATGTAGTCATGTCCCTTCATAATTGATGGTAGACCTCCCACAAAGTCCATGGAAATTCTTTCCCAAGGACGAGTAGGTATAGGTAAGGGATGTTATAGACACTAATTCGTGTTGCTAGGCTTAATGGTATGACAAAACATCCATCCTATTATGAAACAAGATACCTACTCTTGCATCTTCAGCCAATACACATACCTCTCCAAGTTAGGCATGGTCTTCCCTACACCAAAGCGCGCTACAACCTTCGAGGTGTGAGCCTCTCTAATAAACAAAAAATGCTCACCTTTAGGAACAAATAGCTTATCCAACCTGTACAATAACCCATCCTAGAGATGGTAGTCAACAATGTTGTTTCCATCGTGCACATGACTATGACTCTGCAACTATTGATACACCTCCTTGAAGTCCTCATCTTCTCAACATGCCTCTCTATATGCATCATGGGTGAATGGAATCATGTGGATAAGTCTCCCCAAAGCTACAATATTTGATGTGGGTCACCTTGAAATCATATCAACCAACCTGTTTGTGTTTCCCTTCTTATACTTGATCATCAAATGAAACTTCTATTAAAACCCCATCCAGTTGTAATGCCTGGTCTGATGTAGCTTACTTTGGGACTCCAAGTACAATAATGGCTCGTGGTCTGTGTGGATTGATTTCTCCTTTTCCATAAGATATTGCTTCCACTTATCCATAGATTTCACCATGGCATAGAGCTCCTTATCATAGGTAGGGTATTTAAGAACTACCCCATGAAATACTTGAGAATGGTAAAAAATGGGCCCTCCTCTTTGTATCAAGAAAAATTCCATAGCATACTCAATTGCATCTGTGTCCACTTCAAAGGGCCACTACAAGTTTGGTAATTCTATAACTCGTGCTTGATTGATCTTCTTCTTTAGCTCCTAAAAATCCTTATGCTAACATTTTTCCCACTAGAAACTCTTGCGAGTTGTTGTTATGGTATGGAGGAGTTCTTCTACTACTAAAAATGAGCCTATGAATTTCCTTAGGTACTCTGCTACACCAATGAAGCTCCAAACCTCATAAACATTAGTAGGAACTAGCGATTTCATAATGGCCTCCATCTTGGAAGGATGTATCTCCAACTCTCCTCCACCGGCCACATACCACAGATACACCAAAGGTTGTTGTAAAAGTTCACACTTCTTGAGATTTTCTAGTAGTTGTTGGTTCTTCAATGCTTCCATCACCTACTTCGAATGTGAAATATGCTCCTCCCACATAGCACTATTACTAGTATATCATAGAGATATACAATAAAAAATAAATATATAAAATGGTGTAGTATTTCATTAATTAATCTCATAAATGTAGTTGGTGCATTACATAGACCAAAATGGAATAAATAACCACTCATACAAACCTTCCCTAGTTTTGAAGGTAGTCTTCCATGTAACTTCTTCTTTGACCCAAACGTGGTGATATCAAGACTTCAAGTCCAGCTTGGTGAAATGCTTTGCTTGCTGCAACTGATCTAGTAGATTGTCTATCATGGGCAAGGGGTATCTACTTTTTAGAGAGATTTTATTGAGCGACGTGTAATCTGCACACATCAACCAAGTCCCATCCTCCTTTGACATAATGATGATGGGTGACCCACATGGTGATGTACTCGGTCGAATTACACCTTGTTTCAACATATTCTCCAACCGTTTCTTCACCTCACTTTCTTCTATAATAGATTGCTTGTAGAACCCAATATTTGGAAATGGTAAGTTTGGAATAGTTTGATCTCGTGCTCCACTTCTCTCTTAGATGGTAACCCTTTAGGCTCTCGAAACACATCATTGTATGCGTGTAACAACTCCTCCAATTGTTGTTTTTGTTTCTTAGTACACCCGTCCGGGGATGCCTTGCCTCTTCTTGACTCCTCTTTAGACTGAGTTTTTCTTAAAAACAATAAAACATACTTCTTGTTGTAACTCATCAATTTCTTAGCTTGGATGGCACTTATGAGTGAAATTTCTGATTTGGCTTTGTGCGCATTGATGATGAACGATTTTCCATCCTTGATGAGCGAGTAGTGGTTACCTCCCCTCATGAATATTTCATCGAGCATGTACATGTATGGACTCCCAAACACGACTCCACATATGTCAAGGGTAACCACATCCAGTTCTACTTCATTAATAAAATTAGTATTGATAGAAAATATAATTTTTCATTGTTTTGTTACCTTCAATTGTTCATCCCTATTTACCTATCTTAGTGGATATGGGTTTGGATGATCATGAACTTCCAACCCAAATTTCTTGACCAACTCTACTGCAATGATATTCTCCTGTGATCTTGAGTGAAGTAGAGCATCTATCTTCGTTTTCTTGACTTGTATCTTTATATGGAAAAGTTTGGTTATTTTTTTCTCTTCCTATCACTGAGGGAAACTCGGATTCACCTCCTTCTACATTGATGTGAAAAAGATCTTCTGGTCCACATCGGAGCTCCTTTCAACTTGGTTACTCGAATCAGTGGCCATAAGATCATTCTTTGCATTATCTTTCTTCTTGCTCTTCATGTTTAGCTCTGGATGCAACTTCGAACACTTCTCCTCTGTATGGCCATCAATGTTGTAGTAGTTGTAGTGGTTTCTAGGATATTTTTATTTGTGTGTTGTGGCTAATGTTTTTTTATATTTCTCCCCCTTTTTTTTCTTATTCCCCTCCTTAGAAGCTTCTTGTTTCTCCTTCTTCTTTGACACACTTCATTGTATTCTTTTCAGGACAATGTTATCCAGGTATTGTGTTTATACACAAGCCTCATCCACTAATTTAGGCTTGAACAACATCACTGGCTCATGTAGATGATGGTGTAGACCCCCTAAATACTTGAGGAGTACATATGGTTTCCTTGGAGAGATACCCAATATTATAGACATCTTTCTAAATTCTATGGTGCACTCTTGCATGCTTTGGCCTGACTTTTTCATGAAGTAATCCCACGAGATCCACTAGTCCTCCACGCACCGAGTGGGATAAAACTGTGAGTTAATGAGGGTTTTTAAATCATACCACTTAGTCACAGGAGGTTCTCCCTCTAAGCTCAGGGTTTCGTTGTGTCTCTCCCATCGAGTGAATGGATGGCCCTCTAATTTCGGCCACACGAATGAGATCTTTTTCCATTCCTTGATATAATGGATGCTAGAATAAACTTCCAATTGTTGAAACCAGTGGTTCAACTTCAAAGCACCGATGTCACCATGGTATGGCTTGATATCAAGTTTTGTTTCGATTTTGAACGGGGATTTATTCATGACACTCAAACTCAGTTGATATTTTCTGGGTTCCTTCTTCAGCTGGTTCTCCATGTCTTCCTGATCTCCGAATCCCCCTTCTAATTTTCCTCTACATTTGAAACCCCATCTTCTCCAAATATCTTGAGTTTATTGGTTGGGGCCACCATGAGTAGGTTTACATTGGGGTTTATATCAGTGACTTGTTGTTCAAGACACAAAAACCTTGCCTATATAGGATCACAAAGTTCGTTTAGATATTTGTCACCCATGATTAAGGTTTTACAATTTCTTATCATGTCGATCTAGATCTCTGAAATATCAGTAAAATACCTAAAGAAACCCACTTTGATTCCAAATTACACGTAAAATTCTATGGATATTCCATTAGGCAGTTTGTCAAAACATATCTAATAATATTATATTAAAACTATGAAAGCTCTACACTATTACAGTTTATTAAACATTAAGACCTATGGATTTAACTATAATTCGTGCATGCATAAGAAAAACCCTTTTAGGAGAAAACTCAGCTGGAAGGTGGGGCTACTTCACTCTCTTTCTTTGTCTAGAAATATGGCTGCAAGTACAAAAATGCAATGCCTATGGCCAGTGGGCTACTACAATGCATAGTTCCTCTCCTTTTTCTCTACCTCATATCTTTGTTGACAATCTTTTCTTAGCTATGGAACAAATTTCTCTCGAAATAATGGAATGCTTGTTCCACCTAGTGGCCCAGTCATAACATAGCCCAATAACCTATAGTGGTTAAGTTTGACTACATTAACTCTTAACTAGAGTTACAGAATAAAGGACACCTAAACCTCAATGCGTTAGTGTGGAAGCCGAATAGACAAAAGGAGTCTAAGAGACCTTGGGATGTGGAACCCAATGGTCACATAATGTACTATAAATGTATATCTCTTGTTAATAAAAATTGTACTCTCATGTTTTATCTTTCATATTCTATTTCTGCCCATGTGTGTTTAGCATGGTATCAGAGCAGGTGATTGCTAGTCCTGCTCCAATTTGAGCCACTTGTTTCGTGGTCTCTATATATATGTCACTTCTGCCTTTCTCCGAATCATAATTGATCAAAATTTCCACCTTATAAAGCGTTTTACTGTGTGCATTAAAAAAAAACACTCCTTGCTCATAGTTGCCATTTCTGCCCGTTACCTGTAATGCTTCATTAATTCATTGTCTGCCAAAAATCTGCTACCTCTCCTACCTGACCTCTGGCACTGTATACGTTGCACCTGACTTTGGCTATTTTAAGACTCTCTTGTGCGTTACCCGACCTCTGGGACTATATATGCTGCACCTGACTCTGGCTATTTTAAGACTCTCTTCTGCATTACCTGGCCTCTGTCACTGTGTATGTTTTTGCTGCATGAGGATTTGAAATAACAGTCAACTGGTTTCTGGTAGAGCCTCGCCTATGGACAATGCTGAAGAGTTTATTGTGTAGCTGCATTGTGAGACTGTTCACTAGTTTATGAAGTTAAATGCGTTGAGTATTAAACCGTTTTGAACTCTGGTCCACTTGATGGAATCACATGGTATGTATTGAATTGTTTTTAATGTTGTTATGTTTTGAATGCTGGTCTGTTGAACTGTTTTGAAGGGTGTTGAATATTGAACTGTTCATGGCATATTGTAAAATGGCATGGGTTGAATATTGAACTGTTTTGAATGCTGTGAGTTAACGCTGTCTCCATCACATGAATTGTGCCTTCCTCCATACTCAGCTACTATAATAATCATAACGTTCAGCATACCACTATGACATATATTACATTGACTCTTGGCCTGTTATATTGAATGATCCCATACGCTCAGGTTATAATACCTTCCCTCTCCGCTTATAATACGTTATTCCTTGGTTAAGGACACTCATACCACGATATGTGTATTGCTCCCTGCCTTAATATAATGCTAGCCATAAATATGCGATGAGTTTGATTAGCTACATGTCTTCCAACTCCCATTGCTCTCCATTCAGCCTCATCCAGAAGTCTGGTGATCGAGTGCTTTCGAATTCCATTTTTCATACAAGATAAAAGTGCAAAATCAGCGTTCTCTAGGCTGTTTTGGAAGGATTTCTTGTCGGTGGGAGAACATGAGATCAATTCCTTGGGACTTCATCGACCCTCCATGTGAATAGTTGGCTAAAGTCTATATGGGGAAATCAACATTAGAGACTTCTTCATCAGGCTCGACATCGTGGACATTGTGTTTGTGCAGAAATAGGGCCACTTCTCTTATGGGCTGATGGTTAGTCCTTGGATTAGTGAGGATCAACAAACGAGGTATGTTAAACGAAGTCTGCATTTGATTTGTAAACATTCCAAAAGTGTGCGTACTGGCTATTACATGTCCTTCATCTGTGATGAGATCAGGAAAAACACAAACCTATTCTTCGGATTCATGCCCTCCATTAAATCTTCACCAAGATGCTCATCTTCTTCACGGATTCTCATAACCTGGATGTGAACAACACGGGTGTTCTTGACAGAAATCTACCTGTCTACTTGGATGTGAACAACGCGGGTTTTCTTGACAGAAGGTATCAGAGGAGTACCGATGAGTATTTGTTCTTACTCTATCCAAGAACTCCTCATCCAACCCCTTGTAGCTGCTGAGGTCATCGAGTTCAATATCAATGGAATGGATTTTCCTATTTGCAACATCTTGCAGTAGATCTATCCGCCAAAGTTCTAGCTTGAGGGGACTTTTCTGATAAAAACAATGGGTGTGTGAGGATTTCAAGGCCCAACGTTGTAGGCCTGGGTCTTCAAATTTAGATGGGTTTCAAAATGAATTAGCCCATCCTTAATCCATGAGCCTGAGTTGTGGAATCACGTCCTCTGGCTTCCGATTCTTCATCATATATTCTTCGCACACTTTTTCCTTTGCTAGTATGATTCAGATGTTTTGATTTTCTCAAGGCCAGTTTTAGAGCTATTAGTGGACTCTGTAATTGATCCAACATAAAAGTATCTATCTATTCTCTCCACAAGGAATGAACACTATTCGATTTCAGTATGTTAGTCCGGCGTTGAAGATTCTTTTGAAAGTCATGAATCTATTATGATGTGAGTTGTGCGATAAACAATTTTTATAAGTGTGCTCCTCATTAAAGCCTGTGTGCCCTCACTTACTGTCGAACCCATTATGCATTAAATTGTATACACTCTCTATGAAGACCATGGTCGTTTCTTGTGCTAGGACTATTTATGCATTGTTTTTATGTTGAAATGGCCAACTTAGCTTCCAAACCAAGTTCATATTGCTTTCCTGGTCATCTTTCTCTGCTAGATAAGAGGGATGCATTGTTTCCACCATAGCATTAAGCGCTGTTAGCAAGTTTATAAAGATCACTTTTGTCTTCTCTAAAAAATTGGAGCGAATCCTAGGAGCTTGCATAGTAGCTATTTGCAGAAAATCATCTAAATTTTGGTAAAGGAATCTACACAGGGTAGAGACATGAGCTATCACTATAGCTATAGTTGCTCCAAGTTTCCAGTCCTTCATAGGATTGGAATCACTGGTAACTTTGGGCAAATTGATCAAGATCTCAAGTTGAGGAAAAGAAGACATTGTCTCTCCGTAGTTCGTTTGGAGTCAAGGGGATTATTCATAAAGGGACGTGGACTTGTCCTATAGCGAATCATGAACTAGTTGCAGATTAGCACCTCTGGTAGCAACGTACATCACTACAAATATCTTCATGCAATTATTACATAAAGTTGAAGTGGACTATTGTTTTCATGCAAATTTGGTATCTCAAATATTAAAGTGGACTATTGTTTTCTTTGAAGAAAGTGGCAAGATCAGAGAATATTGATTCGTACCCCAGTCAAGGCATATGAGCATTCAAGTCTTGTCCATGATAGTGTTATAAATTTTGAAGTTTTGTTAGCCATCATTTATGATTGAAAAGGGAAGGAGTATTTGAAGGATCCAAGCAAGTTTGCAGTTGCTGCTGCCCCAGTTGTGGTATTAAAACTCATTATAGTCTCTATCTACATATATATACATTGATTCCTTGATTCATTTGCTACACATTTATAAAGGATATTGCTTTGTACTGTGAGTGGGTATTACTTTTCTGCACTGAGTGGTAGTTTTAACCAGTTTTTAAGGTGTAAATCTGACATTAAAAAAAAAAAAATGGCTAGAACCAGTGAAGTATTAGAGTTCCTCAAAACTCTCATATTGTCTACTAATCATGAAACATTAAAAGTCAGCAAATTTTCTCTCACAGAAATTCAAGTCTGTCTACAAAATGCACAAGAGAAAATTGATTTTTTGCTGCTTGAAACTCAGCTACAGCAAGAAGAACTAAAATAGAGGAGTCATTCTGAACATGTTTCAGTTCAGAACATTGAGACTGCAACCCATCAAAAGCAAGTCAATAATGTTACAATTGGTTCAGATTTAGTACCCACTAAAGCAGCAGTTGTACATGCAAATGCAGAAACCCAGTCTGCACTTCCCAAGCCCATCATCAGACCTTGGGAACAACTTGTCCACAACAAGCACAGAACTGGTCTTGTATATGACAAGGACTTGTCCTTTCATATTCCAGACTACTCAAAGCCCATTCAGTTTTAGATTGTTGGATTCATTCATGATAGTTCACTTGCTCCTCATGAGAGTTCAGCTTCAGCGGTTCCAGACTCTGCCCCTCTTCGACAACAACAACAATAATAACAACGATAGATTGTGAAATGCCAACACTGTGACTAAGTTGGCCATTTGAAAGATCACTATTTTGATCTTCATCCATGTAAGCACTGTCATAAAACCACCCATTCTTCACACAGATGCTTCAAAAACAAATGTCCTGCAAGAACAAAGATTCATCTTGGATGGATCGCTTCTTGGCAATGGGCATCAACAACCAAGAAGATATCCCAATCACATGTCAAAACTTGTTCTAGAGTATTGAATATTCTTGTAGTTGAGTTTTCTCCATCATCTCGCCTTGTATCTGGCAAGGTGAGAAATGATGGTCATCTACAAGCTTCAAAGTTACATCAAGCGAGCCTGAGCCACAACTTGACACACCAGTTTTAGAGTTGTAGCCAGAGACAAAGATTCCCATGAACATGCCTTCAGTTGGTAATCTGGGACACTTCCTCTAGCGGAAGACTTTAGCTTCTTTCTAGTTTTGGAAGAATTCCAGGAAAAAAATTGATGACACTTCCTCTAGCAGAAGACACCAGCTTCTTGCCAGATTTGGAAGAGTTCCAGGAATTGCATTAAGTGTTCCAGAGTTGTTGGTCATCCTTAAACCATCACAGGTTGAGACTTCCCTTTTCAGGTTGAAGTTCTCCCCTTTATGTAGGGTGATACCTCCCTTTATTGGTTGAAGGTTTCCCTCTTCAAAAGAATAGGAGCACTTACTCTAGCAAAAGACTTTAGCTTCTTGCCAATTTTGGAAGAGTTCTAGGAACTACACTAAGCATTCCAATTTTGGTGGTCATCCTTAAAGCACCACTGTTTATACCAACATTTTAGAGAGCACATTCAGCCTTGTGTTGCCATGCATTTTTTCACATTTTGTATTACAGCTCTCTTCTTGGACTCATACATAACCATTCTGATTAAGGGGGGGGAATGTTGGAAACCTAATCCTCAATGGGTTAGTGTGGAAGCTAAATAGACAAAAGGAGTCTAAGAGACCTTGGGATGTGGAACCCAACGGTCACATAATATACTATAAATCTATATCTCTTGTTAATAAAAATAGTCCTCTCATGTTTTATCTTTCATATTCTATTGCTGCCCATGTGCGTTTAACATGGTATCAGAGTAGGCGATTGCTGGTACTGCTCCAATTTGAGCCACTTGTTTTGTGGTCTCTATATATATGTCATTTCTACCTTTCTCCTAATTAGAATTGATCAGAATTGCCACCTTATAAAGCGTTTTACTGTGTGCATTAAAAAAAAAAATGCTCCTTGCTCAGAGCTGCCATTTCTACCCATTACCTGTAGCACTCCATTAATTCATTGCCTACCAGAAATCTGCTGCCTCTCCTACCTGACCTCTGGCACTGTATACTCTGCACCTGACTCTGGCTATTTTAAGACTCTCTTTTGTGTTACCCGACCTCTGGGACTATATACGCTGCACCTAACTCTGGCTATTTTAAGACTCTCTTCTCCGTTACCTGACCTTTGTCATTGTGTACGTTTTTGCTGAATGAGGATTAGAAATGGCAGTCAATTGGTTTTTGGTAGAGCCTCGCCTCCGAACCACGCTGAAGAGTATACTGTGTAGCTACATTGTGAGACTGTTCACTGGTCTATGAAGTTAAATCATTGAATATTAAACCATTTTGAACATTGGTCCACTTGATGGAATCACATGGTATGTATTGAACCATTTTTAATGCTGGTCTATTTTGAATGCTGGTATGTTGAACTATTTTGAAGGGCATTGAATATTGAACTGTTCATGGCATATTGTAAAATGGTATGGGTTGAATATTGAACTGTTTTAAATGTTGTGAGTTAACATTGTCTCCATCACATGAATTGTGCCTTCCTCCACACTCAGCTACTACAATAATCATAACGCTCAGCATACCACTCTGACATATATTACATTGACTCTTGGCCTGTTACATTGAATGATCCCATACGCTCAGGTTATAATACCTTCCCTCTCCGCTTATAATACGTTATTCCTTGGTTAAGGACACTCATACCACCATATGTGTATTTCTCCCTGCTTTAATATATTGCTAGCCATAAATATGTGATGAGTTCGATTAGCTACATGTCTTCCAACTCCCATTGCTCTCCATTCAACCTCATCTAAAAATCTGGTGATCGAGTGCTTTCAAATTCCATTTTTCATACAAGATAAAAGTGCAAAATCAGCGTTCTCTAGGCTGTTTTGGAAGGATTTCTTGTTGGTGGGAGAACTGAGATCAATTCCTTGGGACTTCATCAACCCTCCATGTGAATAGTCAGCCAAAGTCTATATGGGGAAATCAGCATAAGCGACTTCTTCATCAGGCTCAACATCGTGGACATTGTGTTTGTTCAGAAATATGGCCGCTTCTCTTATGGGCTGATGGCCAGTCCTTGGATTAGTGAGGATCAACAAACGAGGTATGTTAAACAAAGTCTACATCTAATTTGTATACATTCCAGAAGTGTTCCTACCGACTATTACATGTCCTTCATCTGCGATGCGATCGGGAAAAACACAAACCTGTTCTTCAGATTCATGCCCTCCATTAAATCTTCACCAAGATGCTCATCTTCTTCGCAGATTCTCATAACATGGATGTGAACAACACGGGTGTTCTTGACAGAAATCTTCCTGTCTACCTGGATGTGAACAATGCAGGTTTTCTTGACAGAAGGTATGAGAGGAGTACCGACGAGTATTTTTTCTTACTCTATCCAAGAACTCCTCATCCAAATCCTTGTAGCTACTGAGGTCATCGAGTTCAATATCACAGAATGAATTTTCCTATTTGCAACATCTTGCAGCAGATCTATCTGCCAAAGTTCTAGCTCGAGGTGACTTTTTGATAAAAGCAATGGGTGTGTGAGGATTGCAATGACCAACGTCGTAGGCCCGGGTCTTCAAATTTATATGGGTTTCAAAATGAATCAGCCCATCCTTAATCCATGAGCCTGAGTTGTGGAATCAGGTCCTCTGGCTTCTGGTTCTTCATCATATATTCTTCGAACACTTTTCCCTTCGCTCGTATGATTCAAATGTTTTTATTCACTCAAGGCCAATTTCAGAGCTATTAGTGGACTCTGCAATTGATCCAACATAAAAGTATCTATCTATTCTCTCCACAAGGAATGAAAACTGTTTGATTTCAGCATGTTAGTCCAGCGTTGAAGATTTTTTTGAAAGTCATGAATCTATTATGCTGTGAGTTGTGTGATAAACAATTTTTATAAGTGTGCTCCTCATTAAAGCCTGTGTGCCCTCACGTACTGTTAAACCCATTATGCATTAAATTGTATACACTGTCTATGAAGACCATGGTCGTGTCTTGTACTAGGACTATTTATGCATTGTTTTTATGTTGGAAAGGCCAACTTAGCTTCCAGACCAAGTTCATATTTCTTTCCTGGTCATCTTTCTTTGTTAGATAAGAGGGATGCATTGTTTCCAGCATAGAATTAAGCACTGTCAGCAAGTTTATCAAGATCATTTTTGTCTTCTCTAAAAAATTGGAGTGAATCCTAGGAGCCTGCATAGCAGCTATTTGCAGAAAATCATTTAAACTTTGGTAAAGGAATCTACATAGGGTAGAGACATGAGCTATCACTATAGCTATAGTTGCTCCAAGTTTCTAGTCCTTCATAGGCTTGGAATCGCTGGTAACTTTGGGAAAATTGATCAAGATCTCAAGTTGAGGAAAAGAAGACATTGTCTATCTGTAGTTCATTTGGAGTCAAGGGGATTATTGATAAAGGGACGTGGACTTGTCCTATAGTGAATCATGAACTAGTTGCAGAGTGGCACCTCTGGTAGCAGCGTACATCACTACAAATATCTTCATGCAATTATTACATAAAGTTGAAGTGGACTATTGTTTTCATGGAAATCTGGTATCTCAAATATTGAAGTGGACTATTGTTTTCTTTGAAGAAAGTGGCAAGATCAGAGAATACAGATTCGTACCCTAGTCAAGGCATATGAGCATTCAAGTCTTGTCCATGACGGTGTTATAATTGTTGAAGTTTTGTTAGCCATCATTTTTTATTCAAAAGGGAAGGAGTATTTGAAGGATCCAAGCAAGTTTGCAATTGCTGCTGCCCCAGTTGTGGTATTAAAACTCATTATAGTCTCTATCTACATATATATGCATTGATTCCTTGATTCATTTGTTGCACATTTATAAAGGGTATTGTTGTGTACTGTGAGTGGGTATTTGTTGGGTCCCTATAATACTAGTGATTACCCCATTATTATTGTAGTTATACCCCTTATTTATATTGTTGTGCCCCTATTACCCCCATATTGTTATTTCTGTGCCCCATAGAATCCCTATATTGTTATTTTTGTGGCTTTATATTATTATTGTTAGGTCGGCTGGATTATATTTTGACTCCTTAGACTCCTATATATAGAAAGGAGGTTTTGTCATTTGTATCATCCAAGAATTTTTCATTTATGTAATGTAAAGGAGGTTGCCCCATCGAAGAGGCTGAATTCTAAGGCGTTGATCTTTCTTTTCTATCTTTTCTTGAGCTGGTTTCATAACATTTGGTATCAGAGCTTTGGATTCTAGGGTTTCGCTGCTCCAAACAGGTCATCGTGGAATTTTCGCTATAACTTTTTTTCTGTGACGTTTCAGAAGTCGCAAAAAAAACCCATTTGAGAAGAAATCACGCTGAACCTTGGGTCCGATCTTCAGAGCTTTTTGCGTGATATTTTCGGAGATATGATCTGAGGAAGTTGGTCTTTTTGCAGACTCCTGAATTACACTCAAAACAGGTGACCTGGGGAAAATCGTCATAACTTTCTTTCTGGGCATCGGATTGAAATTTCGTAAGAAGGTACAGAAAGAGGACGGACTGTAGTTTTCTTTTGTATATTTTTCAGAGTCAAAGGTTGAAGCAGTGACACGTGGCACTTCATACAAGTTCGCTCTACTGAAATAGTCTATAATCAGGTCACTGCGGGAGATTGTGCATAACTCTTTCTTGGAGAATCCAATTTGGATCAGACTAGTGGAATTGGAAAGAGGACATACAAGGTTACTACAGGTCACAATTTCAAAACTGGACGATTCGAAATTACAGAGATACATCAGATTCAATATGAGGCTTCTACAAAGTAAAAAAAGGTGTGTAGTTTTTTTTTTTTTTTTTTGCATAAGCTTGGTTTGAAGGAATTCAAAGGGCATAGTAAAGCATTATTATCGGTAACTGATGCCCCGAGGAAAGAAAATGCAAACACCTAGTAAGGAACCTGAAAGCTCTAGCATGACTCATGAAGAAGAGGAAGAAATGCTACATGATATATCAAAATTACAAGAACAAGTGTAACAAATGTCACGCTCACAAAAGCTAACAGATGCTAAGATAAATGGCGTGGAATCTAAGATAAATGGCGTGGAATCTAAGATAAAGGGCATGGAAGCTAAGATGGATGATCTGAAGACAGATTTGAGGACAGATTTGAAGACAGACATGGCAGATTTGAAGACAAATTTGACAAATTTTCTACAAGAAATACTTACTAATGGTGAAAAGGTTGTAAAGGAAACTCATGATGTGAACAAAAGAAATGTTAATCATGATTCCATAGACCCTAATGTTGGATCAAAGACCCACCATATTCCAAAAATTGATATGAGGAAGTTTGATGGCAAGGATCCCGCCACATGGATATTACAGATGGAGCAATTCTTCGATCTCAATAATGTGCAAAACACACAAAAGGTACGTATGGCAACTTTATATTTGGAACCAAATCAGTTTGTATGGTATCAATGGCTTTGTTCTCGTAAACAATTTATAACTTGGGCAATTTTTACGGAAGAATTGATAGCACATTATGAGGATACAAAAAGCAACACTTTTTTTAGCCAATTGATAAGTCTCAAACAAAAGGGTTCAATAATGGAGCACATTGAGGAGTTCCAAAAATTGAACATAAGGGTAAAAGATATTCCAGAGGAGCATAGGATTGATGTGTTCATAGGGTCTTTAAAGGATAATATCCAACATGATGTGCGCCTTTGGGAACCTGATTCATTAGAGAAGGCATTCAAGTTAGCAAGAAAAATGGAAAGCAAAATTATGGCAACTAGGAAGCATACCATTCACAACTATAAAGACGGAAGTGTTGTTGCCCATAGTCTTCCACAACCTACAAGGTTGACACCACAACAATTGGAAGAAAAAAGAGCAAAAGGGCTTTGTTACAATTGTGATAGCAAATACACAAAAGGTCATAAGTGTGCTGAGAAGAAATTATTCTACATAGATTGTGAAGAGGAAGAAGAAAAGGAGCAAGAAAGGTCAAAAGAAGAGGATATATTCCAGGAACAAAGCCTAGATGAAGAAAAAATAAATCTGACCATATCTTGTAATGCATTGGCGGGAATTACCACTCCTCAAACCATCAAGATAGAAGGACAAATCAAGAAGAAAAAGGTAATAGTGTTGATTGATTCAGGAAGCACCCACAATTTTATTCATTGTAGGGTAGCAAAAGAATTGAATTGCTTCCTATATCCAGCACCAAAGTGTCAAGTGATGATTGCAAATGGAGGAACAATAAATTGTTCTAGAAAGTGCCATAATATCAAGCTATCCATGCGAGAATATGTATTGACTAGCCCAATGCTTTCCATTCCAATGGGAGGTGCTGATGTTGTACTAGGAGTCCAATGGCTACAATCCTTGGGTACAATAGCTTTTAATTTTCAAGAAATTTTCATGAAATTTTCTGTGGAAGGAAAGGAAGTTGAATTAAGGGGTATTGTAGGGAAACCAGGAAAGATAATAATCTCTAATGGCATGACAAAGCTTCTAAAAAAGGAGCAAAGAGGTGTAATTGCACAATTATGTTCGCTAGATGTTTCCACATTGGAATCATCTATTTCTCCAGATCTCCAAAAAGTCCTGGACAATCATTCCAAGGTATTTGAGACTCCCAAAGGTCTCCCACCTATGCGTGATCATGATCATGCTATTCATCTGATTCCAGGAAGTGTTCCTCCAAACATCAGGCCGTACAGATATCCATATGTCCAAAAAAGTGAAATTGAACGTATGGTTGCAGAAATGCTAGAGGCTGGTATAATTCAACCGAGTCAAAGTTCTTTCTCAGCTCCAGTAGTATTGGTGCACAAGAAGGATGGATCATGGCGCATGTGTCCAGATTATAGGGAGCTCAACAAGCTCACTATTAAAGATAAGTTCCCCATTCCTGTCATTGATGAATTACTGGATGAATTGCATGGATCAATTTACTTCACCAAGTTGGATCTTCGTTCGGGATATCATCAAATCAAATGAAGATTGAAGACATTCCGAAAACGACATTTAGAACTCATGAGGGTCATTATGAATTTTTGGTCATGCCTTTTGGCCTTACCAATGCACCTTCAACATTTCAAGGTTTGATGAATTCAATTTTCAAACCATTCCTTAGAAAATTTGTGTTAGTATTTTTTGATGATATACTAATCTACAGCAAGTCTTGGAAGGATCATGTTGAACATGTTGACAAGGTGCTACAACTATTGGAGGAGAAACAATTATATGCAAAAAGATCCAAATGTTTCTTTGGAGTCCAGGAGGTGGAATATTTGGGTCATATTGTATCTCATGAAGGAGTTAAGGTAGACCCTAGCAAAATTAAAGCCATTAAGGAATGGAAAATCCCCACATCCATAAAGCATCTGCGAGGATTTCTTGGGTTGACAGGGTATTATCGCAAGTTCGTTAAGAATTATGGGAGAATAGCAGCACCTCTAACAACATTATTGAAGAAAGATTCATTTTCATGGACTCCGGAAGCAACAAAGGCCTTTAAACATCTTAAAGAGGCAATGTGCCAAGCACCGGTCTTAGCTACACCGGACTTCACAAAAACCTTTATTGTGGAATGTGATGCTTCAGGAAATGGAATTGGTGCTGTTCTAATGCAAGATGAAAGACCCATTGCTTTTGAAAGTCGTCCAATCAAGGGAAAGTTTTTAAGCAAAGCTATTTATGAGAAGGAAATGTTGGCAATACTCCATGCACTTAAGAAATGGCGACCCTACCTAATGGGAAGACACTTCAAGGTAAAAACGGATCATGATAGCCTTAAATACTTTTTAGAACAAAGATTATCCTCTGAAGAGCAACAAAAGTGGGTCACAAAGATGTTGGGTTATGACTTTGAAATCATCTACAAAAAAGGGAAGCAAAATGTGGTGGCAGATGCACTCTCAAGAAAGGATGAGGATATGGAAGCATTGTTGTGTGCCATTTCTATTATCCAACCAGATTGGATAAATGAAGCAAAGGAGGAATGGAAGAATGACGAAGAAGTGTGGGCACTTATTCGAAAGCTACAACAAGATTCCAGTACTTCTGATACATTTAGCTGGAAAAATGATTCGTTATGGTACAAAGATCGCTTATACCTCTGTAAGAATTCCCAGCTAAAACAAAAGATTCTTATGGAATTGCACACTTCTCCCTTAGGAGGGCACTCAGGATTTTTAAAAACTTACCACAGGGTTAAGAAGGAATTTTTTTGGGATGGCCTTAAATCAGATATTCAAAAGTTTGTGGCGGAATGTTTGGTTTGCCAAAAAAATAAAGTTGAAACAATTAAGACACCGGGTCTATTACAACCTTTATCCATTCCAAGCCAACGTTGGGAGGAGGTTTCAATGGATTTTATCACAGGTTTACCCAAGTCTGAGGGAAAGAGTGTCATCATGGTGGTAGTTGACAGACTTACCAAGTATGCACACTTTTGTGCATTATCACATCCATTTAAAGCCAGTACAGTTTCTACTGCATTTATGGAAACAGTTCAAAAGCTACATGGAAATCCAAAGATTATTGTAAGTGACAGAGATCCCATTTTCACTGGAAATTTTTGGACATAATTATTTTCTTGTCTTGGTACTCAGTTAGCTCATAGCTCATCTTATCATCCTCAATCTGATGGGCAAACTGAGATAGTAAACAAATGTTTGGAAGGATATCTTCGTTGCTTTGTATCTGATAAACAGACACAATGGGTCAAATGGTTGCCTCTGGCTGAATGGTGGTATAACACTTCCTTCCATACAACAACAAAAATGACCCCATTTATGGCACTTTATGGGTACCAACCACCATCATCACATCATATTTAAGAGAAAATTCTAAGGTTCAGGCAGTGGAACATCACATCGAACATCAACAACAAGTCCTCCAACTCTTAAAGGATAACCTTGTGTTGGCACAAAATAGAATGAAACAACAGGCAGATCAACATCGCAGTGAAAGAAGTTTTGATGTAGGTGATTGGGTATTCCTACAGCTACAACCATATAAGCAAATGTCCCTAAAGCAAGCTAAGAAGGATAATAAATTATCACCAAAGTATTATGGTCCGTACAAGGTGTTGGAAAAGATTGGTACTATGGCATACAAATTGGAGCTTCCTGCAGCTTCTCGATTGCACCCAGTTTTCCATGTTTCATGTTTAAAGAAGGTTATAGGCGACAAGCTCCCAGTTCAAACAATATTGCCAGAACTTGACGAGGAAGGAAAAATTATATTGGAACCGGAAGCAGTCACAGAAACAAGAACTCGACAGCTACGAAATCGATCAATTTCAGAGTATCTTATCAAGTGAAAGAACTTATCCGCTGAAGATTCCACATGGGAGGATGAGAATTTTATGCAGAAATATCCAGAACTGCTCAAGCATTGAGGACAACACTTTTTTGAAGGAGAGGGGCATGTTGGGTCCCTATAATACTAGTGATTACCCCATTACTATTGTAGTTATACCCCTTATTTATATTGTTGTGCCCCTATTACCCCCATATTGTTATTTTTGTGCCCCATAGAATCCCTATATTGTTATTTTTGTGGCTTTATATTATTATTGTTAGGTCGGCTGGATTATATTTTGACTCCTTAGACTCCTATATATAGAAAGGAGGTTTTGTCATTTGTATCATCCAAGAATTGTTCATTTATGTAATTTAAAGGAGGTTGCCCCCTCGAAGAGGCTGAATTCTAAGGCGTTGATCTTTCTTTTCTATCTTTTCTTGAGCTGGTTTCATAACAGTATTACTTTTCTGCATTGAGTAGTAGTTCTGACCAATTTTTAAGGTGTAAATCTGACATTAAAAAAAAAAATGGCTAGAATCAATGAAGTATTAGAGTTCCTCAAAACTCTCATATTGTCTACTAATCATGAAACATTAAAAGTCAACAAAGTTTCTCTCACAGACATTCAAGTCTGTCTACAAAATGCACAAGAGAAAATTGATTTTTTTCAGCTTGAAACTCAGCTACAGCAAGAAGAACTAAAACAGAGGAGTCATTCTGAACATGTTTCTATTCAGAACATTGAGACTGCAACCCATCAGAAGCAAGGCAATAATGTTAGAGTTGGTTCAAGTTTAGTACCCAATAAAGCAACAGTTGTACATGCAGATGCAGAAACTCAGTCTGCACTTCCCAAGCCCATCATTAGACCTTGGGAACAACTTGTCCACAACAAGCACAGAACTGTTCTTGGATATGAAAATGACTTGTCCTTTCATATTCCAGACTACTCAAAGCCCATTCAATTTCAGAGTGCTAGATTCATTCATGACAGTTCACTTGCTCCTCATGACAGTTCAGCTTCAGCTATTCCATACTCTGCCCCTCTTCCATAGCAACAACAATAACAAAAACAATAGATTGTGAAATGCCAACACTGTGACCAAGTTGGCCATTTGAAAGATCACTGTTTTGATCTTCATCCATGTAAGCACTGTCATAAAACTACCCATTCTTCACATAGATGCTTCAGAAACAAATGTCCTTCATGAACAAAGATTCATGTTGGATGGATCGCTTCTTGGCAATGGGCATCAACAGCCAAGAAGATATTCCAGTCACATGTCAAAACTTGTTCTAGAGTATTGAATAGTCTTGCAGTTCAATTTTCTCCATCATCTCACCTTGTATCTGACAGGGGGGGAAATGATGGTCATCTACAAACTTCAAAGTCACATCAGGCGAGCCTGAGCCACAACTTGCCACACCATTTTCAGAGTTGTAACCAGAGACAAAGATGCTCATGAACATGATTTCAGTTGGTAATCTGGGACACTTCCTTTAGCAGAAGACTTCAACTTCTTCCCAGTTTTGGAAGAATTGCAGGAACAAAATTGAGGACACTTCCTCTAGCAGAAGACAGCAGCTTCTTGCTAGATTTGGAAGAGTTCCAGGAATTGCATTAAGCATTCCAGAGTTGTTGGTCATCCTTAAACCATCATAGGTTGAGACTTCCCTTTTCAGGTTGAAGTTCTCCCTTTTATGTTGGGTGAGACCTCCCTTTATTGGTTGAAGGTTTCCCTCTTCAAAACAATAGGAGCACTTCCTCTAGCAGAAGACTTCAGCTTCTTGCCAATTTTGGAAGAGTTCCGGGAACTGCGCTAAGCATTCTAGTGTTGGTGGTCATCCTTAAATCACCACCCTTTATACCAACATTTCAGAGAGCACATTCAGCCTTGTGCTGCCATGCGTTTTTGCACATTTTGTATTACAACTCTCTTCTTGGACTCATACTTAACCCTTCAGATTAAGGGGGGGAATGTTGGACACCTAATCCTCAATGGGTTAGTGTGGAAGCCGAATAGACAAAAGGAGTCTAAGAGACCTTGGGATGTGGAACCCAACAGTCACATAATGTACTATAAATGTATATCTCTTGTTAATAAAAATTGTACTCTCATGTCTTATGTTTCATATTCTATTGATGCCCATGTGTGTTTAACACTATTATATAGTATTTTACATCACAAACATGTGGGTAGCCCCTTTTCCATGCATAATGGGAAATGATGTGGCATCCTCCCGAACTATACGTGTGAAAATAGGAAGGTCACCTTCTCACTTGCATAACTTTTGCATCTAGACTCTCATTGACGCACTTCTTACGTCGTTGGAAAGGTTTCTATGTCTAAAATAACATGAAAATGTGGTGTACGAAAGAAACACATTTTTACCCCCAAAAAACATCATTTCATGCCTCAAAACACTCCTAGAAGGTTTGAGACCCTGTTTTGCCAAATTGGGTCCAGATAGTGAAAATGGTCCTGTGAGTTGATTCCTCCACCTTTTACACTCCAAATGCATCAATATGGATGAAAAAAATATAATGATCCAATTCAGTTTAGTACATTATTCATAAGACACATCAATGTGGAAGGTACATTACTAAGCCCAAATGGGAGCACTGCAAATGGATATTGTCCATCACGTGTGCGAAATGTTGTCTTGTAATTGTCCACATCCTTAATTCTCATGGGATGATATTGTGACCTAAGATAATTTTTGGAGGCAATAGAAGCCCCTCTAACTTGATCAAACAAATCATCTATTTTTGGCAAAGGGATGTTTATTTTTTATAGTCATTTTATTCAACTATCTATAGTCAATGCACAAGATCAATGTATTGTCTTTCTTTTTAACAAACAGAACTAGTTCTCTCAAGGGACACACACTTCGTCTTAGGTAAAAAAAAATTAAGATTTCATGTAACTAAATTTTCAGCTCTATTAATTATGGGATACTCACTTTTTATGGACCTTGGACACTCAAAAAACACCATTTATAATGGCAATGGTAAAATTAATATCCCTCCTTGGAGTAAGTCTTGTTATTTCCTTTGGAAAGACATCCTTATACTGATCTATTATAGGGTATTATTCTAAGGATGGTTGTTGTTTATTTTTAGAAATACATTGTGCTTGGATAGTGAACAATTGACACCCTTTTCTAGCATACTTTTTCATTTGTATTGCATAAATTTTCCTAACAAATGTTTTTGGAATTCCTTGAACCATGCAAGATTCCCCTTTGTCATCAACATAGGTAAAGGAATTTTCCAAGCAATTTAATATCACTCTATGTATTTCTCACCAATCACTACCTGTGTGGAGATTATAATATCCCAAGGCAATAATATTAATATTGAGGGTAGTATGGATTCCATTCAGATTTACTGTGCAATTGTTCGTTAATTCAACCACTTTTCTCTTAGTTCTTGTGGCAAACTGTACTAACCAAGGTTTATTTTGGTTTTGTCTTGTAATTTTAAACTTTTCAGCTACAAACACATCTTTATGAGAAATTTTACCTTTAACTCCAACCACTATTGACTTATGATCTAGTTTCCTCTAATCTAGTGTAGTTCTAATTCTCAATATGTTATAGGAAAACATCATTCATAGTAGATGCTTCTTGAATATTATTTAATGCTACATTCTTTTTTAATTGGTTTTCTGGAAAATATCCCCATAGGTGGTTCTCACCACAACCTCAACATTTAATTGGAGTTTTTACTAATTAAATAAAGTCTTTGTTTCTTGTACTAGATCCTCCTTTTTGGCCAAAACTCGTTTTTCATGAAGATTTCTATTTTAATTTCCTACTTGCAAAATCTTAGCAAAGGTAGGATTTTTAAACCCCTTCCTCTTATTATCAAATATGTCAAGTTTCTTTGATACCCATCCTTTGGAAATTTTCCTTTTTTTCTTGCTCTATTTATAACATAGTTTGGCCTTTCTAATGGTTTTGTCCATGATTTTGGGTTTGTCAAAGTCAATTCTTTTTCTATATGAAAAAGGTAGGCAACTGATAATTTTTTGTATTTTGTCCTTCTCTTCATTCACATAGGGCACATATCTTAATAGATTCAATAATTTATTAACACATTCATCCATGGTAAATTGTTCTAACTTCAACTCATGAAACTCAATAGCCTTTTCATCAAAATACCTTTCACTCAAGTACTACTTCTTTAATTCATTCTTGAATAGTTTCCATGACAAATTTCAGCTTCTAATTCTTTTACAACCCTATTTTCTTCCCAATATAAGGTTTCCTTTCCAATCGATTGATAGGTGGCTAGCCTTGCCTTCATAATGCTAGGATAGTTATAAAATTCAAAGTATTTTCACATATTGAGGAGCCATGCTTCTGCTCTGTCTTTCAATACACCTTCAAAATTAGGGGGTCTAATCTTCTTAAAATTCCCCCGTAGCTAAGAGGTGGACCTTATTTTTTAGGCATAGAGGTAGTGCTCTTGATTTCTACTTTTCTTGGTGAGTGGACCCATTTGTTTGGCTTACACTAGAATTCTTTGAGTTGGTTTCACTAATAGATGTGCTTCTAGATATTTTCTTATGAGTCCTTTTCTTAACATTTTCATCTTCCAGTCTCTTTAGAAAGTATTCATTAACCTCCACTTGTTCGTCTTTAGCATTGACCGACCTTTCTTGTCTTTCCTTAATATAATCTAGATTTGTTTTAAAACTTTTATTACCTGTAACACTTCATAGTCTTGTTTTTCTTCATTGTTGGTTCCACCACCCACAATTCCTATTTCAATGTATCGTTCTTCACCACCCCTTGGTGATCCTACAGAAGTATGTCCATTAAACATCTTCAAACATACATTAGCTCCTATGTTCTTTAAGCAATCTGTTCACTGAGTGTATAATTATTTTAGTTTTATCACCTGCAATAGGCCGAATGATGTAACTAGATCTCTCATACCACTTGTAAAGACTCTCTAACACTAATTTGTTTTTTACAAAAAGGGAAATTCACCATCATCTATTTATGTGATCCTTCCATCAACTTCTTGTAACTCTTATTATATGATTCAACTTATAGATGAATCTTAATGTTTAGTTATGTATTCATATATTTAACTAAAAACATCATAAAATTAGTTATCTTATTTTCGTATGATATGCTTTGTAATTTATATTGTAATTTGTTCAAGAAATTTATCTATAAACTTGTTTTCCATCCTTCCACCATATCAATTATTTCATTACCCAAACTCTACATATAAATTTTTTAATCGAAAAATGGATTTCATTTTCAAATATAAATTCCAAAATCTTGCTATTCAATTATCAAATATTTACACACATATGCTACTAAAACAACTTGATGTTCGTTCAATTTTTCTTGTTGTTATACACATTGTTAAAATCTTGTATTATTGCATGGCATAGTTGAATTAATGCATGTGGTAAATCTTTGGAGGTATATGATATTGATCATAGATTGCAACTTCTAAACCTGTGTTATACCTATTTCATTATAATATTCATATTAATTCATCAGTTCCCATCTTATGGACTTCAAGTTTTATTTGAAATGTTGACATGGTTTGTTGTATAGGTTTGAGGAAAAGATGGCCCTATAAATAGAACCACTACTATTGTTTCCTTTGAATGTGGTTTTAATTTCGAACAGACACAAGATTTCTCATTGGAATTATTATGCATTAAAACTATTATCTCTGGATGGTTCTAGCTTTACACGTGGAATTTTATCTTGTTGCCACTTATGGAACATTGACCTAAAAGATCGATGGTTATGATTACTTGTTATCTAATTAATGGTAGAAATGTTTTTAGGATTTTGTAGAAAAATTAATGACTTGGTTGAGTTTTCATTCTACCGCATTCATTCTTCTCGAGTCTTATGTAGAACTTGCCACTCTGCGGCTAGGTTTACAATGACAATTTCCACCAAGTGTTCTGTGCATTCTTTTTTCATCTTGTTTTCCACCATTTTTCCCTTAATAATAGTGAACTCCATGTTCTGGTAATTTGAACTAGTTATTTTTACAATGTTTCTGTTGAATATGAAGGAGAATATCCTAGAATAGGTAGAGTTGGTTAACGTAGCCTCAGGATAGGAATTAGTTCCTATTTCTTAGGATGTTGTTCTAACTTCCCTAAAACCATGTATTCTATTTAATGTGTAATGTTGATGAACAATGTAGAGCATTCTGCAGAGCCAGAATCTCCTGGTTCAGACTCTCTTTCGTAGAGCTGACTAATGGGTTTAATTTCTTAATACAAACATTGCCATTTTTATCATGGTATCAAAGCGTCAGGGCTAAGGAACCTGTACACTGGCTGGTGGGTGGTTCGTTGAATTGAAATCATCGCAAGTTTTGAGTGGATAGCTGCGACGATACACTACTACACTCCTCAAGATTTTAATTTTTTTGATCGTCGCTGTTTTTCAGTGTACAGTTGCGACTAGTCTCAGAAAATTCATGTATTTCTGCTACGGGATAAATATCTGTGACCGGACAAATATCTGCGACGATTGTGTAAATCAAATAAATTGCAAAGGGAGCCAAGAAGAAGGCTCTAGCTGACAACAAGAGGTTGTCTGGAGGCTGAGAAGAGAGCCACAATGATCTATGCGTGTGTTGCAAGATCAAACAACAGTGATCTGTCTTTGTCACAGATCTAGGGTAAATTTAACATCTTTTACCTGTATTTTTTTTTTTTTTTTTCTAAATCACCAAGATGAATAAAAATATATTTGAAGCATGCACGGATGAGCATAACAAGCTCGACGGTTCCAATTATTCAAATTGGAAGTTTAAGATGAAGACTCTGCTAGAAGCACAAAGTGCTTGGACGATTGTGAATGGGGATGAGCTGAGGTCCGTGGCTGGATCAACATCAGTGCTAGATTGGGAGAAACGAGAAAGAAGAGCAAGGACAATGTTAAAGATGTTAGTGAAAGATTGTATTATACCGCACATTAGAGAAGGTAAGTCAGCTAACGAGATCTGGGGAACTTTGAAGGAATTGTACGAGATCAGAAATTCAAATCGTCTTTTGTTCCTCAAGAGTAAGATCCTGTCCATGAAGATGGAGGAGAATGAAACGATTGCTTCATTTGTAGCAAGGATCAAGGATCTAAAAAACAAATTATCAGATATTGGTCATACAATGGACAATACAGATCTTGTGACCATTACAATGAATGGTGTCACTGATGATTATTAGATGTTCATTATCGGGATCAATGCCAGAGAAAAGATCCCATGTTTTGAAGAGCTGACAGGTATATTGATGCAGGAAGAAGAGAGGAGAATGACTCTGAAGCCCCAGAGTGTCGATCTTGCATTGGTGGCAAGGAAGAACTTCTACAAAGGGGAAGGAGGTCCATAACAGCAAAATAAATCAAATTCACATAAACAGCCAAATTTGACCCAAGGTATGCACCCGAATAAAAACTACTCTAAAACTAAATGTTTTTATGGTGGAAAATTAGGTCATATTGCTAGGGAATGTAGGAAGAAGAAGTATCATGAAGAATAGCAGAAGCCAAAGAGACATGCAAGTCATCTCTTGAATGGTGATTAGGTGCAAAATTTCAGATTGTTCATGGCAGATCATGAAGAAAATGTTGATGCAGACATTTGGTATGTAGATTCAGGAGCGTCAACACACATGACAGGGAACAAACTCACTGGAGGATTTTAAAGAGATCAACGAAGGTGCACAGATTTACCTAGGTGATGACAGAAGTCATCAAATCAAAGGATGTGGGAAAGTTTCTATCATTCTACCTGATGGTAATATTAAGCAAATTTATAATGTAATGTTTGTGCTTGGCATAACAAAGAACTTGATTTCTGTATCAATGATTACAGATCAAGATTTGAAAGTTTAATTTTTAAAATCTAACTGTTACATTAAGGATCTGTTAGATGGTATGAAGACAATTGCTACAAGGATCCGAACAGGAGGACTGTACAAGTTGGATGTGAGACCTACACCTGTTCGAGCATTGATAGCAGCGAGCCTGACTACATAAGAGTTGTGGCACCAGAGATTCAGCCACATTAATTACAATGATTTGTTGTTACTACAGAGGAAAGAAATGGTAAGAGATCTTCCTATGCTAAAGCAAGTACGAAGGCACCACAGCTAGCTTGCCTGCCAAAAGAAGTAATAAATAGAAGAGGAATGGATTGACCTAGCTTCGAAGGAAAGGGGTTCAAAGAGCTTCTGGGCAACCAAAAAAGAGGTTAGTAATACGCTTTCGAAGGTACTAATCTGCTAGACCAAGACTGAGAAAAAGAACTCCTCTTCTTCTGCTGCAGCTAATGATTGCAATGCTTGTACTTTAGGAAAAATGCATAGAGAAGAATTCCTTGCTAGGGTAGAAAAGAAACAGAGGGATATACTAGAGTTAGTGAACATAGACCTTTGTGGTCCTATGCAGACAAAATCATTAGGAGGTGCAGTGTATTTCCTACTATTTATTGATGACTGTACGAAGTTTTCTTCGGTGCATTTCTTAAGTAATAAGAGTCATAAATTTGAATACTTTAAGAAGTTTAAAAATATGATTGAAAGACAAACAGGGAAACATATAAAAAATGTCTACTTTGATCAAGGGGATAATACAGGAAAGAAGAACTCATCAGATATTGTAAAGATCATGGAATTTTGGAGCAGTTTACAGTACCCCATACTCCACAGCAGAATGGAGTAACAGAAAGGAAAAACAGAACTCTAGTGGAATGTGATAGAAGTATGCTTAAAGGTAAGAATCTTTCAAATGGTTTTTGGGCTGAAGCAGTGAATACTGCGGTTTATTTAAAAAATAGGAGTCCTACGAGAAGTCTTGAGTTGAGAAGCTTTGTATGGATATAAGCTTGTAGTAAAACACTTAAGAATATTTGGATGTAAATCATTTTCCCACATCCCAAAGGAATATAGAAATAAACTAGACTCAAAAGCCATCAGATGTACTTTTATAGGGTATTGTTCGTCATATAAAACATACAGATTATTTAATCCCTCTACTCACAAGATCTTTGTTAGTAGAGATGTTAAATTCCATGAGCAAGATGGTGAAGAAACTGATGAGCACTATGATGGATGGGACATTCCATACTTTGAAGAAGAGGATGCAGAGGACAATCAGGGTTAGCAACAAACAAAGGTAGAGGATGAACAACAACAACAACAGTAGCAACAGCAACAACAACAACAGCAACAACAACAACAACAACAACAACAACAATAGCAACACCAGAAATAGCAACAACAGTAGTAGCAGGAAGAAATAAGGTTTGAAACCACCACCCCACCACTCAGGAGATCAGGTAGAAAAGCTCAAATGCCTACAAGATATAAGGAAAATGCATTTATAACTAGTATGATGAATGTTGTTGAACCATCTAGTTATAAAGAAGCAAATGAAAGTAATGAATGGAAAATATCCATGGAATAGGAATATGATTCAATAATCAGAAATAACACTTGGGAATTGGTAGAACTCCCTAGAGGAAAATAGGTCATAGGTTGTAAATGGTTATTTAAACTTAAAATCAATGCAGATGGAACTATAGAAAAACTGAAAGCTAGGTTGGTTGCAAAGGGGTATACACAAAAAGAAGGGATAGATTATGAAAAAACCTTCGCCTCTGTAGCTAAATTGAACACCATCAGAATGTTAATTGCTTTAGCTACTAAGAAACATTGGATGATGCACCAACTAGATGTAAAGTCTGCATTTCTGAATGGAGAACTGAAAGAAGAGGTTTATTTAGAGCAACTAGAAGGGTTTTTCCAGAAGGGAAAAGAACATTTAGTCTATAGGTTGAAGAAAGCACTCTATGGACTAAAAAAATCTCCCATGTCATGGTATGAGAAAATTGACTCATTTTTCTACAAGCTGGCTATAATATAAGTAAAAATGACCCTAATCTTTGCACCATGAAAGATGAACAAGGGTGCGTAGTGCTGATTTCATTATATGTAGATGATTTGATAATTACAGGTGATGATATATATCAAATTTATGAAATCAAGAAGCAGATGTCACAGATGTTTGAGAAGAAGCATCTCGGTGAACTCAGATACTATTTAGGTCTCAAAATCTGGAGAGATTCAGGTCAAACATTTTTGTCTCAAGAAAAGTATGTCAAAAGCCTGTTAGAAAAGTTCAGAATGGATCAGTGCAAGTATGCACCAGTACCATTGCAATAGAACATCAAATTGCAGTGTGAGGATGGCTCAAAAGCGGCGGATGCAACACTTTATAGACAGCTAGTTGGGAGTCTGATCTACCTAACCACCACTAGACTCGATTTGGCTTATGTAGTCAGTGTGTTAAGCAAATTTATGTCTAAGCCATTTGAAAGCCACTGGAATGCAATGACGAATGTTTCGAGGTATCTACAAGGTTATGCATTTAGTATTGGATCCGGGGTGATCACTTGGAGCAGCAAGAAACAGAACACAGTCTCCTTATCCTCAGCACAAGCAGAGTATCAAGCCATGTGTGTAGCAACATGCAAGGTGGTTTGGCTGCGAAGACTTCTCTAGGACGTTGGGCAAAAATAGATAGTCGCAACATCAATTAGATGTGACAATCAAATTTCAATCAAGCTGGCCAACAATCGGGTGTTTCACAAAAACACAAAACATATTGATACTCAATTCCATTTTGTAAGGGAGAAAGTGCAAGCTAAAGAAATTCATCTGGAATATTGTAATACATGTGATAATGTTGTGGACATTTTCACTAAGCCCCTTGGAAAAGTAAAATTTCAAATGTTTAGGGGGATGTTAGGCATATATGTTAACCCATTCTCCATTAAGGGAGAGTGTTGAAGATAATGGAGAATATCCTAGAATAGGTAGAGTTGGTTCACGTAGCCTCAGGATAGGAATTAGTTTCTATTTCTTAGGGTGATGTTCTAACTTCCCTAAAACTATGTACTCTATTTAATGTGTAATCTTGATGAACAATGTAGAGCGTTCTGTAGAGCCAGACTCTCCTGGTTCAGACTCTCTTTTGTAGAGCTGACCAGTGGGCTTTATTTCTTAATACAAACATTGCCATTTTTATCAGTTTCAAACTAGTGGAAAAATGTTCCTTCCTTATAAATTTTCCTTCATGGTGTTTAGATTTTAAATTTTCTTTGCGTCATGACAATATTGGAACAATGTGTAATGTTTTTAGTTTCTCTTTCTGTTGCAGATTTGACCTAGGGTTTCTCTTCTTTCGTAACTCTTGAAAGCTACTCTTCGATAACATAATTCTTCATAGTCCTTGATACGATTTTATGCTTACGAGGTAACTAAATTAGTAAATTTCTTGTTAACTACCTTTTTTCGAATATCTGGGTTGAACTTGCTTCATTCATTGTTCCATAAATTTTACTATTCATATTATTTATGAGCTTGTTAGGATATAAGAAGGTTTTTACCTTTTATGGTTTATATACTTCCTCAACTAGGATTAATTTATCTTTCAAAGAATTTATTTATCAACTTTTCATGATTTGGTTTATTGTAGGATTGATTTATATCTTACTAGTTTTGTTTTATTTTGGGCTTAGTAGTCTACTTTGTTTTCTTATTTTCTCTAAAATGAAAATAGGTTATCTATCCTCCATCTTCCTTAGTAGAAAACCCCTTTGTTATTCAACTATAGAGTTCTCAGACTCTATGAGGGTTCGGTATTTCCACCTTAACTAAACCGCTTTACAATTATTCCATACTTATCTTTTATCTATATGAATTCGATCTGAGATCGCTGTCATGACTGTTGTTAAATTTGAATTTAGCATTTTTTTCCAATTGAATATTTTGGTTCCAACTTTTTGAGTCTTCTATTTAGTTAAGAACACTCTCTTTATTTTTTCAGTTATAACTTTGAAATTAATTGTAAAAATTATTATAATTATATTATCCATCACTTATGGCTGCATAGACTGTAAAGTCGAGCAATTATGTATAGAGTTATTAGAATTTCTTGAGTTTCTTATGTTCAATGGTGGTCTATAAGGTTGTGACTTTTTCATGTTAAATTGTGAAGTCTCCCATTCCAATCCCAACCATTAGATTGTAATATGAATACAATTTCCCTATATATTATTGTTATAAAACTAAGTACAAAGAGACCTTTGGACAATTTTTCTTTCAGTTATATTTCAAGTGCATGATATTATCTATTTAACATGACTTTTTCTCTTCACAAGTAGTGTGTCAACTCTGATATTTTTTTGACTAATTCTTATCAATTTTGATGCCAAGCATAATGATTTCTTTTTTAAATTTTCCCTTTAAGTATAGCATACTCATTATTACAGTTTATTTTTTATAGGCATTTATATGATTTCTACCCATATACACTCATATTGTCAATCTTGACTAAGAGAGATTGGACTTTAACTTCTTGTTCTCCTCTTACAGGTTGAAGATTCTCTACATTTTATCCTATACTACTACATCGACAGAGATTGCTTCTCTTTGGAGCTTAAATTATATTTACTAGAATTTCTATTGATTATTTAATGCCTTACATGGAATTGTCTTTTCTTAGAGACTAAATGTCCTTGTTAGCATGTGACCCTCCACTACAATGTGTCGATAATTTCCTCTTGATAGACATAATTATTTCTATGAAAACTTATATATCATAATACAATTATATACTTGAATACACTTGCAATAACTCTTTTCTATTCATTTAGAGTCTTTCTTTAATACAAATTTGATTTCCAATCTTTGCTAAAATACTTTTGTACACTAGATATATAATTATTAACTCTAAAAGGGACACACGCTAGGGTTTTTATGCTATATTGTGCTAAACAAACTATACTGTGCACTTGATTATTTTGAGCAAAGTTTTCCATACTAGAATTTTGTACTTTATTTACAAAGTATATATATATATGTGTGTGTGTGTGTGTGTGTGTGTGTGTGTGTGTGTGTGTGTTTGTATGAATTCTCTATGCTTATCAAATAGAAAATTACTCTATGTTTGTTATACAAAGAAATTTACTTTGTACCAATTCATCTATTCAATGTATATTCATACTCACCTAAATAGTAGTTTCATATAACTCAATCACAAGGTTGAATAATGTATTTATTACAAACAACTATGCTATATTTCAATTCTAATTCATTCAAAATATTAACTCATTCATGCACGTACCCAACTACATGATTCCATTATATCAAAAATGTTTTGCAAATATCTATTCAAGATCTACAAATAGAATATTTATGTCTACTTCTCCATATTTTTTTTCTTTCTATATACTACAAAAAACACAATTATAAATACTTTAGAAAACAATCTTTAGTCAATAATCATTATACTTTCATTGTTTTCAGGATAAATAAAAAAATATTCATCAATCCCTTTTGTTTTATTTTGTTAGGTCCCTATAATACTAGTGATTCCCCCATTACTATTGTCATTGTAGCCCTTATTGTTATTATTGTGCCCCTGTTGTCCCCATATTGTTATTAGTGTGCCCCATAGAAACCCACTATTATTATTGTTGTTCCCTTATGTTATTACTTTTATGTCGACTTTCATTATATTGTGACCCGTTAGACTCCTATATATAGAAAGGAGGTTTAGTCATTTGTATGATCCAAGAATTATTCATTTGTGTAATATAAATGAGGTTGCCCCCTCAAAGAGACTAATTTTGAAGGTGTTCATCTATCTTTTCTTCTATTTTGTGAGCTTGTTGCATAACATTTGGTATGAGAGCTTTCGATTGTAGGGTTTCACTGCTCCAAACAGGTCATCGTGGAATGTTCACTATAACTTCTGTTCTGTGACATTTCAGAAGCTAAAAACAAAACCCATTTGAGTTGAAATTGCTATGAACCGCGGGTTGGAATTTCAGATATTTTCTCACTACAGTTTCAGAGATATGATCCAAGGAAGTTAGGATTTTTGCATGATCCCAAATTATATATAAAACATGTGACCTAGGGAAAATCATCATAACTTTTGGTCTGAGCATCATATTGAAATTCCATGAGAATTTTCAGAAAGAAGATGACCTGTGGTTTTCGTTATATCAGGTTTAGGTACTGTGGTCGAAATAGGGACACGTGGCACTTCATACAAGTTCGCTCTACCGAGCTAGTCTGTAATCAGGTCGTCGTGGGTAATTTGGTATAACGCTTCCTTGGAGAATACAATCTTGACCAGACTTGTGGGGTTAGAAAGAGGACTCAGAGGGATACTGTAGGATGCAAGTTTAGATCTTGAAGATTTGTAATTACAGAGATATATCAGATTTAATATCAAGCTCTCACAAAGTGAAACAAATGTGTGTATTTTTTTTATTTTTTTTTGCACAAGATTGGTTTGAAAAATTAGTTGTAAGGAATCCAAAGGGCATAGTGAAGCATTATTAGCATTAATTGATGCACCAAACAAAGAAAATGGAAACACCTAGTAAGCAACCTGAAATCTCTAGCATCACTCATGAAGAAGAGGAGGAAATGCAACATGATATATCAAAATAACAAGACCAAGTGCAACAAAATTCACTCTCACAAAAAGAAATAGAAGCTAAGATGGATGGTTTAAAGAAAGGAGTGGAAGATAAAATGGATGGTTTAAAGAAAGGCATGGAAAATAAGATGAATGTTGTAGAAGCTAATATGGACAGTTTGGAAGCTAATATGAATGACATGGAAGCTAAGATGGACGGCAAAATGGACGATTTGAAGACAGATTTGACAAAGTTACAACAAGATCCTAGTACATATGAAACATTTAGCTAGAAAAATGATTCACTATGGTGCAAAGATCACTTATACCTATGTAAGAAATCCCAACTCAAACAAAATATTCTTATGGAATTCCACACTTCTCACTTAGGAGGGAACTCACGATTTTTAAAAACATACCACAGGGTTAACAAGGTTTTTTTTTTGGATGGACTTAAATTGGATATTCAAAAGTGTGTGGAGGAATGTTTGGTTTTCCAACAAAATAAAGTTGCGATTAAGACCCTAAGTCTATTACAACCTTTATCCATTCCAAGCCAACATTGGGAGGAGGTTTTAATGGATTTTATCATAGGTTTAACCAAGTTCGAAGGAAAGAGTGTCATCATTGTGGTAGTTGAAAAGTTTACCAAGTATGCACACTTTTGTGCATTACCGCATCCATTTGAAGCCAGTACAGTTTCTACTACATTTATGGAAACAATTCAAAAGCTACATGGAAACCTAAAGATTATTGTAAGTGACAGAGATCCCATTTTCACTCTAAATTTTTGGACAAAATTATTTTCTTGTCTCAGTACTGAGTTAGCTCATAGCTCATCTTATCATCCTCAATCTAATGGGAAAATTGAGATAGTAAACAAATATTTGGAAGGATATATTCGTTGCTTTGTATGTGATAAAAAGACATAATGGGTCAAATGGTTGTCTCTAGATGAATGGTGGTATAACACTTCCTTCCATACTATAGCAAAAATGACCCTATTTATGGCACTTTATGGATATCATTGACCATACATCACATCATATTTAAGAGAAAATTTTAAGGTTCAAGCAATGGAAGATCACATCAAGCATCAACAACATGTTCTCCAACTCTTAAAGGATAACCTCACATTAGCGCAGAATAGAACGAAACAACAAGCAGATCAACATCCCAATGAAAGAAGTGTTTATGTAGGTGACTGGGTATTCCTATGGCTACAACCATATACACAAATTTCCCTCAAGCAAGATAATAAAGATAATAGATTATCACCAAAGTATTATGGTCTATATAAGGTGTTCCAAAATATTGGTACTATGGCATACAATTTGGAGGTTCCTGCAGCTTCGCGAGTGCACCCATTTTTCCATGTTTCATGTTTAAATAAGGTTATAGATGACAAGCTCCTAGTTCAAACAATATTTCCAGAACTTGACGAGAAAGGGAAAATCATATTGGAACCTGAAGTAGTTGCAGGAACAAGAACTCAGCAGCTATGGAATCGATCAATTTCGAAGAATCTCATCAAGTGGAAGAACTTACCCGCTAAAGAATCCACATGGGAGGATGAGAATTTTATACAAAATCATCGATAACTACTCAAGCGTTGAGGACAACACTTTTCTGTAGGAGACGACCATGTTAGGTCCCTATAATACTAGTGATTCCCCCATTGCTATTATCATTGTAGCCCTTACTGTTATTATTTTTCCCTTATTGTCCCCATATTGTTATTAGTGTGCCTCATATAAAGCCACTATTGTTTTTTTTTTTTGTAAGCTAAGGTGGAACCATTTCTATTATAACGGGTTAAAATCAGTGCATACATATGATGGCCTCAACCCGCCCCGTAGGGAAACCAGGTCTATTGGCCATCTAAAGTTCTTAATAGCCATCCAGAAACAAAATTTAACTAGCCTGCTTGTCCATGCTATATAAACTATCCATTCAAAAAAACTACCACTGTTTGCTAGCTGCATTATGAAAATTAAACAAAGGGGGGCATGCTTTTCTACTTCCTAGCTAAAGAAGAAATAGACATATCTTGACACAGTCATTCTTCCATTGCGCTCGGCTGATGTTCCTCCTCCTTAACCTCCTGAGTGAGCTTCTTGAGCTGCTGTTGTATCTTGTCGAGCTTGCCATCCTGCATCATGATGGTTATCTGCAGTTTGTTTAACTCCTTCTTTAGATTAGGAATGCCTTGGGCTAGTTCAGCCATCTCCATGGCTACCTGTTCCATAGCCTTAGCTAGTAGTCGCTTCATGACCCAATACACATGTAAGGCCTGTTTATACAGAGACATGCGACCTCTAGTGTTTCCAGGGTCTGGTAACAGGTACTCTGAATCCTCCATCTCTGACTTGGACTGCTCCTGGGTCGCTTCCTCTTCTAGGTGCTGAATTATTCTCCTAATGTCCTCATGCGTGTCTTTGCAATATGCCCTCTCTGAATACTCCACTTGGCAATTTATCATTTTCCTTCCGCATTTGGGTCTTACTGTCCTGGTTCGTCCCTGATCCTGTCGACCTGCTTGCCACCGTCCCCTTCTCCCCCTACAGCCCCTTCCTCGTGCTACTCTGCCGGCATTGTATTCCCTTGTCCCACTTCCCTGTCCCACTTCTCTGACTGGTGCTCCCATGTCAGCTTCCTCCTCTCGGTCTCTATCTGTCCTTTCTCCTATATCCTCCGCTACCTGTCTTGTATTCTCCTGAATTCTCCCTTTACTTCTATCACTTCTCCTTACCTGCTGCTGCCTATCCCGTTCCAGGTCAAATGTCTCCTTTGTGTTTGGGCGGGTCTGTTCCTCTTCTTTCCATTGTTCTAACTTAGAACCTTCTGCTCGCATAGGTCTTCCTCCCCTGTTTCCCTGCATTGCAGTCCTCATACCGTTCTCAATTTTCCTGTTTTGAGTTTTCCCCAGCTCCGGAGATCGATCGTGGGTAATTGCACCTGCTTCATCTACCACCTTTCCTTTCCTTCCTCCGTTTACCTCGAGAGCGCTCCTTGCATGCTTACCCTTATGCCTCCACCCATATCTATTCTGGCTCACCTGCCACCCTCCTCTGGCTTGCTGTACCACCTTTCTCTGCCACCTGTATTCACCATAATAACCCACTCCTCCTCTGCCTTCCCTTGTGCGTCCTGGCCCTTGTCCCATCACCGTTCTACCGTCACCTCCACCACCTCCGTGTTTGAGTTTATTCCTCTGTCTGATTTTTAACATGACACCCAGTTCACCTACCTTGTCATCCACCTGCCGCAATCTCTTGTTGTAAGGTGGCTCATAATTTCCACCTCGCATCCCTGTACTGCCTTCCCGTCTCATCATATTAACCACCCCGATCGGGGGTTCTTTCCCCTTCTCCTTATTGCCTTGCATGTTCATTATCCTGAGTGATTATTGAGCTGAGTGTTTCCATTCCCGGTTTGTTCGTTACTATTGGCCACATGTTATCCATTTTTCCTTCTTTGCACCCCCAGTTTGCCAGAAAGTCTGCAGCTTTGTTTCCTTCTCTCTTTACATGACTGATGATTTTATAATCTATTCGCTTCAGGATGATAGCCATGTCTTGGAGTAACCCTGCCGTCCTCCAGCTCATGGCCACCTGCTCCCAGTCTTTCCCATTGTCAAGTTTCCTAAGCATTCCAATTACAATCTGCGAATCTCCCTCAATCTCCAGGTTCCTATATCCATTTCTTATTGCTATTTTAATACCTTGGTATACGACCATCATTTCTGCTTCATTGTTGGTCATTATGCCTCCTTTGTCTGCGTACACCCATCTGGTGCGACCTATACTATCCCTGAAGATGCCCCCAAAGCCTGCGGGGCCTGGGTTTCCTTTTGAGGCCCCGTCGAAGTTCAATTTAATGAAATTTTCCCCTGGATATGTGAACTGTTCCTGGCTTTGTATCTGCATTTTTTGATGCCTTTCCTTCCGGGGGTAAATCATATTGTATTCTATATTAAGTCTGGCTAAGATTCTTTTCTCCTCCGGATTCGTGTTCCATTCCTCCTCCTCCCATTCTTCGGCCAGAATGGTTTCTCTTATTGCTCCTTGAATTTTTTCCAAAGTCCTCCCCGGTGGACTATTTTTATCTCGAAATATCCTCTGGTTTCGTTCTTTCCACAGAAACCATATGACAAATCCTACTGTTAAGCTCCATATTCTCTTTACTATGGAACTTGAAAAATGGCCTTTTCCCCATTGGCATATGGTCTTCTTTATGTTATTTGGGTCTCTATTGGATTTTCCAAAGAGGTTCCTTACCTCCTCCCATTGGAACTGGGCATAAGGACAGGCGTTCAGAAGGTGCTCTTGGGTCTCTGTCTCCTGTTTACAAAGGCTGCATCTGGGGGGGCCATGAAAACCTCTTTTTTGCAGCTTGTCCCACGTCAGGATTCTCTCTTTCCCTACTAACCAGACAAAAATAGTTATCTTCGGCCACCACTTATTCCCCCAAATTTGTTTCCAATCTATGTCTTCCTCTTCTCCTTCTTGCCGAGTAATTAGATAATAAGCTTCCCTGACAGTAAAGGTCCCTTTTGTAGATTTTCCCCATCTGAGTATGTCTGGTCCCATGCTGTTCTTGATTCTTCTTACATCCATCTCTTTTGTTAAGGTCTCTTTCTGAATTTCATCAATGTTTTCATCCCATTCCTCAGGTTTTTTCCAGACCCGCCAAGTTTCATCTACCTCATCTTCTTTCCAGTAATCTTTAACCAACTTTAAACCCATCCTTGTTGCCTTCTGGTAAGTGTTCTGAAGATTTTGAATATCGGTCATTCTGTCCCTTTGCTGCCATGCCTCCTCCCAGAATCGAGCTGTCCTTCCATCCCTGATTTCCCAAAAAGCAAATTTGTTTATGAGCTCCCTGTTTTGGCTTGCTAGGTCCCAGATTGAGGATCCTTTAGGCACTCCTTCCACTCTGAGGATGCCTTCTGTTGTTGAGGGCATGCTATATTTTTGAGTCCATATTTGTTTCCATATATCTTGTCCTCCTCTCATCCACCTCCACCATAGTTTTGCTCCCAAGACTTGGTTTAGAGTTCTTGGATCCCTGAGGTCCAATCCTCCTTTTTCTTTTTGTTTCGAAATGCCTTTCCACGACACCAGGGCCCATTTCCTTTCCTGCTTGGGTCCTCCCCACAGGAATTTTCCAAAAATTTCTTTCATTTTGGCGCAAGCCCCTTTGGGGGCTGCCATCACCGATAGAGGGTAAATCGGTATGATTTCAAGAGTATCAATCGTCCTGCTATATTTAACGCTCTAAAGGACCAGTTTCCCAATCTTTTCTTAAGTTTGTCTATAATTTGAAACCAGTTTGATACTCTTGAGGGATTTAGAGATAGAAGGTTCCCCAAATATTTTGTAGGAAACTCTCCTGTTCTGAATCCCAAAGTTCTGGTCAGGTGCGTTTTGATCAGTTCTGGGGTGTTGAAGATGAACGTGCATGATTTTTCTTTATTGATTTCCATCCCTGAAGCTTCCATGAATAGGTCCAGGATCCTTTTTATTCGTTTTACTTCCTTTAATGATACCTCACAGAATAACATGATATCATCCATGAACTACTGGTGGGTGATAGGCATGTTGTTTCCCCATAACCGAAGACCCTTTATCTTTCTTTCCCTTATCTCTTTTTTAATGTATCTTCCAAGACCCTCTGCCGCTATAATAAATAAAAAAGGGGACAAGGGATCCCCCTATCTTAAACCTCTGGTGGCATTAAAAGTCAAGGTGGGAGTGCCATTCAAAAGGATAGAAAAATTTGGCATTGATATCATGCTGTGAATCCATTCAATCCATCTATTGCTGAAACCGAAAGCCCTGAGTGATGTTTTGAGGAAGTTCCAATTGAGGCGATCATAAGCTTTTGATAGATCTAGCTTTATCATCATTCCTTTCTCTTTTTTTTGTTTTAGGGAATGAATCACCTCCTGAGCTACCACCAGCCCATCAAGGATTTGTCTTCCTTCAACGAAACCAGTTTGTTCCAGAGATATAATGTTCGCCAGGATAGGTTTTAATCTTTTAGCTACCAGAGTTGCAATAATTTTATAAATAACATTACAAAGGGCTATTGGCCGAAACCCTTGGGCATTCTCAGATTTAGCCGATTTAGGGATAAGAGTAAAAAGGGTAGAGTTAAGACCTGGCCATACCTTTTGTTGTCTTCTCGACTCCTCTACAACTTCCAAGATGTCTTGTCCCAAGAAATGCCAACTTGCTTGGTAAAATTCTGCCGTGAAACCATCTGGTCCTGGTGCCTTATTTTTCTTCATTCCTTTAACTATTTCCTCTATTTCTTCTAGTGTTGCAGCTCTCATCAGCGCTCTGTTTTGTTCTTCGGTTACCATCCTGGGGATTTCGTTGCAGATTCTTCCTATGGCCCCTTCTCTGTTGACCCTTGGTTCTGTCAGCACTTCCTTGTGGTAGTCTACTAACACTTGTTCCATTTCTTCATGTTCTGTTACTCTTTGCCCTTCCTTGTTTAGAATGGAAAAGATTCTGTTCCTTTGCCTGTGTTGAACCATTGCTTGGTGAAAAAACTTGGTGTTCCTTTCTCCTTCCCTCAGCCAATTTATCCTGGACTTCTGTCTCCATAGGATTTCTTCCTGTTTTCTCCTTTCTTCTACTTGACTGATCAGTATTCCTTCCTCTCTACTCTTTTCTTCATTTCGTCCTTCTGTTATGATATTCTGTTGTAATTCTTCCATTTTTTGTTCTAATCTCTGCTTCTCCTTACCGATATTCCCAAATTCTTCCTTGTTCCACCTTTTGATTTTCCCCTTGAGTTCCTTGAGCTTTAGCTGGAAAGTGTGCATCTTGTTTCTTCCTCTTTGTTGACTTTTGGTCCACCAATCCTCTACCTTCGTTATGAACTGATTATGCCTGAGCCAGAAGGCCTCGAACCTAAAAGGGCGTTTATTGGGGTATTTTTTGATATCTATTTCCAGTCTTATAGGCCAATGGTCCAAACCCATGGCTGGTAGAATTTTAGCCTCTACAAAAACATCCATGTTTAGGATCTGCTCAGAAACTAAGAATCTATCCAGCCTTGATGCTATCTGATTCCTGCCTCCCCTACGATTGTTCCATGTGTAAACTCCGTTGGTTGTCGGGATATCTACCAATCCTTGCTCTGTTATCATTTCACTGAAGGCCTCCATGTCTTGATCTGGTCTGCTTTTACCACCTTTCTTTTCTCCTAGGGATTTGATCATATTAAAGTCTCCTCCTACCATCCATGGGGTTGCAGGGAAAAGTCTGCGGATAATTTGCATGTCCTTCAGGAAATTTTTGCGTTCCCTTGGAATATGCGGGCCATAAACTCCCGTGATGAGCACCCACTTTGAGGACCCTATCAATCTGAATGAGCCTGAGAGGATTCTAGGAAGACTGACCCAATCTTTGGCTTGCACCTCCTCTGGATTCCATAGGATTGCCAATCCTCCAGCTGTGCCGGTCGCATCTTGGGCCATAACTTCATATTGAATTTTGTTTTTTTTCACTATCTCTTCTAATTTTTGGCTGTTAATCTTTGTCTCTTGTATTATCATTATGCTGGGTTTGTCTTTCTTCACTCTTTCCCTCAGATATCTTTGTTTCCCAATACTGTTGAGGCCTCTGATGTTCCAACTTGTTACTATCATTTAAAACTTTTTTGGTTGTTGTTGAAATACCTCTGACAGAGGTATGACTCTTCCAGAATTCACCAAGGTCTCCCCTACCACCTGTATAGTTTCACTCATTGGCCGCCTTCCTCTTTTTCGATTTCCTTTGCCAGAACTACCCATTCCTATACCTTGTGTTTCCTGTGTTCCTGTTTGCTCCATAGGGCTCGTCATAAGGGCTTCCTTCTTCTCCTTGTATTTCTGAAACATTTCCTTGTATAACTGTTTTTGCTCTTCCGGTATGAACCTCTCATCCAGGTTCCTCCAATCCTGCAGCAGCCGTTTCATGACTCGCTCCTCTTCATTTCCATTCTCCTTTTGTGGATCAATCTCCATCTGCGTTTGTTCTGTGTCTGCATTCTCTTCTAACCCTTCTTTTCCAAGGTTATCTTGATTTGGGTCTGTTTCCTTTGTGTTTTTATTCGGTTCCATGGGTTCTTCTACATTTTCTTCCTTTTCTGTCTCTCCTTCTTCTTCCTGTAGAATACTGAACTTATTTTGACATTCAACCGATACAGATTTAGGGGTTTGAATCTTACTTGTCGTCTCTTTCCCGGGCCTCCTTTTTCTATGGACTTCCTGGAAACCCTCCTCCATTCCTTCTGTTTCTTCTGTCCTTCTTTTTCCCTCTTCTGCTTTCCTTTCTGTGCCTTCCCCAACGTTCAGGGGGCATTGTTTAAAAAGATGTCCGTATTCGTGGCACCTTCTACACCTGAACGGTATATGTTCATAATCCATTGGTTGTTGCCATATTTCGTCATGATATTCCAGCTCTATGTATTCTGGCAGGGGTTCTGATATATTCATATATACGCATATCCTTGCATAGGATGTGTATCTCCCTCTTTTCGTTGATTCCGATACTTTGACAAAAGACCCTATCGTGTTGCCTATCCCTTCCAGGATTTCAGGATCCCAGAACTCTATTGGTAGGCCAAACAGACGGACCCAAACCGGTGCTGCCAGCATCCGTTCTTGATCAGGGTTGTAGCTGTCCTCCCAGTGTCTCATGAATAGACCTGCGTTGTTCATGAAATACGGCCCTCCTTCAAAGATTCTTTCCTTGTCTTCTAGGTTAGCAAATATCACTGTAAAAAAACCTTTTGCCCCCAGCTTCATGTCGATATGACCTTTCGGCTTCCATCTTTGTTGTATCCACCTTGCCAGGTCCTTTTTCGCTGGCCAAAACCATATAAATTTACATATGAGGGCGTGGTCTCTCATATAACATCTATACTCTTTGAGTTTGTTATTCAGGATCACATACCTCCACTTTTTTAGGGCTCTGGGTAGGCAATTGCCTCCTAGTCTTGCTTTCCATTGGTTTCCCAGCACCGGCTCTTCCCTATTTTCCCCTCCTGGTTCCCTTCGTGGTCTGCTTCTGCTTGTTTCTCCCACTGTTACATTTTTGTAGGAGGGGATCTCTCCCCTCCCTAGGTCCCCGATCATGGCTGCTTTCAGCTCCTTCTAGCTTTGTGAGCCTCCTTATCTTCCTTTTGCGCCGCTGTTTGTTTTCTTGTTTTTTCGGCTGTTCGTCCTCTGCCCTTAACTCCCCTGTTGATCATCTTTCGATCTTCCCTTTGCAAACCCTAGTGTTTCAGAAACCCTCGCCATTTTCCTAGAGACATGACATATATAAACCCACTATTGTTATTGTTGTGACCTTATGTTATTACTTTTATGTCAACTTTAATTATATTGTGATCCCTTAGACTCCTATATATAGAAAGGAGGTTTAGTCATTTGTATGATCCAATAATTATTCATCTATGTAATGTAAAGGAGGATTCCCCCTCGAAGAGGATGATTTTGAAGGTGTTCATCTATATTTTCCTCTATTTTGTGAGTTCATTTCATAACATCTTTCAGTCAAATGAAATAATTATAAAAGCAAGAAATATTGACTCGAAATTAGTTTTCCTAGGAAATTGGGGGACAAGTACTTGCTCCTCCCAACCTCGACACAACAAATTCCTTGTCCCCCTCAGTAACTAGGCCTTCAATGCTTTTTCTATTTGTTTCCTTTTCGTTTTTCTTTAGTGCCTGCAATTTCTCTCTCAGAATAATGAGGGAAGAGAAAGTAAAAATAACTAGATATTATATATCCAACACATGTTTTCATGGTTAATAACTTCCTCCGACTCACCAAGAGGTGGCAGGTAGTTGTCTGCTCATTAATGAGCTCTTGTTTCCCACTCTTAAGGACAACTCACTCCCTTATAGGAAACATTTAATTGGATAATATCATAATTCCTTAATTGAATCTAATGACCCATATTATATTCCTAGGACTAATTGATGGATAATAATAATTTTCCCAAATTAAATTGTAACATTTTTCTCTTTCAGACATCTATACTCAACTATAAATTTCCATATTTGTCTTTATTTATAAAATAAAACATAATTACATCTTTACAAAAAGCCATCATCAATAATATTTACTAATAATTAAAATCTTCATCTATGTTTCAATGTACCATATTTTAAAAAAAATAAACCTATGCACATTTAATTACAATCAAATCATTAATATAAGGGATAACATAGCTCGAAAGTAGTGGTTTTGCAAGTATGAAAGAGTTAATGATGACAATTTTTTTCTTAGCAAACAACCCAATAGTCAAACTTATAGCGTGAGAAAAATTCAAGTTGAATTTCATGAATGGAAGGGTTGGGACACTCCACGGTGTTCTACACATCCCGCGATTAGCCAAAAAATTGATTTATGTAAGTAAGATGAGTGACATCAAAGTAAAAATAATATTTAATAGAATACCTACAATATGGTCTGTAGAGAAATGGTATTGTTGAGGGGATTTTATATTGAAACTCTTTATATGGTGTTGGGAACCACTATTAATGGTGGGGGCAACAATTTTATTGTTCCTAAGAGTGGATCAGAAGAAGAAAAATCTCTTGAAATTTCTGGAGAAAGGACTATGTTGTGGCATCAAAGATTGGGACATATCAGAGAGAAAGGTATTCGAGTACTACATGGTAATGGTATGGTATAATGTATGTTTAGTTTCTCTTTGGGTTTTTATTTTTGTGAACATTGTTTATATGGGAACAAGAACCAAGTAATATTCTCCTCTAGTTCTACAATGTTAGAAGGAATATGACAACTAGTGCACAATAATCTCTTTGTACTTTATGTTAGCTCTATCACTCAATAAATATATATAATATATCTAATTTATATATTTTTTGAGGAAAAAATGGATTTCTTTATTCAATATCAAATCTAAGATTTTTGAGAAAAAAAAACCCAAAGAAGAAAATTAATGTGTTGAGGACAGATAATGGTGGTAAATTCCACAGGAATGAATTCAATTTTTTTTCAAGAAGCATGGTATAACAAGGAAAATGAATATTACATACACACCTTGGAAAAATGAAGTTTCAAAAAGGAAGAATAATATGTTGATAGAAAAATAAAGGATCGTTCTTAGTGATGTCGAGTTAGGACAATAATTTCAGTTAGAGGTAATGGATATTGTGTGGTACATAGTGAATAGATCAGCCTCATTATCAATAAATGATAATAATCAACATAATTTGTGCAATGGTAAGAAACCTTCTCTTAAAAATCTCACGACATTTGGCTATGATGCTTATGTACATGTTCTAAAGGTGTTATAGACATTTTTGGGCCCTGCAACCCCAAGCATGAAATGTCCATAAATCAAGGGCTCCTAAGTCCCTAAAAGTGTTGTTCTAACCCCTAAAGGAAAAAGGTCAACATATTACAGCTTCTCCCAGAAGTTCTCCACCAAAAACTACTCAGAATTGGTTAAATAAGGATCATTTCAGCTGCTCCACTCGCTAGGTGCGTTGCATTGCACCTAGATACACTGTGAGGGTGCATTGCATTTCAAAATTCCCTTCTGTGGGGTGCGATGGGCGAGAAATGACAAATGGCAGTGTCATTCCACGAGGTGGAGAGGCAATGGAAGCTTCCAGAATCTTCCCTTGTGACACTTGCCTCACTGAATTCTACCAAGGATTGGTAAGAGGCCTTCAGTCTCCAAGTGGAAGCAAGAACTATCAGAGAGAAGACACTAATCAAATCACAAGCTGACTCATCCCCCTTACAGATATCTATATATGGATCCCTCATCCCAGAGATCCAGAGGCCGGAATTTTGCATATTGTAAGGAATTGCTGTTGGTTTTTGAGACAAACATCAGATTGTTGGGTGATCTATGCTTTGTTTGAGGTGAAGAGGGGCTTCTTTGCTGGGAGGTTGATGCTGGGTCAGGAACCACTGGTTGTAACTCCTCCTTAATCTTTTCTTGTTTATCAATAAAAGCTATTTGAGTTTTCCTCCATGTTTTTGTATCATTGATGCTTGTTACATTTGTATGGTCAATTTACATCTGATCCTAGATTGTTTATGAATATAGATCCATGTCTTTGTATAGTGCTATGCTTCTGTGATCTTACAGGTACTTTGTGAAGCTGGGCGTGCAAGGAAGCAGGTAGCTGAGGACTATCAAAGAAGAGAGGAATCGACTTGAAGGATTAGCGCAAGATAGAGGTTGGTCTTTCTATTCCTCTCTATCTATAATTCATAAAGGAAAAACAAAAGTAGCTTTTCTTTGTTTATTTCTAAGGCAACTCTCACACCTTAGTGGGATAGAGCAGTTCTATATAGACACTTTTCCCTGTAACAAAATGGCGACTCCACTGGGGAAGTGTTAGTTTGTTTGTTTATCTTCTTTGTTGTCTTTTTCATAAACTTATAGACGGAGTCTGAAGCTGTGCCAGGTAGCTTTTGAACTGCATTTTCTATGCAAATGCAAAGTAGATAAATGCCGCTTTAGTCGACCTCTGGGATCTGTTTATGATTTAAACAACTGATTCACAAACTCTCTGATTACCCTTGTGATAGCTCTTAGATCCTCCTTATATCTACCCCTGATTGTTGTATTACTGATTGCTTTTTACTCGACCAAAAACCAAGAATTGAACTGCAAACCGTGACCCGGAACCCGAACAGAGTCTCGTCTCTGGCCCACCACAGGTACTGTTAAGAGATTCTGAATTTCAGTGCACTTCCCAAGTGGACAACCTGCACTGCATTTCAGATTCTCTGTGTTACAGGTGCGCTGATCAGACTAGCTCTGTGTAGTTTTGGATTCTGTGATTCATTCTTTCCAGTTCTATTCCTAAATTTTGCTGCCTGTGATCAGTATATGTCTGTTTGAAACCCCTTTTCCTTGTTGTTATTCCGCCTCCTTTGTACAAAAGAACTGTAGATGTTTTTGTGTGTTTGTTGAGTCATTTACAATTCTCCTTTGCAAAAGTAGCATAATCGTACTGTCGTCCTTTGATTTGAATCTGTCACAAGTGTCGATTTCAATCGTAGGAAACAGTTTGATTGCTGTTGATGTTTGATTATCCTGTTACTATTGCTTTTGGTCTGAATTTGTGATTTTCTAGTGTAAAAAACAAGTATTCATTTCAAAATCGTAAAGTGTTGTGATCGTCTCCATTTTTTATTTCGAAAAAGAAACTTGTTTATATTTGTCGCTTGAAAAGAAATTCAGATTTGTGCATCAACTTTCTTTTTAGCATCATATACTAAGAAAGTCGAAAACAAATACATGCATGTGCATTTGCATATAGACAGTCTGTTTGGCTTGATTTAGGAAAGTGCATTTACAGTGTGCTCTTTTCTCTTTGTGAAAATATTCTATCTTTCTTTTCCCTAGTAGCTAGGATTTTCATTGCACAAAAGAGATAAAAAGTTTGTTTATCATCTTTAGATTGCATTTTAGGAATTACATCTACATTTGGTGGTGAACCCAAAAGGAAAACTTCATAAGCAAGATCAACTTAAAATAAATTCAATGAACCTAACAACGCTTTGGAACTTAACGTACAACATCTAGAGGTCTAGGCTAGAGACGTATTCTGGCGTTGTAAAGCCTGGTAACTGTTGTTCTCACTGATGGTTGGGTGATTCCTCCACTTTGAGACGATAAGTACCAGTACGGACTTGTTCTCCCACGTACCGTCGAGTATATTTTGGGAGACCCCTATAGGCTTAAATCCTTTATCCATAGGAAGCTGTGTCTGCCGCCCTATCGATCGCAATGCACTGAACACAGCATTCGGGAAGATTGACTGTCGTACCGTAAAAAGTATTCTGCAGTTTTGCGATTGGTTTGGTACTCCCTCTACCTAGACTTCCAGAGCAGTCCCTTTCATTCCTTTTCAGAATCCTTAACGGAAAAGCTCCATCTGAGCACTTTTCACTTCAGGCTCATTAAAAATCGAAGGAGACTAGAGTCATCTTTTGTTTTTTCTCGACTCTTAAAAACTGAAAAAACAAGTTGTGTCAAAGCATATAAAATTCATTTAATTCAGAAACATATTTCCCCTTTTATTTTAGTTGATCGAGTAATCCGCAATCGTGGAAGAAATTCAATCGAAACCCCGTCGTTCACGGAGGCTTACGAGTCAACCATCTTTGTCTCCAGAATCGAAGCCAGTACGGACAAAGCGAACTCGTTTTACCGGTTCCAAATCTCCTATTAAAGTTAGAACAAGTGTTCCAACAACATCAGAGACTCCGGTTACTCCAAACGTTTCTGGAATCCCTGCCTCCACAGAAGAATTTCAACAACCACAGAGGGACAGTGATACTGATCCTAGTTTGAGAGTAAACACTTGTGTTACCGAACCAGTTCCATCTACAACTGGTTCGGAGAGTCTTGCTCTTCAAACATCTGTCGCTGTCGATTCCATACCTTCTTCGGCACCAGAAATATTCTACAGACCTGACAGTATTCCCCTTCCACCTGGTCTGATTGCCATAGAAGAGATTGTAGAAGATCCTCCAACAAGTACTTCAACACAATTTGGAGTCGGGATCACTCTATATCCTTCTTCATCAGAAATTAGTCTACCACCAGCGGAAGTTCCTGTAGAATCGCTAGGTAATCTTTTGGATAGACTACAAATGTCTGAACAACCGTCAACATCTCGGACTATGTCGTCTGACAGAGCGACGACAGAACTCCTTGCTATCACTCCGACAATGTTTGCCGGTATACCATCTGTCCCGACTAGCTCTCAACCATTAGAAGGAGCCCACTCAGGGGCTATTTCGACAGTATGGTCTGTTCCTCTTTGTTCATCCAGAATAATATCCGGAAGCTCTTATGTTGAGTCTCAACAAATTGATCCATTTGGAGGTCAGTTTGGGTAGTCCGGGCCCCAAGGGCAAACCATTCCCTTGAGTTCTGGATTACCGCCATATGGGGGGCAGTATACCCTTTCATTATCCCCTCCATGAGGATATCCATACGTGAGTTCACAACAACATTCAGGTTATACTGGAATTACCTCGAGCGGTTGGGTACCGATACTACCTCAACAACCAAGAGTTGTATATTCTATGCAACAATGCTTACCTATGTCAAATATACCAACCACGCCAGCTATTGTGACGGTGTCGCAAGTTCAAACGCTGCCTGTTGTATGCCAACCTCAGGTTTCTCAGGTTGGAATGCAACAGCCTCTTGACCCTGCGACTCAACCACAATCGCCGACTAGTGGAATGACACAGGTTCAGACAGGTACAATTACCCCTCATCTTGGTCAAACTGTTAATATCGGTCACATGGCTTCACAACCATGGCTAGTTCAATACCAACAACCGCAATTCCAACAAGTATACCAAGGTTCTAAGCAATAGATCTTTGCAAATAGTGGGCAACCGTATATTCAAAACGGTCAAAACCAACCATGTTACAATGGTCATGCCCACCAACCTTACCAAAGTTACCAGCATCAAATGCATTATGCCGGTATGCAAAGACCAACTGCTCAGGTAATCCCATCTTATCCTGGGTATGCTTCACCTAGCCTGAATCAACAGTTACCCTTTGTGGCAACTTTAGAGTTACCTGATCTACATCGGTTAACAAATGATCCAATCGCTTACGCCCCTTGGTGGCCAGCGATCCCGCATAAACTTCCATCGGATATTCCTAAATTTAATGGAAATCCGGGTGAAGATCCGTCAAATCATGTGATGACCTTTCATCTATGGTGTTCATCAAACACCTTAAATGATGATTCGATAAGACTTCGCCTCTTTCAGAGGACGTTAACAGGTCCGACAGCAAAATAGTACATCGAATTGCCTAGAGCTTTGTTCGACAACTTCAGTACCCTAGCCACAACCTTTTTAACCCATTTTCAGTTACCGATAAGGTACGAAACGGGAACAGAACTTCTTACCAATTTCAAACAGACAACGGCCACTCACATATCTGATCATATACATGAGTGGCGACGTCGTCGTAGAATGGTAAAAACCTATGTCCCCGATCAGCTTCTAGCTGAATGGTTTATCAAGTCATTACTGCCTTCCATCACGGAAGATGTGGCAAAGGGGGGAGTCGTAACAGAAGAGAAAGTTATTGCTCGTGCACAATATCTGGACTTGATTTACACTCAGTCTGGCATGATCTACGATAAAATACCTGACGCCCCTAGACCGGAATTCTCAATTCCTCCTCCTCCTAAACCAAACAATGACTCTCATGCTGACGATGGCGTGATTGGCACAACAGAAATGAAATCGACAAAGGCTACATCTAAAAAGGCCCGTAAGATTTCAAGTCAAAATGCAAAAGATGAACTTCTTGCCTCGGAAGTAAATGTCGTAACGACAGATAAAGGCAAAGAAACCAAACAACCAGGGGGCAAGAAGAAAGGCAAAGGGAAGAAGAAGAAATAGGAAGAATCATCACCTGAAAAATCTTTTGCAAACCATTCTGGAAATAGGAAACCAAATCGTCCATGTTTCATATGTGATGAGGATCATTGGACACAAGATTGTCCACACAGAGCTGAGCTTAAAAAATTCTTCAAGAATTCGAAAACCTCCGCAGTGTTAACTGATCCATTTCCAAATCCAGGAACAAATCTGGTTGAAAGTGAGCATGCTTCCCCGTCTCAAGTGCTAATGTTGTCGGTTTCAAAACAGCAAAATGATGCTTTGTTATCGACAAGGAACAAAGATTATGGGAATCCACAGCTGTCGAACAACAAGGATAAAGATCAACCTAGTAGTTCGACAACAACTTCGACAGAAGTTGCGCCACCCATCATTCCTGAATTGACGATAAAACCGCCAAAGGGAGTAGTACACAAATCGACATTTAATCCCCGTGCTAGAGCAGCACAGCATTATAATATAGTGGAAGATTTGGCCCAATCGCCATCTGCTATGTCGACACTTGAGGTACTACAGAATTGCCCATCCCAAAAGCAGTCTTTATTATCAGCTATCGGTGGGGTAGACCCAAAGGATTCTGATCTTGTGTCCTTTAATCATAAAGGATACGATCCTTAATTACCATCTCAACTAGCTTTCCTTGTTCAAGTGAAAGCCCTCAACAAAACTGTTCATCGAACAATTATTGATGAGGGGGCATCTACATGCATTATGTCGATGAGTTGCTGGAAAACTTTAGGATCTCCAACCTTGTCGCAATCTTCGACGACATTAAAAGCATTCGACGGAAGGACATATACCCCATACGGTATTCTAAGTAACTTGAAAGTTGAACTAGGAGGGAAAACGGTAGAAATAGATGTTGAAGTAATCAATGGAAATCTTGATTACAACATCCTACTATGAAGGCCATGGATATATGCTATGGCGGCTGTTGTGTCGACCTATTTTAGGAAGATTGCATTTCCCTTTCAAGGAGGGATTACAATCGTCGATCAACAAACCTTCCTCCCCAATGGTTCTCAAGTTACAGGAAGCATTCCCATGATCCATGGAAGCCCCCATTCGCTTCAAAATATCGGAGTAGGCCTACTAAAAGATCCTATACTAATGGGAACTTTCACCCTTCCACCTCCAATCAACCTGGTGGAAGTGGCATCGATAGGAACCTGCAGTATGATATCTTCTAAAAAGATCTCAGAAAACGATATCGACATGGATCATGCAATGGTTTTGACCCCAAGCCCAATGGAAGTATTGTAGCAATCAATGTTCCTAGCATGGGAGGCAAACCCAAATCAATGCTCATCAAGCGTTTGGATAGATAGGTCTAGAGAATATGGTACCCGTTCAGATCCTTGGTCACGAGTGCATGTCACCGACGAAGGAATTGTCCAATCAATGTTAATTGAAGGGGCACCATGGAATGATTCCCACCATCGTTCCCTTCTTCCGGATTGTGGAGAAGATACTCAAGATGACCTTTATCATCCTTTAGTTTTTGAATTCCTATCAAATACTGTAAACACGGTGGATTCCGAGCGAAACTTGTCCAACATTGAAGAGACTATAGCCATAAATATCTCGACTAAAACAGATGTTGTAGAGAACATTTATGTTGGCAAATGTTGTTATCCTTCAGAACTGGAAATATATAACGCTCTTTTTGGCGAATTCAGAGATGTCTTTGCTTGGTCATATGATGAAATGCCAGGCATTGACTCGAGTACCGTTGAACACGAAATTAAGATGTATCCAGATGTCAAACTAGTACGACAATGGCTACGGCAGGTGCACCCCAAGAAAGTCGCTGCCATTAAGGCAGAAGTTAAAAAACTTCTCCATGTTGGTTTCATCTACCCGGTTCCTCTAACCGATTGGGTATCGAATATTGTCCCTGTTATGAAAAAATAAGGAACAATCAGAGTGTGCATCGATTATAGGGATGTAAATCAAGCTTGTCCAAAAGACAACTACCCTACACCCTTCATCGACCATATTATTGATGAATGCACCAGATGCGAAATCTTTTCATTCATGTATGGATTCTCCGGGTATAATCAAATAAATATATGCCCACAGGACCAGTCAAAGACTGCATTTATTTGTCCGTGGGGCACATTCGCATATCGAAAATTACCCTTTGGTTTAAAGAACGCAGGGGCGACATTTCAGAGGGCAATGAATTATGCCTTCCATGACATCAAAAACATCGTTCAACCATACCTCGACGACCTTCCGGCTCATTCGCGAAAGCGGACTGATCATCCACAGCATTTAAGAGCAATATTTCTACGTTGTCGACACTACAAGATACGACTCAATCCACACAAATGTGTATTTTGTGTCAGTTCTGGTCGTTTAATTGGCTTTGTAGTCTCAAAGGACGAGATTTGTCTCAACCCATGTAAGGTCCAGGCAATCATAAATTTGCCTCCACCTTCGAATTTTCTTCAGATTCAGAAACTCCAAGGGAAAGCAAACTTTCTGAGGAGGTTCATTCCAAATTACGCCGAACTTGCTAAAGGTTATACACGTCTTTTGAAAAAGGAGGTGCCCTTTGTCTGGGATCAGGTTGTGCAAGCTTCTTTTGATGCTTTAAAGGAATCCCTAATGAAAGCATCATTAATGTACGCTCCTGATTATCAAAAAGATTTTAACCTGTATATGGCTGCAGCAGATACGACCATCGCAATGGTTTTAGTTCAAGAAGTCGATGGAATTGAACATCCTATATACTATTTAAGTAGGAACTTGAATGATACAGAAAGCAAATATTCTTACGTTGAAAAGCTAGCACTCGCAACTGTTCAAGCGATACAGAGATTTCGACACTATGTCCTCTTTCAGAAAACTACCATTCTGTCAGATTGCAACCCCATGACTTATATATTGTCGCAACAGTTGCTGGGGGGCAAATATTCAAAATGGATAGCAATCCTACAAGAGTTTGATCTGGAATTTGTAAAATCCAAGTCGAAAAAAGCTCTAGTTTTCGCAGAATTATTGTGCGATCTCCCATCGTCGTCCAACGATGAAACATAGGAAGAAACAATCGTGGACAAAAGTTTGTTTCTGATATCTTCAAGCAATGAATGGTATGGAGATATAATCATTTATCTCCAAACCCAAAAATATAGGCCAAACACCTCCCACTCTGAACAAAAACGTATTTGATACCAAGCAAAAGACTACATGATTGTCGGTGATACACTTTACCGTCGTGGTATCGATACAGTTCTGAGAAGGTGTCTCACCCATGAGGAGGCCGAAAAAGTCTTGAATGACTGTCATTCAAGCGCGTGTGGGGGGCATCAATCTGGATATGCTACGGTGCAAAAAATCTTACGAGCAGGATACTTCTAGCCAACAATGTTCAAAGATTGCATAACCGCAGTTAGAAGTTGCCATGCTTGTCAAATTTTCGATAGCAAAACCAGAAGACCACCCACACCTTTACAGCCAATAGTTGTTGTTGGGCCATTCGCCAAATGGGGCATCGATTTCATGACATGTAACCCCACCTTGACCGGGGGGCATGGGTATATCATAGTTGCAGTTGACTATTTTACCAAATGGGCCGAGGCGATGCCTACATTAGATAATACTGGTGAAACAGCTGCCCTCTTCTTTTTCAATCATGTAGTCCCCAGATTCGGCATACCACAAGCTATAGTCACAGATCATGGATCGCATTTTTGCAATCACATGATGGTCGAATTAGCTGCCAAACTAGGGTTGTCTCATGACAGCTCTACTCCATATTATCCGCAAGCCAATGAACAAATTGAAGCAATCAAAAAGGTCCTGAAACGCATGCTGCAAAGGATGATTGGAGTTCACAAGAGAATATGGCACCTAATCCTGTACTCAGCTTTGTGGGCTTACCGAACATCGGTAAGGAATGCAACCGGGTTTACACCTTTCCAACTGGTATACGGCCTGGAAGCAGTCTTACCAATCCAGTGCGAAATCTCGTCTCTCAAACTCGCAATCGATCTCCTCCCCGGAACTTCAGAAGAAGAAGCTCCTTTCCTGGAACTAATCCAATTGGATGAAACTCGTCGTGATGGCTCTTTGGCTAACGAAGCCCATAAGAAACAAGTTAAGGCGCAGTTTGACAAAAATGTCAAACCCCGTGTCTTCTCAGAAGGTGACTTGGTCTTGCTTTACGACCAAGAATCCGATAAATTGGGAGCAGGTAAATTTAAGTCTTTGTGGATGGGCCCCTATATTATTAAATGAGTGTTAGCAAAAGGATCCTACGAATTAATGGATTATGACGGAATTCCATTGGCACAACCTCGTAATGGGTTGTACCTCAAGCGTTACTATGCCTAATGGTAACCTGCATGCTTTTGTTACGTTTTTGTTTTCGCTAAAGTGCTTATTTTGGTCAAGTAATCCACTTTTTACATTTGTTGCAGATGTCAAACCTATTGGAGTCATGTGTTGGATATGCCGACAGAGCGAGTCGTAGTTCACGGAACCTATCCTCTGCAGCCTGGGCTATTTTTAATCCAAGCGGCGAGTTAGTAAGTTTCAGAGGGGTATGTATTGGTCGATCAACAAATAACATCGCTGAATATAGCGGGTTGATAGAACTTCTCTTTGATGCCATCACACATGGTATACACCGAGTAATTGTCAGGCTAGACTCACAACTTGTAATACTACAACTCACTGGTATCTACCCTGTCCGAAATCCAGCTATTTATCGCATGTTCCTAAGGGTTAAGATTTTGGAAAGACAATTTGATTTTATTCAATATCAACACACTTCCAGAAACTTAAACACATTAAATGACTCATTAGCGAATTATGTGTTAGATAGACATTTGCAACATCTATAAAAAGAAACATACCATCAATGTTTGCATATGGATCATGTAACTTAACCAAAATAAAACTCCGAAAATCAAAAATATATATAACTGTTTATGGTTTACACATAATGTTCTATAACCAAGACAAAATCGGTCAAATGACCAAAAAACTCAAAATGCTAGGAGGCGCCCTAGTCTAATGATGCTCGTGATAGCAAGTCACAGCCTGTGCGATCATGCGCAAGAGATGAGTCCACTATCTTGGCACACCAGTAGTATGCCGCTGTAACCTCAAAGGTAGCTCGTCAGTCCTCGCATCTGGAATACTGAGAGTGAGGCCCTCAACCTGCTCCTGTAATGTTGTGAGAGTCTCAGCCACGTCGAGGTCACGAAGGATAGCCCTCCCGACGGCCTCTCCTGCTGGGGCAGCAGCTGGTACTCTCAGGCGAACTGCTGGACGGACAGGACCAACATCTTCATGTACACATGAGTTTGATTAAAGTCTTGATAGAGTAAAGCACAAGAACATTATAAACAAAAAACGATAAATAGGAATATGGTCGAAAATTTTACCAATGGCGCCCCACTGTTCGCCATCCGGCAGTACTAAATCTGGATCACCACGGAAGTCCATGCCAGCATATGGATACTCAGAATAGACCATCTCCTGATGGTCAAACCACCTGAAGAAGGTATCAGAAAATGAAATCTGAGACTGGCCAGCATGCCTAGACATGTGGTCGACCCATCTCTGCATCCGTGGTTCAGTAGGAGAAGGTAAATCGAGTGCAATATACTGCGGCTGCATCAGTGGTATTTTCTCCAAGGCAAAGGCGGTCAAAATAGAACCATATCCAAAGTTCTTCAACCTCCCGCTCTTTACCTTGGTCAACTGTTCTTTCATCACAAGAAGTACTGCGTCACACCAGTTGAACACCTTCGGTTGGAGGCATTCCAAGGCATACTGCATATAAGATCGGTTGGCTACATGAAGAGCCGCACCACCGCCATCCTACCAAAAGTAAACAGAATAGTCCTGAGGGACCTGTCAGTAACATCACGGATGATGATCTTGCCGTCTTTACTCGGCTGAGATCCTTCTCTGCAGTACCGGCGGACATAATCTCTCACCGAGTCACCTCCTCGGGCCGAACCTGATAAAGATATGGGGGCACCCCGCCTCGACAAACCGGTCAAGAAATAGATGTCTACTACAGTCAAGGGGATAGATTTTCCCTTGATCTAGAAAACCTGGTTGGTAGGATCCCAAGCATCGAGCAAATACTGCAGTAAGTTGATCTTTTGTCTCATGCTAGAAATGCGGAAAAACTTCAGCAAGCCACAGTTCCGCAGTGCGTTTACTGTAACTGGATCATGTAGGGCAAGCATGTCCTCTTCTTCATGCTCACGTTCTCGCCATGTAATGGTCATCTTGCTCCAAAGATCTCTGAAAAACAAACAAGGGAGGAGTTAGATCCTGATTTTGGTAAGAAACAGGCAAAATTTCCATCAAAAATTGCGCACAGAATTCCTTCTCTGCGCCCATCGCACCTACAGTAGTACTCTGGGTGCATTGCATGTCAGATGGCCTTCAGACAGGCCAACATTCAATGCACCTTTCGATACACAGAGGGTGTGCTGAAGGCAGAACAAGTTTTTCAAACCCCAGGGGCTCAGAAAAACTAGGAATCAAGCTCAGAATGAAAAATGGAAACCATGAAATGAAAGAGCCCAAGTTTAGCTCCTACCTGGTCGAGACGGCACCGAGAATCGTCCATAGAATCTCTCGAAATCAACGGATGAAAATCAAGGGGGAAAAGCACCTCCAAAGCTCCAACAAACCAAAATTCAAATGAAATGGCAAAATGAGAGGTAAAAGCACTTTTAATTTACTTTTTACGTGATTCGAGTAAAATATTAGTGTTTTAACTCATTTTTCAAGCATGTATTGTTCATTTCTAACTAGTTTGATGAAGCAATTGAGAATGCAGTGCAATCTTTGAAAGAACAAAGCTATTTATGGTAAAGTCAAAATGACCATTCAATCGAGCAGTTTTAGCACATAGTTCAAGCTCGTTTAAAAAATAAACATAAGCCATGAGCAAATGTTTCCACCCACGTTTAAGCTCATTAAAAAATGAACTATTTCCCGGTAAATAACCATCGTGAATGTAGTACTTCAGCAATTAAAGCCTTGGTCGTGTTTGCACCGTCACCTCCACTTTTCATTGGCCGATCATTCACCTCCATTTGATTGTTTACCCATTTTGAGGAACAACTGCGAAGAGTGATTTCACTAGCCATCCTTGCGACACTGCCGTGATTGGGAAAATTCCAAACCTTACCTGGAATCAGCTGCTACTCGTTTTATCACTTGTTCCTCAAAAGACGAGTCTCCTTTAAGCTCTTTTCAACTGACTCGTAAAATATGAAAAGATTGCCGAGCCATTGGCCTCTCCAGCTTGTTAAAGGGACAGGAAGTGCTATCCCTCCTCTAGATTTTAATCTTTTTGGACCTGAGGGATTATTACACAAAAAGATCGAGCGCTTGTTTTTCGGCTCGTTAAAAGTATCGAAAATTCATCGCTTCTGTATTGTTTTATACTTTTTCAGACTTAAGGGATTAGATGACGAAAAAGGAATTTTGGAGTTTCCTTTACGTTCCTTTTCAGACTCTCTAAAATTGAAAAGGACCGAGTTATCTTTGTCATTAAACTCGTTAAAAAGATTAATAGCGACAAACTTGTCTATAGACGAGGACGAGTTTCACTATCGCTAAGCTCGTTAAAACGTAGTGATGGGTTTGCCCGAAGGGCAAATTATAGGACAAGCATATGTTATCCTCCTCAAGCTTGACAAAAATAAAGAGGTACTGGTCAGCAATGACTGGGGAAAAATGGGAAGAAAACTCAAAGAAACTTTGTTGTTAGCAAGTCGTTCTTGAACATGACACTTCCACTCCGTGTCTGAGTCGGGTTGGGTTGTTTCATTCACTGGTCACATCACCATGGTCACGCCATACCATCCACATTTGGGGTTAATGCTACTGATCCATCACATCAGTGTCGCCGATATGTTCAAGAGAAGTCATTCAGTGAATTCACCTGTGTCTCGCCCACTACCATACATTATACTCCATTCATTCATGATCGCCACCCTAAACCTTATATCACCAGATCGTTTTCACCTCCATTAAAATCATTTGCTCCATTCCATGTCATTGATGTGGGATTTATTAAGGCCCTCCTATGACAGATCACTTCTTGTCGACATCAGCTCATTATCCAAGAAGTTGATCTAGGAACATCCCATTCAGTACTTTGAAGCTTGCATGCCTCAATGGCAAGTTTCTCACTTCCGGCGACAGGTTTACATCAATGACCTTCGACCGAAAGATTTTGCGTGGTGTTCGATGCCAAGTCCTTTATTCACACCACGTGAATTGTACTGCAGTACCTTGAGGGTCATTATCATTATCGGTGATTCCCCTCGCACTTGTTAACTGTTTACATCATTGACTGGTAATCAAGCGATGTCTTTCCATGTTCGACTTCAGAACATTTCTCACATGGATCGACTTGTACTTCGAGTGAAGATCAGATGAGATTGAATACCCCGGATCTAGTTTCATCCATCTGGGCTGCGATATATATTCAGGGAAATAAAGACATTAATTGTACATCCTTGGTGCACAGATAATCATCCACTCAAAGGGATGATGGCTCGACCAGAATCATCAGTCTACACTCAGACGATTTGTCTGTCCTATGTACATGAAAATGAATTTATAAAGCTGAGCATGGGAATGCCCACCTCAGCTAGATCATAAAAAAAAAACATGAAGATAATGTATTGTATTGTATCTTATTACATGTCTCCTCCCAGCATTGAAAGAACTTTGGATCCTCATAATAAAGTATTTCACCCGACACCAAAAGGTTAACGACCTCATACTTTAGGGGGCAACTGTTATAGACATTTTTGGGCCCTGCAACCCCAAGCATGAAATGTCCATAAATCAAGGGCTCAGAAGTCCCTAAAAGTGTTGTTCTAACCCCTAAAGGAACAAGGTCAACAGATTACAGCTTCTCCCAGAAGTTCTCCACCAAAAACTACTCAGAATTGGTTAAATCAGGATCATTTCAGCTGCTCCACTGGCTAGGTGTGTTGCATTGCACCTAGATACACTGTGAGGGTGCGTTGCATTTCAAAACTCCCTTCTTTGGGGTGCGATGGGCGAGAAATGACAAATGGCAGTGTCATTTCGCGAGGTGGAGAGGCAATGAAAGCTTCCAGAATCTTCCCCTGTGACACTTGCCTCACTGAATTCGACCAAGGATGAGTAAGAGGCCTTCAGTCTCCAAGTGGAAGCAAGAACTATCAGAGAGAAGACACTAATCAAATCACAAGCTGACTCATCCCCCTTACAGATATCTATATATGGATCCCTCATCCCAGAGATCCAGAGGCTGGAATTTTGCATATTGTAAGGAATTGCCATTAGTTTTTGAGACAAACATCAGATTGTTGGGTGATATATGCTTTGTTTGAGGTGAAGAGGCACTTCTTTGCTGGGAGGTTGATGCTGGGTCAAGAACCACTGGTTGTAACTCCTCCTGAATCTTTTCTTGTTTATCAATAAAAGCTATTTGAGTTTTCCTCCATGATTTTGTATCATTGATGCTTGTTACATTTGTATGGTCAATTTACGTCTGATCCTAGATTGTTTATGAATATAGATCCATGTCTTTGTATAGTGCTATGCTTCTGTGATCTTACAGGTACTTTGTGAAGCTGGGCGTGCAAGGAAGCAGGTAGCTGAGGACTATCAAAGAAGAGAGGAATCGACTTGAAGGATTAGCGCAAGACAGAGGTTGGTCTTTCTATTCCTATCTATCTATAATTCATAAAGGGAAAACAAAAGTAGCTTTTCTCTGTTTGTTTCTAAGGCAGCTGTCACACCTTAGTGGGATAGAGCAGTTCTATATAGACACTTTTCCCTGTAACAAAAGGACAATAGCAATAACCTAGATATGAAAGTTGAAAGTGTATCTTTATTAGATATAAATATGGTATGAAAGGATACAAGATTTTGAACCCATAAAATAATAAGGTTGTGTATAGTCAAGATGTGGTGTTTAGAGAAGTCAAGGATGCTATCAAATAGGAAATCCTACCAAGGTAGAAAGAACTAGGAAATATAAAGTTAAAATTGGAGGATGTTGGATTAGAATCTATACAAGAACAAGAATTATAGGGATAACCATAGAATCTGACACTGAGGATATCATTTTAGGAAATAAGGAACCGAGAAAGGTATAATTTACCTAATTTGTATTCATTTTATTTTTTTTATTAGTGATGATAATCCTAGAACTGTTATGGAGGTAATGTATTCAGAGGATGGAAAGCTCTAGAAAAGGGACATGGTTGAAGAAATGATATCCTTATACAAGAATAAGGCATGACATCTAGTGGAGTTTCTAATTGGATGGAATCCTAGTGGAAGAAAATGGGTGTTGAATAAGAAGTTGAATGCAAAACGAAGACTAGATAAATACAAAGGTTAGCTATTAGCAAAGAGTTATTCTCAGGTAGAGGGAATTTACTTTGGTAATATTGTTTTCTCCTATTTCCACATTAACTTTTATTAGATTTATTTTATCTATTTTTGTTGCTTTCGATTTTGAAGTATAAATTAAGAATGTGAAGCAAACATTCCTACATGGTAATCTAGATGAACAAATTTACATGAAGTATCTAGAAGGATTTATTGTTAAAGGAAATAAAGAGTTGGTATACAGGCTACAAAAGTCTCTTTATGGGTTAAATCAATCAAGAATGATGTGGTATAAAAAAATTGATACATATATATTGGGAGATGGATATACAAGGAGAAATATAGATCATTATGTATATTTCAAATTATAAGGTGATCATACTATTTGTTTGTTCTTGTATGTGGATGATATACTGCTAATTGGAAATCAAAGCAAAACCATCCATGATGTGAAGATATGAGTGTCCTCTAAATTGGACATGAAGAATCTTAGTCTTGAAATTTTTATCTCGTGCATGAAAATTAGGAGAGATTAGGAAACAAAAATACTTTCGTTACTTCAGAGGAAGTACATAATGGAAATATTGTAAAGGTTTAATATTCAGGAAAGTAAAACAGTAAATGTGCCTGTTTTTGTAGGTGTTAATTTATCTGTAGATAAGTGTCCCGAGAAGTAGGAAGAGGAAGAGGACATGTCCCATGTTCCACATTCTTGTGTAGTTAGAAGCTTGATTTATGCAATGGTCTATAGTAGACCATACAATACACATGTAGTGGGAGTATTTAGTGGGTTTATATCAAAACCAGATGTTAGGAAAATACTTAGAGGATGGGGGGGGGAGGTGAATCAGTATTTTCAAACAATTAAAATTTTCAATTTCATATCCTAATTTTTGTACACAACTTTACTAAAGGGAACCCACATGTGTACACAATTGTTATTCATACAACTACATAAGGCTACAACCTTCACTCATTATCAATATCCTATTAGAATGGAGCTCCAACCCCCTGACCTCGTTCACCGGCACCCACCGAAAGGGAGCTCCAAGCCCCTTATTTGATTTACCAACTACCACTGGAAGAAAACTTCGACTTCCTCATTGAAGGCTCCAACCCTCAACACCTATGTGGACCAAATTTCATAAATTTTCATACTAGATCCACCTGCTACAAAACATCACAACTTGTACGCCACATTTCATCAAATTTTCAGATTGAACCCACTACCATCATTTAAGCCCAAAATCAAACATCAAAGTTGAAACTAATTACTGAAATAAACCACTTAATCATCACCTAAAACAAACAATCTCTCACCCAACTGAATCAACCATCAATTGAAACCTAATCACTAAATCAACTGAATAAACCAAAAATCAACCAATCAACTAAAACCTAAGCTTAAACAACCATAATAGTCACATCACTGTAACGAGAACAAAAATAAACATATTGGACATCACAAAAACCTGATTTTGTTACAGTAAATCGTTATCAAGCATATATCAAAATATGTATGCTACTTTATAGTAGAAAACCTGCATATGTATGCGCCTTCCATGAATCACACCCGTGTACAGATCTTAAATCACTAAAACCTGAAAGTGAATAGATGAATCCTGAAAAATTGAACCACTGTCAGTCTGAAACAAATACCAAATCATATATAGATCCACTACATCATTTAGTATCAAACTCATGTGTATACACACCTTTCAGGTTGTAAAACCCGCATAGAGATCTTCAATCAGTGGCACAAACCTTCGTTGTAACACAGAACTTCAAACGTACCCATACCTCAACATACAAAGAAAAATCATTCATCAAGACATTATTAGCACAGATCAAATCACCTCATAATCAAGATTGTCATCTCAGATCTATTGAATCTGACCCATCATAAAATTATCGGGTGCATACTTAGTTTTAGATTGAGCTGTTAGCCTCCTGTTACAACAGGTATTCATCTTTCATGATCGACATTTTTACATGCCAAATATGTCATAATTTGCATGCTGCAATGTTCCATATTTCCTTAAGAGGCCAAAGAAGAGGGCATGAGAGTGTACTAGTCTAAATGCCACTGTTGTATTCCAAATTTTGATGAGTTAATCCATTTTGATGAGTTTTCAATTAAGGGAAGTCCAAATAGCTTAATCTTGGCTTCCCTAGGTTTCAATTTCTTGTTGTAGAATATAGAGAATGAATATCTGTCCAAAAAGCTTAATCTTGGCAAATTTGTAGATAGGTAGCGAAACAAGGGTGCTCAAAAGCTTAATCTGAGCCCCTGGATGCAATAAGTGTAGATTTAGATAGGAGGACAGCTGAAAGAAAAGAATGAAAAGTTGGGTATGCTAGTTCAAGTGCACCCAAACCAAAAAGAAGAGAAAATGCTAGGTGGGTGGGCCGGGTAGGTAGCTTTGTGGTTGTAGAATCATGGCTTGTGATCCATTTGATCTTTTCAAGTGTCATATCTATTCACATCACAAGTTTGAGGCAGTTTTCCATTTGAAGGACTTCAAGCGAGGCATGTCTAACTTCCCCTAAAGAGGTCAAGATCTGCTTGATATCTCTTAGTCTCATCATTTCTCACATCAGTTGCCTTGGTAAAGATCTTCTTTACTCAAGAAATGTTCATACTTCCTCTACAAGTCCCTTTTCCCCCTTAATAGCCTAAGATCTCATACTTAGTGCTTTTTCTTATCATTATCATGTTAGCTACTAACTTTACTATGTAACTCCCTATCTATCTCCCCTCCCCCTACTAGAACTATGTTAATAACTCCCCTATATACTTATCCCCTCCCCCTAGTTGAAACATAACCATAAGTACATTTGGGAATTGCTAAGTTTATCTGAAACTTAGCAAGAACCCTCATTGCCCCCCTCAAACCATCTTCTAATGCATTTTGGACTCCTTTCGATGCATAAAACCCTTCATCACTCCAGAAAACCTCCCAAATGCTTTTTGACTCCTTCACAAAGCATAAAATTCCCTTCATGTGTATAAAAACCATCTTTTTGGCCTTGTTTCCACCTTCTCAATGCATAAAACCCCTCTTTTTGGGCCAAAAATCCCTCAAATGCATTTAAAGCCTTCCTTTTACATTTAGGACCCCTTCTGAAGCCTTAAGAACCCTTCAAAACACTAAAGGAAACTCCTCAGATTTCATAAGGCTTGGCTTTTTTCTAAAAATCTTGGTCCGATTGCATAAAAGTTCCTCTTGGACCCCCTCCGATGCGATATCGCAGTCGGGAGGGGGAGTCATGTGTTAACATAGCACATATATGGGAGCCCGATTAACAAGTGCCGATGCGATTTCGCCTATCAGCATATCGCAAGCATCGTGGTATAAAGCATGTGTTATGGAGAACCGCCGATCGCCGATTGTGATATCGCATCGGCAGTCGGTAGTCGCATCGCATCAATCCAATTCATATTACAATGCCCCGCCCTACCGCCGACGCGATATATGTATTGTATCGCATATATTTCAAACTATCGCATCGCGTGTTATAATATCACATCGATTCATTATTTAAGGGCCGCACCCCCGGTCCCTCCGACTGCCGATACACTGACTGATCGGGAGCCGTTGGATCGGGCCCCAGATCAACGGCCCTGATCACGTCACTCGCCCGCCATCGCTCCATATATATCGCATCATTCCATTGTTTGCCTGATGGGCAATCGCCGATGCGATATCGGTGATCGGCCCATCGACGCTTCTATAACATGTTAATGCGCCGCTCCCCGATGTCCATCAATCAGTGAAGATGCGATGAGATCTGGGCCGTTGGATCAGCCCGCACCGGATCCAACGACCAGGATTTAATAAATTAAACAGTGTTTCGCTCCGTGCCATTTTTTCAATAGAATTCATGTTTTTGATGCGTTTCGCTTGTTTCAAAGGAATGGGCCATTTTCACAGGTTTTACATGCAACGCTCCAGCCCGCCTCAGCTACAAAGAAAACAAAGTATTCCTCGGTGGTATGTGATCACTCCAGGCCCTGAATGCCTCCAAATGCAGGGATTTCTCTTTAGCGTACCTTCAGAGCCCCTTTTCCTCGGTTTTTGCAGCATTTTATCAGTTTTGAAGCATTTTTGGATCGACAAGGGCCGATAACAGCTCTTAAGGCAACAGAGGGCCGAACAGCAGCCATAAAGTGTCGATGGGACAGTTTAGAGCATTCGGAGGCCAAGAAGGGACCAGGTGCATGCCAAAGCATATCAAGGAAGCGGCAAAGAGTATCAGTGAAGCATTTTCAAAGCAAATGAAGTCATGAATGCCTACAGCAAAGTCAACAAACAGTCCTGGGCCATAAAAGGCTCACCCACTCATAAATTTTGGCTTTAAAGCCACTTGAAGGCGCAGACAAGGATTCAAGGCACAATTTTTAGAAGAACAATGCATCCAGCCACATTTTGGAGCAGTATTGCTGAGCCCCATGCGCAGTTATGGCCATGAGGCCAGCGCATAGCTCAGAGGACAGTTTTTAATTCATTTTGTGAGGCTGCAGGCCCAATGCGCAGTCTTGAGTGATCATTTTGTGAGGTCGCTGCCTCCCAGCGCACCTCAAGTAGATCTGTTTACATTTATTTCTAGCATAGAATAGGACTAATAGCATTGATTTCCACAGATCAGTTTTAGATCTCTTTTGAGATATTTTGGGATATTTTTCTCCCTTAACATCTGTTCAAGGGCAACTCTGTAAATATTTCTCTTTATATACCGCCCTCTGAAGGGTTGGTTGGTTCATAACTTCCTCTCCAGACTTGCACTGTATTTTTTGAGAGCCTCTATAATCAAAGATAGTTGGAATGCTTGGGAGATGAACTGTCTGTTGTGTTTTAATGGCTGAAGAGTGACTATGGGATTCTAATGCTTCTACATGGTCCAATAAGTGTTTCTCACCTCTGTTTTCAGTTTATATGTGTTTATGCCACCATTGTATCACCATCTAAATAGGAGGAAGAAAGAATAGTTCAGAGCTTACTTAGTTGTATTCTGTTCTCAATTTCTGTGATTTATCTATGTTTTCCTCTGAATTAGTCCTGAATATGAAGACTGATTTGCTCATATTTATGCTAGTTCCTTCATATATGATTGTTGTTTAGGAATCCTTGGTTGCTCCTATATAAATGTTCATTCACCTTCCCTCTGTTAGCATAATGAGAGCTACTTAGTTGCCTTTGATTCACTGACCTTCATTCCATCCTTATTCCAGCTCGATATTGTTTTATGTGTAGCTATCCTGCTCTGTATTCCTCTTGTGACCAAGAAAACGCAACAGGAAGCCCTAATACTTGACTCCATGCCCAATGGTTTTAACTTCTCACACTATGCATCCCAACTATGTTTGAAAGAATCCTCCTTCCCACCAAAACTTAAACAAAACCCCTTGAACTCAATAACTAGCCTAAAATCATCATCAACAAAGCTAAATCATTAAGAGAGAGCCCTCTCTGATTGCAGGTGGGCTAGCACCTGCAGTCCAAAGATTGGTTTGTGGTTACCTCGGCCGTGTCCCTTTAAGGAGCTTTAGGGACAACTTGAGTGTTAACATAATGGCAACTCCATTGGGGAAGTTCTTCCTCAAATAATTTCACAAATTAATTGGGAAAGCTCCAAAATCCCAAAAAATCTCGTCTTTTGAAGAAAGTGCTCCTTCCTTTTCTTCAGAACTTTTTCACGTTTAGTTATGATCTTTTATGGTGGATAGGGATCAGACATACCAAGGCTAAATCATCCACCTGGCGACTCCACATCATTTTTACAATCAAGACTCCACTGGAGGAACGAACCTGAAAGAGAAGTAGCAGAATATTTTTTGTTCAAAAATCCAGAGCTTCGAGTTTCAGAGCAATTCTACAGCCCAATAATCCATATTCCGAAGCATTGATAGTAAGGCAGGATGACCGGGTTTGTGGAAGATCTTTCATTAGATAAAGCTTTAGATGAATTCAGGAAGTTGTTATCCGAATATGAGCTTGATGAAGATTTTTTCAAATTGGTATTGTTAAAAGTCAAAGCGATAGAATAGCCTCAAATCAAAATGTGTTTTCTTGATTTAGTTGTTGAAGAACATGAAAATGAGATTGAACTTTTGCATTCTCAAATTCAGTCATTTGATTTTCGCGATCCTAAGGAATTCTTACAACATCTTCCTTCTCCAAGTCATGAGGAAATTGTACTACCTTCTGACTTACAGATTGAGGATAATCATGCTTTCAAGACAAAGACTGAAGAATTGGTTGCAGGGTTTATTACTGAGGATACAGTTGTTAAATTAGACCAAGAAGGCCCAGAAGAAACTATCCCAGAGGATGCTTTTATTGATCCTATATCAGATTACATGGAGGATCTTCCCAACTCAAAATCTGTAACATGTTTTCTCTATGAGGACCAAATACATCAGCAGTGGCCTTTCTATGTCACAATTTTGATTATGGGGGCACATAACCAAATTATGCTTCCGATTTCACTGACAAATAGTCAAGCAGTTTATTTGTTTCTACAGTTGCTTAAATGGTTGCACTGGCTGTTTCACTTTACCTAACCAGCAAACAGAAGGCTGATTAGAGTAGGTAGGTAGGTAGGATTTTGGTTTTTTGTTTGAATAGCAACTTGTTGTAGTTGAAGCTCGAAACGAAGGCCCTAAGCTCCTCAGGTATGCTATCATGTTCATAAATAAAGCAGCATTGTTATATCAAATCAAATTCAGTTAGAAGTGCTACAATCAAGCTTCCCACTTCAGTCAATAGTATCAAAGCAGAGGAGTATTTTTAGTTTCATATTAGCACCCTTGGTCAAAGCAAAAATAAGGGAAATACATCAGTTTTGATCCATGTTTTGGATCTATTTCAAAGGCACATTCTCAGGCAATTGTACATAATATTAAGCACGCAGAAGAAAGCAGGCAGTGCTTCATTTTCACAACAATGCAGTTATAGAGAATGCTGTGTTCAGATGTCAAAGTCACATTCATTTAACAGCCAACACAAAGAAGTTTTCATTCTACAACAACAATAGAAGATCAAGGCAGTCTAACCTGCTATTCTTGGCTTTTCACAAGGAAAAGCCATCCCCAAGTGGAGCCACTGTTAGCCTCCTGTTGCAACAGGTATTCATCTTTCATGATCGACATTTTTACATGCCAAATATGTCATACTTTGCATGCTGCAATGTTCCATATTTCCTTAAGAGGCCAAAGAAGAGGCCATGAGAGTGTGCTAGTCTAAATGCCACTGTTGTATTCCAAATTTTGATGAGTTAATCCATTTTGATGAGTTTTCAGTTAAGGGAAGTCCAAACAGCTTAATCTTGGCTTCCCTAGGTTTCAATTTCTTGTTGTAGAATATAGAGAATGAATATCTGTCCAAACAGCTTAATCTTGGCAGATTTGTAGATAGGTAGAGAAACAAGGGTGCTCAACAGCTTAATCTGAGCCCCTGGATGCAATAAGTGTAGATTTAGATAGGAGGACAGCTGGAAGAAAAGAATGAAAAGTTGGGTATGCTAGTTCAAGTGCACCCAAACCAAAAAGAAGAGAAAATGCCAGGTGGGTAGGCCGTGTAGGTAGCTTTGTGGTTGCAAAATCATGGCCTGTGATCCATTTCATATTTTCAAGTGTCATATCTATTCACATCACAAGTTTGAGGCAGTTTTCCATTTGAAGGACTTCAAGCGAGGCATGTCTAACTTCCCCTTCTTCCTCTTTCCCCATTCACTTACTAACTTCCCCTAAAGAGGTCAAGATCTACTTGATATCTCTTAGTCTCATCATTTCTCACATCAGTTGCCTTGGTAAAGATCTGCTTTACTCAAGGAATGTTCATACTTCCTCTACAAGTCTCTTTTCCCCCTTAGTAGCCTAAGATCTCATACTTAGTGCTTTTTCTTATCATTATCATGTTAACTACTAACTTTACTATGTAACTCCCTATCTATCTCCCCTCCCCCTACTAAAACTATGTTAATAACTCCCCTATAGACTTATCCCCTCCCCCTGGTTGAAAAATAACCATAAGTACATTTGGGAATTGCTAAGTTTATTTGAAACTTAGCAAGAACCCTCATTGCCCCCTCAAACCATCTTCTAATGCATTTTGGACTCCTTCCGATGCATAAAACCCTTCATCACTCCATAAAACCTCCCAAATGCTTTTTGACTCCTTCACAAAGCATAAAATTCCCTTCATATGTATAAAAACCATCTTTTTGGCCTTGTTTCCACCTTCTCAATGCATAAAACCCCTCTTTTTGGGCCAAAAATCCCTCAAATGCATTTAAAGCCTTCTTTTTTACACTTCGGACCCATTCCGAAGCATTAAGAACCCTTCAAAACACTAAAGGAAACTCCTCCAGTTTCATAAGGCTTGGCTTTTTTCTAAAAATCTTGGTCCGATTGCATAAAAGTTCCTCTTGGACCCCCTCCGATGTGATATCGCAGTCGGTAGGGGGAGTCATGTGTTAACATAGCACATATATGGGAGCCCGATTAACAAGTTCTGATGTGATTTCGCCTATCGGCATATCGCAAGCATCGTGGTATAAAGCATGTGTTATGGAGAACCGCTGATCGCCGATTGCGATATCGCATCGGCAGTCGGCAGTCGCATCGCATCAATCCAATTCATATTACAGTGCCCCGCCCTACTGCCGATGCGATATATGTATTGTATCGCATATATTTCAAACTATCGCATCGCGTGTTATAATATCGCATCACTTCATTATTTAAGGGCCGCACCCCCGGTCCCTCCGACTGCCGATACGCCGACTGATCGGGAGCCGTTGGATCGGGCCCCGAATCAACAGCCCTGATCACGTCGCTCGCCCGCCATCGCTCCATATATATTGCATCATTCCATTGTTTGCCTAATGGGTGATCGCCGATGCGATATCGGTGATCAGCCCATCGGCGCTTCTATAACATGTTAATGCGTCGCTCCCCGATGTCCACCGATCATCAAATATGCGATGAGATCTGGGCCGTTGGATCAGGCCGCGCCGGATCCAATGGCCAGAATTTAATAAATTAAACAGTGTTTTGTTCGACACCATTTTTTCAACAGAATTCATGTTTTTGATGTGTTTCACTTGTTTCAAAGGAATGGGCCATTTTCACAGGTTTTACATGCAACACTCCAGCCCGCCTCAGCTACAGAGAAAACAAAGTATTGCTCGGTAGTATGTGATCACTCCAGGTCCTGAATGCCTCCAAATGCAGGGATTTCTCTTCGGCGTACCTTCAGAGCCCCTTTTCCTCGTTTTTTGCAGCATTTTATCAGTTTTGAAGCATTTTTGGATCGGCAAGGGCCGATAACAGCTCTTAAAGCAACAGAGGGCCGAATAGCAGCCATAAAGTATCGATGGGACAGTTTAGAGCATTCGGAGGCCAAGAAGGTGTTATAGACATTTTTGTGCCTTACAGCTCTAAGCATGAAATGTCCATAAACCAAGGGATCCTAAGTCCCTAAAAGTGTTGTTCCGACCCCTAGAGGAACAAGGTCAACAAATTACAGCTTCTCCCAGAAGTTCTCCACCAGAAACTACTTAGAATCAGTCAAATCAGGATCATTTCAGCTGCTCCACTAGCTAGCTGCGTTGCATAGCGCCCAAGTACACTAGCTAGGTGCATTGCAATGCACCTAAATGCACTACCAGGGTGTGTTGAGCGGGAAATGACAAATGGCAGTGCCATTCCGCGAGGTGGAAAGACAATGGAAGCTTCTAGAATCTTCTCCAATGACACTTGCCTCACTGAGTTCGACCAAGGATGAGTAAGAGGCTCTCAGTCTCCAAGTGGAAGCAAGAACTGACAGAGAGAAGCCACTAGTCAAATCACAAGCTGAGTCATCTTCCTTGCATACATCTATATATGGATCCCTCATCCCAGAGATCCAGAGGCTGGAATTTTGTACATTGCAGAGAATTGCTGTTGGTTTTGAGATAGATATCAGAGTATTCTGTGATTTATGCTTTATTGGAGGTGAAGAGGGGATTCTTTACTGGGAGGTTGATGCTGGATCAGGAATCATCGGTTGTAACTCCTCCTGGATCTTCTTGTTATATCAATAAAAATATTTGAGTTTCTCCTACATGCTTGTGTATCATTGATGTTTGTTACATTTGTATGTTTAGCTTAAATATGATCCTAAGCTATTTATGAATATAAATCCATGTCTTTGTGTAGTTTCCTTCTTCTGTGATCTTACAGGAACTTGGTGAAGCTGGGCAGGTAAGGGAGCAGGTTGGTGGAAGCTGTCAAAGAGGAGAGAGATTGGATCAAAGGACTAGCGCAAGACACAGGTTGGTTCATCCTATTCCTCTTCATTTATAGTTCATAAAGAAGAATACAAAAGTAGTTTTCTTTGTTTGTTTCTAAGGTCACTGTCACACCTTAGTGGGATAGGGTCGTTCTGAATAGACACTTTTCCCGAGAACAAAATGGCGACTCCACTGGGGATCGTGTCTAGTTAGTTTGTTTGTGTTTCTCTTGTTGTTTGTTTCATAAACTTAGAAGTAGCAAATCGAACTGCATTTGCCATTAACAAATGCAAAGTAGACATCTGCTACTTCAATCCATTCACTGGATCTGTTTATGAATTGAACAGCTGATTCACAAATGATCTGATTTCCCTTTGTGATAGCTCTTAGACCTCCTTTAAATCTACCCTCTGATAGTGCATTACTGATTGCTTTTACTCGGCCAAAAACCATAGATTAAGCTGCAAACCGTGACCCAGAACCCGGATAGAATTCTCGTTTCTTCCCCAGCGCAGGCACTGTGAAGAGTTCCTGCATTTCAGCACAGTTTCTGAGATGGCTACCTGCGCTGCAATCCAGTTTCTCTATGTAACAGGTGCGCTGATCAGCCTAGCCCTGTGCAGCTGAGGTTCTTTGCTTCATTTTTTCAGTTTTGTCTCTGTTTTTTGCAGCCTGTGATCAGTGTATGTATTTGTTTAAAAACCCCTTTTCTTTGCCTTAATTCCGCCTCCTTTGTACAAAAAGACTGTAGGTGTTTTTGTGTGTTTGTGGCATCATTTACAGTTTTCCACTGCAAAAGTAGAATAGTCATACTGTTGTCCTCTGATTTAGATCTGTCATAACTGTCGATTTTGGTCTTAGGAGAAAGTTTATTTGCTGTTGGCAGTCAATTATGCTTTTACTTTTGCCTTTGGTTTGAATTTGTGACTTTCTAGTGTCGAAACGAGTATTTATTTCAAAATCATAAAGTGTTGTAATCATCTCTACCTTTTGATTTCGAAAAGAAGCTTGTTTGTGTTTGTCACTTGAAAGCAAATTCAGATTTGTACATCAACTTTCTTTTTAGGCATCAATATTAAGAAAGTGAAAAACAAATACATGCACATGTGCATTTGCATATTGACAGTCTGTTTGGCTTGATTTAGGAAAGTAAATTTACAGTGTGCTCTTTGCTCTTTGTGAAAGGATTGTGTCTTTCTTTTCCCCTTGTAGCTAGGATTTTCATTGCTGAAAAGAGATAAAAGATTTGCTTATCATCTTTAGATTGCATTTTAGGAATTACATCTACATCTCGTGGTGAACCCAAAAGGCAAACTTCATAAGAAAGATCAACTTAAAATAAATTGAATGAATCTAACAACGCTTTGGAACTTAACGCACAACATTTAGAGGTCTAGGCTAGAGACGTATTCCGGCGTCGTAAAGCCTGGTAACTGTTGTCCTCACTGATGGTTGGGTGATTCCTCCACTATGAGACGATAAGTGCCAGTACGGACTTGTGCTCCCACGTACCATCGAGTATATATTGGGAGACCCCTATAGGCTTAAAACCTTTTATCCATAGGAAGCCGTGTCGGCCGCCCTACTGATCACAATGCACCGAACACAACATTCGGGAAGACTGACTGCCGTACCGTAAAAAGTATTCTGCAGTTTTGCGATTGGTTTGGTACTCCCTCTACCTAGATCTCCAGAGGAGTCCCTTTCGTTCCATTTCAGACTCCTTAACGGAAAAGGTCCATCTGAGCACTTGTCACTTCAGGCTCATTAAAAATCGAAGGAGACTAGAGTTATCTTTTGTTTTTTCTCGACTCTTTAAAATTGAAAAAAAAAGTTGTGTCAAAGCGTCTAAAAATTTATTTTAAACGGAATATTCATTACCCTTTTCCTACGTTGATCTTAGGTTGAGAAAATGGAGTCTACCAACCAAGGAATTCCCCTTGGTGGAAATCCTAGTCCCTTCTCCTCTTGGGGAGATGTTGGTGCACCCCATATGGCCACATTGTCGCTTCCAGGACTGACAATTGGCTTGCCAGTATGGCTCTTCTCCACCAATGTCGTTCAGAACACCACTATTCCTAAACAATCGAATCAGCAATTAGACGAGTCCAGAGTTGCCCACCAACCTTATACTTCCTCTAATTCTTCCTCTCCTCCTTCCTCTTCGCTTGATGGGGCTGGCAAAGCCAAAAGTCAAGTTCCTAAGGAGAAGAAGGAAAAGAAGAAGAAAGAGAAGAAGAAGAAGGAGCCAAAGGCGAATGGGGAAAAACGAGTACCGTCTAACGAAAATCCACACACTGCACCGATCAGGCCTAAATCGCCATGTGTCATTTGCAAAGGAGACCACCTTCACAGAGATTGTCCTTGCATCCCCCGGATACTAAGGGACTGGTCTCCTCGTTTGCACAATCCGGTGTCATCAACCTCTGATGATCATGTTGAAAGAACACCATCAACGAGCGAAAGTGAAGCCCCAGGACAAAAAGGGAAAGCTAGATTTCCTTGTAAACTGTGTGAAGGCAGTCATGCCATCCACCGTTGTCCCTTCTTAGACGAAGCTAAAAGAGTTTTGGATGATCGTCTGGTTTCACCGTTACGACTTCCTCCTGGATATAAAAAACTCTTGCCGAGTCCATCGTTAGTTGAGAATCCAGCTGGCCCGCTCAAGTGGTCGGCTGAAGCGCCTATCATTGAAGATAAACCATCTAGATCCATACCAGATGAAAGTCAAAAGGTCGAGGCGGCAGTTGACCCAGTCTTGCCTTCAGAGGTTTTATCTTCAGATGATACAGTCACTGAAGAGAACAAGGATGACATCGTCCAAATTCTCTTCATCAACACAGACTCCGACGAACATGGGGGCAATCTACCCATTCCTTTACCGCAGGAAGGAAGTTCGTCAGAGCCATACCCGACCATCTACTCGGTCCCACCTCCAAGCAACCTAGTTGTCTCCTTCGACTGAAATCAACTAGGCAGACCCTGTCTACCAGCAAGCATACCATTCCGAATTATCGTCCAAATATATAGAATGGTCATGGCTGGTACCATCATAGATGAGGGGGCTTTTGTGAGTATCCTTTCCTCTACTGCTTGGAAAGTGCTTGGTTCGCCATCGCTTTTGCCTAAAATGAGAAATATAACAGGCTTTGATAAAGGAACCAGTCGACCTTTAGGGATCCTTCCCAATGTGCCCATAACATTGAGAGGGAAGACAGTTCAAATGAACGTAATGGTGGTTCAAGGACCCCTAGATTACAATCTACTCCTTGGATGAGACTATATTTATTGCATGGGAGCGATTGTCTCCTCGCCCTTTAGAGTAATGTGTTTTCCGCACGAAGGAAGAGTGGTCAAGCTCGTGGACCAGCTTTCATTTCCCGGATCACGCATAGAAAATAGTCATATACCGTCCCTAAATGGTCTTTTCACACAAGAAATGTCTCAATATCCAGTCCGTCCTCCCGATGAGCGCGAGTAATTCGGAGGGATATGACTGAAACCCAGGGGGCATGCATCCTGGTCTGCTTCGGCAGGAAAACTTCGGGTATAGGGTAGGTTTCCGCGGGAGAATATGACTAGTCTGTACCCCGTCCGTGATTGGAAGAGGGGTTATTCTAGAATAAGATTCTCTTGTCAAAGTTATGTGAGTTGGCGGGCATCATCACTCACCTTTGTTTATTTCGAGCAACATCGCCAAGGAAGTGTTTTGTTTGCACCACGAATAGAACAATCTTTGGGTAACCTGTAAGAGGTAGGCCTGTCCCGATAAAGCAAATGTTTTGTCTGCAAATTGAGGTGTAACCTTGAAACCATATTTTATACCTGGGGGCATGCAAACCTTTTGGAGTGCAAGCGAGGGGCGGCTATTTATTTTTTAAATTTTTAGGACCTCTAACCCTTTAAACTCGTAGGATTAGTCGTTTCCTAACTTACATAAAGAAAGGATGTGGGGCAACACTCGAAAGATTGCCGAGTTTTTTATATGAGACATTCTTATCATATGACTGGATTAATCGAGCAGTGTTACCGCAAGGTTCAAGCTCGTTAAAAATAAACCCGCACCGAGCAAATGTTTCCACCCGCGTTTAAGCTCGTTAAAAAGTGAACTATTCCCCGGTAAATAACCACCGTGAATGTAGCATATCAGCCATTAAAGCCTTGGTCGTGTTTGCACCGTCACCTCCACTTTTCCATTGGCCGATCATTCACCTCCATTTGATTGTTTACCCATTTTGAGGAACAGCTGCGAAGAGTGATTTCACTAGCCATCCTTGTAACACTGCCGTGATTGGAAAATTCCAAACCTTACCTGGAATCAGCTGCTACCCATTTTATCACTCGTTCCTCAAAAGACAAGTCTTCTTTAAGCTCTTTTCAACTGACTCGTAAAATATGAAAAGATTGCCGAGTTTTGGCCTTCCAGCTCGTTAAAGCGACGGGAAGTGCTATCCCTCCTCTAGATTTTAATCTTTTTGGACCCAAGGGATTATTGCACAAAAAGATTGAGCGCTTGTTTTGTTCGGCTCGTTAAAACTATCGAAAATTCATCCCTTCTGTATTGTTTTATACTTTTTCGGGCTTAAGGGATTAGATGACGAAAAAGGAATTTTGGAGTTACCTTTACGCACCTTTTCAGACTCTCTAAAAATGAAAAGGACCGAGTTATCTTTGTCGTTAAACTCGTTAAAAAGATTAATAGCGACAAACCTGTCTTTAGACGAGAACGAGTTTCACTATCGCTAGGCTCGTTAAAACATAGCGATGGGTTTGCCCGAAGGGAAAATTATAGAACAAGCATATGTTATCCTCCTCAAGCTTGACAATAATAAAGAGGTACTGGTCAGTAATGACTGGGGAAAAATTGGGAAGAAAACTCAAAGAATCTTTATTGGTAGCAAGTCGCTCTTGAACATGAAACTTCCACTCTGTGTCCGAGTTGGGTTGGGTTGTTTCATTCACCGGTCACATCACCATGGTCACGCCATACCATCCACATTTGGGGTAAATGCTACCAATCCATCACATAAGTGTTGCCGACATCTTCAAGAGAAGTCATCCAGAGAAGTCACCTGTGTCCCATCCACGACCATACATTATACTTCATTCTTTCATGACCGCCATCCTGAACCGTATATCATCAGATTGTTTTCACCTCCATCAAAATCATTTGCTCCGTTCCTTGTCATTGATGTGGGATTCATTAAGGCCCTCCTTTGACAGATCACTTCTTGTCGACATCAGCTCATTATCCAAGAAGTTGATCTAGGAACACCCCCTTCAGTACTTTGAAGCTTGCATGCCTCAATGGCAAGTTTCTCACTTCCGGCGACAGGTATACATCAATGACCTTCGACTGAAAGATTTTGCGTGGTGTTCAACGCTAAATCCTTTATTCACACCATGTGAATTGTACTGCAGTACCTTGAGGGTCATCATCATTATCGGTGATTCCTCTCGCGCTTGTTAACAATTTACATCATTGACTTGTAATCAAGCGATGTCTTTCCATGTTCGACTTCAAAACATTTCTCACATGGATTGACTTGTACTTCGAGTGAGGATCGGATGAGATTGAAGACCCCGGCTCTAGTTTCATCCATCCGGGCTGCGATATATATTTAGGAAAATAAAGACATTGAAATGTACAGCATTGCAGCACAGATAATCATCCTACCAAAAGGATGATGGCTCTATCAGAATCATCAGTCTACCATCAGACGATTGTCTGTCCTATGTACATGAAAATGAATTTATAAAGCTGATCATGGGAATTCCCGCCTCAGCTAGATCATGAAAAATAGTATGAAGATAATGTATTGTATTGTATCTTATTACAGGTCTCCTCCCAGCATTGAAAGAACTTGGGATCCTCCTAATAAAGCATTTCACCCGATAAACGGCCTCATACTTTAGGGGGCAACTGTTATAGACATTTTTGTGCCTTACAGCTCTAAGCATGAAATTTTCATAAACCAAGGGATCCTAAGTCCCTAAAAGTGTTGTTCCGACCCCTAGAGGAACAAGGTCAACAAATTACAGCTTCTCCCAGAAGTTCTCCACCAGAAATTACTCAGAATCAGTCAAATCAGGATCATTTCAGTTGCTCCACTAGCTAGCTGCGTTGCATAGCGCCCAAGTACACTAGCTAGGTGCGTTGCAATGCACCTAAATTCACTACCAGGGTGCGTTGAGCGGGAAATGACAAATGGCAGTGCCATTCTGCGAGGTGGAAAGAAAATGGAAGCTTCCAGAATCTTCTCCAATGACACTTGCCTCACTGAGTTCGACCAAGGATGAGTAAGAGGCTCTCAGTCTCCAAGTTGTAGCGAGAACTGACAGAGAGAAGCCACTAGTCAAATGACAAGCTAACTCATCTTCCTTGCATACATCTATATATGGATCCCTCATCCTAGAGATCCAGAGGCTGGAATTTTGTACATTGCAGAGAATTACTGTTGGTTTTGAGATAGATATCAGAGTATTGGGTGATTTATGCTTTGTTGGAGGTGAAGAGGGGATTCTTTGCTGGGAGGTTGATGGTGGATCAGGAATCATCGGTTGTAACTCCTGCTGGATCTTCTTGTTATATCAATAAAACTATTTGAGTTTCTCCTACATGCTTGTGTACCATTGATGTTTGTTACATTTGTATGTTTAGCTTAAATCTGATCCTAAGCTATTTATGAATATAAATCCATGTCTTTGTGTAGTTTCCTTCTTCTGTGATCTTACAGGAACTTGGTGAAGCTGGGCAAGTAAGGGAGTAGGTAGCTGGAAGCTGTCAAAGAGGAGAGAGATTGGATCAAAGGACTAGCGCAAGACACAGGTTGGTTCATCCTATTCCTCTTCGTTTATAGTTCATAAAGGAGAATACAAAAGTAGTTTTCTTTGTTTGTTTCTAAGGTCACTGTCACACCTTAGTGGGATAGGGTTGTTCTGAATAGACACTTTTCCCGAGAACAGAAGGGACCAGGTTCATGCCAAAGCATATCAAGGAAGCGGCAAAGAGTATCAGTGAAGCATTTTCAAAGCAAATGAAGTCATGAATGCCTACAGCAAAGTCAAAAAACAGTCCTGGGCCATAAAAGGCTCACCCACTCATAAATTTTGGCTTTAAAGCCACTTGAAGGCGCAGACAAGGATTCAAGGCACAGTTTTTAGAAGAACAATGCATCCAACCACATTTTGGAGCAGTATTGCTGAGCCCCATGCGCAGTTATGGCCATGAGGCCAGCGCATAGCTCAGAGGACAATTTTTAATTCATTTTGTGAGGCTGCAGACCCAATGCACAGTCTTGAGTGATCATTTTGTGAGGTCGCTGCCTCCCAGCACACCTCAAGTAGATCTGTTTACATTTATTTCCAGCATGGAATAGGACTAATAGCATTGATTTCCACAGATCGGTTTTAGATCTGTTTTGAGATATTTTGGGATATTTTTCTCCCTTGACATCTGTTCAAGGGCAAGTCTGTAAATATTTTTCTTTATATACCGCCCTCTGCACTGTTTTAAGGGTTGGTTGGTTGATAACTTCCTCTCCAGACTTGCACTGTATTTTTTGAGAGCCTCTATAATCAAAGATCGCTGGAATGCTTGGGAGATGAACTGTCTGGGGTGTTTTAATGGCTGAAGAGTGACTATGGGATTCTAATGCTTCTACATGGTCCAATAAGTGTTTCTCACCTCTGTTTTCAGTTTATATGTGTTTATGCCACCATTGTATCACCATCTAAATAGGAGGAAGAAAGAATAGTTCAGAGCTTACTTAGTTGTATTCTGTTCTCAATTTTTGTGATTTATCTATGTTTTCCTCTGAATTAGTCCTGAATATGAATACTGATTTGCTCATATTTACACTAGTTCCTTCATATATGAATGTTGTTTAGGAATCCTTGATTGCTCCTATATAATTTTTCATTCACCTTCCCTCTGTTAGCATAATGAGAGCTACTTAGTTGCCTTTCGTTCACTGACCTTCATTCCATCCTTATTCCAGCTCGATATTGTTTTATGTGTAGCTATCCAGCTCTGTATTCCTCTTGTGACCAAGAAAACACAACAGCAAGCCCTAATCCATGACTCCATGCCCAATGGTTTGAACTTCTCACACTATGCATCCCAACTCTGTTTGAAAGAATCCTCCTTCCCACCAAAACTTAAACAAAACCCCTTGAACTCAATAACTAGCCTAAAATCATCATCAACAAAGCTAAATCATTAAGAGAGAGCCCTCTCTGATTGCAGGTGGGCTAGCACCTGCAGTCCAAAGATTGGTTTGTGGTTACCTCGGTCGTATCCCTTTAAGGAGCTTTAGGGACAACCTGAGTGTTAACATGAGCAAAACATTAACATCTCATTACATTCATATTTTCTTTAGATCTAACTATTCATAAAATATTCATCACTTAAACACTTTACCACATTGGTCTTCATCTCCTTATATAGCTTAGCCCTTAGCCAATACCATAGGTGAAAGCCATATAATGACGATTGTATTCTTAGACGAGATCAAATATCCATTGTTGGATTCAATACCATAGGGAAATACCATGGTCGGTACCCTTTGTATTTAGAATACCATGGTTCGGAAATTGTACACACATTTCCTTCTTCATACCTATGAGTGTGCATGGATATTCTTCACAGAACCCGTGTATACTTCTTCAAAATTCATCTTTATCATTTCAGTAGTCTCTCAACTGTTGTGCCTTTGATCTAACTCTCTTTCACATGTAGAAACATCTTGTTGACATCTTCAACAAGTTTCCATCAAAGCATAACTCATCAAGTAGGTTTCCATCATGGAAAACACATTAGTCATAATGCCAACAATCTCCCCCTTTGGACTTGATAGCAACCACTTTAGTGTTTGGTCACTACAACTTGTACGTACCTATAGAACACATCAAGCCAAGCACCAAGCTTTTAAAACACCATGTTACTCCCCCCCTTTGACATCAAGGGCAAATGGTTGACGAATGCTGAATGAAGGCTTCTCTCTTGAGCGATGTAGAGCTAAATTGTTGAGTACTGAAGACTCATCATGTTGCCCCTAAGCACATTATGAAATTTCTAACGGATGTACAATGAAGTACATAACTCTATAAATCAACTGAATATGACATTTCCTATCACCAAGGACTCAAAGTTACAACAATCACCCAATCATATTGGGCTTTAATATTTTACTTCATGATTACATCAACCTCCCAAGCACAACGGGGTTACAAATTACATGACATGCCCAAAACGACTTGATGATAATAGTTCATACATGACTGAATTTTACAATGATTACATCATAGGTATATACATTATATTTAAATAAAATTATAGATATGGCATGCATGACAAAGACTAAAGACCTCTATAGTAAGGTAACAAGACCAAGACAATCTTTAGCAACCATCATATACTATGTATGATCTTCACCATAAAGATATGTTAGCAGCAACATGAATAGAAACAAATGTTGCTTCTTAACAGAAGCAACATCACCAATGATATACATCATTATGTATCAAGGAACTATAATGCCAACAATGCTTTAGAAACATAACATATTCTTCCCATGAACATGTGCCATATCTATAGACTATTCTCAACCAATTCCAGAATTAGAAAGCAAAATTGGAGCTTGTTTCTTCATTACAGAAAGATATATGCGACTTTTCAATTCAGAACTTGCGTATATATGTGACTTGTCTTTATAAGGATCCATGAACAAAAAGTGAAATACTGAAACCTCTTACCTTGAGCTCTTCCTCAGCCTGTATTGTTTGTGTCAGTTCACTGTTACAACATTTGATGCACAATAAGTAATGTAAGAAATCATGAACATAAAAAACAACGATGTGAGTAATTATTAAGACACATATGTATTACTTCCCTTGAACTTGAAGAATCAATAGTGTGTTGAAGGAGCGACCATTCCTAATTTTTCTTTTGAGATATTCAAATGCATCACGTGCAAGAGGTTTCGTAAATATATCAACAACTTGTTCTTTTTGGGGAACATATTCCAATTTGACCTTTTTCTCAAGCACCTATTCTCTTATAAAATGATATTTAATTAGAATATGCTTGGTATTGGAGTGCATAACATGATTTTTTGAAATACTAATGGCACTTGTATTATCACATACAATGGAAATGGGTGGAGATCAATTTATTTGAATATCGTGCAATGTTTACATCATCCAAATAAGTTGTGTGCAGCAAGATGCAACAAAAACATATTCTCCTTCTATAGTAGATAAAGAAATTAAGATTTGTTTCTTGTTGAACCATGATACCAAGTGAGGTCCCATACAGAATGCTCCTCCACTAGTTCTTTTTATGTCATGAACACTTCCTGCCCAATCTGCTTTTGTATAGGCATGAAGAGTAAGATCTTCATCCTTGGGATACCATAAACCAACGTCTTGAGTTCCTTGTAGATATTTGAAGATTATTAAGGCTTCTTGAAGATTCATTTCCTTTGGATTAGCTTGAAATCATCCAAAAATCCCAACTACATGCATGATATTTGGTCTTGTTCTTGTAAGATAAAGTAGACTTCTAATCATGGATCTATATTCTGGTTGGTTGACTGTGGGAGAATAATCATGTGAACTGAGACTACATCATGTCACCATCAGTGTGCATACCAGTTTGCAATCTTCCATTCCATATTTATTCAAAATTTTCTTGAGGTACTTTGTTTGTGAATGAAAGATGCCATTATTTACTTCTTGTACTCCTAAAACAAGAAACTATGTTAGTTCACCAAGTAAACACATTGTAGTAACTCTTATAGATGTTTATTGACATCTATAAGAGTTATTGAATCTTAAATCCTCCTTCGAGCTATCTTCCTTTTTTCCCATCATCTTGATGGATCTCCTTCGAGCGATCAAGCTTCTATTGAAGGACCTGCTCTGATACCAATTGTTGGGAAAAATACTAAGAGGGGGGGGGGTGAATCAGTATTTTCAAACCATTAAAATTTTCAATTTCATATCCTTATTTATGTACGAAAATTTACAGAAGGGAACTCGTGTGTGTACACAACTGTTGTTCATACAACCGCAGAAGTCTACAACCTTCCCTCATTCTCTAGCTCCTACTAGAAGGGAGCTCCAACCCCCTGATCTCATTTACTAGCACCCACCGAAAGGGATCTCCAACCCCCTGATTCGATTTACTAGCTACAACTAGAAGGAAGCTTTAACTTCCACATTGAAGGCTCCAACCCTCAAAACTTTGGTGGACCATGCATCATAAATTTTCATGCTGGATGCACCTGCTAAAAAACATCACATCTTTTAGGCGACGTTTCATCAAATTTTCATACTAGAACCATTACCATCATTTAAGCCCAAAATGAAACATCAAAGATGAAACTAATTACTGTAATAAACCACTCAATCATCATCTAAAAAAACAACCTCTGACCCAATTGAATAAACAATCAACTGAAACCCAATCATTGAATCAATCAAATCAACCAAAACTCAACCAATCAACTAAAACACAAGCTTAAACAACTAGAATAGTCATATCACTGTAACCAAAATTAAAATCAACATTCTGCACATCAAAGTAACCAGATTTTGTTACTACAAATCGTGATCAACCATATATTAAAATATATACTCTTGTTTGCAATACGAAACTCATGTGTGTATGTCCTTTCCATGAAGCATACTCGTGTACATATCTTAAACCACTAAAACCTAAAAGTTAACCATTCAATCCTAAAAGACTAAACCACTATCACTTTGAAACAATTACTTAATCATATACAAATCCACTGCATCATTCAGTATCAAACCCGAGTGTATATGTGGATTTCATGTTGTAAAACCCACGTACAGATCTAAAATTATTGGCACAAAACTTCACTGTAACACAAAACTTCAGACATACCCAAATCTCAGTATACAAAAAAAAATCACACATCATGACATTATCAGCACAAATCAAATCACCTTATAATCAAGATTGTCATCTCAGATCTATTGGATCTGATCCATCATCAAATTCCCTGGTGCATACATAGTTTAAGGTCAAGAAAAACATCAGTAGCCCATTACATGCATATTTTCTTCACATCTAACTATTCATAAAATATTCATCACTTGCACACCTTTACCACTTTCATCTTCATCTCCTTATGTAGCTTAGCCCTTATGAAATACCATAAGTCAAAACCATACTAATGCATATGGTATTCTTAGACGAGATCAAATATCTGTGGTTGGTCTCAATACCACAAGGAAATACCATGGTAAGCACCCTTGGTATTTATAACACCATGGTGCATTAATTGTACACGCCTTTCCCTCTTCATAGCCACGTGTGTACACGGCTTTGCTTCGCAGAACCTGCATATACTTCTTCAAACATCATCTTTGTCATTTCTCTTGACTCTCAACTATTATGCATTTGATCTAACTCTCCATCAGATGGAGACACATCCTGTTGACATGTTCATCAAGTAGGTTTCCATCAAAGGACAACTCATCAAGTAGCTTTCCATCAAGGCCAACACATTAGTCATAATGCCATTGGACAATACTAAACAAATTTATGTATTTGTATGGAATGAATAACTATAGATTATGATACCAAGGAAGACCAATATTGGATAGAGTGTTGGAAATACATGTCTTTCTTGTCGCACACTTCATTGGACATTTTCATTTTAGAAGACCCACAAGTGGATATGTGCTTATCGTATTTTGATAACTAAATATTTTGATGATTAAGAAACAGTTTTTAGTGGCACTCTCAACTACAAAATTTGAATAAATTGTAGTGAATCGTGTTAGAAATGAAGCAATATGGTCTCAAAGATGGCATTCAAGACTTGGGATGGTAAAGTGCACTGTCAGTATAAATTTTGATAGTCACAGTGCAATCTTCATAGTGAAGAACCCAACTATCATTCAAAGCCAATTCATATTGATGTTCAATATCACTTTGTGAGGGATATGGTTGAGTAAAAGAAGGTGTTGTTGGTGAAGGTAGACTCTTTGACAAATGTTTTAGATTCATTGGTAAATTATATGAGCAATGAGAAGTTCTCTTGGAGTAGAGAATTAATAGGCATTATTGCTCTGGATTTTTGATCATGCACTCATGCAGCTCCCTATCTGTAGACAAAACAATAAGTGGGAGAATGTTGAGTATGTATATTATTTACATGATTAGCCATAAGAATTGTACTTTGTGGTGGGTGCAATAGGGGATTTGTAGGAGTTCATGGGAAATTCCCCCAGAAAATAGTCTTTTTGGTGGTTTTCAATACAGTTTTTGCTAAAATAATTCTTTTGTTTGTTGGCTTAAGGGGGCCTAACCCAAGTTCAGAGTTGTTCGCGCAAACAAACAAAATCCTACCTGTTGGCCATTTCGGAAACAACCTGCATAACACAAGTTGTAGTCTCACCTGAAGTAGTATTGGGGGATGCTATGACCCAGGTGAATGTTGGTAGCCTCCCACCTATCCCACTTGGAACCCCACAACTATCTCTTTCAGTTTTTTAGTTTTGGTAATTGTAGCACAATTTACTATTTTTAGCAGTTTTCGGGTCCTGAACTTCTGGAGTCGTTTTGAGGCCCTAAATGAGGTTTCTTGGGAAATATGGGAGAAACATGGGTCCATGGACCTATGTTTCTCTTCGCAAAGTTATAGTACTTGGATAGATCTTTCTAACGAGCTATTGTGCGTGTCAAACAAAGATCATATGCCAAACTTACAACCGCGGGAAGTTGATGTACCAATTTACCCAAACAGGGCCCACAGTTTGGTGTTTCATCTCCTAGGGTTAGGTTTTTGGATGATTAGGGTTTCCCATTATTTCTCAACAATAAATAGGCCTTAAAGCCTCATTGTAACACAGTTCAGAGGCATGGATCCGCCACATCTCTTCTCAGAGATAAGCTACCATCGCCCTAGTTGGTTTATTTCCATTTCTATTTGTAAGCATATTTGAGTATTTTACATTAATGAAATGAAGTATTATTTGCACTACATGTCTATGTTTATGGTTATCTCTATAATTTTTTGCGTTCATGTTTAAATCCGAATCATTGTTATCAGAGCGGTCTGCTTTTTTCTTTGTTTTTTTTTACATGTCCCCAACGAGATTGGGATATAAGGAGTTAGGGCTTGAACTGGTTGAACCTATGCAAAACCACCCTCGCAAATCTTGATGGCCTCCCATAGCGGATGAAAAGAAAGACAAGGGGGCAGGAGATCTTATCAAAATATTGCTCGAAGAAGCCCTCGAGCGAGAGAGGAATGCGATGATGGCTAGCTTTGCCCAGATCCTTCAACAGCTACCCAGTGGTGATGCATTAGCTTCCAACAACTACTCTGGAAATGCCACGCCATTTAAGGTATAAGTTAAGTTTGAAATCCCCAACTTCGACGGTCAAATAGATGCAGATATCATAGGTAAATGGTTAAAACTACTAGCAGGTTATTTTTTTGTTCATAATTTTTCCAGTCGGGAAAAGATTATTTTCGCTCTTCTCAAAGCAGCCCCCCACGTCAAGCGCTAGTGGGAAACCTACTACGAGCAGAAGGATAAAATTATGGGCTCTCTATTTTCAGCCGCACCCACATGGAATTCATTCCGGGATGCCATCAACGAGTAGTACTACCCTGTCAAAAGCTACAAGGACAAATACATAAAGTGGACCATGCTGTGAGAGGGAAGCGACTAAGATGTGCCGAGGTTCAAAAACATTTTTCATACGCTTCGTACACAGTTGGGTATCAAGGATTCTGACCTGCATTTGGTACTCAAATACCGCAGCCGCCTGCACAGGTACATCTAGGAAGAGATGTTGTTCCTAAACATCTCTTCACTTGAATGGTGTACTAATACGTTGTTAAGATCGAGCAAAATTTGAAATAGAAGAAGCTAGACTCTGGATCTGTGAATTTGAAGCAAGGGAAAGGCTTCCCCAAATCGCAGAACCAATGACAAAGCCAAGATGGGGCAACCCAAGACAACCCATTGAAGCCACAAGAAAAGAACAATACCATGAAGTTGAAGAAGGACACAGGAAAGTGGTGTGAGTTCCATAAGAGCCCCACTCACAACACAAGTGAGTGTCGAACCAAGCAGTCGCTAGTCACCGAGCAGAAGGCTTCAGAATTTTATGCATGTTCCGACCCTGAGCGAAAACGCGTCAAGAGGAATGACAAAGGGATGAAAATTATTGATGCAAAACCCAGTGCCACTGTTTCGACTACCATGGTCCAGAAGAATGAGCTCGAATATCTAGAGGAGGGGGAGTGTCTTTTTAGCACATATCATGAAGCAGTTGGGCCTACCGACTACACCACACTCATAGTCATACAGTATCGACTAGCTTCACCAAGGACAAGATCTCCATGTTCACCAGCAGTGCCACCTTCCCTACAACATCAATCCCTTCACAGACGAGGTATTGTGTGATGTTGCACCTCTGGATGTTTGTGATGTATTATTAGGCTAGTCATACTTGTGGAGGCGACATGTGATGTATGAGTCAAGGCCCCGAGCTGTTATTATTTCTTTGCGCAATTCATTATATAGGATACCAAAGGTAGCCCCACCTACCGCCACCTCTGTGATCATTGCTAAGAAATGCATCAAGCTCATCTCCCAGACTAGGAAATTAATTTTCTGTCTGGTTTGCTCCCAAGGGGAAGATTGTCACCAAATCCAAGACCCCCATGAAGGGTTCCTCCATGTTACAGAAGCATTAAAGAGATACGGTCATGTCAGAAAACGGGACAACCTCTCCTCACCCACAGGGGTACCACACAAATTTCATGTGGGCAACAATATTTGGTCACCTCAGCAAAAAGAACACTTTACCAGAACCCATTAGAAGCTCAGACCAGTTCGACATGGTGCTTACACCATTACCAAGGTTTTTGGGAACAATTCTTTGGATCACAACATTCCCTCATTCCTTCACCTGCACCAAGTGTTCAATATTTACCACCTTCAACCATGTTTCCCACCATTACTAGATACATCCGAGCTTGTAGAATAGCTCACGAGGGACAAAGTTCAGTAGATGGAGGAACTGAATGCAATGGGGACCATTACTTCCCAAGGGGTGAGGAATGATCCAGGTAGATGTTGGTGGCCACCCACCTATCCCACTTGGACCCCCACAGCTGTCTCTTTTAGTTTTTCAGTTTCCATAACTGTAGCACAATTTAGTATTTTTAGCAGTTTTTCAGATCGTGAACTTGCGGAGTCATTTTGAGGCCATAAGCGACATTTTTTGGGAAATCTGGGAGCAACATGGATCCATGGACTAATTTTTGTCTTCCCAGAGTTATAGTGCTCGGATAGATCTTTCTAACAAGCTAGTGTGCATGTCAAACGAAGATTGTATGCCAAAGTTGGGAAGTTGATGTACCAATTTACCCAGACGGGGCCCACAGTTTGGCATTTCATATCCTATGGTTAGGTTTTCGGATGTTTATAGTTTTCCATTATTTATTAACAATAAATAGGCCTTTGAACCTCATTGTAACACAGTTGTGAGGCTTGGAGCCACCACATATCTTCTCAGAGATAAGCTACCATCGCCCTAGCTGGTTTATTTCCATTTCTATTTGTAAGCATATTTCAAAATTTTACATTAATGAAATGAAGTATTATTTCTGTTGCATCTCTGTGTTTATGGTTATCTCTGTAATTTGTTGCATTCCTGTTTAAATTCGGATCATGCTAGAACTAAGTTTCTGCATCCAGAGACCATGTGATAAGTTTTCTTAAGCCCTTGTCACTTAGATTTAACTTCAGGCAGATTTGTATCCTTCTATGGTCCACTACTGCAACTCTTAGAAAATAGCTTCTAGAACTTCACAAAGGTCTATGATCAAACTTTATGGACCTAAAAGAAGTAGACTGTCCACTTTCGTGCACTAAATAGTAACCCAAGATCTACCTTCACGCAGATCTACTCGATTCAACAAAAATCATGACCTATTTAACCATTATCTTTGCGAAAATAGATAATTACTTAGTTCATGCGTAGATATTAAAAATTCAATAGGTTCGTGCACCAATTACACATTATTCCATACAAATCTTGTCATTGAATGATAAAACATAACATGAACAAAAATAAGATCTTTGGTCCAAAATTAGTCTTTATTAGGTTCAAAATTCAAAATACAGATTTTTCCACCTTGCGCACTCAGTTGCAAGGGCTTGCGCAATCAGCAATGAATTTGCCAAGGTCTCCATTCACTCAGCTATAGGAGCCTTCCCCTTTTTCCTAAGTACAGGAGACATAGATTTCCTTCCTCACTAATTGCCCAAAACAATAATCTTCCCCCTCAGTTACTACCTCTAGAGTTGCTATTGTTATCATTCTATTATTTTGAAGATTGGCAAGACAAAATTCACAGAAGATATGTCAAACTACTTAGGAGTGTAGGATCTAGCCCTCCTAGACTCAGAGTGGGCTCTCTCTATATTTTTAGAATTTGACTTTATTTTCAGAGTTCTAATGTGTTAGGCTAGATGTAAAAATGAAGGAGATTTATTAATTGATTGTTTGGTTGTTTGTTTGTTTGGTTGGGGTAGATCGTATATGAATCCTTTCCATTGGGTTATGTGGTCAAAGGATGGGTGGTAACATCAATTTTCCAGAGCATTTATAAGGCAAGCTAACTGTTTATACTGGATCTAAAAGCAGAATGAGAAATGAGATGACAGAAAAGTGATATCAGTAATGATTAAAAAGAAGTTAAGTATTCCTTAATAATACATCAGAAGAAAACATTTAGATTGTAAACACAGATATAAATAAGGTGCTCCAACGACATATCTTAATCTATAATTTCTTCTTTACAATAAGACTTAATGATGCATAAATGAATAAAACATAGATACATTCAGTGCATAAGGGAAGACATCACTGGGTCAAAACAGATCAAGTATCTTGCAAACGATCCTTTCTTATTGGTGCTCCAGCTCAAGATTACAATACTCCAATGAGAAAAGATAGTTCAAATAACTTGGGTCCAACCTCTAATACTTCCAATGCATGAAGTATTTAACTCAAAACATACAATGATTTGCATCATACACTTGGCAATATGTTATTAATTACAAGAAAAAGAAAACTCACTGGTGTAACCATGAAGTGGCCACAATGAGAAAATTGGGATGCCTGGTCCTATTTTTAAGGGATGTTGTTGCTGAGAAATTAATTTTGTTGTAGTCACTCTACTGACATGGTTGGTACTGAATCAGATTTTCTATGTCACTTTATTCATCTTTGTCTTGTTACTCCTGATAATAACATAGGTCACTCCACCCTTCTTCATCTAGAATACTGATCTTTATTAGCCTCCTATATATTTCATCAGCTTCAGTGTATTTTGCAAAAGTGGGTTTAACCACAAAAACATGTTTCATCTCATGCTCAATGTAGATTTCATTGTTGATAGCTTCCATCAATTCCTTTCCTGTTATGTTTCCTTTGATGTTGGAAATATTTGCAACATCTATGGCTATACCATGGAGTTTCTTGACATAATCCTCTATGTCCATGAATTTTTCATTTATTACAAACAGAGAGGGGATACCTTGCTGATTTAAAGGCTGAATTCTGTTGAAGAACCGGTTGACTGTCAGCTCCATATTTTGACATTTTTCTTTTAGTTGTACATTTAATATCTTCTTAGTCCATACCTTCTTGAATTGAAGTATGGTCTCTATCATGTCTGTCACTCCCAACTCTTCCAGCTCATACGTGTTTCTTGAGTATAGATTTTTGATTATCCTATTAGTTGTTGGTGGTATGTCTCCCAGCTCTTCATTACTAGCTGAAATAACTTCTCTAGTCTCCTCCACTAATTCTTTCTACTCAAAGAGAATTTGGATGTTGGGCCAAATTTCATTCATACCATTGATTATGTCATTCCAAATAATCTCCTTGACTCTTCCTAGAGTGTTCCCAATAGATGATTTTTCCTCTAAATTTTGTAGCCTTTCAATCAAGGTCCTTCCACTCTACATCTCTACAAAGTGCTCAATTTCGGCCCTTTTGATTTGATCCTGTAGCACATTAACTTGAGTTTCCATTATTTTAATCTCCCCAGTCTTCATATCCATGCCTTCCATTGAACTGGCTAGTTGCTATATGCTGCTTCCTGCTCTTGTGGCGGCACTTGCTTGAGTGGTTATGGGAAGAGTTGTAAGAGGAAGGGCCTCTATTGTTGTGCTAACCATCTGTGCTACCTTCTCTTTCTCTTACACCATCGTCTCCAGCCCTGCTTCCATTTGTTCGATATGAAGAGACTAATCAACTATTAATTTCATCATATCAGCCCTTTGGCTCTGTTTCATCTATCTTCTTGGTCAGTGGGTCATGTGTAATAGGTGTCTTGAGCTACTTCTTCACAACTGCTATATCCATCTCTTTCTTCTTTATTATTTCTTCAGTTGCTTTCACATGTGAGGGATCATACCAACTATTCACTACTAATTCTTCTAAAGACTTTATTTTATTGTCCTTTGATTGTGATGAAATCCTTTCCATCTTTAACTAGGATTGAGAATTTGATATGGCTACCTGCATTTTAAACAAATTCATGGAAGTGTTGGTTACAGTAGATGAAATCATTTCACATATTTTCTTATGCATTTCCAGCTGATCAATTGGATCAACACTTCTTGCATCAAACTCAAAAGAAGTTTGCTTGTAATCTGTTGGAGTTTTAGGCTCTTTTTTCTGTGCTTCTAAAAATGTCATATTGATTTTTCCCTTTTCTGAATCAAAGGCAGAGAGAGGTCTGCCTTGTGTAGTTGCACTCTGTTTCAAAACATGAGCATAATTTTTCTTTCTCAATATCTCATTCTTGATTTTAATGTCCCTAAATGTGTCAAAGACTGTCTCTTCCTTTTCTCCAGTCACATTTGTAGATAATGACACTTGAAGGGACTGCTGCCTTTCTGAAATTGGAGTGGCAGGAAAGGATTTCCCCCGAATTGGGGATGAATCTGGAATATAAATTATATTGGTGATTGTCTGCTATGGTGATACTTTGTCTATGTCCATGTGCTTTATGGGCTTCTTCCTGTATTTTAGCTTGAATTCCATCATAGAAGTATCAGTCCCTGGTGACTGATCTACTCTAGGCCTTTTCCCTGTTACTCCCTATTCTTGTTCTTTTCATTTTTCTGTTCTGTCTTCAATGGTTTTCTTTTCCTTCTATATTGGAGTTTGTGCACTGGAAGAAGAAATCACTTATTCCTCAGCCTCTTGCAATGTGTCAGACATCCACTCAATCTAGTTCCTGTATTTCTCAGTTTCAGGCCTTTGAGTGTGAATATAGGTTGCTCACTTATTCTCCACCCTCTTCTTCGAGATGATACCCCATGGATCATATGACCATGTAAAATTGTGGGTGAAATTCATTTCTTTCACTCTTTTATCTGCCTCCTCCCATGCTGCTACGTTGTTACAAATGAAGGGACCAATTTGAGACTTGATCCTGAACTTGAACTTTTTCTTAGCTACTAAAAAATGCACTTCATCTGTATTAATCATTTTCCTGATTCATTCAAGTTCAAAGATCCTCATGGGGAGGAACTTTGGAAGCTTATAAGGGGCCAACTCATATCCATATACTCTTAATTCAGTTTAATTTTGGTACAAGTATCAATAACCTATTCTTGCTTGGTATGTCAACTGCATAATTCTTCTTATTTCTTCATTGATCCTGGGTTCTGCAATCCCATTGAGGAGGCTCATTGCTGGGTGAACAAACATTTCTCCAAATGTTTTGTAGCTGAAATATTTTGAGTCCTTCATCACTAATGTTTTACAGAAAATAACAGATTGGGGTTCACCTTCCTCATTCAACTTTCTCATTGAGAACTGCAACATGTATACCTGAAAATAAACAAACATATAAACCAAAACTGAGGAGTATTGAAACACTTCCTCTGTGAATAAATTGACAAACTGATCATGAATGGCATGTACTAAAAATTGGTTGAAATTGAAGAGGATAGAGGGCTTTGATTCTGTTGACAAAATAGAGAGGAAAGCTATGATAGCTTCATCAAGCCATTGATCTAAATAATAGCCAAGTAAATAAGAAAGAACAGTGACAACGTGTCTAGTTTTTTCAGCGAAAACAAAGGAGGAATAAGGAGGATTCTTGTTTGGTAGAGGCATTTTCTTAGCCATGAAAAGTTCTAAGGTTTTGGATCTCTTAGAAAAATCAAGTTTCTGATACCTTTCAATGATAATCTCATGGGAAAGAGAGTATTTCATTCTATAATCAGGGCTTGCATCATCTGCATAATGGACTTGGCATCAATGGTAAACAATATATGTCTTGTTGGGGCCATCACTACCCTTTTTTGTGTATTGTAGCATGAGTGACATTTCCTCATTAGTTCTGGGAAGCTATGTGTTTTAGGGAAAATGTAAAAAGGTAGATTAGTGTCCTAGAGGCCTATGTCATCCATATCCTCCATAAATTTATCCTCCCACCAACAATATATGTCAAATAAATCAAATTCTGAGAGTGTTTCATGTATCTTAAAATCCTTTCCTATAAGTGGTATGTGATCCAAATCCAATGGTGGGTGCACCATTGGATTAAATAGTTCTTGTTCCTTTTTCTTTGGTGCCATGGTTGTCTTCTACAGAAACCTCTGCAAACTGACCTGTGTTGAAATTATAACATAACAGGATAAGAAGAAATGGGAATTCGGAGGGGAGGAAGGAAAGGGATAAACTAGAAGTGGGATTCAAGAAAGGGAATAAGTGATCACTACAGAACAATAAATTCTCCCACTTTACTGCTATCAAAGTGATCTTACTGCACTTTCTATGTATGACTGAATGGAATTGAATTGCACCTGATAGTATAGATAGCAAGTTAAAATTGGAAAATGGCATGAAAGGGTGCTTTTATGGCGTTGGAGTGTTCCCATTGGGTTGGTCTGACTTGGCGCAGGTCCATTGGCTATCTGGTTTTTATAGTTATTTGTTTTGTTTTTCTAAGCTAATAAAATCATGTTTATTTATGCTCATTAGTTTCTTCCACATTATAACCTCTATACTACACTAACAAATACTCAAATTACACCATGGCTTCTGATATCTAGCTCCTTCTTACGTTTTCTCCTACATTCCAACATCCTAGACCTACTTGTGGCTCCAAACCCTAAGTTCAACAAATCCTTAAAAAACCAAATTTTCACAAACAAACAAACAAATAAACATATCTTCCCTAAAATTTATTTTCTTTAAAGTCTTATCACTGATAAGAGACTTAGAGAGATCCCTCTCATGGTTAGTAGGGCTAGCTAGTGAGCTGAAGTGGTTTGAGGTTACCCTTGTCAATTTCCTTTTCAGCCTAGGAGATTGTAAGGACTAACACTTACTAAGGAATCAATTTTCGCTTCCGTTGTAGAAGTTGAAGCTTATTCCTTAGAAGTCACTTGTCTTTTAGTTCTAATATTCGCTCTTTTAGCCTGTAAATTGGCCTCTACACTCACATCATCTCTTCACATTTCTTCTAGTTTTGGAGAATTAATTTCCCTAAGCTGGTGAGACATGTTTGTATCAAAACCATCAGGGAACTTTATCGAGGCTAATTCATGGGGTTGTTTAAGATTTATAGGTATTGAATTATAAGTATTGTTGAATCTAGCACAATAATCCTATACAGTTTCACCTACCTCCCTTTTAATATTTCCATATTTTGATATAATCTGTAAAGGATTCTTCTTGAGTTCCCATCTATTAAGAAAGTTTTGATGGAATACAAGTAGATCATTTATATTATTTGTAGGCAAAGACTTAAACCATTTTATGAATTTTCCTCCTAAAATTTGAGGAAACATTTTGAGCTTAGTACTTTCGTCATCTACCTCTTGCAAGTCAAAACAATCATTCATTTTATCCACATGTTGTTGGGTTGTTAAAGGACCTGTCCCATCAAATAATGTGATCTTGGACTGATATTCTTGTGTCATATTAGCCAAGGGGGCTAGTAACACCAAAGGAGCATACGTGGCAGCCATGATTGGTGGTGGTGGTGGTGGTGGTGGAGGACTACTTGAAGGAAGTTGAGCGGTGGATGAGGAAAGTTGAACAATGGATAAGGTTGGACTAGTACTAGGTGGAAATGGGAGTAAAGGAATTTGAGCAACCTTATGTTGAAGGATGAAAGAAGGGGTAGGAATTATGGAGGAAGTGGGACTTGGTGACTGAATGTATGTAGGTTGAGATGTGAAGGAGGAAGATGATAGGTTTAAAGCAGTTAATTATACTGAATGTTGAAGGTAAGAAACATCAGTTTCTAAGGTGAGATCTGTCACTAGATCTTGAAGAGTGTCAAAATGTTGTAAAAGTTGAAGATCTGATTGAGTTTTTGAAGAAAGTTCTCTCACTGGGCTTTTTGGTAAGATTGATGGATCAAAGATAATATGATATTTCCAATTCTCTGATTTAGTCCTGAATAAACCTTGTTCAAAGTGTAAATAAAACTGGATATCTTGGAAGGTAACAAAGTTTTTAGGAAGTGAGTTGGATCTGTGAAGAAATTATCGCTTGTCTCACTCTTAGTTCTAGGAGTTTTCCTTAAGATATTTTCAGGATTGTCCACTATGGTAGGAGGATTTGGATCTGGATGGGATCTAGTAGAGATTGTTTTGGGAGCTAGTGTTCATATCTAAAACATAGAAAGACCGAATATACAAAAATAGAAAAGGAACCAATCTTAGGAATAAACTTATCATACAAATAATTTAATTGGGTACTCTGAATTTGAATGAAAGGATACATTTTCAATAGTTTCCCCAGTGTTGTACCTTAAGAAACCAATTTCCTAGATGTATATAAATTTTTCTTAAGACATTAATGATTACAAAGATTTTCACTTGTTTGTCACTCAATTATATATTGTGTTCTCAAATGAAGGACATGGGAAATCTGGTTCTTGATCCTCAATACTTAGGTGACATGATAACAATAGAATGCCATTTGATTGTTGAATATAAATGATGAATGAAGTAAGATTGAATAAGTCATAGAAAATATGTTGTTTAACATAGGATATACTATCCGTGACACTAGGATAAGTTATAGATAATATGTTGTTTTATACAGAAACTACTATTAGTAACTTAGAAGAATTTCATAGATGGGAACTTCAAGTATAGGAGCGCTCTTTAAGGAATTTAACTTTATTTACATAGGAAAATAAAGACCCGCAGCTTCAATTACTATACTCAAAGGAAGAAAACATAAAATGACACATAACAGAGAAGACACAAAATAATACCCAGCAACGTATGGAAAACTCGTGATTCTTCATTAATCAATGGTTGTATCAGGAATTCAGTAGCTTAGTCTCCAGGTTCTCCAAAATTTGAACCCCTTCTTTCTAAATTTACCTCTTTTTATACATTACAAGACAGTTAGTGATCACGAAAATTGTCAAACTGCTTAATTATTTTCCTAACTGTATACAGTAAAAATTATTACAAAACATTACAAAGAGGGTAAAAGACACCTCAGTCTAATGAATATAGAATAAGAGGAAGTAATGGAAGTTAGAAAATAATGCTAACTACTAGCTTTTCGGCTATGTTGCTCGGCTGCTGAGTCTCTCTGTAGAAGCTTTAGTAATGATTAAACCATTTGAATTCTAATAAAATTTGACAAAACCTCGTGCATCAACCTAGGCTTACGTATGTGTCAGGTGCATTTTGATTCGCCAAAACATAAGAAAACCCAACCAATCACCCTCCTTTGAAGTTTTAGTTATTCACCGCTAATTCTGATTATCTCACTTAAACAGTGGAATCAGCTATTTTACGCAAAACCTTAGCTTGCCATGGAACTAAAAGGATTTAAAATTTTGATTCAAAAGCCCATCGGGTCCACCTTAGCTATGCGTGAGTCATCTGATCATTCATTCAATCAACAGTCTAATCCTCTGGAATTCACGATATTTTAAACTCGTTCGAAATAAATCTTATCGAGTCTGCCTGTTCAACACTCCGTTGACTCCCATACGGACCCGATGGGAAATATATATCACCAGTTAATAATCTATCGAGTCTAAATTTAGTGCTAAAACTTGATCATTTATTTGCCCGATATCCATTGGATCCCGTCTTTTTGGATGGACCATTGAGATTGGCCTGGACTTCACCGAGCTTGAACTACATTTGATATATCGTCACGTTCAATAAGTTGTAACCTGATTTTCATTAGATTTATGGCTTGTTGATCAATGACCCATATCTTCTCGCAGGTATACGATTGCATTAGATTTCTGAAACAAAATCATTCTAGCTAACTTGTGCAATTACCATTGGATTTGTGGCTTGTCGATCAGTGGCCCATATCTTCTCGAAGGTACACCGTCGCATCAGATCTCTGAAACAAAACCCATTCATGTTAATTTGTGTGAAATCAAACAAAATACTTCAATTCTTTTAGATTTTGTGGGGGTAAATCATTTAAGGGAACTACATTGAGAATGAACCCCCACAATGATTCTAGGCCACACGTTGTGGTTAACCATGCTCACGTTGTGGTCAACACTGGGGGTTGAGCCTTAATTAACCTTTAGGCTTATTTTTCTCCCACAGCACACCTCACCATATTCATCAAGCTATCGCTTAATCACGCCTCTTAAACCCGCATGGCCTTTAAACAAAGGTTTGATTTTTTCATTTCTTTTTATTTTTCTTTCATTTCATGATAAATTTGAAAATAAGGCTTAAATCACAATAAAAGCTACAACATCTGACTCCACCTCGGGATAGTGCTTTTTCCACAGAAGCACTAAGAACCATAGATGATTGCCTTCACCTCAGGCATGGAGTCATATATTGCTTAATCAATTTAAATATGATGGCATTTACACACTTATTTCACTATGATATCTATAATAATTGGACGCTTGTGATTTGATAGCAAGGTGCTAAGAACCGAAGATCAATAGCCTTAATTGGGCATGGAGTCAAAAACTCTGAAAACCCTGAAATTTGAAAAACTGAAACCTGACACTCTTGAAGTTTGAAACCTCTGCAAACCAATTTCCAACTGGGACAATCACCCTTATTTATCTGCAAAAATTAAACTAAAGAACTGCAACTGGAAACCAAATACTCAACACCTGAGCTTATTTATGTACAATTTTCCTACTTATGTGCATGACTGATCTTCATCAGGTGAAGTCAATCTTCCAATGGTACTAGGTTAGCATTTGAGTTCCTGATCGAGAACCATTCTGCCAGTGAATTTTGAAAATGCAATTCATCCTCAACAAAAAATAAACTATGCATAAGGGTATCTCACAAAAAAAATCAAGAATATATCCATAAGATGATATGTGTAAGCTGTTAATAAATTTCTCCATGTAATCTACCACAGGATCTTCAAAAGTATAAGAAAAAATATGGTCCTGATCATCTACAAAAAATAAAGGCTCTATGTATGAAGGTTCTTGCTCAAATAAACCTTCCATTGGGATAATATGCTCAATAGAATAATCAACAACATATTTAAGAGAATGATCTGTGTCACCTTTATGTCTCAACTTTTCATCTCTGATCTTTGATTGAAAGTAATTTGTAATTATGACCTTAGGAAGAAAAAGAAAATTCTTCACATCACTATATGACATATGGCCAACTTCAAATAGATTGTTTACCTTTGATCCATGGGCATCATTGTGTTATTCAATGCAATGATATACAATCTCTTTATCGAATTTATTTTTACATAAGATAGCCTCTTTCGATATGTTAAATGCGTCAATATATTGTTGTCCAACATTTCCCACTTGTTGGTTTCCTTCTCTATGTTCAACACCCAACTGCTGAACTTGAAGACCTTCTTCCTATTACTCATTTATTTCTCCCTCTTCTCAATTGTTGGGCAGAAATTCTTGATGCATGTTTGAAATTTTATCCATTTGAATGCTCTCTTGATTTGCTTGGAACAGAGTCAACCATTTCTCTGCTTGTGAGGCTATTGAAGAAAAGTCATTTATAAGCTTTTCCACATCACTTTGAGAAAATGATAGTTCATTGCTTCTAGAGATTTGCTCATAATTAATTTGTCTATAATCTATCTGAATGCTTGATATATTATCAACATGATCATTAGTTTCTTCACCAAGATTATCATGAGCTTTTAAAATTTCTTTAGAATCATAATATTCACAACAACCTTCAAAAATAAATTGGTGTGCATAAGAAGTTCTACAAAAAGAATTGAATACTAAATGGAAATATTTCAAAGATGAAATGCTTGAATGAGGTAGAGACTTGTACGAAGCCGTAGCTTCTTGGTCCAAAGAAAACGTAAAGAACTTCATCTTCATGAATGATGCTCTGTTGCTCCATGCATTCATGAAACTCTTGGAGGTACTGAACTGGATCTTCATATTCATTTCCACTAAATATTGGAAGATACTCATTCCACTCATGAAATGTAGGCATATGATGAGGATAGCCAGTGATCTTAGTAAAATCTAGTGGGCCAAATCTATTGACTGAGAATGCAGGGATAGCCATTAAATCCCAAAAGAGAAAAAGGTGAATATCACAAGTATGAATGTACAACAAACTGCTGAAACTTGTCACCCTCAAGAATCAGCTTCTAACTTAATAAATCCCAGGGAAAAGTGTTCTTATTCAATTATTTTGCAGGTTGTGGTTCTTGTTCTTGTGGAGTCACCTTTTATTGCTTTTATTCAAAATAGCCAAATATTTCCTCGTCACTGAACAAGCAGAGGAAACTATTGAAAACCCAAGGAAAAGTGTTCTTGCCTTCTCTCCTCAGCAACACCACCAATTAATGTTGTACCTTAAGAAACCAATTTCCTGACTGTATAGAAATTGTGCTTAAGACATTAATGATTACAATTATTTTCACTTGTTTGTCACTTGTTTGTCACTCAATTATATATTGTGTTCTAAAATGAAGGACCTAGGAAATCTGGTTCTTGATCCTCAAAACTTAGGTGACATAATAACAACAGAATGCCATTTGATTGTTAAATATAAATGATGAATGAAGAAGGATTTAATAAGTCATAGACAATATGTTGTTTAACACATGATATACTATCTGTGACACTGGGAGAAGTTATAGATAATATGTTGTTTTATACATAAACTACTATCTGTAACATAGAAGAATTTCATACATGGGAACTTCAAGTATAAGAGTGCTCTTTAAGGAATTTAAATTTATTTACAAAGGCAAATAAAGACCTGCAACTTCAATTACAATACTCAAAGGAAGAAAATATAAAATGACACATAACAGAGAAGACACAAAATCATACCCAACAACATACGGAAAACTCCTGATTCTTCATTAATCAATGGTTGTATTAGGAATTTAGTAGCTTAGTCTCCAGGTTCTCCAAAATTCGAACCCCTTCTTTCTAAATTTACCTCTTTCTATACATTACAAGACAGTTGGTGATCACCAAAATTGTCAAACTACTTAATTATTTTCCTAACTATCTAGAGTAAAAATTATTACAAAACTTTACAAAGAGGGTAAAAGACACCTCATTCTAAAGAATATAGCATAACAGGAAGTAACAGAAGTTAGAAAATAATGATAACTGATAGCTTTTTGGCTTTGTTGTTCAGTTGCTGAGTTTCTCTATAGAAGCTTTAATAATGATTAAACCATCTTAATTATAATAAACTTTGACAAAACCTTATGTGTGAACCTGGGCTTACGTATGTATTAGGCGTGTTTTGATTACCCAAAATGCAAGAGAACCTGACCAATCACCTTCGTTTGAAGTTTTAGTCATTCACCACTAAATCTAAATTTCTCACTTAAACAACGAGATTAGTTATTTTACGTGAAACATTAGTTTGCCACAGAACTGAAAGGATTTAACATTTTGATTCACAAACCCGTCGGGTCCGCCTTAGTTGTGCATGAGTTGTCCGATCATTCTTTCAATCAACATTTTGATCCTCTAGAACTCATGAGATTTTAAACTCGTTTGAAATAAATCTTATCGAGTCTGCTTGTTTAATGCTCCAATTACTCCCATACGAACCTGATGGGAAATATATATCACTAGCTAATAATCTATCGGGTCTGACTTTAGTGCTAAAACCCGATCGTTTCTTCACCTGATATCTATTGGATCCCTTCTTTTTGGATGGATGGTTGAGATTGACTTGGACTTCAGTGAGTTTGAACTACATTTGATATACCGTCGCGTCCAATAAGTTGTCGCTCGATTTCCATTGGATCTGTGTCTTGTTGATCAACGATCCAAATCTTCTCACAGGTATACCATTGCATCGGATTTCTGAAACAAAACCATTCTAAATAACTTGTGTAATTACCGTTGGATCTGTGGCTTGTCAATCAATGGCCTAGATCCTCTCGCAGGTACATCATCACATCGAATCTTCGAAACAAAACCCATTCAAGTTAATTTGTGCGAAATCAAACAAAATACTTCAATTCTTTTAGACTTTGAGGGCGTAAAGCATGTAAGGGAACTACATTGAAAAGGAACCCCCACAATGATTCTAGGCCACACATTGGGGTCAACCATGCTCACGTCACGGTCAACTGTGGGGGTTGAGCCTTAATTAACCTTCAAGCTTATTGTTTTCCCGCAACACACCTAATCATACTCATCAAGCTATCGCTTCACCACGCCTCTTAAACCTGCATGGCCTTTAAACAAAGGTTTTATTTTTTCATTTCTTTTGATTTTTCTTTGATTTCGTGATAAAAATGAAAATAAGGCTTAAATCACAATATAAACTACAACACCTAGTATGGTCGCCACTATGTTATCATTTTGTGACTTTGAATATTGGCAAGTCAAAATTCACAAAAGATAGATCAAACTGCTTAGGAGTCTAGGATCTATCCCTCCTAGACTCAAAGAGGGCTCTCTCTGTATTTTTAGGATTTGACTTTATTTTTAGATTTCTAATGTGTCAGGCTAGATGTAAAAATGAAGGATATTTATTAATTGATTGTTTGGTTGTTTGTTTGTTTCATTGGGGTAGATAATATATGAATCCTTTCCATTGGGCTATGGGGTCAAAGGCTGGGTGGTAACATCAATTTTCCAAAGAATTTACGAGGCAAGCTAACTATTTATACTGGATCTAAAATCATAATGATAAATGAGATGACAGAAAAGTGATATCAGTAATGATTAAAATCAATTAAGTATTCCTTAATCATACATCAGAAGAAATCATTTAGATTGTAAACACAGATAGAAATAAGGTGCTCCAATAGCATATCTTAATCTATAATTTCTTCTTTACAATAAGACTTAACGATGCATAAATGAATAAAACATAGATACATTCAGCACAGAAGGAAGACATCACCAAGTCAAAATAGATCAAGTATCTTGCAAAAGATACTTTTTTATTGATGCTCCAGCTCAATATTACAATACTCCAATGAGAAAAGATAGTTTGAATGACTTGGGTGCGACCCCTAATACTTCTAATTCATGAAGTATTTAACTCAAAACTTACAATGATTTGCCTTATACACTTGGAAATCTATTATTAATTACAAAAGAAAAAAAACTGACTAGTGTAACCATGAAGTGGCCATGCTTAGAAAATTGGGACATTGGTCCTCTTTTTCAGGGATGTTGTTGCTGAGAAATTTTTTTTTTGAAGTGGCTCTGATGACATGGATATTGCTGACTTAGATTTTCGTTGTCACCACAATCATCTTTGTCTCTTTCCTCCTGATAATCACACAACTCACTCCACTATTCTTCATCTTGAATCTTGATCTTCATTAGCCTCCTGTATATTTGATCAGCTTCAGTGTATTTTGTAAAAGTGGTTTTAACCACAAAAACATGTTTCAGCTTGTGCTCAATGTAGATTTGATTGCTGATAGCTTTGAGCAATGCCTTTCCTGTTATGTTGTCTTTGATGTTGGAAAGATTTGTAGGATATGTGGCTATACCTTGGATTTTCTTGACATAATCCTCTCTCGCCATAAGTTTATCATTTATCACAAATAAAGAGGGGAGACCTTCCTGATTCAAAGGTTGAATTGTATTGAAGAACCTATTGACTATCAACTCTAGATTTTGACATTTTTCTTCTAGCTATACATTTAAGCTCTTCTTAGTGAGTACCTTCTTAACTTGAATTATGGTCTTTGTCCTGTCTATCACTCCCAACTCTTCCAACTCATACTTGTTTCTTGAGTTTAAAAAGTTGATTATCCTATTAGTTGTTGCTGGCATCTAACCCAGTGCTTCATTAGTAGATAAAATAGATTCTCTAGCCTTCTCTACTAATTCTTTCTGCTCAAAGATAATTTGGATGCTAGGCCAAATTTCATTCATACAATTCATTATGTTATTCCAAATAATCTCCTTCACTCTTCCTAGAGTGTTCCCAATAGATGATTCTTTCTCTGATTCTTGTAGCCTTTTAATCAATGTCCTTGCCCTCTACATCTCTATGGAGTGGTCACCTTCAGCCCTTTTGATTTGATCCTGCAACACATTAACTTGAGTTTCCGGTGTTTTAATCTCCTTAGTCTGCATATTCTTGGCTTCCATTATTCTGGCGAGTTTTTCTATGCTACCTCCCTCTCCTATGGCAACACTTATTGGAGTGGTTATGCGAAAAGTTGTTAGAGGAAGGGCCTCTATTGTTGTGCCGGCGATCTGTGCTGCTGTTTCTTTCTCTTGCACCATCTTCTCCATATCTTCTTCCATTTGTTTGATCTAGAGAGACTGCTCCACTATTAATTTCATCATTTTAGCCTTTTGGCTCTCTGTTTCCTCTATCTCCTTGGTCAGTGGGTCATGTGTACCAAGCATCTTGAGCTGCTTCTTCAAAGGTTCCATATCCATATCTTTTATCTTTATTATTTCTTCAACTTCTTTCACATCTAAGGGATCATACCCAATCTTCACTACTAATTCTTCTAAAGTCTTAATTTTATTGTCCTTTGATTGTGATGAAATCCTTTCCATATTTATATGGGATTGAGCATTTGATAGGGCTACCTATATTTTAAACAAATTCATGCAAGTGTTGGTTAGAGTAGATGAAATCATTTCACCTGTTTGCTTCTACATTTACAGCTGATCAATTGGATGAACACTTCTTGCAACAAACTCAAAAGAAGTTTTCTTGTAATCTCCTGGAGTTTTAGGCTCTCCTATCTGTGCTTCTAAAAATTCCATATGCATTTTTCCCTTTTTTGAATCAAAGGCAGAGAGAAGTATGCCTTGTGAAGTTGCACTCTATTTCCAAAATTGAGCATAAGTGTTCTTTTTCAATATCTCATTCCTGATTTTAATCTCCCTGAATGTGTCAAAGACTATCTCTTCCTTTTCTCCAGTCACATCTATAGATGATGACACTTGAAGAGACTACTGCCTTTCTAAAATTGGAGTGGTAGGAAAGGATTGCCCCCCAGCTGGGGATGAATTTGGAATATTAATGATATTGGTGATTCTTTGTTGCGATGATCCTTTGTCTATGTTCATGTGCTTTATGGGCATCTTCCTGTATTTTAGCTCAAATTTCCTAATAGAAGTATTAGTCCCTCGTGACTGATCGTCTCTAGCTTTTTCCCTATTATTCCCTATTCTTGTTCTTTCCCCTTTTCTGTTGTGTCTTCCGTAGTTTTCTTTTCCTTTTGTCTTGGAGTTTGTGCATTGGAAGAATAAATCACTTGTTCCTTAGCCTCATGCAATGTGTTAGGCATCCACTCAATATGGTTCATGTATTTTTGAATTTCAAGCCTTTGAGTGTAAATATAGTACGTTGACTTGTTCTCCACCCTCTTCTTGAAGATGATACCCCATGGGTCATAGGACAATGTAAAAGTATGGGTGAAATTGATTTCTTTTAGTGTTTTATCTGCCTCCTCGCCTCCTGCTCTGTTGTTACAAATGAAGGGACCAATATGAGATTTGATCCTGAAATGGGACATTTTCTTAGCTGCTACAAAATGCACTTCATCTACATTAATCATTTGTCTAATTTATTCAATTTCAAAGATCGTCACAGGGAGGAACTTTGATAGATTATAAGAGGCCAACTCATAGCCATATACTATTAATTCAATGTAATTTTGGTACAAGTACCAATCACCTATTTGTGCTTGGTATGTCAACTGCATAATTCTTCTTATTTCTTCATTGATCCTTGGTTCTGCAGTCCCAATAAGGAGGCTCATTACTGGGTGAACAAACAATTATACAAATGTTTTGTAGTTGAAGTCTTTTGAGTCCTTCATCACTAATGTTCTCCAGAAAATAACAGATTGGGGTTCACCTTCCTCATTCAACTTTCTCATTGAGAACTAGAACCTATCTGCCTGAAAATAAACAAACATATAAACCAAAACTGAGGAGTATTCAAACACTTCCTCTCTGAAGAAATTGACAAACTGCTCATGAATGCCATCCACTAAAAATTGGCTAAAATATAAGAGGACAGAGGGCTTGGATTATGTTGACAGAATAGACAAGAAAGTTATGATAGCTTCATTAGGCCATTGATCTGAATAATGGCCAAGTAAATAAGAAAGAACACTAACAATGTGTCTAGTTCTGCTAGGGAAAACATAGGAGGAATAAGGAGGATTCTTCTTTGGCAAAGGCATTCTCTAAGTCATGAAAAGTTCTAAGGTTTTGGCTCTCATACAAAAATCAAGTTTCTGATACATTTCAGTGAGAATCTCATGGGAAAAGGGAGTAGTTGCTTCAATAACAGGGGCCTACATCATCTGCATAATGGACTTGGCATCGATGGTAAACAATATATGTCATGTTGATGCCATCACTTCCCTTTGATGTAGATTGTAGTATGAGTGGCATTTCTTGATCAGTGTTCAAAAACTATGTGTTTTAGGAAAAATGTAAAATGGTAGATTAGTGTCCCAAAGTCCTATGTCATCCATCTCCTCCACAAATTTATCCTCCCACCAACAATATATGTCAATAGAATTCTGAGAGTGTTACATGTATCTTAAAATACATGTCTACCAGTGGTATGTGAGCCAAATCCAATGGTGAGGTCACCATTAGATTAAATACTTCTTGTTCCTCTTTCTTTGGTTCCATGGTTGTCTTCTGCAGAAACCTCTGAAAATTGACCTGTGTTGAAATTATAACAAAAGGGGATAAGAAGAAATGGGAATTCACAGAGGGAGAAAGAAAATAGATAAATGAGAAGTGGAATTTGAGAAATGGAATAAGGGATCATTGTAGAAAAATGAATGCTCCTGCACGTTACTGCTATCGTAGTGAGCTTACTGCACTTTCTGTGTTTGATTGAATGGAATTGAATTGTGCATGATAGTAGAGATAGCATGTTAAAATTCGAAAATGGCATGAAATGGCACTTTCATGGGTTTGGAGTGTTCCCGTTGGGTTGGTCTGACATGGTGTGGGTATGTTGGCTAACGGTCCAACCAATTGAATGCACAATGACGGGAATGGAGGTGATGGGCAGATGGGACGGTTGGCATTGTGAGGTGGTGGGAGCAACAAACAGTCACAACAACAAAGTCATTTGATAATAGTATAAACCAGGTTTTGGGGGGCCTGTGGAGTTGTAAGCGGTATGAGAAGGGGTGCGCGAAATCAAGAGAGTGCGACATGTCAGTGGCTTGATACCACTGATTTCGGACCCCCCCGGATTAACTTTTAGACAGTGAAGAGGGGCTGGAAAAGCACATGGGCTGTTGGATAATATGGGATGAGTGAGGATTTTATGAGATATGGGGGATAGGTAAAATGGGATGTGACTGGTAAGCAAGTGGTGGGGTAGGGAAATAAATAGGGGGAAAATTATAGGAAAATAGAGGTATAAAGTAAGGTTAGGGGAAATAATATTGAAAAATAATATAAGACCCTTTCCGCTTTTAATTTCTTCTCCCGACGTTAGGAAAAACAATAAGATATGTCTTCCAAACTTGAAAGAACATTAATGTCTTTCTTTCTTTGTATTTTCCTCAATCTACCTACCCTTATTTTTCTAATCTAGCATTTTTTCTTTTTCATTTGCAAGGTGCATTTGTACTTGTAGAACCTTTCTCTTTTCTCTTTTTTTTTTTCTTTTTAATTCTATTCTACTTTATAGCTTATCTCTCCGCTTGGTCTAGATTAAATAGTTGAAACAATTTTATTTCTATCTAGCTACTGATTTGCCAAGATTAAACTATTTGGCATATATTTATTTTCTACCCTATCAACAGAAATTGAAATTTGTTCAATCTTGCTTAGACTCTATGATTTGAACAACATTTGGGGTTTTCTTTTTCTTCTTATTTCTTCTGTTTTGTTCTTTTTGTTCTTTTTATATACCCTATTTTCATTTATTTTCTTTTCTTTTCTTTTTGTGAAATCAATTGAATATTCAAATGTATGAATAATTTGAAATCTGCAAACTGTGAAATACTCAATCACCTTGAGATCTTATAAATTATAGGACCCTAACAACGATGACTCAAATATAGATAGAATTGTTGCTTACAATACCATGGCCTGCAACCTGTGGGTGAATCTCAAAACCGACCTATTACATACACAAACAAGGGGCTAAATCCTCTTTGGCTCCTACTTAGTTGCATGCTCCGCTTCCACATTTTGCAGAGACTTTACACTCTTTACAATATCTTTCTCAAAAATTGGTTAAAATAACCCAAAATTGATCCTCGGGACCCTATCCCAACAGGCCCCCAACACAAATATGGTGACTCCGCCTAGAGTCACTTGGATAGTGCCTCGATCTTGTTGCGGAGGTGACTGAACTCAACCTGTAATGTTGCTACATCAACAAAACTCTGTAACATTGTCTATTGCACTTCCTCTACCAATTGTTTTTTCATTAGGCCTTCTACTACTAGGTGCATCATCCATTGTGTATGTTGTAGTGTCTTTAACTTTTCCTAAGGTGATAGAGTAAGATGACATACTTCCTCTATCCATGGCTACATTCTGGCCTTGAGAAGGGCCTCTTTCCTCTGTGGCTCTTCAATATATGATTGGAGCTGTTTTCCTTCCTACAATCGTGCGAGGCATTGGATTGGCGCCAAAGTGCGTGCAGTCACTCTGACTTCACCAAACTTGCATTGTGTCTCCTTGATATCTGTGTTGATCTTCTACAAGTTTGGATCCTCCTGTAAATTTGTCAATAACTCCATGGCTTAATCAAATATCATCACACAGTTTGTGACTGTTGTATCCAATGTGCCCATGTTTTCCTTGATAGCTACTCCATGTTGCTCCCTGATCGTTGGTAGAGTGGTTGGTTTTAACTTCATCTGAAGATCTCATATCTTCATCTGGAAATCGAATATGACTTTCTGATCGCATCCTTCAATGCACAGACCGCAATAGCCAATTTCCTGATTATTTTTGTAGCTTCTGTATCCTTTGGAATGTTTAACTCTAGAAGTGAATGGCATCCTTGTGTGATTGTTGTCTCCAAGCTTTGACCTTTTTCTTGTAACTCTTCCTTTTCTTTCAAAGCCTAAGATTTCTCAATGAACATATACTCATTGTTGACTTTGAATTCACTTATTACTATAAGCGCACTACACTCTGATCTGCAACTCATTCGAAACCCCCTAATGTAGCACATGTAGGATCTGAAGTGGCAGTGCAGCCAAGTTCACCCTAATTTCCTTGATTGTACTTAGCATAGCACGGTCTTTTTATGATTCCAGGTGGACTGGTCCTTTTGGTAAGTGTATGACTCTGAGGTCTAGAGTCTGTTCCAGCTCTACTACTTTCTCACTCCCTTGCACCAAGCTCTCTTGTACCTCGTTCGCTTGCCCAACACTAGCCTGAATTCATCTTGTTTCGATCTGAAACTAGCACAGATCCTTCTGGATGCTCCCTAGTGTCTCCATATAGTGTTGTTCAAATTGCTAGCGCAACTCTATTGTGGTGTCTCTTACCTTGTCACCAATCTCATCTAGATCCCCTTTTGTGAGGATGATCGGGTTAATGCGTGCCTATTTATCTGATTTATGCTTCTTACTTGGCCCGACAGTTGTCTCCTTACCATGCTTCCTCAAGGTGAAGGTAGTGCTCTGCTCCTCTACACCATCTCCACCCTACCCCAATAGTTGTTTCTCTTCAGTATGCTTGGAAGCCGATGCTTTGAATTACTCTGTGTCAGTATGTTCTCCCTCATCACACTCTTTCACAGTGTGCTCTTTTTCCACAACTAATTTAGCAGCAACTTATTTCTTCTTCTATTCATCCAATGCTTGCACGCCCTTCTGTGCTGCTTCTTTTCGCTTCTGCACAGCTGTCATCTATGCAATATAGCTCTCGACACCCTTACTAGTACCTTCACTAACATCCATGGGTTTGCACCACTCTGGCGTCCAATTGCCCACAATTTCCTACACATTTGTTTCTGAGACTAAGTATGGCAACTTGTGCCATATATGCCTAGGGTCCTTCCTCGCCTTGATAGATACATTGTGGAAATTGACCTTGAACTCTGTGAAAGGACCTCAATTACTCAAACAAGGTTCGGGACAACCTTGGACACTGACTGATTACTGTCCAATGATCCATTTCCATTAATATCTATAAAATATTCAATTCTTTGATCCTTTCCAGATCCTTTGTCGACCACAGCGAAGCAAACTTCACTACCTCTGGTAACTCTTCTCCCTGTAGATGAAATTGACTGTCATCTAGCAATCGCCATCGTACTAAGACAATGAGAAACAAGAGCCACAGCTAATGAAATGGTTTACTCTACTTTGATTTGCGAGAGTTTGTGAGGAACTCCTTACACAAATATTGTGCCCAGTTATATTATTCTCCCTTTGCACATTAGGTAGCCAAAGACACCACCAGTGCCATAAATTTTCCCACGTGGTATTTCCTCATAATCTTGCCTGCAAAAATTTGGGCGGAAAACTACACCGCCTTGTCCAAAATGGAGCGGATAGAATATTCATGTGACTTGTTTACTAGCATAAACTCTTCCTTCATCTTATCTGCAAGCTCCTTTTCTCCACTCTTCCCTCCAAACTCCTTGGCAGGGTATGCCCCTTTATAGGGAAGATTTGTAATATGATGGATAACAATATCCATGATTGGGATGAGCCATAAGCACCCATCATGCACTAGCATGAGTAGATGGCACACATAGTTAATGTTTATAATTGATCTGAAAATGAAACTACTTGTATTTGTTGTTCAAGGTATTCATTTCCATTAAATTATTTGTGCAAACTGTTACTCATGTATTGCAATTGAAACAAAGTGTTTTTGGTAAATTTCTTAGTCTTATGTGTGAAGGAGTATTATCTCATTTTACTATTTAGCATATTAAATCTGAAAAACAAACAAAGATAAAATCACATAATATAACATAGCAGTTGATGAGGCAGTTCACCCCTCCTGGGCTACATCTGCCGGGTCCAAGGCCCCAAATGGGCATGTCCTTACTCTTATTAGATGCACAGATTGGTTATACAGTGATAAGAAAGCCTAAGAAAGCAAAATAAGCTATGTAAATGAGTTCAGAACACAGAAAAAAGTAAATATTGGCTTTTGTTTCACCTCCGATGGTTAACCATAGCCCAATACACCTCCAACACTCCTTGGGCCCTCATGACCTTCCAAGATTCTCTTCTGAAAAAGTACCTGAAGATCATCTCTATTGGCTCTGCAACCTATAACATTGGCTTTGGGATGCTCAGAGTACCCAAAATAAAATAAAAATTCACTCCAAAAGGTTCTGTGTTCTGAAAGTTATGACCACCAGAAGTTTTGTCCAATCTGGCCTAAAGAAACTCCACCAAATCTGGAAACTGGAGTTAACTGGCACTAAAAATAGCAAAATTTCCCTTTTTGTTTTCTTTGCCAAGCTTAACCGTCGGGCTAACTAATTTTTGGCATAACCATTGCGCATGTGGCCAGGATTCCCTGCAGTAGTTAGGGTTTGGCTGGGGGTATGGTTAGCGGAACCGCTGACTGACCACGTGCATATGACCACTCTTCCCAGGACTACTGGCAGTTTAGACCATTGGTGGTCTAGCCCCCAAACAACAACTATTAAAAATATAAATACAAACCGCAATCCAATATGGTTAAGACACAAAGCATAGTGGAGACGGTCAAAGCTCTTAGTTTTCCCATGGGAGGTCATGGGTTTGATCCTGCTCGACCTCAAACAATATTTTGCCATACCAATTCAGGGCCATGTGGTAGCCTCTGGACTTGCCACATTTCAGCCTCTTATTGGTACAACAAAACAAAATATTCTAGCGAATATTCTAGACAATATTCCATGGAATATTCCTGGGAATAATTTTTTATTTTTTATTTTTTCAAAATTCAAAAATTTGCAGTTTACTAGGCATTTTTAAAATGCGATAACTCCTCCATACGATGTCAGTTTCTCAAACCGTTCATAGTGCCAGAATCAGAACGACAAGACCTATACGATCATTCTAGTTTCAAAAAAATTATAAGTAGTTCCAATTTTGAGCATTTTCTTCACTTAGAACATGATCACCTGATCACACCTCCCAAATGGGAAGCTTCTGAACCGTAAAAGCCTTCAATTACCTGTTAAGAAGGTGAGGGTATAGCTTCCTCACCTTTTCCACCTCCATCCACTTTGCCTTACTCGGTTTGTTACCTTTAAGACCAACCTAAACATAATCAACATTTCCCCTCCTCGAAGTGTGTGTCCTTCTGTCAAGGATAGCATCCTCTTTGAGCTCATCCAAAAATTCTGGCGAGAAATCATCTATGGAAGGTAGCTGAATGTCACTTTCATGATCAACAATTAAAGGAGGTTCATACAAATAGAAATTTTCCACATTCACAACGGAATACATTTTCATATATGAAGGCAAATCTAGTTGAAAAATATTATTTCCAACTTGTTTAAGGATGTTGAATGGACCATAACGAATATGATTCGGCTTTTTACCTTCTCCTTTCATTCTTTCCTTACTAATATGCAGTCATACCTCATCTCCTTCTTGAAACTTATGATCAACTCTATGTTTATCATATCTCTCCTTGTACTTGCCTTGACTTTTTTCAAGTTGTTCTTGAACTTGCTGATGTATGAGCTGAATTGTTTCAATGAACATGCGAGCTTTGTCAATGTCACTGTGCCCATCAATGGAAACATCCTTCTCAAGCATGAAATGTAAAGGTGACTTAGGCCAATACCCAAAACAAGCTTCAAAAGGTAAAGTATTTGTAGAAGAGTGCTTGGCCCAGTTGTAAGCATGCTGAATGTAATGCAAGTTCTCATCCCAAAGCTTGGGATGCTTGCTACAATAACCTCTCAAAAGATGTACAATGGTTCTGTTCACTACCTCTATTTGGCCATCTATTTGTGGATGTAAAGTAGTACTTTTCTTCAACTTGGTGTCCATCATCTTCCATAGATTGGACCAAAAATTCCCAACAAATCTGTAATCCCTGTTACTAACAATAGAAGTAGGCAAGCCATAATGAACCCATACATGTTGAAAATATAAATCAATAGTTTGTTCAAAAATTATATTTTTCTTACATGGCATAAGAATACACATCTTGATGAATCTATCAACTACTACATATAGATAATCATGCTGCTTTCTAGATAATGGTAGACCTCCTACAAAATCCATAGAAGCACTTTCCCATGGTCTAGAAGGTACCGGAAATGGTGTATATAGTCCAAGCTTCTTATTTCTAGGCTTGATTGTAGCACATAATTAACAACCTCTAATGAAACGTGAAACACTATCTACCATGTGAGGCCAATAACAATACCTTTGTAAATTTGCCACCTTTTTGCTTACCCTGAAATGTACACCAATAAGAGAAGAATGAGCTTCTCTCATGATAGTTAGTCTCTCTCCTTGTGGTATACATAACTTGCCCATATGAAACACCAAATTATTATGCAAATGATAATCATTCTCCTCAACATGATTCCCTTCACTCAAGTTACCATACACATCCTTAAAATCAACATCTGATGCATACTGTTCTATGTAGCTCTCATTTACAATAGAATCATTCTTAAGTAAAGTAGTAGAACTAATAATAGGCCTTGAAAGCATATCAACAACTTTATTGAAAATACCTTTCTTGTACCTTATTACCAAGTGAAATTGTTGTAGGAAGCCCATCCATCTGAAATGTCGTGACTGCTACAATTTACTTTGCAACTACAAGTACTGTAAAGGCTGATGGTCGGTATGAACAACTGTTTCTTTGCCCATCAAATAGTGTTTCCACTTTTTGATGCTTTGTACCAATGCATACAAATCCTTATCATATGTAGGATAATTCACAACAGCACCATTAAATGTCTCATAATGAAAAGCAATAGGCTTACCATGTTGTAAGAGAACTGCACCCATGTCGTAATCACTAGCATCGGTTTGAATCTTGAACGGCTATCTCAAGTCCGATAATGAAAGAACTGGAGCTGAACTTATCTTTTCTTTCAAATACCTGAAAGCTTTCTGTTGCTTGCCTCCCCATTGGAAAGCATGCTTCACACTTGTCATTGCATGCATAGGAGCTGCTATGGTAAAGAAGTTGGAAATAAACTTCCTCCAATACTGAGCTGCGCCCAAAAGACTTCTTACCTCTGTAACGGATTTGGGAGTAGGCCAATTCACAATAGTTCTACCTTAGAAGGATCAATTCTCAAAGCACCTCCTCCTACTATGTGTCCCAAATAAACAAAATAAGTCTTTCAAAATTCACGCTTAGACATTTTAAGAAATAACTGATTTTTCTTCAACATATCAAGTACTTTCTTAACATGCATGACATTCTCTTCTCTAGTCTTTCTTAAAATTAGGATGTCATCTAAGTAGACAATAATGAAATCATCAAGAAAAGTATGTAACAAAGTTGCAGGTGCATTGCATAAACCAAACAGCATAAGAAGCCACTTAAAGAGTCCTTGTTTGGTTTTAAAAGCTATCTTCCAAATGTCACTTTCTTCAATTCTAACTTGATGATAACCACTACGTAAGTCTAACTTAGTGAAATATTTAGCATCTTTTAGCTGATCTAACAAGTCATCTATCCTTGGTAGTGGGTAATGATTCTTTGTCGTTATTTTGTTCAAAGCCTTGAACTCCACACACATGCACCAAGTTCCATCTTTCTTTGGAATCAACACTACCAGTGACCCACATGGCGAAGTGCTTGGTATTATGAAACCTTTGTCCAAGAACTCTTTAATTTGCTTCTTTATTTCAGCATTCTCCATGATAGACATGCAGTACATGCCTATGTTAGGAAGAGGACAATCTGGATGTAAATGGATTTCATGCTAAAGCTCCATTTTAAGAGGCAAACCTGTTGGTTCCTGAAACATCTCATGATGTGCATCAACTACATCATATAAATCTTATTTAAGCTTGGAATCACAATTTTCAAATGATTCATGATTCACATCAACCTTAGGCTTGATCATAAGAAGCACAAAACTCTTACTTGAATTAACTAGCCTTTCTACCTGTCCTCCATTTACCATTGCTATATTTTCCTTCTTGTGATATTCCCTGACAATGTACTACTTTCGATCTTTGAAAATATGATATTTATTTTCATGGCAATGGAAGATCGCTTTCCTGTCAAATAAGTAAGGACTTCCCAAAACAATTCCTGATATATCAAGCGGTACTACATCAAGTTCAAATGTGTCAATAAAGTGTGCAGTAATTGCAAAGCACAATATGCACTTTCTTGAGACTTGTAAGTTTCCATCCTTGCATATCCACCCAAGTGGATAAGGCTTTCGATGTGGAATGCTCTCAAGTTTAAGTTTTTTGACCAAGTCTTCTGACATGAGATTTGCTTGTGACCCACTATCAAACAATGTGTAAATTTTTGTATGTTTTGAGACTACCCTCACATGGAACAATTCAATTATTTCTTCCTCATTAGGAGCTTGTACATGACAGTTTGAAGTACTAGTACTTGCTTTGGTTTCAATTTCCTTTCCCTTCATACTTTTCAAACCCATGGCTGCAATTTTTGTTTCATCACCTAAATCTTGAGGTGTAGTTGTAGTAGATGCAGTTTTCTTCTTTCCTTTGTTTTTGTTAAACTGATTTCTTTTTTCAGGATAAAGTTACCAACAATTTTTCTCTTCATGGCGTTCTTTTGAATAGTGTTTACATATCACCTTCTCACCTTCTTTTTTGACAGATGCATTTTTTTTTCCTTTTCCCTTAAAGGTTTTCTCTTTGTTTTTCCCCTTAAAAGGCTTGTTTCTACTCTCATCAAAAGTGTTTTTCCCTCTAGTCTCTAAATGCGTAGCTTGTACACAAACTTCGTCTAGACTAGTAGGATTGAACATGGGGATAGTATGTTTAAGGTCGCTGTGCAAACCACCTATATATTTCAGCAAAGTGTCTTGACTTTGTAAGTCTAGCCATAATAAGAGTGTTCTACTCCTAAACTCTTGGGTGTAGTCTTGAACATTTTGTCCCTTTAGTTGTGTAAATTTTTTCCAGTTCATTATAGCCTTTTGTAAATGAACAAGAGGATAAAATTGCTTCTTAATTGCAGAAATAAATTCAGCCAATGTTAAGTAATCTTACCATGTTTCTTAATTTCATCCTTGGTCTTGGCTTGCCACCATACCAATGCTGCTCCATCCATTCTTAAAGAGGCTAATTGAATCTTGGTGTCGTCGCCCTATAAGTTCTGTATCCTTAAATAAACTTCCAACTGTCTTATCCAGTTGTCAAGTTTCTGTGCATTGACTTCATCGTTAAACATGGGTAATTAAAATTTAACATCTAGCTTTAAAACAGACTTCTTTCCAGAAGATTTAAGCTTATGAGGTTGATTTATTGAGGTAGAGGATGACGATGTAGAGGAAGAGGATGACGATGGAGATGGTGGATCACCATTTCCTCCATGTCCTTTCTTTCAATTATCATCACCTTTTTTCCTCCTAAAGAGCCCTCTCCTTCTTTCTGATGTTTAGACCCTTCTCCAACCAACCTATCATTCCTTTCCTGGTATAATATTCTTACCATCTCAGTCATGTCCAAGAAAGCTTTTCTGGATACCCATTCTTCTTCTTTTGGATCCATGTCTTCAGGAACTTCTCCTTCCCTTCCAGACATACTTGAAGCTTCTTCTAAGGCTATTGAGGGTGAATTAGAAGGTGGAGATAGTGGCACCCTGGCCCTCCTTGGTTGAGGATTATCTTGTGCTCTAACCAATTGTCCTTTCCCTCTTTGAACTTTAAGCTCGGTAAGCATTAAAACTTGCAAAACAGTGAAAAATATCTTTGCACAAAACTAGTACTCAAAACTTGAGCTTTGATACCAACTGATCTGAAAATGAAACTACTTGTATTTTATGTTCAAGGTATTCATTTCCATTAAATTATATGTGCAAACTGTTACTCATGTATTGCAATTGAAGCAAATTGTTTTTGGTAAATTTCTGAGTCTTATGTGTGAAGGAGTATTATCTCATTTTATTGTTTAGCATATTAAATCCTAAAAACACAGCAAGATAAAATCACATAATATAACACAACAATAGATGAGGAAGTTCACCCCTCCGGGGCTACATCTGTTGGGTCAAAGGCCCCCAAATGGGCATGTCCTTGCTCCTATTAGATGCTCAAATTGGTTACATAGTGATAAGAAATCCTAAACAGGAAAAAAAGGCCATGGAAATGAGTTCATAACACAGAAAATAGTAAATATTGGCTTTTGTTTCACCTCCAATGGCTAACCATAGCCCAATACAATGCCAACACTCCCTAGGCCCTGATGGCTCTCCAAGCTTCTCTGCTAAAAAAGTACCTGAAGATTAGCTATGTTGGCTTTTCAACCTATACCATTAGCTCTGGAATGCTCAGAATACCCAAAATAAATAAATAAAATCGCTCCAAAAGGTTCTGTGTCCTGAAAGTTATGACCACTAGAAGTTTTGTCCAATCTAGCCTAAAGAAACTCCACCAAATCTAGAAACTCGAGTTAACTGGCACTAAAAATAGTAAATTCCACCTTTTTGTCTTCTCTTCCAAGCTTAACCATTAGGCTAACTAATCATTGGTGTAACCGTTGCGCATGTGATTGGGATTCACAGCGGCAATTAGGGTCTCGCTGGCAGTATCGTTCGCGAAACCGCCAGCTGACCGCATGCATATGACCACTCTTCCGGGGACCACTGGTAGTTTAGACCATTGGCGGTCTAGCCTCCAAACAAAAATTGTCAAAAACATAAATACAAACTGTGATCCAATATGGTTAAGACACAAAGCATAGTGAAGATGGTCAAACCTCTTAGCTTTCCTGTGGGAGGTCATGGGTTCGATCCCACTTGACCTCAAACAATATTTTGCCATGCCAATTCAAGGCCATGTGGCAGCCTCTGAGCTTGCCACATGTCAGCCTCTGATTGGTCCAACCAAACAAAATATTCCAATGAATATTTTGGAGAATATTCCAAGGAATATTCCTCAAAATAATGTTTTTTTAATTTTTCCAAAATTCAAAAATTTACAGTATACTCGAAATTTTTAAAATGCGATAACTCCTCCATATGGTGTCAGTTTTTCGAACTGTTCACGGCACCAGAATCAAGACGACGAGACCTATCCGGTCGTTCTAGTTTCAATGAATTCTAAATAGTTCCAATTTTGAGCATTTTCTTCAATTAGAACATGATCACCTAATCAATAATGGACCTGTGAAAATGTTGTACATAGAGCATGTGCGGCAACCCAGCTTGCTCAACACCTCTCACCCATTTCATGGGTTCCATCCATATAACCACGGTTTCTTCATAATAGATCTTCTTCATGTACTTGTGGGTAGTGAAATGAGGGAATCTCTCGTGGTCCGTGAGATCCCAATCCTCCATCTTTAGCAATGAAATGCATGCTAAGACCATGCCTTCAAATTCAACTTTTTTGGTAATAGGGGTGTCGAGACCATAAAATTTCATGTGTTAGGGTCTTTCGTTATTTTGGTATTCCCTTTTCGTGGAGGTATATAGTCTGGGAGATGTATGATAGGCTCGCCCTCCTTAGCATCCAATTTCTCCACTCCTTGGAGTTATTTTCCTCCAGGTCCACAACTTTGTCCAACTGCTTATCCTTCTTCTCCTTCTCCAGAACCTCCGAGTTCATCCACTGTGAATGTCTCATGGGCATAGGTTTCTTCTTCTTCTCTTTTGTAGCTGATTTCTTTGGCCTATTGGACCTTCCTATCATAGGCACAACAGGCATATATTCCATAGATACAACCTCATTCCCCTCCACCTGAGAAACAACGGCTTTAGAGCTTACTAGAGCAAACATTTGCGTGAGAATAATCCTCTGGTTAATTTCAAGTAGCATTGTAAATGTTAGACTAGAAACTAAGTCCTCCCAAACCTTATGATTCATACAACAACAACAAGAGGGCTCATACACAGTTGTCAAAATGCAAAGTGTTCTTCGAAGGACCAACATGCCCAATTTATAAGAGGTTTTGAATTCAAATCCATCCGTTCCCTCCAATTTCTGATCATAAATGCATGTTTGGCTGTAGATCTTCAAATATTTTTGCCATAAATGGTGCCTACCCACTCCTCTTAATGGAATTTTTTCTATCAAATAATGAATAGTAACTCCCATGGCTCCTTTTGGATCCATCTACATGGTACCATCCTCCATGGCATAGCTCATCCTGGAGAGTAGCTTCACCTTTCGCTCTCCTGTCTCACGTCGTGCAACATCCCTACTATGTTTTTCTCCTCTTGGGGCAGCATAGTTTATAGTCCCACAATCCCTTGCAGCTGCTTGGATTACTAAGACTGTCTTACTATCATGTAGTCATGACGCAGGCACAAGATCCCTTGTATATATCTTCAGCCTACTTCCATTCACTTTTCCTGGGAATGGTTCCCCATTCAACTTTGTGAGCTGAACTATGCCACCATCTGTGATCTCCTTAACAACATATGGCCCCAACCAGTGCATTCGAAATTTCCCTGGAAATTTTGTGAACTTTCTATTATATAGCAGCACTAAATCATCCAACTTGAAAGTGCACATCTTAATATGCCTATGGTTCCATGCTTTCTCACGTTCCTTTTGCAATTTCTAGTGAAATCATGCAAGAAAGAGGTCCTCTTCTAACTCCATTAGCTGCGCGAGCCATTCCTCCAAGGTCTTGTGATCCACCATCTCTGTCAATGCTGTAATATGTAAACTTGGCACAATATACTCTGTAGGCTATGCTGTGTATAATATCCTTCTGAAGCTGTACCTGTGGTTAAAAACTAAATGATGTCCACAAAATGGTCATCTACGACACACACGCAAAGAGTTGTGCATCTAGAAATCATTCCTCCAAACTATTTGATTCTTCACCAATTTCAATCGTTGACAAATGGTATGGTCCTACACTCAGCCTTGCAAGCTTCACAATCACTTCAAAGTCATATTCTTGAAACAACAGTAACCATCAAAATATTGTCCCCTCCAACATAGGATTATTTACCGAGTACTTTAGTGCAGAGTGATCTGTATACATTTTAAAGTGTCCATGCAATGAATAATGCATAAATTTTTGTGGTGCATAGACCATGGCCAGCCCTTCGTGCTAGTGGAATAATTATTCTCAGCCTTAGAGAACTTTTTTCTCACAAAGGCTATCACATGATCAATTTCTCCTTCACCTACCTGTGTTAATACCGTAACTAGTGCAATGAAAGAGGTATCTAAGTGCACATGGAATTCTTTCTTCCAGTCTGGAAACACCAAGATAGGAATAGTTACCATCTTTTCCTTCAACACATCCAAACTATGCTTACAATATTCATCCCAGCAAAACATCGCATCTTTTTTCAATAATTTTTTTGTTGGTGCAGTGATCTGAGCATATGCCTTGATTATTTTTCTATAGTATCCAGTGTGCCCCAATGTCATGCGCAATTTTTTTACATTCCTAGGAGCTTCTAGATTCACAATGATAGTGATTTTCGAAGGGTCCACCATCAAACCTTGATTACATATGACATGGCTAAGAAAAATTCGAAAGGGCACCCAGAATATGCACTTCTTCAAATTTAGTGCAATCTGATATCTTCGACATGTATCTAGCATAAGGTGGAGACTCACAACATGGCACTTTACCAAACTAAGCATAGTCCAATCGTCAAAATACACCTACCAAACTTTATGAATAAATTCCTTGAACACTGTGATCACTACTCGAGAAAAAAATGGCTGGCGTGATCTTCAATCCAAATGGAATGACCATATATTGAAAGAATCTCCATTCTGTCATGAAGATTGTTTTCCTATGATCTTTTGGTGTGATTTTTATTTGATGATATCCAAAAAAACCATGAGTAAACGAATACGCCTCTTGTCCACCAAAATTATCTAATACTAGATTAGTAAATATTGTTGGAAACAGATCATGCAGACATTCATCATTTAGCTTTCTCAGATCTACGCATATATGGATTTTTCCTTTCTATTTCTTCTCTTTGAACAACATTGGGTTTACCCAATCAGATTCCTTTATTGTTTCAATAATACTAGCATCTAGCATCTTATCTAGTTCTTGGAGCACCTTATCTTTATATTTTGTATTTAGCGGATAATGCCTCTAGCTAACAGGCTTCGCATCCGGCTTCAATGTAATCTTATCTCCAATGATTCCCTTCAAATATGAAAACTTAGTGGGGAAGAGAGCATGATATTTGTGCAGTAGCTCAGCTACCTATTGTGCTATCCAACAACCCTCCCCCTTTCAAAATTTTTCATATAGAACTTTAATAAGAAATGGGTCCCCTCTAATAAATAAAATCAATAAAACATTTGAAAATAAACTTTTATAATAGGCATTTTTCTTTTAGGATAAGAATCGCAATTTGAAAATCTATTCAACCCATGAAATTCCTTCTGATAAGGTTCGATCCGATTTAAATCATAACATAAACCTTATCATCAAACAATTATTAATGGAATATGTCGCATTGTGCAAATCCTTTATTTCAATGGTGGACTTAAGGTGTTCCATTGACATTCACTGATGCGATAAATCCATTGGAAATCACATATCATTACCTATCAAGGATTCATTCCAAATGTTCACATAAATCCTCTGATGCGATAAGCCGATCACAATCATGCATCGGTGAAATCTTAAAACACATACAAAAAGCCCCTTTGAAATCTTCTGATGTGATTTCATTATTGAAAAGCGTGCTTTTCGATAAAGGTGAAATATGAGCTATTACGAACATTTGCAGGTTAAAATTATAAATCCATTATAAAGAAAAAACAAACGATTTATCAATTTTAAAAGTCATCTCGCCTCCTCATGACAACTCACCATTAATCACAAATCAAAAATATGCAAAGGAAACATTTAAGCATAACACTTGTACCTCCCGATCTTCGACATACGATTATCGCCAATCGCCACTCGGGAAGTCACGATACTCATTTTAAGAGGACCATTATAAATTTGTGATGTGACATGTCTTTACAGCATTAAAGTGTCATGTTGGAAGTTATGGGAAATCATTAAGAAAGTAGTTATGGTTGAATCCTTTAAGGATTTCATCCGTGATAGCTTAATATATCAAAATCCGTATCACCCATTGCACTTAATTGATGTTAGTCTTGTATGTTGTGTATTAGCTTTGGACAAGTTTATATTCCATTGTTACATCCTTCTGTTTCATTTTGCAGAGTGAGTCTAAACTCACCAGTCCAGAAAAAATGACTAAGAAATCTTGCAAAGAAAGGTCCCTGTCATAGCCAAAGATGAACTAGAAAAGTGGGTTCTGATAGCTGATACTACCTGTCTCGGTCTTAGAAAGGCTTCATGGGAGAGCATATATAATTTACTCGAAGCGGAGGACCCAGCCGAAATTGAAGAAGGAGGAACGGCTGATTCCAATAATAAAATAGAGAGTACACTTAAGGATTTGGCCAGCTCCTTCCTCCATAGAATAGTGGCCCACACCAAAGTGTTACCCTACAATGACCTGGTTATATGGGTAATTGAAAGTATCAACATAACTAACAGATCATTCGTTACTGCCGATGGAAGGATGTCAGGGTCATTCAGGGCAGAAGAATTCAAGAAAATGTATCATTTGTCGGACCCACAGAAGCATTACAGTAAGGCATTTTTAGAAACTTTTGTGAAGGAGAATGATGTGGAGTTCAACCCTATCAAGTAGTGGAGGCATTTCCCAAACAAACACAAGCATGAATCTTTGGGTATGTATTCTATAGACTCCTTAGCATCTCCTTTTTCTATGCTGGCGCCATGATATGTAGACTCTTTGGAGTCTCTGATTCAGCTAGGTTTTCTATAGAAATGGTAACATTAATGGAAGCAGCAATTGACTCATATATCATGGATTAGGTAACCATTTTATTAGATAAAATGGCCAACCAAATCCTTGATTATAGAGGAAACAAGTTTGTTACTACCCGGATAATACCCCCATTCTATATGAGTGCCTACATCATGGATACCATCTGTTTCAATTATGATTACCCCATTTTAGGATGGAAATGGACTCCCCAAGACCCAACTCCTATCCACATATATCATATGTATTTGTGGAAGGCCCATTATAAATATCATCTATATAGAATATGCCATGGTTTTGTTTTGCCCATTCATCAGGCCATATTCAACAAACCTGCTCGTCGATTATCCAATGGGGCCAGTATTGACCTTAAATCAATTGGCAGTTGGTTTGGTGAAGAAACGTTCACCTACATCAAACCTTTTAGCAGCATTACAGATCCACATGTTCTCCCCTTGTACATTCTTGATAAAATATTGGCCAGAGAAATAGCTTATCAGATAATAGAAACAGGGATGTCCAGGAACCTCAAAGAGTCTAAGAAACAAATGTGGCCTCCATTTCCCCTCCACTATGGTACCTACACACTACATGATTTCAAACATGCAGAGAAAGAAATAGAGAAGATAAAAATTCTCAAGTTAGCGGTCATTCCAAAGCGACAGTATGATCCAAGAGTAGTGGCTTACAACTTCATCAGTCAGGTGAAGCTTGCCAAATTTGAACATGAGATAGATGAATATGATGACTTGTTCACTTCAGCTGAAGTATTCTCACGTGTAAAACATATAGCAAAGATCAAATTGGGAGCAGGGGGAAGAGATAATTTTATGCAGTTTAGGGCGGAGAGGTTACAAACATTGCCTCTATATTTATTGGCCACCACCCTTATGGTGAAGCAAGAAGCCCACAATGAAGAACAAACTACTGAAAAGAGTCCTGAAAAGGAGTAGACAAATGAAAAAAATAGTGAGCTCCTTGATACCAATGTAAATATTAATTCCATCTTACTCAAGGAATTGGAGTAGTTTGATCAAATGATCAAGAACTATAATGACTCCCAAAACATCATAACACCAGAATCAACCACAACATAGGAGCCTATTGTTAATATTCCAATTGAAGAGGCAATCGACACACCCAACATTCAATAGGATATTGAAATAATTCCTGAGAATCCTACAGAGCATATTGTATTAAAGGTAGAAGAAATACCACCCCTGGATGTATTCTACAGTCCAAACCATAGGATTGTAGTCAAAAGATAGAGGAAAAAGAGAAAAATTGATCAAGGACCTCTCTCAACTCCTCATATTGAACTAATGAATGTGGTATGGAAAGACTTAGAAGTCAATCCTTCTGAGGATTTAACCAAGTCATCTGAGTATGCAGGCGCTTATACAACCACAACAATGGACAAAGCCTCCGAAATCAGCCAACTAATCAAGCAAAAGGATCTAGGAATCACCCAAATTGCAGGGCAATTGATAGAAGAACAGTAAAGGATTAGTCAGCTTGAGAAACAACTAGCAGAGCAGAGACAATAGAATGAGCAACTAAAAGAAAACTTGAATCTAGAGAAGCAAAAGATTGATCAACAGGCTCTCCAGAAACAACAAAAGTTGTCTCAAGAACTTAACAAGCTTCAAATGACCATTCAGCAGGAAAACAAAGCTAAAGAAGATCAAATTGCACAACTCCAGTTACAGATAGAGAAATTCAAGGGTTATTCGAAGGTTAGTGAATTCAAGAAAGAAGCGTTGGAAGCAACCAAAGCCTTATCTTGGCAGCTAAACATCCTTTCCCATAAAATATCAATGGTTGACCCATTGTGCACTATCTCTGCATCACTTATTGAACAGGCAGTTGACACTAGACTAGAATTCAAAAAAGTAGATGATAAGATAACAAGTTTTCTCTCTTGGAAAAATGTAGAAGAAGGCATGGCTGCCAATTTACTGAAAATAAAAGAATCGAACAAGGAAATCTTGTTTTTAGAGTGGGAATCAAAGTTAATAAAATCCGAAAGGGCGACTTCTAGAGCCAGGGCTACAATGAATAGTGTAATTAAGTTAGTAAATTATAGCTTATATATGACTAACTTGATCTCTGATTACTCTCCAGGAAAACTCCCAGAAGCAAAACCACTAGAAGATCAATGGAGATAGGATATGGCAAGCAGAGAAGAACAAATCGGCAAAGTGGAAAGCTTAACATGGGATGCATTTTCGTTTATCCTAGTCAAGCGCATAGTCAGTAGATGGCCATAAAATGCCTTTCTGATGCCATCAATCTCATGGTTCCCAAACTCTCTGATACTACGTATGCAGCCCAACTACATTCCAGAATGAGTCACTCTTCAGAGATTTAGCCAATGCTCTCAATTTGTCAGCTGCAAGCACAAGAGAAGAAATAGATTCAACGAATCAGTTCAAAGGCTATCGCATTGTTGTTTTCATGAATCAAATCCTAGATTTTCATGTTTGCAGTTTTAATAGCTCATAGCGATTTTTATTGATAGTTAGTTTTTATTTTGATTATTTAAACCCTTTCATGTCTTTTAAGAAAGGGTCCTCAATTTGTATAAGATTTGACTTAAGAAGTTGCACTTTTGTACTTATAAATATTTTTTAATCAATAGTGGATCAAAGTTCTACATTTTTGTGAAAGAAGCTTTTTCAAGACCTGCATTTCTATATTTCCTGGAAGTTTTGTCAAATAATAAAGTGGAATTGGAGTGTTATTTACAATCGAAAGGATTTAAATGCATGCAGTATTCCTATCACTGTTTTTGTCTTATTTCCTTATGTGAAGAAGCATTTCTTTTAAAAGTTGCTATTGTTGATATATATGTATGTTTTTTTAAATGATTCTTTATCATATCATTTCTGAAGATATTGAATTGTCACCCTTTGAAGATATATGTCAGCGATATATACTGTTATGAATGTGATATGCTTTTATTATCACTTCGTTTTAATTTTTAAACTAAGTAATCATTATATGAGTGCATCTTTCTATTGATGAATAAGCTATCTATATGATTATTCGTGTGTTAGAAATAATCAGAAATTTCATTGTTTATAGAATACCCGGGTTATATAAGTATATTTGTATATTTTGAGTTATAGGTTAAAACATTTACCCTCTCCATTATACATTACAAAAACAATCATCCATTAAACCATTCATTAAGGGAAACTGGTCCCATAATATCCAATTGGAGCCACCACACCAAATGGAAAAGGGGCTACACTAAGGTCCAGACCGGGTGGTTATCCCCAATGTTGATGAAAGGATTTTAGAGGCTTCAACATTTTTGGCGCTAGAAGGAGGGCATGAACTATGAATGGTGAGTGAATCCAAATCAATAGCCCATTCTAAGAGAAAAACTCCCTCACCCTCTCCTCCAACTTCTCCTTCGCATTCTAAATATCCCATTTTCAAGCGAGAAGTTGGAAAGACAACATCCACTGCTGAAAAGTTAAACACACCTAACAATTCTTCCCTTGAACCCCCTGAGGTTTAGTCCTTGATTTGTAAACTCCAACGGTTTTCAATATCTCTAGAATAGTCTGAGTTATCCCAAGGTAGTTTGACTTCGCATATATCCCATCTCAACCTCTTACAAGATTGTAGAGTGAAAAGCTTGGTATCCCACCAACAAAATTTCCTCTGCCAAGTCGAAAAAGAGCTAGGAATACACATTTAGAGTCTGAGAGTGAGACTCTTTCCTCATCATCATCCATTCCATCTAAACCATTGCAAATTCATTCATCCATTCTCCAACTCAATATCATAGTCCAAAATGGAACAGGTACCCAACGTCCTCTACCCAATCACTTTCAACTATATCCTAGCCTTCTTCTGTTGTTAGCTTGAAAATGGCACATAATCAACCACAACCAAGGTCATGGACAAATCCAGGAGCAGTTTCAATGCCTGCACCTTTAAGGAAATTACTAGCCCATCCTAAAAACTAGTTGCCAAAGTTTAATCCTGACATCGGCATACTAGTAGAAGAACATATAAACAACTTTATGTTGTCAATAAACTTAAATGGGGTAACAAAAGAAGATGTTTTTGTTAGGATTTTCCCATACACACTTCAGGGAGCAGCTGGATCATGGTTTTTTTCATTACCACCAGGCTCCATCAATAGCTGAAATACTTTTCAGGAGCAGTTTTTAACCAAGTTTGGAGATGATAGGTCCATAACGACATTAACTAATGATCTCTTCAACCTTAAATCTGAGTCAAAGGAGCCCATTAAAGACTTCAACTTGTGATTTAATAAGTTGTTAAAGAAAATTCTTGCTACATCCAAGCATAGTGAAGAAGTCTGAAGTGAATGATATATTTCTGCTTTGCCTTCAAATATAGCCATCTTCATTGATAGGCCTGCCAAACCCACATGAGCAGAAAATATGAAAGAAGTGATCGTTGTTGAAAAACATATCATTACTTTAGAAAAGAGAAATGCTCTTGAAGAAAGAAAGTCCAAAAAATTTACTTTTAAAGATGATTCCAAAAAGAAAGCAGCTAAAGACCCATATGACATGGAAGGATTGCAAAAAGTTTTGAAGACTATGTCTAATGAAATGGTGGAAATAAAAAGGCAAGTAGCTGAAACTTCTACTAAAAAAGCATTTAGGAACTTCAAAATAAACCAGTCAACTGAAACAAAACCACCTAATAATATATCTAATGCAGAATCAGATCTAGATGATGATGAAGATGAAGACACAATTTTATCATCAGAGGAAATGGAAGAAGATGAAATAGTTAAATGTCATGGGGTGTGGGACTTTATCTTGCCCAATTCTGATAATGAAAGTGAGAAAGAGGCCCTCCCAGTAAATATCAGAAGTAAAAATGTAGCAGAGCCTGTTCAAACAAATACAAAGTGTTAGTGCCTAGATTTACCTCAGGCTGAAAAGGTAAGATTCCAAGGCCAACATCAAACCACACTAAGCCTGGTAACTAGCCCTACCAGGCCAGGAGAGGGCTCTCTCCGAGTCAATCTCAGAAAATAATGATCTATGGGGCTTGATATGACTAAAAATATCTTCTGAGTTTAGGCTAGGTATATGTGCAAGAAATTTGATGTGATAAAATAATGTTTTGTTGGCTCAAAGGGAAAGGCACATTTTGGGGTTGCGGGGATTGAGGCTCAATTCTGCAGAGATCTCAATGGGGCAAGGTAGGAAATTTTTTTTTCGTTTAAATATGAGTGGGATGGAAGGAATATATAGGTGAGGTGTTGAAGAGGGCGAGAGAAATCATGAATCCTCCCCAAACAGCGGAAAACATCAAACAACCAAAGAAAACTTCAAGTAGAGCATTACACTTTCAATGAATTCTACTTACACTCTTGTTTGTTTAGTTCAGAAGAAAATAAGATAGATAATGGCATGAAATCACATAAACAAATTCACAATTACATAGAGAAGTACTATACAAAGACAAATTGCCACATGAATCCCAAAGAGCGCTGCAAATCCTGGTCTCAATTCCTTAGCCAAAATGAAAATATGAGTGTACAATGAAGCTCAATGCTTTCTAAAGAGTGCAACCTTCTACCAAAATCCAACCCCTACACTATGAAATTCATAAAATATATACATTTTCTCATCCTTGTACGAAGGGATTGAGCTCAACCATTTTCTTCAAAATAGAATACTCGTATCTTCTAAAACCTAGCACCTGTTACAAAACTGAAAGAGATTCTTGAAGATAAGGTCATGATGGAGAAAAAACTCTCTCAAATTTTGGAAATTCATTTCCAGTTGCTGGCAATCTATTCCACAAAATCATCTCTAAAACAGAAAATCATTAAAAATTTAAATCTGTGAAAATGAGTTGTAAAGATCTAGTCACATATCCCAATCCATGACACATGTGAATAAAATGAAAGAGGTTTTTTTTATATGGCACGTGCTTAACAAAAACATCCTTGGGTTTTGCAAAATTACTTTCCATATGTTGTAAAATGGCCCCATACTAAAATGACTAAAACAGTAAAAAATATGAAAAATTTGCTTTGTTTTAATGTAGGCTCCAAATATCACTATATATATCCCACATAGTAGCACCTGTGCATAAAATGAAGGATGTTTTTGTTATTTGTTATGTTATGAACAAAAAACTCTTTCAATTTTGAAAAATTCCTTACCATTATTTTAGAAACTGATTTTGTACTAAACTTGTCATTGTGTGCAGCAACTGACCTCAAAACATGCATAACCAAGAATCACTCATTCATTTTTTCTAATCCAAGAACCGGTTACAGGAGTGTGATATGCCATTGGAAATATTTTTCCAAGCTTCTCTTGATAGACACACTTGTGACATGTTTTGTGCTAAACATCATGTGAAAAAAATCTAACAAAACCAGACATAGTAAGAGCTCATGTTGATCCCTAGTGACAGGCTGCGAAGACTAAAACTAACACAAAGAAGAAAAATCCAAGCCCTATCAACAAAGACAAGGCTCCCATGAAGAAAACTCTAGTTGTGTCTATCCAAAATCAACCATCATCTTCCAATCCACCCTCATCATCTAAAACATTAGTAGTCTCTAATTCTATGGATTACAACATTATCAAAGACATGAAGAAGACTAGAGAAAATATTTCTTTGTATGAACTTAACAAGCTCAAACATCAACATAAGTTTTTAATTAAAGAGTTAAATATTGTACCTTCTTCTCCTCTTCCAAATGCTGTATTATCCAAGGTAGCTAAAGGATCAGGTAAACCACCATCGACTAAAGTAGATGCTACTGATGTTGTTTTGATCAGAGATAGGTCTGATTCTCATACTCCTCCTTTTCTCTTGTCTTATGAGATCTATAACAGAAATCTGCATAACTACCTGATAGAGTCAGGGGCTTCATCAAGCATAATGCCAGCCTTGGTTTGCTCTAAATTAAACATTGATCCCCAGAAATCTACAATCCATATTGTTCAATTAGATTGGACTAAGGTGCAAGTTTTAGGAGAGATCAATTTAGTCACCATTAGGTTATCAGCTAATCCCAGAGCAGTTCAAAGAATTGATATATTGATTTCTGGCATCCGTGAATTTTATGGTTTAATTCTAAGCAGGGATTGGTCGGAGAAACTCCATGGTTACATTTGCACCGATTGGTCTCGCATGTGGCTTCCCTATAAAGGGAAACCAAAATCAAATCAAAATAGATTGGGAGAAACACATGACCCATATAGTAATGGAGTTTGAATAAGAAAACCAGCCAATAGCTTTCAATAACAACATCCTTGGAAATTACTTAGCTGAATCATTCTTTTGAAATTTTAATGCTCAACCATTGCCTTCTCCTATTAATAGTTTTACATCACAAATTGAAAATTTCTCTCATACTAATACCTCAAGGTGTGTTAGTATTGTTGATGAACTTGTAAATAAATATATAGATAAGCCTTTATTTTGGTCTTTATATTTTGATGGATCAAAATCCAATGACGGTGCGGGAGCAGGATGTATTTTAGTTAGTCTAGAAGGGGAAAAAACTATGCTATCATGTAGACTAGAGTTTGATTGTACCAATAACACTATAGAATATGAGGCATTGATTCAAGGGATTTATAAAGCAATAGGCCTAAATATTCAATATCTGCAAGTATTTGGTAATTCTAAGATTGTCATCAAACATGTAAGAAACACTATCCATTGCCTTTCAGGACATCTCAAACATTATCAATCCCTTGTTATAGACCTGATAACTCATTTTATGGCATTTAAAATTTATCCTATTCCTAGTTCTCAGAATACAGTAGATGATTTATTGGCTAATGTTGCTTCTAAGATCCTTCCATCCGAGGATTATAGTCCAGATACGTTTTCAGTTGAATTAATTTTTTGACCATTTTTCCTAGACAATGTCACCAATTGGCAGGTATTCAATCATGATGAAGACATTTTAAATTCCTTAACTTCTAAAAAATCTTATGATGACCAGATTATTGATGAAAACGATCATGATCTTCAAATCAAACAAATACCAAATGAGAATTCTATCCCAAAATATGTGGTCAAGCTAGAAGATCCCTATGACATCAAAGGTAGATTCAAAAAGGTTACTAATGCAAAAATTCAAAGTTCTAATTTAAAGTTTGAATTAGTAAATCTTGGCACTGAGGCCAAACCACAAAATGTCAATCTAGGACTTGAACTCTCATAAGAAGAAAGATTTGCTTTCATCAGATTATTAAACAAATACAAAAAAGTTTTTTCTTGGAATTATGAAGATTTGAGAACTTATGATACTTCTATCATTCAACACAGAATTCCAATGATTTTTGATGAGAAACCTGTACAACAAAAGCTAAGGAAAATTCACCCAAATCTTGAAAGTCAAATCAACATAGAGTTGAATAAACTTCTGAAAGCTAAGATATTTTTCCCAGTCAGACATTCTAAATGGGTTTCAAACTTAGTACCTGTAAGGAAAAATAATGGTGATATTAGGATTTGCATTGATTTTAGAAATCTCAATAAGGCATGTTAGAAGGATAATTTCCCATTACCAACAATGGAGCAAATACTTCAATCAATCGCTGGTTCAAAGTTAATGTTCTTTCTGGATGGTTTTTTAGGATACAATCAAATACTGGTACATCCAGATGACAGACTAAAAACTACATTCAGAACTAAATGGGGAACATATGCTTATCAGAAAATTCCTTTTGGTTTGATAAATGCTGGAGCTACTTTCCAACGAGAAATGGATATAGCCTTCAAAGGTTTGATTAATAGGTCAGTTGTTGTCTACCTAGATGACATAATTGTCTTTTCCAAGAAAAGGGCCAATCATCTACATGATTTGAAACAGATCTTTGAACATTGTAAAAGGTATGGGATTTCTCTAAATCCTAAGAAATCATTCTTTGCTCTTAATGAAGGTAAACTCTTAGGGTTTATTGTATCCAAATATGGCATATATATTGACCCTGACAGGATAAAAGAGATTTCTGATATTCCTTTAGCACATAAAAAAAAAAAAAATGGAATCATTTTTGGGACAGATAAATTTTGTAACGAGATTTGTTCCTAATTTTTCTCATATAGTGTTGCCTTTGCAAACTATGATTAAGAAAAATTTAGCTTTCAAATGGGGAAATAATGAAAAAAAGGCTTTTGAAATGATTAAAAAAGAAATCATCAATGCTCCTACATTGAATACTCCAAATTTTTCTAGTCATTTTATTTTGTACAGTTTAGCCACAAAAACATATTATGTTGTTGTTTTAACACAAATCAATGATTAGCAAGTGGAAGCATCCATATCCTTTTTCAGTTCTAATTTACAAGGTGTTGAACTTAACTATTCTGAAGTTGAAAAACAAGCTTTCGATGTGTTTAAATCTATCAAACATTTTAGGCCATTCCTCCTAAAAACACACACAAAAGTAATTGTCCCATTCTCTGCAGTGAGGAAATTGCTAGTTCAAAGGGAAGTAGGAGAGAAGAGAACTAACTGGGTAATAGCTTTACAAGACTATGATATTGATATTAAACCAATGAAAATTGTGACAGGACAAGGTTTTTGCAAGTTATTAGCAGGAGCTTCTAATATTCCAAAAAATGAAGATTCAGATAATACTCTTCAAGTGAACAAGATAAGTATCATGAATTATGAATCTCAGTATGCCGATCTGATCTTTTACTTAAAAAATGGATATTATCCTCCTGATTTCAGTTACAAAAACAAATTTGCCTTAAGATTCAAGCAAAAAACTTCGAAATCATTGACGATGTGTTATTTAGAAGAAATTATGATTCAATTTTATTAAGATGCCTTGAAAAAACTGAAGCACAAAAGGTTTTGTAGGAATTACATGATGGTCCAACAGATGGACATTTTGGAGGAAATACTACAGCTCATAATATAATACAGACTGGATATTATTGGCCCACTTTGTTTAAAGATGCCCATGACTATGCAAGGAAATGCAAGATATGTCAAACTGTAGTGGGAGACAAAGGAAACCAGCCTTTCCTTTACAACTAGTAAACATTGAGCAGCCATTTGAACAATGGGGGCTTGATATCATAGGAGAGATTGTTCCACATTCTTACGAGAAACACAGATACATCCTTAGAGCCATGGATTACTTCACATAGTGGGTAGAAGCAATTCCATTAAAGGTAGCCAATTCTGATGCAATCATTGAATTCATTGATCAATTCATCATTACCAGGTTTGGTGTCCATAATGCCCTCATTTTTGACAGTGCATCTTACTTCTTTGGAAGTAGTATACTTGAATTTGCTCTTAAGAGAGGTTTTAAATTAAAATATTCTGCAAACTACTACCCTCAAGGTAATGGTTTGGAAGAATCAACTAATAAGAATCTTATAAAGATTATTAAGAGAACTGTTGATCAAAATCAAAAGAATTGGCATAAATCCTTAATATATGCATTATGGGTAGATTGCATAACTCAGAAGGCCTCAATAAGTACTTCTCCTTTTAACTTAGTGTATGGGAAAGAATCTATAATACCTTCAAACTTAGCACTCCCATCTCTTGCCCTAGTACAATTTATTGAAGAAAATCCTTCTTTCTCTATTCAATTAAGATTTAACCAAATCCTTAAATTCGACGAAGATAGAGAGAAGGCCAAAATTTCTCATGCTAAACATCAACAAGTCATTAAATCTTATTTTGATGCAAGTTCTATTGGCTAAAAAACTTTACAAATTGGCGACCTTGTGTTGAAATGGGACAAATCACATGAAGATAAAGGAAAACATACCAAATTTCAAAAAATGTGGCTTAAACCATTTCAAATCATTGAGAAGATAGGCTCATCAATGTTCATACTGCAAGATTTATCAAGAAAGAGAGATTCTCTTCTTGTCAATGGCCTTATCTTAAAGAAATTCTTTTCTTAAGGAGGTAACCCATTCTTACCTATAAATATTCTTTATGTAAGTTTGTTTATTTTAGAAAATAATGTTGTAAATAGTCTTCCATTGGCCTTTTACTATTGGAAAGCTCTTTAAGAGAATATTGTAAATACTTGCTTTCAATAGGTGGAAACCTTTAAGGAAATGATTACAGATTTGGAAAGCTGAATAAAATATGAAACTCTGAAAACCTCTTCAAAGTTTGTAAAATATTCCAAAACCTTGAAAATATTGTAAATCGTTCTAAGTTTTATAAAGTTGAGAGAGTTTATTTGTAAAAAGTAAAGACTTTTCCAAACTTAGCATCTACAACTCTAAAGTTGTCATCCATAAACACTTAAGAAGAAAGTCATTCACCCCATCCACTAAGTTTATGATTTTTCAGAGTGTAATTCTAAAATATGTCTGATATAAAAGATAAAAGGTCTCATCATGAGCCTGCTTACCATGATCATATGGAACTAATTAAATTGGCATTACCAATACTTCATACCAAAACAGGGTAATGGCATATAATCATAAGACAAGGGCTCTCATCACGAGCTAGCTTGTTCAGTTCAATTATAACTAGTGAATGAAATTGTCATCAGCTTGCTCCCAAACCAGGACAATGGCTTTTTATCTTAAAAAATTGAAAGAATAATAATAAAAAAAAAAGATATGTAAACAAATCTTTTTGAATTTATCTTCCAAAAGTTATACTCTTAGATGGATGGATAATGAATGATTTATGGTCAAAAGGTAACCGTGTCGAGACTATAGATGTTTTTTGGTAGCAGAGGCACTACCTATGACAAAAGAGTAAATTTAAAAGCTAAGTTGGAGAAGCCCTCTAATTTATCCTTATCAACCAATCAAGGCTTGAAGAAACCAAAAATGTTTTTATTTTTAAGGAATTCTAAAGAAATTACAAAAAATTGTTATTTTATTCAAAGTTCATTTTTATTTAACTCTATTGATGGTGAATGGGTGCACTGTTAAGGCACTCCTTGTGATAGGTCACTGGTTCAAATCCTCCATGGGTGCTTACCTACCAAAAAAATAAAAAACAAAAAATTATCTAACTATTCTTAGATGGTTTTTTTTTTGTCCTTAATTGTTTCCAAACTAAGAAAGTTATAAATATTGCATTATTTTTTAGAGATAATTGTTTCTCCCAGTGAATTGCCAATTGTTGTGCTATACAAGAACCCTCCCATTTCAAAATTTTTCATATAAAAATTTAATAAGAAATGGGTCCCCTTTAATAAATAAAATCAATAAAACGTTTGAAAATAAACTTTTATAATAGGCCTTTTTCTTTTAGGATAAGAATCACAATTTGAAAATCTATTCAACCCATGAAAGTCCTTTTGATAAGGTCTGATATGATTTAAATCATAACATAAACCTTATCATAAAACAATTATTAATGGAATATGTCGCATCGCGCAAATCCTTTGTTTCAATGGTGGACATAAGGTGTTCCATTGACACTCGTCGATGCAATAAGCTGATCGGAATCGCGCATTGTTGAAATCATAAAATACATACCAAAAGCCCCGTTGAAATCTTCCGATGCAATTTCATTATTTAAATGCACGCTTTTAGATAAAGGTGAAATATGAGCTATTATGAAAATTTGCTGGTTAAAATTATAAATCAATTATAAAGAAAAAACAAACGATTTATCAATTTTAAAAGTCATCCCACCTCCTCATGACAGCTCACCATTAATTGCAAATCGCAAATATGCAAAGAAAAATTTAAGCATGATGCTTGTACCTCCTAATCTACGATATGCGATTATCACTAATCGCTGATCGGGAAGTCACAATACTCATTTTAAAAGGACTGTTATAAATTTGTGATGTGACATGTCATTACGGCATTAAAGTGTCACGTTGGAAGTTACTGGAAATCATTAAGAAAGTATTTATGGTTGAATCCTTAAAGGATTTCATCCGTGGTAGCTTAATATATTAAAGTCCGTATCACTCATTACACTTAATTGTTGTTAGTCTTGTATGTTGTGTATTCGCTTTGCACAAGTATTTTTTCCACTGTTACGTCCTTCTGTTTCATTTTGCAAAGCAAGTCTAAACTCAACAGTCCAGCAAAAATGACTAAGAAATCACAGAAAGTAAAGGTCCCCATCATAGCTAAAGATGAACCAGAAAAGTGGGTGCTGATAGTTGATACTACCTATCTCAGTCTTAGAAAGGTTTCATGGGAGAGAATATATAATTTACTCGAAGCTGACGACCCAGCCGAAATTGAAGAAGAAGGAGGAACAACTGATTCTAGTAATTAAACAGAGAGTACTTTTAAGGATTTGGCCAGCTCTTTCCTCCACAGAATAGCGGCCCACGCCAAAGCGTTACCCTACAATGACCTAGTTAGATGGGTAATTGAAAGTATCGACATAACTGACAGAGCATTCATTACTGCTGATGGAACAATGTTCGTGTCATTTAGGGTAGACGGTGTCAAGAAGATGTATCATTTGCTGGACCCCTAGAAGCATTACAACAAGGCATTTTTAGAAGCTTTCGCCAAGGAGAATGATGTGGAGTCCAACCCTATCAAGCAGTGGAGGCATTTCCTAAACAAACACAAGCATGAATCTTCGGGTATGTACTCTGTAGACTCCTTAGCATCTCCTTATTGCTATGATGGTGCCATGATATTAAACTTTTTGGAGTCTCTAATTCAGCTCGGTTTTCTATAGAAATGGTACCCTTAATGGAAGCAACAATTGACTCTTATATCATGGATTGGGCAACCATTTTATTAGATAAAATGTCCAACCAAATCCTTGATTATAGAAGAAACATGTTTGTTACTACCCGGATAATACCCCCATTCTATATGAGTGCCTACATCATGGATACCATCTGTTTCAATTCTGATTAACCCATTTTAGGCTGGAAATGGACTCCCCAAGACCCAACTCCTATCCACATCTATCATAAGTATTTATGGAAGGCCCATTATAAAGATCATCTATATAGAATTTGCCATGGTTTTGTTTTGCCCGTTCATCAGGCCATATTCAACAAACTTGCTCCTTGGTTATCTGATGAGGCCAGTATTGACCTAACATCAATTGGTAGTTGTTTCGGTGAAGAAAACCTCACCTACATTAGAATTTTTGGCAGCACTATAGATCCACATGTTCTCCCTTTGTACATTCCTGATAAGCTATTGGCCGGAGAAATAACTTATCAGATAACAGAAACAGGGATGTCCAGGAACCTCAAAGAGTCTAAGAAACAAATGTGGCCTCCATTTCCCCTCCATTGTGGTACCTACACACTACATTATTTCAAACATGCAAAGAAATAAACAGAGAAGATAGAAATTCTCAAGTTAGCAGTCATTCCAAAGAGACAGTATGATCCAAGAGCAGTGGCTTACAACTTCACCAGTCAGGTGAAGCTTGCCAAATTTGAACATGAGAAAGATGAATATGATGACTTGTTCACTCGGCTGATGTATTCTCATGTGTAAAACATCTAGCAAATATCAAATTGGGAGTAGGGGGGAGAGATAATTTTATTCAGTTTAGGACATAGAGGTTGCAAACACTGCCTCTAGATTTATTGGCCACTACCCCTATGGTGCAACAAGAAGCCCATAGTGAAGAACAAACTACTGAAAAGAGTCCTAAAAAGGAGAAGACTCTCGAAAAGGAGCAGACAAATGAAAAAACTAGCAAGCTCCTTGATACCGATGTAAATATTGATTCTAGCTTACTCAAGGAATGGGAGCAGTTCCATCACATGATCAAGAACCAGAATGACTTCCAAAACATCATACCACTAGAATCAACAAAGGAGCATGTTGTTAATATTCCAATTGAAGAGGCAATCAACACAACCAACATTCAACAGCATATTGAAATAATTCCTGAGAATCCTACAGAAGAGATTGCATTGAAGGTAGAAGAAATACCACCCCTGGAAGTATTCTACAGTCCAAAGCATAGGGCTGTAGTCAAAAGAGAGAGGAAAAAGAGAAAAATTGATCAAGGACCTCTCTCAACCCCTCATGCCAAACTAATGAATATCGTATGGGAAGACTTAGAAGTCAATCCTTCTGAGGATTTAACCAAGTTATCTCAGTATGCAGGTGCTTATACAGCCGCAACAATGGAAAAAGCCTCTAAAATTAGCCAACTAATCAGGGAAAAGGATCTAGGGATCACCCAACTTGAAGGGAAATCAACAGAAGAACAACGAAGTATTAGTCAGCTTGAGCAATAGCTAGCAGAGCAGAGACAACATAATGAGAAACTAAAAGAACATTTGAATTTGGAGAAGCAAAAGATTGATGAGCAGGCTCTCCAGAAACAACAGAAGTTGTCTCAAGAACTTAGCAAGCTTCAAATGGCCATTCAATAGGAAAAGAAGGCTAAAGAAGATCAAATTGCATAGCTGTAGTTACATATAGAGAAATTCAAGGGTTATCCGAAGGTTAGTGAATTCAAGAAAGAAGCCTTGGAAGTAATCAAAGCCTTATATCGGCAGCTAAACATCCTTTGCCATAAAATATCATTGGTTGACCCATTGTGCACTATCTCCGCATCACTTATTGAATAGGCAATTGAAACTAGATTGGAATTTGAAAATGCAGATAATAAGATAACAAATTTTCTCTCTTAGAAAAATTCAAAAGAAATGGCTGTCAATTTACCGAATATACAAGAATCGCACAAGGAAATCCTTTTTTCAGAGTGGGAATCACAGTTGATAAAAGCCAAAAGGGTGACTTCTAGAGCCAAGGCTACAATGAACTGTGTAATCGAGTTAGTAAATGACAGCTTATGTATGGCTAACTTGATCTCCGATTGCTCTCCAGGAAAACTCTTGAAAGCAAAAGCACTAGAAGATCAATGGAGAAAGGATTTGTCAAGCAGAGAAGAACAAATCGTTAAAGTGAAAAACTTAATATGGGATGCATTCTAGTTTTTCCTAGTAAAGCCACATAGTCAGCAGATGGCCATAAAATGATTTTCCGACGCAATCAATCTCATGGTTCCCAAACTCTCCGATGCTACGTACACAACCCAACTACATTCTAGGATGAGTCACCCTCTAGAGATTCAGCCAATGCTCTCAATTTGTCATCTACAAGCACAAGAGAAGAAATAGATTCAACGAATTTGTTCAAAGGCTACCGCACTATTGTTTTCATGAATCAAATCCTAGATTTTCATGTTTGCAGTTTTAACAGCTCATAGCGATTTTTATTGACATTTAGTTTTTATTTTGATTATTTAAACCCTTTCATGTCTTTTAAGAAAGGGTCCTCAATTTGTATAAGATTTGACGTAAGAAGTTCCACTTTTGTACTTCTAAATATTTTTTTATCAATAGTGGATCAAGGTTCGACATTTTTGTGAAAGAAGTTTTTTCAAGACCTACATTTCTGTATTTCTTGGAAGTTTTCTCAAATAAGAAAGTGGAATCGGATTGTTATTTACAATCAGAAGGATTCAAATGCATGCGGTATTCCTATCACAATTTTTGTCTTATTTCCTTATGTGAAGAAGCATTTCTTTTAAAAGTTGCTATTGTTGATATATATGTATATTTTTTTAAATAATTCCTTATCATATCATTTGTGAAGATTTAGAATTATCACCCTTTGAAGATATACGTCAGCGATATATATTGTTGTGAATGCGATATGCTTTTTATAGGAAGTAATCATTATATGAGTGCATATTTCTATTAATGAATAAGCCATATATATGATTATTTGTCTTTTAGAAATAATTAGAAATCGCATTGTTTACAGAATATAAGTATATTTGTATATTTTGAGTTATAGGTTAAAACATTTTCCATCTCCATTATACATTACAAAAACAACCATCCATTAAACCATTCATTAAGGGAAACTGGTCCCATAATATCTAGTCGGAGCCACCACACCAAACGGAAAAGGAGTTGCACTAAGGTTCAGACCGGGTGGTTATCCCTAATGTTGATGAAATGATTTTAGAGGCTTCAACACTACCTTATCAACTGTATATTTGTCCCAATAGTCTCCTATCTTCACGAGCTTAGTTTCTCCTTTCGATCCAATGTTCACTTGTCGAGTTTTCAAATTTTCTGATATATCTGAGTTTGTTGCCTTCGGTCCTTCGAATTTGTCTTCTTCTTCTGTCTTTGGATGGTAATATTACATGGATCTTCTTCATCCTCTTTAGTAGTCATGTTTTAACACTCCAACTCATGGCGTAGCTGTGTACTCCAGTCCGATTGAACCCATTCTATCGGTTCCTTAGCTATTTTGAATATAGCTTCTTTTATCTCCTGGAGGGATTCATCAATGCCCTCAAACCCATACTCAATGCTGAAAGTTAATAAGAAACTCTCCCTTAAGATGTCCCATTTGGTTGTTTCATGGCGAAGCTCTGTCTCCAAATACCAATTCATTGGAATTGTCTCTAAGGTATGACAGAAAATGTGCACCCATTCTAGTTGTGGTGTTGTTCCCCAAGCCTTAGTCCACCGTGCCAAATGATTGCGCAGATCATCCTTCCCACAGTGTTTTTCTGTCACCTATGTATTAGCATATCCAAACCTTAATTTTATCATTGTTTTGTATTATTTCCATCCAGCGAACTTCTCCTTGTGTGTACCCCACCAACGGGTAGGCGTAGTGTGCAGCGCCAACTACAGTGCATGGAAGCGATGTTCTTCTGGTACTTCCCTTTTAGATTCATCTAAAAAAAACTCGAAATCAGTCAAACCATCATAATGTGGAAGCTTCCTTACCTCATTCGAGACACACCAGAGTGATTTGGTCATCCTATTGCAAGAGACTATAGATATGTCATGTAAATAATTTTTCCAGTGTTCAAGATCTTCATCTAAATCTAAGGTACAGGAGCTATCCCTATCCCATGCAATTCATCCATCATCTATTGGATTGATCCAATTATCTTGTGCTATGATCTTATATATTTGATCTATATCATCATCACTTTTCACAAATTCTTGAACAAGTTCAGTATAACACGCTCCTTTTGAAGGCTCTAGTGGCACCACAACCCAGAGTGACTTCCTTTCAAATGTCATCTTCTGCTTCTTCAAGTTGATTACCATATCTATATCAGAATCCCAATCAATTCCTAGTAGTGCAGGGTACATGTTACTATCATCTACTATTTCAATGACCTCAAAATCAGCCAGTGCAATGGCACCCTCATTGTCCACCATTACACCATTTAAGTGCCCCATAGTAATGATTTTTTGTTTATTTTCCATGCGTAGATGAATAGGAGACCATTGTAGCACAGGTCTCCCCATACTTTCACATGTCTGCTTAGTTAGGATATTTGCATCATACCCCAGATCCAAGAATACCATGTCCTTTTCATATTCTCCTATTTGTGCAGTGAGCCTCATCTCACGCCCTGTGCACTTCTTATGCTTACCAATTTTCCTCACAGTGCACGGTTCAACAGGAGCCTTTTCTTTATTTGCGTGTTTGTTGATTAACTATTGCAACCCTTCTATCGCTTTCCTATCGTGCAATAACTTCATACAGGTCTTTATAAAAGTAGCTAGTACCGAAGGATCTACCTCTTGTGTCACACTAGTTTCTAGCATTTTCTCTTGGCTTCCAAAGGTGGAGGCCTCAACGAAGTTCTTCTTTTCTTCCATGAAGGTTTCTTTGGCATGATTAAGATCAAAATATACTTCCTTATTGGTAGCCTTGCATATCCACCCGTTATCCTCAAGTTGTTTGCTTTTTTCTGCACTAGTCTTCATACCACTTCTTGTCACGATATTTATGCTCTGATCTTCTTCATGAGGCTCTGCCCCCATAATTTGAATGTTTTGTGTAGGATGTTTGGGATGCACCTTCTTTTCTTTCATTTTCACCATAAGAACCATAAATTCCTCTATCACATGGTCAAACTTCCCACAATACTAACACGACGGATGTGTGGGGTTTGTACAACTACAAGCGCAGGCTTTCCAGCTATGAATGAATATGTTGCACTCCCAAGTTTGTATCCTATATGGTTAAAGCATCCAACCTCATCACAATTTCCAAATCTTCCGCTTACATTGATATCCTTTTTTGCGACAGAGGCACTCTGAAGTATGGTAAGAGCGATGTTATATACTAGTCATGATGCTGGAAATTTTTAATTATCATATTGGTTTGCCTAATTGGGCATTTAAACCTCTGATCAAAATCCCAAGGCATTTCATCTACCTTTTGTCAAATTTCCTTAAACTCAGTTACCGACTGTGCCTCTCACTTAGGCTTTCTGAACTCCTTGTAAAGAGCTTGTTGGGTCTCTGCCAATGTTGTGGTGGGGTTATCAGTGCAATACTTGATGTACCATGTTAGTGCTCGATCCTATAAGGTTGTAACTAGCTACACTTTCTTGATGTTATCATCCATAATATGTTGTGTCGTCCATACAGCTCCTACAACAAACCATAACTACTCGGGATCTTCACTCACTACTACTCTAAAAATTATCATCTTCATCGTGTTCACCATGATGAATGGGGGAAGTGGAGGTGGAGGGATGAAGGTGTAGGTGTATGAGGTGGAGGTGGAGGTGGAGGTGGAGGTGGAGTGGATGGATGAGGTATCCTCGAGATACCTTGCATAATTAACTAAACTGCACTTCACGGCGTGGTCATCATTGTCCCTTCATCATCACTTGAAGGGGGTTCAATGAGAGGACTCTACTCTGAACTTGATCCTTTGTTTCTTCTAAATAATATTCTGCTTCGCATAGCCCCAAACATCAAGGTATCTACAGAACCTTCTTTTCACATAAAAACATTTTAATCCAAATCTTTAATAATTTTAGGTACTTACCTTGTAGTCCCTTAAAGAGACTTTGTTCTTCTTCGCTATAGCCAATATTTATATCAATCAAGAATTAATTCACAAAGCTTCCCAATGTATGATCAATCCAATGATCCATAGCTCATGTGAAATTCTTTATGATGCCTCCAGACGTCACACTATTTTGGGAGTCCACACTATAGGGTCATTAAGCCTCCACGTACCTCGACAATCAGCCAATTTAGACAACCACTCATGTTGTTCGTCAGGGAAGAAACAAAAGAACATGTCGACTTCCTCTATGTTCAAAAATCTTTGCAACGACTACCCCTTGGATAATTTAGGGCTCATGTTCTCTAGAGCCACGAATGCATGCACGTTTCGGTCAATCCACTTTTCAATCTATTTCTTTGTAGGAAACTGTTGATCACACTTCTCTTAGATAGATCCTAGTCCCAACAACATAACCATTTTTTGGCTTAAGGGGACCTAACTCAGAATCAGAGTTGCTCGTGACAACCAACAAAACCATAACTTTTAGTCCCTTGAGCAACAATTTGCATAGTGCAAGAGGTAGTCTCACCTAAAGCAATATTGGCGGATGCTATAACCTAGTTTCTGCATGTAGAGACAGTGTGATAAGTGATCTTAAGCACTTGTCGCTCAGATCTGCCTTTACACAGATCTGTATCCTTCAATGGTCCGCTATTGCAACTCTAAGAAGATGGATTCTAGACCTTTGTGAAGGTCAATGATAAGCACTTATGGACCTAAAAGAAGCATAATATCCACTTACGCCTACTAAATAGTAACCCTAGATCTGCGTTCTCACAAATCTACCTGATTCAATAGAAATCATGACAAATTTAACCTTTAACTTCGAGAAAAAATATAATTACTTACTTCATCCATAAATATTAATGATTCAATAGGTTCGTGCAAAAATTACATGTCATTATTTCATAGAAAACATATCATTAAATGATAAAACATAACATGAACACAAATAAGACCTTTGGTCCAAAATGAGTCTTTATTAGTTTCAGCATTTAAAATATAGACCTTTCCACCTTGTGCACTCAGCTACAGGGCCCCGTGCACTCAGTTGCAGACTTGCCAAGTTTTATGCACACTCAATTGCATGATCCTTTCCCTTTTGCCTAACTACACGAAATATATCTTTCCTGCCTTAGCAATTTCCCAAAATGATGACCTTCTCCCTCAGTTACTACATCTAGACTCGTTATGACTCAAATATATATAGCATTCTTGCTTACAATACCATGCCTCGCGACCTATGGGTGAATCTCAAAGTCATCCTATTACTTACCCAGCCAATGGGCTAAAGCACGTTTGACTCCTACTTCGTTGCACGCTCCTATTCCATATTTCATGGAGACTTTACATTCTTTACAACATCTTTCTCAAAAATTCGTCAAACTAGCCCAAAATCGACCTTAGGGACCCTATCCCAAAAATGGTGCATTGTGGTTTCGACCAATTTTGTGTAGTTTTGATTAAGGATTTGTGGTTGTATTGTTGGTTCATGTATCTCATGGTATATAGAATTTATTATAATACTATACATATAATAATATTTTAAAAAAAAAATTTGCTTGTTTTCATGGATTTGGGTTTCTAGGATAAAAGCTTTGTGTAAATGTGTGTCTTTTCCATTTTACTATTTTTTTTTTGTTAGTGTTGTAGTGTTTTCTTCTCAAAGATGTATGGAAATAACCCACATAATATTGTGGATGAAAAGCAATCTCAACAATATAAGTGGCTCCTAAACATTATAGATCTGCAGCAACTGATAGAAACAAAACCTACCAAAGTCCTCATCTATGCCGCAATCATAGTTAAACAACGAAAAGAAATAGTAATAACTCCAATCATCCAATGGAAACCAAATATAGAAAGAATAGTTTTATTATAGCACTTGTGAAAGGAAAAAACAAATGTTACCAGTCCCCCTCTATGGGATGGGTTCTTGGCTATCCTCAAACGTCTTTAGCTTGTGTAGAGTCTCTCTCCTCTATAATGTGTAAACCCAACAAAAATGTGGTGTACGAAAATGAAAATAATCAGAGTTACAAGAGTGAGTGCAACAATGAAAATAATCAAAAGTGAATAATGAGTGGAAAACCCTTATATTTATAGCAAAATATTGAGTTATCCTCGAATAATGAGCAATAATAACATATTATTAACCTCATTCTTGGAATATTTTATTATTTTTGGTTAGGAGGGAAAAAGTATTTAAACTTTTATTTAGAAATAATAAATAAATAAATGATTTATTTATCATCTCAATGAATTAGTTATGGAATAATAAACAAAAAAGAATTTATTTAATTATTCCTATGGGATTTAGTCAAATTTGAGAAAGAATAATAATTAATTAGTGATTAATTAATTATTCTTCTAGAAAAATAAGATAATTAATGATTTATTTGTTTATTTTTCATGATTGGGTCAAATATGACAAGGAATAATAATTGAACAATGGTTAAATTAATTATTCCTAGAAGAGAATCTAATAACTAGTGATTTATTTTATTATTCTTCATGGGTTTAACTATAAATTACATAACAAAGGTGGTTTATTAAGTAATTTCTCACAATGAAAGAAATTTTACTATGGTAAAATTGGCATTAAATGGTGTACTTAGATCCATCTAGTAAATTAGGCTCGATGATCAATTGCTTGGTGATAAAATACTCCCCCCCCCAATGTACAAGTGGTAGGAGAAAAACGTATGACCAAAGGACATTGTAAAGACACAATCACTAGACAACATAGGGGAGTTAGAGAGCGAGAAAGAGAGAGAGAGAGACCAATAAAGTTGAAGTGAAAGCGGATAGGGGCATAGGGGGCGAGACTAATGCAAGTCTCCTTTTATGTTGTTGTACCAGAACTTAATGATGCGAGGGAGGCATACCCATACCCACCGAGATAACTTAGTACAAAAATAATGGTGCGCCCAGAAACATAAAACTGAGTGATGAAGTACAAGCTGAATGGTACATGACATGTTGGCATAATAGAGCTAGAATATAATACAATGTGTCCCATACACATAATGCACCTGGAAAGATATGAGTTAGGACAGAATACAATAATATCTGAGTACGTGAGATACAAAGGCCCTTCCCTCATGAAATGGGTGGGAGGAAGGTTAAAACAACCGAATAAGCCTTGTTGAATAGGGAAGGGCACTACAAAATGGGATGGATCATCTAAAGGAGACATGCATGCTATGATCACTACGATTAGTAGGAACCAAGCCCATCAAATTTACGGAACTGCATATGAGGCTGTAGAATAATAGATATGCATCTAGGCATGTGGGGGACTACCTGAAGGGTGACCCCCTTATGAGGTCCAAAACATCTCACACACACCCGAGAATCACTGGTAAAATTTGTTGCATCACTCGACCATCAAGTGTATGAATCACAAACACGAAATGACCAAGTCAAAGGGAAATAATGAGAACCTCTACTCGATCCAAGCTGTTGAACAAAAATGGAATATGGAACGAAGATACCCCACCCTCTAGGTTGTTATTATGGAATAAATGAGCTGATCTCGATAGAATAGTGCCTGTGATAGGTTAGGCAATGAGGGTCCTCAACTAAGGCACGAGAGAAAATAGTAATGTGACTGATGGACTGACACCAAGGATAAAGGGGAAAGTTGGACTAAGGGACAAACATATGACTTCCTTGTCAGAGCATATCGTGCATGGTTGACCTGGCAGCAACTGACTCAACTCTGGAGGGGATGGGGACAGTATGATTGGAGGCAAAAGTGGGCAACACAGGATGAGAAGTATGAAACTATGGATGGAATACTATGACATGATATGATGGGACATGAAATAGACTCTAGGAATGCAAGGGTGACTCATAGCGGATGCGCTGAACAAGGGTGACTCGATGATGCTGCCAGATAGACTAGGCCTGGTAGGGACCATGAAAACATGAATAAATGATGGTTACTCGTGATTAAAGTTGAAATATTGTTCGACAAGTATTAAGAGGAGGTGGAACTCAAAGTAAAAGTGTCGCTTTATGAAGAAATTTGATTTTGAGAGGTGAAGAAGTGACCCTTCCTGGAAAAAATGACCTCCTGGTGAAGTGCCAAATCATCAAAAACTCAAGAAGACTCATTATAGAGATCGATGAGAGCTTTCCAACAATGTTGATGGTTCATCAAATGGAGGTATGGTTTGGTTGCAATGTGCAATAGAAAAAATATGGGTTTTCCTATAAAAGGGTGTTTTTTGTCCAATTTGAGAGGAGGAGAAGGCCCTAAATCTTATGGAGATTGTAGCAGACAAACTGACCAAGGGAATATGGATCTATGAATTTCAGGCAAGTGGACCTACTTGTCTAAATATGGTCTTAATGCTTCTTGGATGATTCCTAGTGAAGAATTTAGGGAAGAGGAAAACGATAATGAACTACTAGAGGAAGTCTAGAATCATTCTCACCCAATAAGTGAAACATGGGGACTATGTGGACATAGCATAGAATATTTGAAGATATGGTATCAACGTGTACGATATGCGATGTGCATATGGCTCACTAGAGAGGCTGGTAGGGAAAACTATCCAAGGAATGGGAGGATAATCGACCATACCTACATCTAGTGGAATCTAGGCCAAGACTTTAATCAATTCAGAAGATGGCAAGGCGAAAACCATCATGCCCCCAAGCGTGGGGTAATTCCCACAAACATATCTGATGGAGAGGACTGATATGGTATGAAAAGGTGGGAATGATGCCCCTATCAGGAGGAGTTTTTGGAGCACCATTGTGTTCCGAGTGCTCAAAAAAGGGACTCAAGCATCTCGGCCCAACTTGGCACGAGATCATCCAAAGGAGATGTAGGGGCCTATGTTCTCCCCCAGTATGCTATAGGCATATTGGATGTATTTAGAGCTAAGGGCTAGAAACACTTGTATCTGTTATGTGATACGTAATATGATTATGCATTTTATATGACGATGATGGTTCACCATTTGTTTTGTTTATGGTTATCTTCTGTGGTATAGATGTCATAAATGTTGATCTAGAATATTATTTGCAATGGTATCTACATAGTGATTTTGGGTCCTAGGAACATGACTGAATGTAATGGTTTCAAATTCACATACCAACAACTTAACTCATAGATATTTTCTAAATAGGACTTGGTTATGCACATGATACACACCATTTAATTGCATGGCAAGTAGCAAGAAATCTAAATGAAGATGAAGATGAAGGATGCGATGAGCAAGGGCATCGACTAACAAACCTATCACTTCATAATATTCGGCCTAATTGTTGGTAGCAGATCCAATGAAAACGTTGTTCTAAAGGACTAACGCATGTAAGGGGGTAAAAATGGCCTAGGCTACCAAGGCTAGATTCTGGGAGAAGTGATTCGCACCATCGGCATGACCGATATATGGTGTAGATGATGGATCCATCTAAAAGGTGCAAAAGGCAACACATGAGATGATGAAATCTACCTAACTTCATGGTAGAAATAAAGACATGCAAATCAAAGGGATGTTCTATGAGAAAAAATTCTTGAGGTAGAGCACACGGGGAGAATTAAGAATGAAATGGCCTTCAAAATCCTCCATAGAAATGCCCCTTTTCCTAAGTGCAAGGGTTATCAGCAGTTGAAATAGCTTCTTTGGTGTCCTAATTAGGTTGGGAGATGGGTAGACAGGAGGAAGTCTGACTACATGATGTGGCGATGTTACATGGTGCATCAACCTGAGAAAGGATGTTCACATACACATCATCTTTAATGGTAGATGATGAGCTAGCAGATGGAGGATCTATGGATGTTGAGACCTGGGGTTTTGTCGAAGGAGGTTGGATAGAAGCACATACTGGGATCAATGTACCATACTCTGATTCGCAGAGTCATGTTAGGAAGGACCCGCGAAGCCATGATAGGGACACAAAATATTCTTGAATGGGGGGATAAGAAGGGTATCTGGCCTGCATGGTAATGTCCCGACGGAATAGCTTCTGGATGGTTGAGACCTGGACGAACATCTCCTGCTGGAAACATAGGAGAGGCACCTGGAAACGGAGGAGGTCCTAGGAGTGAATCAAGAACACTCGGTTGGGATGGTAATTGTAGGGTGATGAGGAGCTGGTTGTTGATCTGATGTACCACACTGCTTGATCGCAGCCCACGATGCTTGTAGCATGCAAACACTCATAGAGTTAGGCTCTAAAATGGGAGCGGGAGGACCAGGGAAAGCACCCAACAGTGAGGAATCTTTATAGACTCCAGGTGAAACACCAGTGAAGGCAGGTGAAGATTGCTTATCTCGAGCTCAAGGGAGGTCACAAATGCCAGCTCATAGTAAGTCAATTGATCGCTGGTAACGATCTTCCCTTCATGGGGGAAGCACATCTTGCAAAACACCGCAGATGCGATGACTGACACGGCACATGTGCAGCTACGACCTAACAGAATGTTATAATCCAAAGGGGCATCGATAACTTTAATGTGGACATTGATAGTATTTCCTTCAAGGGTCACTTGACAGTTGCTATACATGCCAAGGGGCTGGGATGAGTGTTTGTCCGAGGCACGTAAAGTGATGGTGGAGGGGGATAACTTAGGTGATTTAAGTTGTTTCCAAAAAGTAGCAGACATCACACAGGTGGATGCACCTTTGTCAATAATGTATCGGGAAACGATGGCATTACAGACTTAGACTGGTATCTCGAAAGCAATGGATGAAGGCAATAGGGGATGTTCTGATGTATGAACTAGGAAGACAATCAAATGATCATCAGAAGGATCTACTGCACCCGAGGCAATTAGTAGAGCTTTCTTTTGAGATGGGCATGACCAGAGGACTTCCAACATCAACATGGAAGCATGTGATTGTGCCCGGTCATTTGATATACTATATGTATGGGTAGCTCGCTTAGAAGCCACATTACGATGTAATTTTCCCTTTGGGACCTTGGGAATGGCCTTAACTTTAGATTGAGGGATATGTAACAGACCATTCTGTGTCGTAAGTGGCTGAATATATGTTTTGGTTTTGGACTCAGTGGCGGATGAAGTTGATGGCTTGTCATATTGACGTGACTGAGTTTGCAGGATAATATCGGAGGGATTAACCTCATGAGAGTTCATCATAAGGAACCGGTAGTCACTGGGACCAGAAGGTTGTGAGGGAGGTTGCTTGACCTAGTTGAGGTCGAGCAACAACAAATCCTTGTAGAGGGTAGGATTTATGAGCACATCTAGTTGAGATGGTTTAGGATTCTAAGGTGATTATTGACCTTTAGAAGCTACTTGAGCTTTCCACATTTTTTGCATCTACGGTAAGAGAGGACACTCATGTGTATAATGGCCATGTACAGTACAACATGAAAAATTCTTGTTTGTATGAATAATATTTTTCTGCTTGGGCTGGCTGCCCTGTTGTTAGTTTTGGTTGTTAGGATGGTTCCCCTGGGGTTCACTAGGTTGATTACCTTGATCACCCTTGTTACCCTTGTTTCATTTCCCCTTATTATTTTTCTTCAAATTTTGGGGATTGGTCACACTCTACTATGCAAACACTTTACCCTGAGGGGGCGGTGGCTGCTAGGGTTGAGGATATATGCGAGGTTGCGGTGCTAATGCTTGAGGGGCTATAGCGCTCAACTGTGCATAAAGAGAAGCAGCAGTTTGGTAGACAGGTTGGGGTCTTAAAAACATATTTCTAGTAGGAAGGGCATAAGTGTTGGAGGAATTGGTTCCCCCTGCAGATAGCCATAACTTTGCTGAGTATATGGCAAAGAGTGTGAAAGGGCTCCAATGATACCATCAGTGGCGTGAGATGCCCCCGATGCATTGGAACTTCCATGATGAGGGAGGTCTGGAATGACAGTATAGACATAACTGGATTACACATAAATTAGATAGCGGTTTGGAGAGATTCTTCCTTAGTCTGAGGAAAATGGGATGCAACATCTTTTCCAGTGGGAGATAAAAGGCTCCTAACAAACCAATCTAGATAGACACGGTCTTTAAAGGGTAGGGCATGGTCTGTGCTCCTCCTTCGATGCCACTCTTGAACATGGTCAGAAACTCGAGTGGCGGAGGACTTACAGAATGAGGTCAATAGCTTTGTACCATTGTCATACCAGAGAGGTGACTAGAAATATGAAAGGAATGCTTTAGCAAGCATCACGAAAATGGAATGAGATGCAGAGGGCTGGTCTACATACCATTTGCGGCGTCTCTAGTGAGCATGCATTGGAATGGCCGAAGACGAATGGAGTCATCAATTATGGAGTTTGACGAACACCACATTTGGAAGGATCGAACATGGTTGGTAGGATCCTCTCCATCATTACCATCAAACTTTTGGACGTCTAAGGGAATCGTAGTCAACATAGGAGGCCAACTAGCATCATGGTGTATGGGGTCATTGATCAACTGGTTAAAATCTGGTAGACTGAACCCACCCATGAATGGGAGCATGGGGGTTGCCGAAATGGTTCCTGAGACTGTTTCTCTTGATGTGACCGCCAAGATAGAACTGGAACCAACACAATTTGGGTTCATACACTAGCTATGGGTCAAGGCATGGTGACAATATGCGGTGAAGGAGGCTCAGAATCAGATGAGGAATTAAGTCAACCAGTAGAGGAGTTGGTATGGGGACTCAGAGGGATATGAACTCAAACCAATGGGGAGGAGTAATGTGCCCAAGTTGAAATTGGGGGTGAAGGCCTAATAGTCTCCATGACAAATGCCTTGGTGTCACAATGGTGGTAAGACACACGTGACATGGAAATGGTGAATTGAGATGAAAAATATTCCTTTGTCTCGATCAGGGGAGATAAATTTATTATGTTAAGTCTTGGCTTGGCAGTGTAAACCAAGCACCCTTTGGTTAAGGTGTGCTTGTGTGTGTGAGTGTATTTACTGATTAAGCCCAAATCATATTTGTAAAAAAGAAAATATATTGCTAAAAATAAACTGAAATTAACAACAAAAAAATGAACAGAAAAAGAATTAACTAAACCCCACCAAAACTAGGTTTGCAAACACTATGCTACTTGGTGGCTAAATCAATGGATAATACACTAAAATAGTCAAGAGATCTAAATTTTAGTGTGACTGGGGTCAAGTGACACTAAGCTGCTTGAAAGTGGTGTAGCAACAACAAAACACCAGAGGGGAAGATTGCTACAAAAAGATAGGGGGATGGGTGAAACAACTAGTGCAACCGATGGGACTTTAAGGCCAATGACCAAACAAGTTCAAATGTGGAATTATGGATGGTGACAACCTATATTTATAGATATGAAATAGAAGGGTAGAAACATGGAAAATGTGGTTGAAAACACTGCAGAAATGCAAACTACTCACTCAACTAAACTCCTCCTATAAAGATGGAAGCGTACTACAAGTGCTAGGGAAGGCTATGTTTGAATTCGAAGAGTACATCAAAGTGGATCAAGTCCTAAGTGGAATGAGATAAAGGTCAAACAACCCAGTAGACAGCTCTCTACAAAACCCAGAAACAAATTTGTGAAAAATCCTAAAACCGAAAAATCACAGGTACTAACATGTTTTCCTATAGTGATCACATTTTTTGGGTTGATAAGTGCACTTTGGCCTCCAGATTTCACCTTTTGGGCCAAAAAGTGTGATTTCTGCTCCGTGGATCCCAATCGAAAAATCTCAGAAAAAAGTGTTGCCTTTGTCACGGTTGGTTCCTATGACCTGTGGAAATGACCAGAAATCTTGTGGAAGTCAGAAATTTAACAGATTTAGGGTTAAAAAACTAGGAAACATTAAGAGAATTGAAAAAACAAGAAACCCTATGCTGAAAACCGAAGGTCACTTAGGTTTCTAGATCTAAAGTATAAACCGAGTGGAGTCGCCAATTTTGTGATTGGCAATAATAAAAAAATCCCCAGTGGATTCGCCAATTTTGTTGTAGTGTTTTCTTCTCAAAGATATATGAAGATAACCCACTTAAGATTGTGGATGAGAAACAATCTCAATGATATAAATGGCTGCTAAACATTGTAGATCTGTAGAAACTGATAGAAACAAAACCTACCAAAGTCCTTATCTATGACACAATCATAGTTAAATAGAAAAAAGAAAGAGTAATAACTCTAATCATCCAATGGAAACCACATATATAAAGAATAGTTTTATTATAACACCTATGAAAGGAACAAATAAATGTTACCAGTCCCCCTCTATGGGATGGGTTCTTGGCTATCTTCAAACATCTTCCACTTGTGCAGAGTCTCTCTCCTTTATAATGTGTAAACCCAACAAAAGTTGGTGTGTGAAAATGAAAATAATCAAAGTTACAACAGTGTGTGCAGCAATTAAAATAATCAAAAGTGAATAATGAATCGAAAAGCATTTCATTTATAACAAAATATTGAGTTATCCTTGAATAATGAGCAATAATAAAATATTATTAACCCCATTCTTGGTATAACCACTTGGAATATTTTATTGTTTTTGGTTAGGAGGGAAAAAGTATTTAATCTTTTATATGGAAACAATAAAACAATAAATGATTTATTTATCATTTCCAGGATTTAGTTAAGGAATAATAAATAAATAAGAATTTATTTAATTATTCCTAAGGTATTTAATCAAATTTGACAAAGAATAATAATTAATTAGTGATTAATTAATTATTCTTGGAGAAACATAAGATAATTGATGATTTATTTTTTTTTTTTTCCTTATTGGTTCAAATATGACAAGGAATAATACTTGAACAATGGCTTAATTAATTACTCCTAGAAGAAAATCAAATAAATAGTGATTTGTTTAATTATTCTTCATCTGTTTAACTATAAATTACTTAACAAAGGTGGTTTATTAAGTAATTTCTCATAGTGAAAGCAATTTTACTATGGTAAAATTGGCTTTACATGGTGTACTTCGATCCATCTAGTAAATTAGGCTAGATGATCAATTTTTTGGTGATAACAATGAGGAATATATTTTCATTCATTAATTGTGCAAGGTTAAATCATATTACTAGTATGAAAACTTCTAGAAGGCATAACAAAAGTCTCCACTTTTTCTATTGGTGACAAATAGCCCTAATAACCATGGAAATCAAATAAAGCAATTCCAATGTAGTTCAAAGATACAAAAACACTATTAGAAACCCTGCAAAAGATGATCTACAAATACTAAAAACTACATAACAACTGATAAGAAAATAAAAACAAATGGAAACAAAATGATTTTTTATTATTTAAAAGATTACACTTGACAAAGAAGAATGTAAATTTGGGTCTAAATCATCCCCCCTCCATCGGATGGGTTCTTTTGTTCGATACTCTTCACCGGTTGGTCTCTCTCTTGCCGGTTGCAATGAGAAGAATGGATAGAGAATATGTTAACTTGGTATGGGATCTCAAGAGTAATAATACAATTGTGATGACAATGAAAGGGTTATGTGTAGAGACTGAAGAAAAATCTCTCTATTCATAATAAAATACTAGGATAGATTTATATAAAGAATAATAAAATAAAAATATCAGACTAAATAAAGATCTAGCGATTAGGAATATTTTATTATATTGAAGAGAGGAAAAGGTTATTGAAATGGTAAAAAATATCTATTTAATGGGTTCACTCAAAAAATAATAATTTATTGAGTAAATCAAGGAAATTGGTTAAAGTAATTAAAAAATTAAAAAAAAGTTACTAATTATTTTAATAAGATTCCAACTTAGGAATGGTTTCCAAAACCCAGCATCAAAAAGAGCTATATGTATCAATTTTATCTTTCCACATGGTAAGAAAAGTGGAAGCCTTATAAAAAATAATGCATAGCTGTCTCTACATCCGGCTTCTCATGATGTGATGCAATCAAATTCTTCCACTGAGTATCTACATCAAGATTAACTTTACACATCTGCATGTAATTTTGTTGCGCTTTAGGTTTAAGGTCTCAGATAGGGATTTTATCCTTGTGGAACTTCTCTTTTAAAGTATGAATCTATTAATCTATCTATTCAACCTGATTAGAGATATTTCATTGTTGTGGAAGGTCAGTAGTAACAAGAGATTCCTCTATAAAAAAAATAAAAAATAAAAAAAATAAAAAAAATAAAAAATAAAAAAATCTTGTAGATTATATAATTCTTGGTTACACTTTGTAAGAAACCTTGTAAAATCCTACACCTAGTGGAATATTTCCAAAGAATTGCTTGTTTATCGTTAAAGTTTAGTTTAGAGTGTGGACCCTTCTTCTACAATTTCATTGACCTACTAATTAAACTACTTTGCAGGATCATAATTTGTATTGTGCAACTTATAAATGGTAAGGCATAAATATTTATTTGCAACAACTAAATCTATGCAAACACTCTCAAGAAATTAAAGGATTGGTATTGGAAATATCATCGGCCATATTAGTGGCACATTATGCAACTACGGGCCACATTTCTTGAAGTTTAGCACTGATGTCCTCAACTTTCTACTCATGCTTCTCTTTCTAAGAACATAATTGATCTCGTTCTTCCATGGCCATAAGAATTTCATGTTGTTGGTTCTCATGTGTGATAGTAAGGTCGACATAATTTGATTCTTCAAGGACAAACTAATCTCCAAGATGCACAGACGATGGCCTGATAAACTAGAAGGGTTGTTGTGAGAACTAATGTTGGAGACCAGGGATGGATAGACTATCAATTGGTGACAATATAGACTGTATGGGTTTTTTGCTCGCAACAAATTTCTTATCTTGACCTTATGGTAAATTCCCTGGCATGTATGGTTGTGGTTGATGAAAATATTCGCAGACTCTCGCAAGTAAAATAAGAGGAAAAAAAGGCATAATATGTAAAATTGGAGTACAAAGTTGCAAGAATTCCTTGTAATGGTTGGGGTCCCAAATAAAAATAGAGTTTTGTAGAGGAATTATCAGTATTGGCTCCCAATTGTGATTCTCATGAAAAAGATGTTATTCCACCATGGTATCTGGTTCCTACATATTCTCTGGTTCTAAAGCTATCTCCATGGTATCCTTAGCTTCAAGATTGTGTAAAATATTAGTGGTTTCTTGCATGTTAGAATGTTGCAAAGCAACATCAGAGATCATATCAGAGGATGCAGGGGATTGCGGCGATCAAATAGGATTGTGAAGAGAAGATGTAGAAGGTGGGGAAATAGAGTGTTCTTCAATAATAATGGTAGCTCATATAGGATCTGACAGCTCATCGTTAAGTATATCCACTATAGTGGAAGGATCTAGAATCACATATTATTTTGGCACAACAATAGTTATAGACCTTGTAGCAAGAGAAAAACAGAAATCTATAATCAAGGTGTTAATAGGAATAAAGCTAATAGGATTAATAGTAGATCCAGTAGGAGGTATAGAAATAGGAGCCATTAACATGAAAGGGAGATCCTTAAGCTTAAACATTTTACCTTCAAATGGAACAACATCAGGAATATATGCAGTAGTAGGAAGCATATTTAGCAAAGACTCAACAAAATAAACAATAGCATGGGTGGAAGAAAGACGTGTGCAACCTCTTGACCAGAGGCCAAAGATCAAATTCAAATGCTTTTGAGCATTTTTTATATGATGAAGCACCTGAAGAAGACAAAGTTCATGGCATTAATCTATCTAGAGAATATACAATACATGTATGAGTCCCCATGTGCTAAATAGCTAGCCAAGACATGACTTATCTATGAAATGATTCTTCAATCATAAAATAGAGTAGCGGTCGTGTTTGGAATGTATGCTAGTTAATAACCATTTGACAAGCATAAGAGTGATTATGGTCAATCCCAAACCAGAATTTTTATGCACATTCTTCAAGAATCAATCGAGGAACCCTGATGTTCATGGTAGCACTCACCATCTTGTTATACGACGCACCAAAGGTTGTTTCATTGAAATAACTATTTGTGGAATTAGACCGGGATTTCCATGGGGAAAGGAGAGAGAAACAACTCCACCAAGCCAATTTGCGGCCCTCCAGTGCACACTATTTCATTATTGTGATCGGTACAACCAAGTAACCGTAGATAAAATATGTCTTGTGTTGATAAACTTCTTCGCATGTAAGAAAAATATCATCCATCAAGAATTTACACCAGTTCAATTGCTCACCCCAAATATATAATTCAACCATAGAGATGGCCTGAAGGGTGAATTCACCTTTAGTGTAATGTTGTGTCATCTTCCCTGCAACAAGATAACATGTAAACATTATCTTCGCATTGTTGATTAGTTTAGTTACAAATTCGCGACCTTAGTGCTTGGTATGATATTTCTCATATAGGTTTTTGGTGCCTGTTTCTGTTTCGCTCTTTGAATTTCCTTGGAAGTAGATCAAGACCTCTTCCATAGTTGTTGAAAGAACATTTATCTGATGAATTTTATGGATATGGATAGGGTACTCTCTATCCAACTAGAGAGATCCATTTCAAATCTTGTTAATTAGAGACATGGTCCGTCTCACAATCTCTTATGTAGTCCCAAACACTAGAAAATCACACAACTTCATGATGGTGGACTCGTGCCATGGATCAAATTATAGTTTGATATTTGAAACAATTTCTCCAAATGGAGTCGAAGACAAATACATAGAAACTTCCTATCTAAGAGCTAGGAAGAATCCTGGGCAAGAAAAACATTTATCAACCAATGTCACTTTCTCATATTTACCTAAAATTTCATCCAAAGACTCAATGGCAATGTAAAAAAATAAAAAGGAACACTTTATTTGGAATATCGAACCATGGTGAAATACTTACAACTATAGACAAAACTAAACAATGGGACATCAAAGGAATTTGGAATTAGATGGTTGAGATGTGGAAGATAGGGTGAAATACTTAAGGTATTAGGCAAAGATCAATGAGCAATATGAATGAAACTCCCCATACTTACAGAAAGTTACCATGTCGCAACAATGAACTGGTCGTCAAACATTTAATGAAAAAGGACTAATGAAATCAGGGTCTGATTTGAGACATTATGGAGATGATACAAAAATACCAATTACATGAAACAAATGACCAAAAAGGACTTGACACGACAACTATATAAAAGAAAAAGGGAAACCAGTGAAATAAATTTAGTTTTGAACTCAGCAAATTTGACCATTTTGGGGAAATGACTCAATAAAACTAAAATGGAAAACATTAAATGACTAAATGAATGAAAAAATACATGGCTCATACATCCTCAACCACAATTATTTGTGGTATATCACAAAAAAGGATATGTGACACTAGTGACGCAACTATAATACGGAAATGAACCAAAAAGATGACTAACGCTACCTAACTACCTAACTTAGACCCTCTAAAAGTGAGCAATCAAAACCAAATAAATTTGTAGGCCATACTAGGGATTTAATTGTGCACAATTCACGTAGCGAAGAAAGAGAACATCATCAAGTTGCACGAACATCATAGTTCCCGAGTGCCTTGTCTCTGCAACAATGAAAGGACCCAACCAATGCATGTGTATTTTTCTTGGGTGCTTGAGATACTTATTATCATATGAGAAATGATGACAGACCATAACCTCTGTCACCAAAAATTGAACGTCACTAAAGGTGGCGTCACCAAAAGTATAAGTGTTGTAGTGACATTAAAAGTTTGTCACCAATAATGATTTATAACGATAGATGGTGACCATCACCATTGCATATGAGCAATGGTGACGAAACTTGGCCTCGGTCACCAAACACTGAACATCACCAAAGGTGGCTTCGCCAAACGTATAGGTGTTATGGTGAAATTTAAGGTCCGTCACGAATATTGATTATAATGATGGATAGTGACCATCACCATTTCATATGAACAACAATGATTTATTGTGATATATCTTTAATGGCCGTCACTATTGGTGCACATATATTGTGACGTTCATTGACCGTCACGAAAAGCCACATTTCTAGAAGTATAGGCGTTGTGGCAACATTCAATGTCCATCACGAATAATGACTATAATGACGGACAACTACTATCACCATTTCATATCAACAACAACGATTTATGTCTATGAACCTTTGAGGGTCATCACTATTGATGCGTATATATGATGGCGTTCATTGACTGTCACCATTTCATATTTTTGGTGAGGGTAAAAAAATGTCACCAAAGCTCATTGGTGATGGTCAAAACAACGTCCATCACCAAAAATTGATCATTGCCATTCCATATGGATGTCAGGGCACAATGGTATTGAACCACCAATCTCCTTCTTTTAAAGCAGGTTCTCTTCCATTGAGCTAGCACCCTTTAAAATATTATACTTTTAAAAATTAGACCTTGAAACTTCATAAATTGTAAATTCTACAACTTTCAGTAAACTAAAGTCTCGGCAATATTTTACTAAACAAGCAAAGCAACGTCGAAGCTGCAGGTCCCTACCTAATGGTTATTGAAGTTATGAAAAGTGGGTGGACGGAAAAATAGTTTTGTATAAGAGAATCAATATGTTTAGTGGAATACGCAATTACAAGTGAAAATCTAAAGACATTTATAACCTATAAATGACCAATAACTAGAAAATGCACCAAATATTGCAATGGAAATGCCATAAGTCGATAGCATATGGAAGAAGAGGAGGCATGGACTTGGAGCCCTTGTACATCTTGGCATGCCTTAGCACTTGCAACATCTTAGCTTTTTTGACATCTCTCTGTACTATCTGGCACATGTTAGCATGCCCTAGCATTCCCTAACACACCTTGGAAATCATGACCTCACAACTAGCATTACATTTTTCCATAACTTGGAAACCTTACATTCACTACCACACCTTGTCACTCTCTAGCTGTTAGGCCCTCTGTTATCCTCCATAATGCCCCAAGTTGATAAGGAGATCGATGGAGGTAACCACAGACCATGATTTTAGTTTGGTAGCTAGCCCTACCAAACTAGAGAGGGCTTTCTATATGAAAGCACAACCAAGAGATAACTGGAATGTAAAGGATTTTAGGTTAATAGCTAGGCTTAGGTGGGTTTTTGGAAAATTTAGGGACTTGGAACTCTATCCACTAGTGTCTTATCTAGCACAAACTTTGTCAAGGAGGCATGGACTTGGAACTCTGTCTAGGATAAAGCACCTAACATGCATGACAGAATATCCCTAGAATAAAGTAACTCCTATCTAGAAGAGTGTCCCCTACTCAAAATATACAACCCTTCTCTACTATGCACTTTCATTATAGATAAATTTGTGCATAAAGTAGTACTAAGAAAAACACCTAAATTAAGAAAAGTGATCATCTAAGTCAAACTATAAAAGTATACTAAATATGGCTCTATATAAATTTGGGAAACAATAGACAAGCATGCTTGCATACAACAACCATAAGATGCCTAAAATATATGTGATTCTTTCATCGTTGCTATACCCTCACAACAAAAATGGAATCTATAGCATGCACCCCAAGGTTGTATGCATCTGTTGAAGGTGTAGATTGAAAAGATATGCTGAGATGAAGTACTATTGAAGGAGAAACACCTTCAAAACAACATATAAATTCTATTGTGTATTCAACCCATTTTCACACAGACCAAGGCTGCTACTAGGTACACTTCTCCACTGAATGAAAACTGCAATGTATCGTAGTGTTGCTGAAGAAAAATCACCTTATTGCAACATGGATAAAACTCTAGTAGATATTGTCACTATGACCTCGGTTGTAGATGATCTCATCAATATAGGTAAGAACTTCAATAAGTGAAAAACAAAAGGTGAGATGCATAGATCATTTGAAATGAAAAATTTGGGCATACTTTATTATTGTTTAGGAATGTTAGTATACAAAATGCAAGGTAGCATGTTGCAGCTTTATGTCATAGGCCAAGGATGTGAAGAAATGCATAAAATATTAAATATCATGGTATAAGTCGATTGTAGGTTCTTTTGAAATGCAAATGGAATTATCCTTGTGTGGGTTCCAATCTAGTGGGTATAACTTTAAATAAGAAATTGAGAGTTGTGGGGTTGGAATTATCTCACAATTCATGAAAACTCCCAAATTTTTTCACTAGAAAGAAGCAGAGTGAGTCGTCAGGTTTATGGAAGGGAAAACCCTCTTCACAGGAAGATAACTTGAAATTATTTAGGCATATTATTTCTTGTCTTCTTGTACATGTGTTCTTTGAAAAGATAACCACATCTAAAGACTCAATCACAGCTCTAGTAAAGTTTATAGATGTGAAGCACTTCTAAGAAAACCCATCGCTTAGTGACAATTGAGTGAGGAATATGTAGAAGGATTCAATATTGCACTCAATCATAAAAAGGAAGTTGGGGTATCCAGGATCTTCCCAAAAAACTAACGCCAGCGATAATGTGAAAGGAAAGGTAACTGTGAAACCTCTTTCCCACTTTGTAGTATTGTTGCCTCTTGAATTCCAAAAGGTTTCTAGCTACTTAGATCCACAAAACTCATGCCAGGTAAAATTTGGATGATACAATTGTGATATGCAAGCTTTACTCATGCTCTAGCTTCCCTCTAAAAGAGGGTAAGTCAAAATATTATGACAATCTTAACTGTAATTTGATCATACACTATTGAGGTATTGCATGGAATAAACAATATACTATCAATGCACTAATGAAGAACTTAAAATAAACGAATTTCTTATTGCTACAATAGTTCCACTCTTGGGATTCTTAGATAAAGCACCTAACCTGCATGGCAAAATATTCCTATAATAGAGTACCTCCTAAATAGAAGTGTGTCCCTACTCAAAATATAGAACCTTCTCTACAGTGCACTTTTCCTAAAGATAAATCTGTGCATAGAAAAACACTAAGAAAAACACCTAAATTAAGAAAAGTGAGCATCTAAGTCAAACTATAAAAGAATACTAAATATGGCTCTATCTATGTTTAGGAAACACTAAACAAGCATGCTTGCATACAACAACCACAATATGCTTAAAATCGATGCACTTCTTTCATTGCTTCTACACCCTGATAGGAAAACTATAATCTACAACATGTATCCGAAGTTTGCATGCATCTACTGAAGGCACAGAAAGAAAGGATCTACTGAGATGAAGTATTGTTGAAGGAGAAACACCTTGAAAACAACAGATACAGTCTAATGTGCATTCAACCCATCTACACACAGGCAAAGGTTGCTACTAGGTACACTTCTCCCCTAAATGGAAACTGTAGTGTTTTGTTTCTCTACTGAAGGAGAAGCACCTTCAGAGAAACACGGATCAAAGTATAACATATATTGTCACTATGGTATCAGTTGTAGAAGTTCTCATCAATATAGGTAACAACTACAATAATTGAAAAACCAAAATGTGAGCTACATAAATCATTTGAAATTATAGATTTGGGCATACTTTATTATTTTTTTAGGAGTGTTAGTATTGAAAATTAAAGGTAGCTTGTTGCATATTTATGTCACAGACCAAGGATCCGAATAAATACACAAAATTTTAAATAGCACGGTACAAGTTGATTGCAGGTTATTTCAAAATAAGAATGAAGTTCTCGTTGTGCAGATTCTAATATAGTGGGTTTAGATTTAAATAAGAAATTTATAGTTATGGGGTTGGAATTGTCTCACAATTCATGGCAAGTCCCATAGTTTCTCACTAGAAAGAAGTAGAGTGAGTCCTTGGGTTTATGAATGGGAACACCCTATTCATAGGGAGATAACTTCAAATTGATCAGGCATATTATTTCTCGTCTTCTTGTACTTGTGTGCTTTGAAAAGCTAACCACCTCCAAAGACTCAAGAACAACTCTGGTAAAGTTTATAGGTGTGAAACACTTCTGATAAAACCCATCACTTAATGGAAATTGAGTGAGGAATATGTCGAAGGATTCAATCTTACACTTAGTCATAAAACGGAAGTTGGGGTATCCAACATCTTGCCAACAAACTGACTCCAACAATAATGTGAAAGCCAGGTTAACTGTGAAACTTCTTTCCCACTTAGCATTATTGCTTCCTCTTGAATTCCAATAGGTATATTGCTACTTATATCCACAAAAATTGTCCCAGGTAAACTCTGCATGATACAATTGTGACGTGCATGCTTGACACACACTCTACTTTCCCTCTAAAAGATGGTAAGTCAAAATATTATGACAGACTTAACTGTAATTTGATCATACAATGTTGAGGTATTGTATGGAATAAACAATATAATATCAATGCACTAATGAATAACTCAAAACAGACGAATTTCTTGTTGCTACAATAGCGCCACTCTTGGGATTCTCCAAGGAGCCACTAACTTATACACATTTGAATCTTTACTTAGTCCACAAAATGATTAAGAAATGGTAGTGATCACTCTTTGCCCTCCAATGGAAGGTCTATACAGAGTCAACAATAAATTGATTTAAAAGTGAGGTATATGCCTAACAAATAGGAGTCTGGATCTTTAACTCTAATTTAGTGGCAAGGAAATATTCAACTGTAAATGCCTAATCTTCTACAGTGTAAATATCTAGATAAATGGCTAGTCGAAGTCTATCCATTGTCCACATATCCCAAAAAACCATGTATGTCTGGACTCTAGTTGTCTGTGAGAGAGGGGATATCACCTAAATAATCCATTATCAAAAGAAAAAATTAAAGCACAACATTCTACGGAGAATTTTTTTTAATTTTATTACATACCTTAGAAATTTTGAATGGAAATAACTGAAGCTTCCCTCTCCTTCCACACTACATTAAATATGCCACTTTTCCAATGCATATGTGTCCTGCAGAATCACAATCTGCAAACATAATATGAAAAGTAAGTTTAATGAATTAAATTAGATTTTTTATACCTCAAGCAAATGGACTGTCAAAAATTGGATTCATTCTCTACAAAAGATGATATAGCAAGATCTAATCACATTTTTAACTGAAATAAAGGTAAATTGGATTCATGCTTTGTAATAGATGATATAATGAGATCTAATGACATTTTCAACTCAAATAAAGGTATGTTGAGTAAGATCAAGCTCCAAAATGATGGCATTCAACTTCTAAGTGGCAGTTATTGTATATATCTAGCTAGAGGCTATAACATAAATATATTTGTTATATGTGAAGATAGAAAAATGAAAGGAATGTGAAATTTTGATCATCAACTATAAGTTGCTTTCAACAACTAGATCAAACCATAACATTGTTATCAAGATAATCATCTCACCCATGCTAGTACGCTTATAGTAGTTTCCTGATAAAACTCAAACTCAATAAACTTCAAACAACACAAATTAACCAACAATATGTCTGTGGTTGGTTACCTAAGGATAATATCATACTAAATTACCTTTTGCATCTAACATTGAAAATGATTGTGAAAGAAATGAAGACAAATCAGTGATTATGATGGATGCATGTGATGAAATAAAATAAGTAAAGACCTTTCTTCTTTCTATTGATGAGCCTTCTAGAGGATTCTTGGATGAAGTTGATCCTGGTCTGCTTTTTGAAATCAAAGAGACACTTTCTAGCTACTCTGATTTGATGGACAACAACCCTAATGCTTATGAAATGAATATGGAAAGCAATAAGCATCGATGAACCTAGTCTTGAATAAGGTGTCTCAAACTCTAATATGCATAGTATTTTAAATTTCTACAGCTAGCAGAGGGTTTTCCTAGTTGGGTTCCCTAGAAAATTTTGTTCTTTTTGCTATAGTGTGACTGTGTTTTATTTATGTTCTATTCCAGTGCAAATTGGTAAAGATATTTTTTGTCTTGGTGCAATAATTAGTTTCATATTTATTCATTCAAGAAGTAGCATAATGTCAAGGAAATTCTACAGAAGGGACAATTAATCTATATTTGCACCTTTATCTTTTGCAAGTAAAATTCATAGCTAAATTTTCATCCAAAGTGTTTAGGTTACTAGCAAGTGGTATCACAACATATCTCAACATTGCAAGGCATAAATCATACTATTCAACAAGGTTGAGACTTGAGATACAAAAATATTCCCAAGTTATACAAGAAAGAAAATTGTTTATTTTCAGTTCTAAATCTATCCAACCAGAACAAAATTAAGCCATTTTCAACACCCTCTAGTCAAAGCTATTCCTGGCCTCATTCAACTCAATTAAGAATATATCAATCTCGTTGATATTTCTTCTTCGGTTCATGCTTCTAAGTTATATATTCATGCAACCTAATATATAATTTATGTTAAGTGATTATTCAGTCAAAATTATTTAGTCCATCCAACGCACCTACCTAATTTTCTCATCAATTTCTAGGTAGACTCTATCAAACATTTGTAGCAGAAAATAGAAAATTATTTTAGTACCCATTTTTATAAAACTCTAATCTGGAAAAAGTATTTTGGGTTTTTTCCCTAAAAATATTTACAAAATTTTCAATCCCAAAGCCACTTCAGGAAGAATTTTAGTTAGGGAGAATTTTACTATTATTTTTGGAAAATTTGAATGCAACTAAAAGAAATTCTTCCCATTTCCTCAAAAGGCTCCAGCGCCAAATATGAGTGAATTCATAGAACTTAAGATTTGGAAATAATTAAATTTCACTTCGATTTTCTAGGACCATATATGAGAGAATTCACAAGACCTGATATTTGGATTCTGGAAAGACTTAAAAATTTCACCTCATTTAATAGGATTGGAAGTTCCCTAAGATGCAAACATGTAGAATTAATGATCTATTTTTCTTGTTTAACGACAATGTTCATTTTATAAATAGTGATACAAGAATCATGGTATACATGCCTGACACAGTTCTTTGGTCACAAGTAATGAAACTGCACTCCATTAATACATAACAAACAAGGTAGAATGTAAGAGAGCATATACTTTTCAACATATACACTGGCAAAAATAGACATCTATACAGTCATTTAAAGTTGTCACCACACCAAAAAAGGAATTAAAAACAAAAATAAAAATAATAATAGGCTTGGATTGTTATGGTTACTCTAGCAAAATGTTAAACAAGATCAATACGCTAATATGGAAAATAGTATAGTTGATTATGATCTATTGAGCCCAAGGAGTTAGCCGAATTTAATGTCATTAATTTTATTGGGTATTTGGATAGTTCTGTGCTGGCAAGTGCCCTGTTCAAAATCCCTTGGGTTAGGTGCACTAGTTAATGCCAGTGGTTTAACTAGGGATACCATCCATGAATGTGGGGAAACATCCATTGGGATTCCCTAGAGAGTTTTTCTTGGAAAGAATAAAAATAGGATTTCCTAAAGAGAAATTTTCAGATGCATACAATGTACACCTAGTTAAATCAACTCTATAGAGAGAAACCATAAAAGAAGGAAAAATACAGATGCTTTTACCTATGTTCCCTTGTGAGTGCGCGCTTCATGTGAGATTTTACCATGGAGATCACCTTCTCATTTGCACCTTCAACTTTGCGGACTCGATTTTCATGAGGTTTACTAAATGAACTTCCATGTTTAGTTGAGGATGTAAACAATTACTTCTTTCAGATAATCTTACCCCCAATATCTCATTAGAAACACTAGGTGCTGGCAGCCTATTCTTTCCAACATCCCTACATGAGATCTCCTCTTTTATCCTTTCTGTATTTTCCAAATAGTTAGTAGTCACAGGAATGTGTCTGTTAGAGCCCTATAGTGATAGGATTCATAATTTTGAATTGGATGAGGTTAACTCTTGTAATATTGTACATACCTTTTCTTTCTGCAAAAGTTTTCCATATTAAAATTAAAAAATGTAAATAGGGTATGTCCTAAAAGAAATTTGAAAGGACAAGAAAAATAAGAAAAGATAAAAAAAAATTAAAAAATATGAACCCCAAACAAAAAACAGATCACGAAAGTGTCCAAGTCCAACTGCCACTACTTTTTACTATTAACGCCTTAAATAATGGTTGTGTGCAGCTTGTCCAATATGCCACAACCCATGATAGTCAAACTATTTAATCTTGACTATTTCATGCTTTGAATTTCATGTTCAGAGTTAGAGAATAAAAATATGACCAAACAGTTCAATCTGGGAAAATGATTAGATAGGTAGAGAAATAAAAGGAGCTCATCAGTTTAATATGGGCCCTTGGAATATATAAGGTTATAAGTAGATAGTTTGTTTTATAAAAGAAAAGGAAAGGAAAGGGTTTGTTAGCTTAAGTGCACCCACCAAAGTGAAGAAAAAATGTTTAGGTAGGTAAAAGGGTAAGTAAAGAAAGGTTGCAAAAATACAAGTCATTTGGAGCATAAGCACTACTATCATACTTAACTATGTGTTTCAAGTGTGCAGGAGCAGTTATCAATGAAAAAAGCATGCCCATAAGCTGATTTGCCTAACTCCCCCTTCATTGCGTTTCACCCCCACTATGTACTCACTAATTTCCATTTTACCCCTTCATGGCTTATGAAAACCCCTTCCCCCTCATTTTTACTCCTACCCCTTAGTTTCACACATTTCCCTAGTCAATTACTCCTAAAATCCATTCCCCTAAGTGTGAAACCCCTTTCCCCCCTTTTAAAATCATGTTTTCACTTTAATAATTACCCAAAACCCCTCTAAACCCTTTATCCTAACTCTAAAACCCCCCCGCATCACTAACTCTGCCACTTAACCATTTTCCTAACTAAACTTGAGTTTAACCCACCACCCTTGTGAGGTAAATTAACCTCGCTACCCATAAAAATCAACAGTTTAATTAATCTGTGATTAAGCATAGGTTAATTACTCTAAATAGTGATTAAAACTCATGGGTCCTGCTAAACTCCGCCCCATCACCCGAACGCACAAGTTTCCAACGCGATGGTCATCTGATCATCCACCCCCAAATCTAACAGCCATCACCCATATCGTGCTCACGTGATGACCGACCTTTAATGGCTCGAGAGCACGTGATATGGGCAGTTTTGCTCAGGGCCCATTTGCCTACGTGTCGACCTCTAGCATAGATCACGTTCCCCCAGCAAAATACTGCCCAACCCCCATAAGTGGTGCGATGGCCTCCAAAACCACCTCCCTGCCAAAGTTAAAACTAGCATTATTCATAAAACATTTTTCCCCGCCATTTTTCTAATTGTTCGTGGTTAAAAGCCTTTCGACCCTCATTTTCACCTTTTTTCACTCAAATCACACTGTTGAACCTCTGAAGCACCTGCGCCTTCCAAACTCCTGTGGCCAACTATCGACTATCAAAGCCTTCTGATGCCACCACTACACACCATCCTAGCTGTCGAAGTCCTCTGCAAACCCCAATTGAAAACCAGTTGCAGCCACAACTATAAATTCCAAGTATTTGAACAAGAACCAAGAATTACCCTCTCTTTAAGGAATAACATTAAATTCTTAAAATAACTGAAAGAATTTGATTAATTCCAGTTTAATTGAGAGTCTTCCATTCCCAAAGTACCAGAACCCCAACCTACAAACTGCTCATACCCTACCCTGGTTATTCAATTCCTAAAATTTCACTCCCAAAGCCATATAAAGCCCAATTTTCCACATTTTATCACAGAAATGGATGCCCAGACCCCCATGGATGTTAGACCACTGACAACCCTCACTTAGACATTGACCACCTATCCTTGGCAGAGAGAGACTTCCAAATCAAAGACACAGTCACTTGCTGTGACCTTTTGAAAATACATTGTTGGAGTAAAGATAGATTCTTAAACAAAGCAGATGATATCCACCTTTGGGACTCAAATCTACCCAAGTACACATTCCCACAAGTCCACCTTTTTCTAGACATTGTGCATTTCGTCCATGCATGTTACATCCCTAGCCAAAGGGATATAATTTCCTGAAACCAGGACTTCTTGTTCTCAATTACTGCCGAGTCTATTAACCAAATGCTTCAAATCCAACCCAGCCACAATTTGACTAATTTTTCCATTGGAAGCCTCTTAGACCTCTATGGTACCCTAGACTCAGCCAGAACCAAGCAAATCATTCAGAATTTTATCACTGAAGAATGCCACACTCCAAAAGACATCCCACCTTATGCTGCCACCATTTTCTCACAAACTGGCAGGTGAATAATCACCATGCTCTCATGCATCTTGGGATATAGAACAAGTGAGCATATAGATGAGATAGTCATGGCCTTTATGTCTATTTTCACACTTGGTTAGCCCCTTGCAATTATGTTTGACTATGCTCAGTTCATTATAGGCAAAATGCATGAACAATTTACTAGACTGCCCACTGAAAGAGTGTTCAAATACTCTTCATTGTTGTTTTACATGTTCTTGTAGTATTAGATAGACAATTTCCCGATGGAAATTCAGAAATCAGATATAGAGGGAAAAGAAAGATCAGTCATCTATTGGACACCCTTGGTCCAGAGGTATAACACAAGATTCACATACAAGGACTTTATAGATTGTTTTTTTCACCTTATCATAAACATGCTAACTTCTAGCACTCAACCTAGAATAAGTACTGAGATCAAAAGAGTACTACAGCTGGAAAAGAATAACAGAGTAGGAGACTGGTACCTATACGAGAATCATACTAAAATTAGGATCTATGGATGTGAGTTACCCCCTTACAAATTGCCTAAGTATCTCCCAATGCGAATATTTTCTTTAGAATACTTGAGGAAAATCATAAGTGTACATCAAGTCAAATTCCTAGCTTCTAGGAAGAAGACACAGATTAAGATGAAAAACCAAATGGGACCTTTCATCTGCAACACCACAGAGGTTAGAACTAAGGCTGATAAGATGCTTCAAGACATGAAATCCAGCATAGTTTCATTTGGCATTATGACACTCATGGGGTTGTAAACAAACTCAGACAAAAGGTCAAGCTAGGACCTTACATCCACTACCCAATGCTTGACATTGAATAGTATGCCTCAAAATGGGTAGAGAACACATTGATAGATATGGACAACGTAGTGGTGAATGTTGAGAACACCATGATTGACTTGGAGAAACAATTTTACCACAGCTCTTTCTTCAAGGTCCCAGAGTTGGGAAAGCCAATGAATATCCCTCCTATCATTCAGACTCCTATCAATGAGGAGAATAATCCCAAAAGAAATAGGGAAGAAGCATCAACTTCAGCCATGGAGACCACTGATGAGCAGTTCTAGCTAAGCAAAAGACCCAAGTTGACTCCTGTATCTGAAGAGGAGGAAAACATTGCATCAACAGGAATGATTGATACTGATGCAATGGGGAAAAGCAGTAGACAAACAACTGAGGCTGTTGCATCAGCAAAAACACAACAACCCTCTTCTTCAAACACCCAGATCATCTAGACACAAAAGAGTGTGGAGGTGTCTTGACTCTTCCTTTGTTAGGCTAGCTGACAAGGAATCAGATATCAAGGAAAGATTCGAGGAGATTAAAATGAGGAATGAAAAGCTCAAGGCAGACACTTATGCCAAGTACTTGAAGATGTCACCATCGAATGAAACTAGATTGATGTCAGCCTTTTACATCAGAGAAGGAAAGATGTAGGTGTCTTTCCTACAGCATACTGTATAACAGCCCAAAACAGTAACAGACTACAAGAAGACCAACTTTGAGGTCTTAGCCAAGGATGTGCATCCCATAGGTCAAATAGAATTTCACAAGTAGGCTGGAGAGATGATCTACCCACTCTCATAGTAAAAGAAATGGTAGCATTCAAGCTCAAGGACTCATTAGACAATGTGACATCCCAGTACAAACTGGAAAAAGCATCTTCCAACGCCAAAGAAACAAGGATCAAATCCTTAGAAGACTTGATCATTGAGTTGGGCCATGACCCAAAGGACATCAAGGCTGTTGAACAGTTAATTAAAAAGAAAAATGAAGACATTACGGCCTGTAAGAAAAAACTCAAGTTGCCTCAGTCACAACATCCTCAAACAAAAGAAGTCTTAGAAATTCAAACAAACCATGAAGAGATGATGGACTAAGAGTTGCAACTCAATGACCAGTTGAAGGAGATGGAAAAAGCACTAGATAACTTGATCTAGCTCAAACAAGCTAGTCTAGATAGTGCTCCTCCAACTGTCATTCCTACAGTGACCACAATTGTGCCTTCCACATTGGTAGCAACATTAGCTCCCATTGGTCAAATGGCCACTGCATTGCCAACAGCAACATCAACTACATCAAAAATGCCATCAACAACAACAAGTACCACAGGTGATGAAGAAAACAGGCTGGTCAAGGCAATGGAAGAAATGTCCATTCAGACCAATGAAATGAAGAAGCTTAGAGAGAAACTTACCAGCATGGAGAGAGATTGCAAGTTAGCCCAGGTCATGCATAAGGAAGAACAACAAAAGGCTACCAAAATGAATGAGAGAGTAAAGAGCCTGGACAAAGAGTTAACACTCAATGAGCCTTCGGGAAAGGCCAAACAATTACTATGGGCCAATATGATTGACTCTATTAATGATATTTGGCCATCTATTTAGGTCATTTTTGAGCAGATAGACTTAATCAAATAGGCTACAGAAGCCATCCAAAAGGTCAAAGAAGAGCTTGGAGAAATTCCAGAGGAAGCAGTAAGAATTATTCAATTCCTCAACTCCAAGAACAAATATGAGCTACAAGAACTTGACATACCTTAGAGGACATGTACCATTTTGGAAGTCAAGAGGGTCCTAGCCAAGAGAAATTTAATGTTAAATTTAGAAGATAAATGTTATACCATGCAACTAGCTATTGACAGGTTTATGACCAAGTTTGAGCTTTTGAGAGAAAAGGGACTACCTAGTCCCGTAATCATAAATTATAAATTGATGACACGGGAGGAATACAACAAGAAAATCAGAGAAGTAGCCAGAGAATAAGCGAATACCTCATCAATGAGTGGTATACCAACTGGCAGAGTATTATACCAGACCTTTGAAAATCTATTTTACCTCTAGCATGAGGTGAAACATTTATTTATTAATAAGCCTACTTTTCCAAATATATAGAGGCTGGTGAGATATATAGTAAAATGCTCAACATCCAATTACTAGATGAAGAAACATGGCAAAAAATTTATGATTTACTGTAGTAAAAGCATAGTAAAAATATAAGTGTACAGTAAAAAGTAAATGAGCATGGTAAAAGGATGAAGATAGGTCAACACAGTCAAAGTGTATCAGGTGAAAGAGTATCAGATGAAAGATTAAATTCAAACAGACTATCCAACGTGAAATCCAAAAAGCCTAGCAACATAAAGGGCTAAAAATCAAAGTCTACAACCAACAGAACCAAAATAAAAGGGACAACATGAAATAGTTCAATAGTTGTCTTTATCTTCTTGCAAGAAGATATTTTTCTTTTCCTAGATTAATTCTCAAATTAGTTTGAGATATTTTGTAATAAAATTTTTGTATAAATACTTCACCATTCGAAGTATTTGGTGTGGATTATTTTACATTTGTAGAGTTATTGTGATCTTGAACCTAAGGGTGATTGTACCATTTTCAAGTCAACAAACTGGAGCAAGTAATAAAAGAATTTCGCTACAAGATTCACAAGATGAGCCATTTGCAGTGAAGTACTTTCTTTGTGTGATTGTTTTATCTTTCTTATGTGTTTTCATAATCTTAAATGTGTTCTAAAATCTAAATGAATTAACTGGAAATATCAATTAGAATTTGTTTAATTACACTCTGTTTTTCTTAATAATTTATTTACATGTTTTCTTCTGATACCCGGATTTGAGAACCCTTAATTGCTCTCCCATCCCAATTGACTTCTTTCATTCCTTCCAAGGTTTGGCCTAGGGAACCCTTAATTACTCCCTGGATCCGATTTGAATCCATTCACCATTTAGCCTCTGAGATCTTCAGTAACTTCTCTATGTTGCCCGGTAGACACTATTTTTAGAACTCAATCCAGTCTTGTTTGTCAAGCATCCGACTCTATAGCCCAATGGTATAAGCCAAAACTCTATCCATCTAAGTAAAGTGATCCCACCACCAAATTTTCAAACCAAAACCTAAGTGCAAACAATAACTAGCCTAAAATCATCTTAACTAAAACAAAGTTAAATTTTAAAGAGCAAGCCCTCTTTGAGCATTAGGAAGGCTAGGTCCCGATCTCCAAAAGTGGTTTTGCCATTACCTTTGGTTTTTCTTTCTTCTTACTTCAAAAGAATTATCAGAGTGATAACAGTGTCTATCTTGACTATATCTAGTTCTTAATCGTACATGAGAGGTTAAGATTCTTCCGCTCACAACAATTGACCTTGCATTGCCCATCAATTCTTATAAATCATTCTTTTGTGACCAGAAGATGATCCCTGCCAATGTCTTCCATATTTATGAGAATTAGTTGGACCTATATTATCTTCTCTTGATGCTGGAGTATGTTCCATCATTGCCCACGCTTGATTAACATCAGATTTAATTGTATAATTTTCCATCTCTAAAACATGGGCTAAATTACTTCTCTAAGCTGATTCACGAAAGAGAGGCGACCTGCTATTGGGTGTGGGTTGTGTAATTGCCTCAGTCCCATCTCTGGCTGCAAATCTATCAAGGGAAGAGCTAGGTGAAAACTACTAAAAGCCTTTCCCTAGTGCAGACCAATTGTCAGGTAAAGCCTGTACACGCTCCTGAAGTATGTGCTGACCTGAGCGAATTGTTATCTGTACAATGGGTACTTGGGATGTAGACCCAGATACTTTAGTTTGCCTAAGTGAACCCCTTGCTACATCTAGCAATCTAGGAGATGGATTTGGAGTGCTTCGTCGCAAATTCCTTCTATGAATTGTTCTTACATGAGTTGGCCTTGTCTCTATGAGAGGAGCAGCAGAAGAAGAAGGTGGTGACAAATTGAGCTATGAGTTTATTATTTCTACAACCATCCCAACTGGTGAAACTTCCACAAATCCTCTAATTCCTAAGCTTCATCCCCATTTTCAAAATCAAGCACAAAATCCTCAACAACTTCATCATGTGTGCTAGACTGTCCAGACCTAGATGTTTGATAGCCTTGACAATACCAATCTCCTTCAGGGACAGCCCTTCCAAGGCCAACACAATATGTATGATACGTTGAATCATAGTGATCACACAATAATAAAATATCACCATCATCAGCCTCATTACAATCTAAGCAAACTATATTTACATAGGGATCAAGAAATCCCATCACTTCTTCTTCTGAAGGTTGATATACATGCCAAACAAAACCAAATCATATAAGAAAATTGTCCTTCAAATGAAAAACCAACTGCTTAAAATTTAACCCTACATATGCAAATAAATAATCATGCTTCGTAATGAAGATAATAAGATAAAGGCAACAAAATATCTTTAAGAAATCCAACGAGGTTTTGGAGCTGGAAACTAATATCACCAAATTGTAAATCACCAACAAACACAAGGATTGATAGAACAAAAGGATGAAATAAAATGAACTAGACCGAGTGGAACTCAAATGTATATGTCTTTAAACATGAACCTATAAATTCAAAGAACCCTGATAAATAAATATTACTACTGCAAATAGAACATAAACTACTCCAAATAGTTATTGGGAAAATAACTAAATTCTAGCATTCAAACAAGGGCATAAACATGTTCTCAAATGTAAAAGTTGAAAGTACTTAAAAGCATTAGGGGCATGTTGCAAATCCAATTCTTATCAATGAAATCAATAAAACTATCGTTGGAATCTTAGGCTTGGAGCCACTTCTCTATTGAATATATTCATCTAATTTTCTACTCAATCTATCATAACTACACCAAATGGTTCAACATGATAAATAAATTGTAACTTCAACATATATTTTCAAACAAAGGCTATCTGCTAGACATTGGAATGAATGATGTAGGAGCATCCCCACTCCATTAGTGTTCTTGCATCACCGAAAACATGTTTAAATTCCAGCATCTCATTCATGTTTAATCATCAATTTCTTCTTGTGAGACCTAAATGAGCCCACAGGAGATCACTCTTAGTTTCATTGACTCCCACTTTAAACATGCAATTTCTAAAAATAGCTGGAAGGAAAGGAAAGATATAGTGTACTTATTTTATTTACCCATTACACTAGAACCACAATAAAAACAAGAGGAGTTGAGATGACTGATTGTTGCTACTAGAGAAATAAGAAAAAAACAAAGAGATACCGAATTAACAGAAATACAATAGGGTGATGGCATGGCATCACAGACCTTGATGTTTCCAGAAACATCCTGTTGAATGATGAAACAAAAATCAACTCCAACAATAATTAATACATTCATTGCAAAGGAGGAGATCATTGAGAAACAAATTTTAACATAGACCAGAAATCAGTAGGCTAAAGTGGAAGAATTTGTTAAGGAAAACAAATTAAGAGAACCAACATACTCTCTCGCAAAGAAGGCACCGACTACCACAAATGAAATTTAGCACAATAATTGGGAAATAAGATCCTTGGAGCAGTTGAGGCATATCACTGGGAAATTAAGGAAGATCACTCCATTGAAAATGAAGGAGATTGTTAAGGAAAAATCATTGAGTAGCAAGAAGGGTAAATTCTTGGAAAGAAAACTAGCATGGAATATGTGCCTAAACAAGAAACCATGCAACCCATTGTTGTGTGAGAAATATAGTATTTATTTTTACATCCTTTCTTAATCCCGTGCATGAGGATCAATTTTTTCTGCAAAGTGAATGTAATTGAGTAGCATCACTGTTATTTGACCGATTTACTTGAATGTTATAATACAAGTTCAATGATAAAATCCTCATGTGTAATTGTTTTCCTTCTGTTTAGCGATGTACATTGATTGTGATTGACACCATCCACTCAGATGGGCAGTAAATTTCATTTCTTATCTACCTACAACAAATTAGTATGCATTTGTGCAGGTTTTTCGTTTTCCAGCACCCATCGATTAGTATTAAAGGAAGAATAACCTACACTGAGGCAAATCCAAAATAGGTGGGAGAAAAAAATTTAGGCATTTATTGTCTGTCAGGAAAAACCTAGTAGCACTAGGGTTTGTAGAGTTTCTCTAATTTTGGGAATGGGAGGGTTTAAGTTTATTGTATGTCTTCTTCTTCTGATTGATTTCTGTTCCTCTATATTGGTTTAGTAGTAGCCCCTTGTTTTAACTTATCACAATGGTCCACTGCTTACTAGTACTCCAACTGTGGATGTTTGTCTAATTTGGTATGGAAGATTCAACACTGCTTAGCATTCCATTGTGGAAAATTTTGTTTAGTCCTTGGAAGCTAGCAAGACCCTAGATCCCTCTTTGTACAACTGTTGTAAAACCACTCAGAGATACTGTGGTCATTCCAACAAGGCCATCGCCATGGCAAATACAAGGCTAGTAAACCAGAAGTTGGATGCTGGTTATTCCCTTGACATATCTCCGAAGTGGAGCCAAATTATAGCTCTGGTGCAAGGAGAAATTTCTTCCAAAGCTCTACTAGAGAATGGAAATGTCATGTATTTGGTACTCACGTCTGACGATGTTACCATAGAGGGCTTTTGCAATGTCTACAACTGCAATTGAGCACAATCATTAGGCAAGAAGATCCTTGGATCAGTTGAGGCATATCACTGGGCAATTGAGTAAGATCACTCTAGGGATAATGAAGGAGATTGTTAAGGAGTAAACACCAAGCATCAAGAAGGGTAAACTCCTGGAAAGAGAACTAGCATGGAATCTCTTCCTAAACAAGAAACTGTGCAACCCATTGTTCTATGAGAAATAGAGTATTTCTTTTCATTTATCCTTTCTTAATCCCATGCAGAAGGATAAATTTTTGTTGCAAAGTGAATATAATTTAGTAGCATCACTATCATTTCACTAATTTACTTGAATGTTATAATACAAGTTTAATGATAAAACCGTCAAGTGGAATTGTTTGGCCTCTATTTAGCGAAATACATTGATTGCGATTAACACCATCCACTAATATTGGTAGTAAATTTTATTTATTATCTACACGTTTTGCATTTTCCAACACCCATCAACTGGTATTAAAGCAAGAAGAATGTGCAGTGAGGCAAATCCAACAAATATGTTTGTTTTCTCTCTCCTTTGTTGCAAATCCAACAAAGGAGATTCAGGGGAGAGAAGCAATGTCACAATGAGAACTGGAAATATGATGTCCAGAAGCCTGTTGCGAAAAGAGAAAAATCATGGTATGTGGAGGAGTCGACGTGAATTGGATAAGCATATATCGAAGAAACGCAAACATTATGGAGATGTTGAGAACAATTACTACAACACTAAAACCATAGAAACAAACCAGTTGAGAAAAATTATAGCCAAAGTAAATGATGGAAGTGAACATGAAGGGCAACAAGGAAGCCTGAGAGGAACCCTGAGAGAAGAACTAGAGGACTCTCTTTTAAAATAAAAATGTGATAGAAAACTTCAGGCTGCTAACTCCATTGTCTATCTAGTGAAAGATCAGTTGTTTATATAGATAGTCCGAAAAGGCCCATCAATATATATATATATATATATATATATATATATATATATATATATATATATATATATATATATATATATATATATATATATATATATATATATATATAGATACCATTGTGAGAGAGATTAAAGACTAGAAATTAGAAGCTCGACATAAGAATGTCAATTGGAGCCCTATGAATTTGGTGGGCTAATTTGGCATCCTTCATTAGAAAATTTTTTCCACATAACAGATTAGCACCATGGAAGGTGGAATAAAACAAAAATAACCTGACACATATGACGATCATGATTTGAAGGAACGATTATCTACTAACATTGCGGGATCATTAGCTATGGATCTAGTGATCAGTAGAAAATCTATGTTCTAACCAATTTTACAGCTCTATTTCACTTTCTTATCCTTCTCCATAAGTTTGTGCACAGCAAAACCAAGGCACTTCTTTAGATTACTCACCAAGTATTTTTTATTTTCTTTTTGTACCGTCAAAAGAGCTATTATGTCTTGTTCAAAGCATATACTTGACAAACAATAATGTGAAGACAAGAAGTGCATCATGTTGTTTTGTCTATACCTATCATCCAGGAACAACTATAGGTCTGGGAGGAAGATTTATAAAAAAAGGCAGCGAAAAAAAGGCAATGAAATTACTCACTATCCTTTGAAAATATTAATCTTCAATTTAACAACTGCTTAAATCCAATATACTAAAGGCCATCAATTATACTTGTGAAGAGAATATATTTCAGGGATGCTTATGGATAGTAAGACAATACACCTACATGCCCTTATGTGTGGTCTATCGTCAAACAAAGATCTTACTAACAATATATCATGTGATCAAGTGAAAAAGTGATAATGTCAATGATGAAGCGAGTGATCGAGTAAAATATGAATTGTGATTGATCTTCAATTATATGGTGGTGATCTTACTTTCCTCTTCTACAACTAATTTTTGAACAATTCTAGACAGATAAGTATTCCTAAATGTATATATGAATTGTATTGAATTATTACTAATTTTTTATGGTTTATTTCATGGATGAATTAATTTTTAAGTTGCCTCTCTAACTACGATTTATGGATTCGTGAATAATGGAATGGTTGTGTGCATTTAGGTTGCATAAATCTATAGTTACATGCTTGAAAATAGTAAATAGTTAATAACGGAAACAATTCAATAGTAAATAGTTAATAACCGAAACAATTCAGTTCAGTTACTTCGTAAATTTGTGTGAATTTGGGTTTTGTTTTCGTGTGAATAATGCAGCTCAATAGTAAATAGTTAATAACATAAAAAATTCAGTTCAGTTACTTTGTAAATTTGTGTGAATTATTCAATTTAGTTACTTAGTAAATTTGTGTGAATTTGGGTTCAGTTTTTGTGTGGATTATTCAGTTGAGTTACTTCGTAAATTTGTGTGAATTTGGGTTCAGTTTTTGTGTGAATTTGGGTGGTAAACTGAGGTACCACATCCTCGAAGTGCACAGAATTTACATGCATGGACCAATAACATCTAGTTATGTTTGACATGTAGGCCCTGAAAATTTATCTCCTATAAAATAGGAGAACTATTTTAAATAGCAAGTTATCAAAATCTAACCAAAATGATTGTGTCAAGCTCTACCCACAACTAAAACTGACATACACCTATAAATGGAATCAACATGATGGAATATGGCACATGAAAATATAGGGGTTTAAATGCGCTAAATGCACATTGGACGTCCAATGATCCAAACGACATGTGAACACATTCAGCAATTTTAAGAGCTTTAGAGGGTAGACATTGACATATGTATAGCATCTAGCTCAGTGGGCTTCATGGTTTGTGAGAAAGAGTGAGTAGATCGCATAGTATTGGCTTATTTCAGTCATTACATAAAATTTAAGTAATTTTTAGTTAAGAACGATATAAGTTTTAAAGTAAATTCTACTAATTTTCATAATTTAAGGGAGGTTTCACTGATCGAGAAATAGAGAATGAATAAAAGGAATAGGAGCTTACTGATGATGACATCACCGTAGGGATTCTAGAGCATCATTTTTATTCCATTGGAGTCTTGTGAGGTGTGTAGTATTCTCATAATAGCCCTGGTGACCTCAATGAATAAAAGGAATAGGAGCTTACTGAAGATAACATCTTCGTAGGGATTCTAGAGCGACATTATTATTCCGTTGGAGTCTAGTGAGGTGCAGTATTCTCATAATAGCCCTGGTGACCACAATGTTAGATATTTTTAACATCTTCTTTATTATGATAAATGACCTCCCAAATTCAAGAAATCGCAATGCCATCTTTTCAAACAGTACCAAAGTGTGGCACAGATATTAAAACATAAACTTAAAAGCAAGGATGAGAAAAATAGTGAATTTTGAACCAGAGATCTGAGGTGTGTGTACTCCTCCCTATCTAGAAGAATACTAAAAGTAGGGTAGAAATGTAGTGAGGTTAGAAATGAAACATTCTTGGGTTCCATTAATGGACTAAAGATCCAATGGTGGGGTTTGATATCAGTCTGCTACTGGTAAAAACTTAATTCAAAACTCTCTTCAATCTCATTTTCCCTCCCGCCCTGTGAAAAGTGAAAATGTGTTACTCATTTTCCCTTTGCCCTATTGTTACAGATCCATTTGGGGATATCACTCCCATCATCTAGATCAGTGTTTTAGGGCTCATCAAACCCTAATTTCAGTTTCTATATGTCCTAAACAAGTCAACCTTTTGAATGCCTCCTTCCCAGACAATTTCATGACTTGGAGACATCCTGAAATGATCTCTAAAGGAACCAGTCCTTGTAGGACCATGTAAGGGTGCATTGCAGAGTAGTTAAGTCCATGCCAGGGTTCTCTGTAGAGCACTTAGGCCCTCTTTGACCTGCGTTGGGTGAGATTGAGTGAAATTCACATAGGGTTTGGGGAATATTCTTATCTCTTAGAGTCTTCTAGAAGTTTCCCTCACTTATCAACTCCTATGAGTTGGAAAACGGATGAGGAATGAGTTAAGTTGCATGTTGTCCTCTCATCCCTTCCTCCATGGAACTAATTCTAAGTATGGAATGCCATTCAATACCCCCATTTATGACATAACCTCCTCCATCTTCCTATAAATTGAGCACTCATCGAAGTGATCAAGGACTGGACTATGTTGAATTGTAAGGAGATAATGATGCTATGCGAATTGACTTTGAGGCAAGTATTGTTACGCTACAAGTTTGTCATTCTTTTGATGTGATGTGGATGGGATCAAAGCTGGAGGAGTGACTTCGAATTAGACTTGATGGTTGTAATTCCTTCTTCTATTCAATAAAGTATTTGAACCTTTTTCCATATGTTTATCTTGTTATATGATGCTTATATGTCTGAATCTATCTGATTCCATTTACTTGTAATCAATAGATCTTTTGATTTTATTGGTTATTTGTCTTTTGTTGATGTTTACAAGTACTTCTCAAGTGTGTTAAGTACGTGAAGGAGCGATGGGACCAACACAAAGTAGACAAGCGGAAAGTGGAACTACATGTAGTTATTCTCATTCTCTTTGTCTTATCTATTTCTCAGAGGAAAAGGCTAAAGTGCTTTAAGTTGTTATTCTAGATATAGCTACTTATCTAGGGAATTAGTATTTATCCGTAGATACCAAATTCTCCAAAAGAAATTGGCAACTCCGTTGGGGAATGGTCATCGTTCTAGGTAGTTTAACTTCATCCTAGTACAATCTAGTAGACCTTACTTGCTTCCATTGATCTTATTTCAACCCTTTTGAAGATTTTTGGTCAAAATTTGCACTAGAATGCATACTTTACAATTTTTTGGATTCAGTGCACCCTTGGTTAGGGTACAATGTGTTTATCAGTGCACTATCTCCCATTTAGACCCGCGCTAATTAGTGCACTATCTCCCATTCAGACATGCGTTGATCAGTGCACCCTTGGCTTAGAGATAGTGCATTTTAGCGCACTGTCTCCCATTCAGACCTGCACTGATCCTCCTTGGGTCAGTTTTCCACCTTTGGATAGGGGTTTTTACCAAATTTCTTCTATTTGCTTGCTTGCAGAATGATCAATGAGCGTCATGTCTCTGAAATCAAGATTGTATCTCCTTGGCTAGCCCTAATTTGACTTGATTGATTAATGTTTTTTAAATTATTTCTTTGTCATTATCGATTCATCATCAAAGTTAGATTATAGTCGATTAATCTTTGTTCGAAGGAAAGTGTCACAAAAGTCTTCTTTTCCTTCAAAACAGAACTGTCATAAAGTCTTCATTCTTTCAAAAACATTGATTGATGGTATGTGCAATAGTTTCCCTTTGTTCATCTTAAAATTAAGGAAATTGAAAAGAAAAACTTGCATCGTTCATATTGTAGTTTGTGAATGCTTGAAAGGAATAACTAGGGAAATTGGATTAGATGTGCTCTTTGCTTTTTGACAAAGATCTAATTACTCTATCCCTACTAGCTAAGGTTTTCATCGTTCAATTGAATGAAAAGAATGCTTATCATATTAGTTGCATTTTTAGGAATTTTAGGAAATATCACACAGTGAACTTGAAATGAATATTCCTAAGCAAGATCAACTTAAAATTAACCTCAAGTTACCTAATGGAGCATTGTCACCTAACAAATAACATTTAGAGGTTCTAGGCTAGAGACGTGTTGCAGCATCATAAAACATAGTAGTTCTCGCTAACTTGTGTACAATACATTCTCAGTGTGATACCTCATTCCACGTACGTGAGTATATCGTAGCTCATCCACATAGCTTTGGGTAGGGCGGTGTTACAGTACGTAAAGTATATGGGAATTCTCTCACTGTGTGGTTTCACATTAGATAAGGCTAATACGGATTGGGCCTCCACATACTTTCTAGTATATATGGGAGGACAACACTAGGTTGCTATCCATCCATAGGTAACCAAGTCGTCCACCTTGTACACTATGATACACCGTACACATCATTTGGAGAGATTGCCTACTTGTACTTCTCGATTCGTCGAGAGGTATTCTGCAGTTCATAGTTGCTTGGTAAACCTTTTGCCTAGATTATCCCTCTTTTGTTTCGTTATGTTACTTTGATTAAAATAAAATTGATTGACTGTGGATAACATCCTTCACATTCACTCTTTAGTTGATCTTAGGTTAAAACATATGGTGAAAAATCTGGAGTCCACCAATCAAGGAATTCCTTTTGATGGGAATCCTAGTCCTTTTCCTCCTTTCAGAAATATCGATGCTCCTTATATGGCTACATTATCCCTATCAGGATTTACCATTGGCTTATGAGTATGGTTGTTTTCAACCTCCTTGGTTCAAAATGTTGTGATTTCTCCACAATCGAGTACACCTCCAAATAGACAAAATAAACCTCCAGTTGATCTTAAAGTTGACACTTTGCCTTCTTCCTCAGTTGTTTCTTCCTTCCCTTCTTCCTCTTCGCCTGGTGAAAGTATTGGTACTAGTATCTAGGTGGCTAAGAAGAAAAAGAAAGGGAAGAAGAAGAAGAAAAAGTAAATTTAGCAGAGGGGCAACCAAGCAACCATTTCTTTGAATGCAACATCTAGTGAGAAACCATCCCATAAGCCTCACAAAGTTCAATATCCATGAAAACTTTGTACAAGAGACCATGTTCTTGGAAATTGTCCTAGTATTCCTCAAATCTTAAAAGAATGGTTTTCTCGTTCACATCATCCCATGTCATCAAGTTTTGGAGATCATGTTGGTGAGACACCATCAACTAGTGGTAGTGAAGTTCATGGAAAGGAGGGTAAAGTTGTGTTTCCCTATAGGTTATGTGAAGGGAATCACCCCATTCACCAATGTCCCTATCTGGATGAAGCCAAAAAAGTGTTGGATAACCAGCCTGCTTCACTACACCGACTTCCATCTGGTTATAGGAGACTCTCCCTTAATCCTTCACTAGTTGACGAATTGACTGTCTGAAATTAACCGTCGGTCAAACCCACTCTATCTTAAAGTGAATCCTATGAGTCTATACCTGACTCAAATCAACAGGTCAAGGAAATAGTTGACCCTATTTCACCTTCAGTTAATCATACCTTTCCCATAGAGAGTGAGTATGATACCACTCAGGTTATTTTTGTTTCTTCAGATTCCAATGATCTTGGAGGCAACCCTCCTATTCCATCAAGACAGGAGAAAAATCCTCCCATTCTCATAACTCAAGGGGATAATTCTCCTATTCTTACGGTACCCCCTCCAAGTAGTCTGGTCACCTCCTTTGATTGGAATCGACTGGTAGGATTCCATCTTCCTTCTTATGTGCCTTTCCAGATCATAGCATAGGCTTGTAATATGACTGTATCTGGCACTATTATAGATGAGTGTGCATGTGTGAGTATCCTTTCCTTCATTTCTTGGAAAGTGCTCGGTTCACCACCACTTGTGCATGTTACCCAGAATTTGTTGGGTTATAACAAAGGAACCACTCAACCATTAGTGATCCTTCCTCAATTTCCTATTACTTTGGGAGGAAAAATCATTTATCTGAACATGATGGTAGTCCCAGACCCTTTATATTACAATTTACTTCTTGGTCATGACTATGTTTATGACACCGGAGATATTTTTTCCGCATGAAGGTAGATTTGTCATCATTGACTAGCTTTCATTTCCTGATCCAGATATGGCTTCCAGTCAACCATCTTCCCTAAGTGGTCCTTTTGTACCAATGGTATTATCCCTACCACGGGTTAATTATGTGGCAACCCGTTCCATGCCTACATCAACAGATGATCAATTATGTGATGTTGTACATTATGTACTGGGGGCATTGGAACTAGATCTCTCCTTCTAGAGCATTGTTCTCCCATCTGATGAGAACCTCTTGGAAATCATGACCTCCTATCATGGGTCATGAAAAAAAAAAAAATCTGAGTATAGTTTCTTGGCCTGTGTCAAGCTCATTAAAAAATGAAACAAGGAATTTGAGCATAATTCCTTGCCTTGTGTCAAGCTCACTTCAAAATGAAACAAGGAACCTAAGCATAGTTCCTTGTCTTATGTCAAGCTCATTAAAAAATGAAACAAGGAATTTGAGCATTGTTCCTTGTCTTGTGTCAAGCTCGTTAAAAAATGAAACAAGGCATTTGATCATAGTTCCTTGTCTTGTGTCAAGCTCATTGAAAATGAAACGAGGAATTTTAGCATAATTCCTTGTCTTGTGTCAAGCTCGTTAAAAAATGAAACAAGGAATAGGATGATAGTTCTTTTACTGTGTCAACCTCATTAAAAAAATGAAACAGATCACATGAAGATAGTTCTTGGTCTTTTGTCGACCTCGTTAAAAAATGAAACAAAGGGCATGAGCACAATTCCTTGTCTTGTGTCAAGCTCGTTAAAAAATGAAACAAGGAATCTGAGCATAGTTCCTTGTCTTGTGACAATCTCATTAAAAAATGAAACAAGGTCCCTTGTAGTAAGGTTCAAATTTGAGTCTTTGATTAGATCTCATAAAATCCCAGTCGAGTCTTTCACTTGATCTTGTATATGAGCCTTCGTTCCATCCACCTCATAACCATGAGTAGCCTACTTAGGTGAATGCAATGAATGTTGAGGGGCACCTAGAATCGAGTCATCATGATGGGGGCATGAAAACCAATCTCAACCATATTTTTTCATGATTTAAGCTTGTGTAGAAATGAAACTAAATTCAAGCATAGCTCTTTGTTTCAATCTTGTCTAAAAATGAACTTGAATCCAAGCATAGTTTTTCATTTCAAGCTTCTGTAAAAATGAACCCATCTCAATTTTAACCGTCGTGATTGTCATTCTATAAGCCTTTTACGTCATATGAGCCTTAGTTTTTCTCCTTCCATCCTCACTATTTGCTTGGCCGATCATATGCTTTCACTTGGTTGCTTTACCCTTTTTGAGAAACATTTGCAATGAGTGGTCTTATTAGCCAGCCTCTTCACATAAATCAACATGTTTTGAGAAGTTCCAACATCACCTAAACCAATTGCTACCCTAGACACCACTCATTCCTCAAAGTGGAGTCCTCTTTAAGCTCTTTTCAGACTCTCTAAACATGAAAAGATGGTCAAGCGCTTCTCATTTTTAGCTCATTAATGGATTGGAAATGACATCTACTCAGTATAAGTTTAACCCTCTTTCAGGCTGAGATAGATTATTTACGAAAAAGGAATACGTTGACCGAACATGGTCAATAGGTTCTCTCTAATATTGTTTTATGCTTTTTCAGACTTGAGAGACAAATTTACAAAAAAGAACTTGTGGAGTTTTCTTTTTTTCCCTTTTCAAACTCTCTAAACATGAAAAGGACTGAGTTATCTTTGTTGCTAAACTCGTTAAAACATCAAATAGTGACAAACTTGTCCATCTAGACAAGACTGAGTTTCACTTTCACTAGACTCGTTAAAACATCACATAGTGATGGATTCACCTGAAGGGTGGAATTATACAACAAGCATATGCTATCCTCCTCAAGCTTGATAAAAAATAAAGAGCTATTGTTCAGCAATGACTGGGGAAAATGGAAAAAGGGGAAAACCACTTTATGGTAGCAGGTCGCACTTGAACATGACACTTTCACTTCATCACCATGACTATTTGGGTTGGGTTATCAACGTGATGTTTATCATATCATTGTTCTATCATATCATCCATCACTTTGTTTTTGGTCAATGCTACCAATTCATTTCAGTGTCATTTACATGTTCAAGAGAAGTCATCCAGTTAAAATTCACCCTTTGCAATACCATAAGCCTTCATTTTCATCACTGCCATTCCTGAACCTTGTGTCGTCAGTCAAATTCCGTCTCCAAAATCATTACAATCGTTTCATGTCATTGATGTGGGATACATCAAGGCCCTCTTGCGATGAGTTGCTTCTTGTTGACATCAACACATTATCCAAGAAGTTGACTTAGAAAAAACCTTCCAGTACCTTGAGGCTTGCATACATCAATGGCAAGTTTCTCACTTTCAGAAACAGGTTGACATCACTGACCTTCGGCTGAAAGAATTTGTATGGTGTTCAACATCAAAACATCCATTCACACCATGCATAATGTACTGCAGTACCTTGAGGATCATTATTATTATCGGTGATTTCTCTCGCACCTGTTAACGGCTTACATCATTGGCTGGTAATCAGACGGTGTCTTCCCATGTTCGACTTCAGATCACATATTCACATCGTTAGACTTGTACTTGAGCGAAAAATTGAATGAGATAGAAGACCCTGAATCTAGTTCCATCCATCTGGGCTACAATTTCAGGAAATGTACCAAATCATCCGTACAATGGCTTTACATTGATAGTCATTCTGATCATGGGTCTGTATCTATAGATGACTTTCTATGTACATGAAATGAAAATTTATATGTTGAGCATGGGTATGCCTTCCCTCAGCAATTCATGAAAAATAAAAATATCATGATATATGTATTGTAATTGATGCAGATCACCCTCCAATTCGAAACCTCCTCATCACATCGGAAAGCATTTCATTCGACATTTACATTTTTTGACTTCATGCTTTAGGGGGCAGCTGTTATAGATCCATTTGGCCATGTCACTCCCATCATCCAAATCAGTATTTTAGGGCTCATCAAACCTTAATTTCAGTTGCTACATGTCCTAAATAAGTCAACCTTTTAAGTGCCTCCTTCCCAAACAGTTTCATGACTTGGAGACATCCTAGAATGATCTCTAAAGGGACCATTGTAGGTAGGCCCATGTAAGGGTGCAGTGCAAAGCAGTGAAGTCCATGCCAGGGTGCTTTGTAGAGCACTTAGGCCCTCTTTGACTTGCGCTGGGCAAGATTAAGTGAAATTCACATAGGGTTTGGGGAATATTCCCATCTCTTGGAATCTTCTAGAAGTTTCCCTCACTTATCAAATCCTATGAGCTCAAAAATGGATGAGGAACGAGTTAAGATGCATCCTACCCTCTCATCCCTTCCTCCATGGAAATAATTCTAAGTATGGAAGGCCATTCAATACCCCCATTTATGACATAACCTCCTCCATTTTCCTATAAATTGAGCACTCATTTAATTGATCAAGGGATGGACTATGTTGAATTGTAAGGAGATAATTTTGCTATGAGAATTGACTTTGAGACAAGTATTGTTATGCCACAAGTTTGTCATTCTTTTGATGTGATGTGGATGGGATCAAAGCTGGAGGAGTGATTTCGAATCAAACTTGATGGTTGTAATTCCTTCTTCTATTCAATAAAGTATTTGAACCTTTTTCCATATGCTTATCTTGTTATATGATGCATATATGTGTGAATGTAAATGGTTCCATTTACTTGTAATCAATAGATATTTTTCTTTGATTGGTTCTTTGTCTATTGTTGATGTTTACAGGTACTTCTTAGGGATGTTAAGTACGGGAAGGAGCGATGTGACCAACACAAAGGAGACAAGACGAAAGTGGAATTGCAAGTAGGTCTTCTCATTCTCTTTGCCTTATCTATTTCTTATAGGGAAAGGCTAAATTGCTTTAAACTGTTGTTCTAGATATAACTACTTATCTAGGGAATTAGTATTTATCTGTAGATACCAAATCCTCCAAAACACCTATGAAAGGTGAAAATATACTACTTTTTTTTAGAACTTAAATGAATATTGGATTCGGGAGGGCTTTGTTACATCAAAATTAAGTTGAATTTTTTCAAAAATGTTAAAATTTCCCCCCTAAAAAACAATAAATACAATATTTATAGATTATAGAGTAGATGTGTAGGTGTAATGTAAGTATGTAAACAATTTTAAATATGGGCTTAGTTATATAATAATAGTAATAATAACAATAAAAGTCAAAAGTATGGGGATGAGTGCAAAAATCTAAATGTTGGCTCAATTAATAATAAAAATAATAAAATTCATTTTGTTATATTTTGATTTTGTTATTAACTTGCTAATAGGTTTTGTTACAATACCATGAGCCAATACCATGGCTTATCAATACCTTAAGCCCAAAAACCATAACTTATTTCACGACCAAAATATTTTATAACAATATGACAAGATTCCTAACCATGGATATTCACCCCCCTCTTTGGAGTGAATATTATTAACTTATAAAAAATTGGTTTTGTTATGATACCATGGGCCAATACTATGACTTATCAATACCACATGCTCTAAGAACATAACGTATCTCATAATCAAAATATTTTATAACAATATGAAAATATTTTTAACCATTGATATTATTAACTTGTAAATAGACTTTGTTACAATACCATGGGCCAATACCATGGTTATCAATACCACATGCCCAAAAACATAACTTATTTCAAAATCAAAATATTTTATAAGAATATGACAGGCTTCCTAATCACGGATATTCACCCCTGCTTTGTCATTGATATTATGAACTTGTCAATGGGATTTGTTACAATATCATGGGCCAATACCATGGCTTATCAATACCACATGCCAAAAAAATCATATCTTATTTCACAATCTCAATATTTTATAACAATATGTAAAGATTCTTAACCATCGATATCCACCCCCACTTTACCTTGGATATTATTAACTTGTAAATATGCTTTGTTACAATACCATGGGCCAATAGCATGGCTTATCAATACCACATGCCCAAAAACCATAACTTATTTCACAATAAAAAAAATTGATTTAATTTAATTCTATAACATTTTTTATCTGAAGCTATTAGGAAAAGGGTTGTAATTAGTTTTGAGATATATATAAACCCTATATCCTCATGTCTCATAAAATTATTCCCATATAAATTAAATTGAGGTTTTAATAGAATTAAAAATGAGAATACTTTTATATTTAAAGATATAAAATTTATCTAATACAAATATTAGTAAGAACAAACATATATCTATCTTAACTAAGGATCCAAGTGATGATAGCAAGGAAAGTGAAGGAAAGAGAGGGGGACGGAGGTAGTGACAAAGATGGAGGCTGGAGATAGAGATAGAGAGAAAAAGAGAGAGTGAGAGAGTGATGGGGGGAGACAAAGAGAAGGAGGTACGAAGAGAGAGAGGGGAGAGAGAAAAGAAGAGCCGGGGGGGGGATACGGAGTTGGAGGGGGAGAGAGAGATATTGAGTTGGAAGGGGAGAGAGGGAGGAAAGAACTAAGGCATAGGGAGATAGAGGTGAATAGAGAGAGGGAGTGATAAGGTATATATGGATAGAGAGAGAGGGAGAGAAGAGAGGAGGGAAGAGAGAGAATAGGTGTGGATAAAGATAGGGAGAGAAGGGAAAGAGAGAGAGGGAGGCACAAAGATTGAGGGGGGAGAGAGAGAGAGTGATGGGTGGGGACAAAGGGAAGTGAGAGAGAAAGGGAGAGAGATGACTAAGAGAGAGGAGAGAGAGATGAATTTGGAGGTGGAGAGAGAGGGAAGGAAGAAGAAAGACATAGAGGGATAAAGGTAGAGAGAGGGAGGGAGTGACAAGGGAGAGATTGAGACAGGAGAGATAAAGGGAGGAAAAAGAGGCAGATAAGAAGAGGGAGGGAGAGAGAGATAGGAATGGAGAGAGAGTGGGTGAGATAGAGAGAGGGAATAAGAAAGAGACACATAGATACAAATATAGATATTATATAGTATTATATAACCATCTTATATCCATCTTAACCTGGATCTAGTAAGCACCAAAAAAGAGGTTTGAAGATCAAGAGATTGGATCCGTCTCAGTGCTTGATAGATTTGGATTGAGATGGATTGAGGATGGTTTAATAAGTTTGAAGTTGTATTTGACAAACTAACACATTTTTTCATGGTTGTGTTTGAAAATAATTTTTCCATATTTGGTGCATTTATCATAATAATAATAATAATCTAATTTGAATTTAATTTTAAGCTTCACTTTTTTATGCAATGATTTTGTTGTTAGTTTATAGAGATAGACATGTTATACTTTGGGAATTCAAAAAGGAAACACTTGCTCTTAACTTGGTTGTATTGAAAACATTTAAGTGTAAGAAAGAAACATGCCTTGTTAACTTGGTTGTATTAAAAAATAAGTGTTCTTGTATACTAGGTGGGTGAAAGCAAGAGAGAGTATATGGTAAGTGGATTAAATAGTTAAAAACAAGTGTTAATTAAGGAGAAAGTTACAAAAATCTAACAAAATGGCTATATTACGTTAGGATATTACTGTTTTGGGACATCTAAAGTTGAAGGTACATTTTATGGAGGTGTAGTATAAGCCCTTGGGTGTAGGGCACATCTTATGGGTATCTTGGACTTTTGGTTGTGTTATTGGTGTCAACTAGAGGTGGAGAGTCCAACCAATGAGTAGGAAAATTTGTTCAGTTACAAGGTTGGCATCAATCAAGTATTCTCCCTCTCTACCCAACTCTAAGACGAGGAGTGTGCATAATGGACTTATTATTGTAATAAATTGCAAATATTTGATTATCTTTAAGTTCAAGGGCTTGAAGTGGTTGCCCCATCCTTGAAATATTTAAAGCAACTATGTTTTTCAATTAAATCCTTGTGGTGAAGGAGATGCAAAAGAGGAAGGCCTTATGGCTATTTTTAAGGGGTTGTAATGACCCTCGTCTTGTGGAAAGTATGTAGATATGATGCTAATAGTCCTGATCTTAGTACATTCACGTATATATTGTAAATATTTTCCTATCACCTTGTGTTGTATAAATATGATAAATATTTTGTGGTTACCCTGATGTACATGTTGATGTTCCACTTGCATGATTATAGGAAACATTTCTCAGTTATCCTTGTGTACAAGGGGAAGATCATAATTACTCTATGCCCACAAATATAATAGTGAATAGTTTCTAACTAAATCAAAACCCTAACCATTGACCCAATTTCCATTGATTAGGCTTCAACCAATGGTCCTTCCTTAAGGTAACCACTTATAATTATTGATGGCACATTTTTCTAACTCAATGAACCTTGTATTAACTAGGGGGAGTTAGATGCAACCTCAATGACTTCAAGGTTAGTGTAATAAACAAATTTCAACATATACCATCATAACCTATACATATGTCTTTATACCAAGGTCATGATACAAGTATAAGGAACTCTGTCAATGGGGGGTTAAAGAGCATATAGCTTGACTCATATAGTTGAAAGAGAAAAAATAATTTGACCCTGTTAGTGTTAGTCTTTGCAGCCTTCTTTCAGTGATCAAATATGCTCTTACAAAGTGGTCTCAGAGTGTCAAAGTCAAATTTTGTCATTTCAGTGAGTTTTCAAGTAAAATTTGGTCACTAGGTATTAGGTCTAGGGTTTATGTTCACTCCTTCCAAATTTTTCCAAATGTCGGTCCATGTCACCATTCAGCTGAGTGTACCATCATTCAGAGAGTTTTCATCATCATTTCAGGTTCCAATGGGTCATTTTACACCTTACTCGTGTTTCAGTTGTGCTTGAGTGAGACTCATTTCCCTCTCCTAGGGTTTTGAAGGTAATTTCTCTTGTATGGTCAAATCATCAGTAGAACTTGCATCCTAATGCTCATAAACCTTCCCCTATCCTTAATGTACCTTATTAAATACTTTCCATCTCTAATATCCCCCAAATTCATCATCTTCCCACAAACCCTAGTTTCTTGCTACAATTTGACATTTTACTAGGCTAGGCCTATGTTTTGCCCTTTTGGACCCCTTCCCCTCACTCAATCTTTGAAATTCCACTTTCCTCTATATTCTAACATCCCTCCCTACTTCCCAAAATTTCTTCAAGAATTTAGAAGCCCCTTATCCCCTTCATTTCCCTTCATTTCGACAAATCCCATGTTCCACACATCGGGGTAGGTTTTACTCAAATGATGTTTCTAAGAAATAGAAGATGAATTTGACAAATGTGAGAGAGGTTTTTGTCTACAATAGTCCAACGAAGAAAAATATCCTTCACTTTTTGTACAGGTATCATGGTTTTAGAGAAATGTCAAAAATAAAATTTCCTTAGGAGGGTTGCTGCACTTCTGGAGTGACCTTGGGAAAATCAAGATTTATCCTAGCTAGGTTGGCCAAATTACTTGCTTGATGAGTGAAATGATATCTAGATAGAGGGATATTTAAAATGAGCTATCCTAAACTCAATTTGTAGTTGAGGAAGACCTTCAAAAGTTGACTGCAACAACACTCTAGATTTAGGCAGCCTCATTTTGCACATTTTGACCAGTCTTGGGAGATTTGACTTTTGATAGGGAAAATGACCTACAAATTGGAAAATTCAAGATGTTTTGGAAAGTAGTCTCGATAAAATTTCCAACGAGCTATCATTCACCCAATTTGGACACCAGGGAGGCCTTCAGAAATGGTCTACAAAAATGTGTTATGCACGTGGGAGGCGCTACGCACCTGGCAAGGTTTTCCTTTGTTAATTTGCACTAGCACTAAGCATCTAGTAGCCAAGCCCAAAAACGCTCCAAAATCACTCAATTTGCTTCAAGACTCTCAAGTTACCTTTGGAAAGTAAGTAATCATCCTTCCAAAACTGAATTTGAGTGCACTCTTGTGTCCTTCATGAGTTTTGCAAGTTTAAAATGAAACCCTAGTTTCTCTTCACTGTTTTCCATTTCATTGTGCCAATTTTATTCCATCACCACAAAAACATCATCAAAAACCATTTTCACTCTTTTATTACCCTAATACACTCCATTTATCCTATTTTCCCATATCCTACTTCCCTAAAGTAACTAATTCCCTCATAAAACCCTAAATTCCTCACTAAACCCTAATCTCCCAAAACTATTCCCTTCTTTCCCTAATTTCATTTCCCAAGAGTAAAATATCTTCATACTCATCACCATTTTAATCTTTCATCCCTCTTTAATCATCATTTTTTCCACCATACCTTCATCTCATCATTTTCCTAAGATAAGCACTATGGAAAGAGACAGTGAATATGACTGAGGAAGAGACACTTAGTGATAGTTCTATGGAGAAACATGAGTAGCAAAGAAAAGGAAAAGAGAAGATGCATGAGGATGATATAGATGAAAAAAAAGAAAGAAAACAAATAGTTGGAGGATAAGAAAAGCCTAATGGAGCTAGAAATGTTGAAACTGAAGAAGCAAAATGACAAAGAGGACGATGTCACTTCGACTTCCATTGAACAAGAGATAGAGAATGACAAGGATTCTTTGTTAGAGAAGATGAAAATGCACTTGGAGAGGATATTGGACAAGGAAAACAAGGAAAAGAACATGTTTTGCCATATGGCTTATCATTATTTGGCCCAGAACAAAATTTGTAAGACAAGGATAAGGAACCTAAAGGCCAAGTTAAGAAAGACTTTGAGGAGCAAGAAAGAGAAAGATAAGCTGAAAATCTTGGGTGAAGCTTCATTGAACCAAAATAGCCCATGACATAGATCACTCATGCCAAATTTCAAGAAATTTGGTGAAATTTTTGGCATTTTTGAAATTTTCAGGCAAAAACAGGTTTTTTCGGCAGGTGCGTAGCGCCACCAGCGCTCGCTTTTGATAGGGACCTCCATTTGAAGAAAAAAATGACATTTTTGAATTCCTTATGAAAATTTATGCATGCTCAAAAATTACTAGGAAAGTTTGACAAGTTTTGGACCTCCAAAAGGGCCAAAAACACCCAAAAAATGCTCTCTTTGCCACTTTTTGGCCACACAGGAAGTGGTCTTGGGAGATTGCAATTTTGCAGGAGAAAAGGGACTCCAAATCAAAAAATTCAAGTTGTCCCAGAAATTAGATTCATAGGGCTTTCCAATGAGCTATCTTTTACCTGATTTGGACCTTGGAAAGCCCTCCAAAAGTAGCTTGTAAAATGCGCTACGCACAGGATGAAAAAGTGTCAATTTTGCTCAAAAACTCTGTTTTTCACCTAGTTTTCTTCTAGTTTGACTTTTCTCTCTTATGGTCAAATTCATAATGTGAAATGATGTAAATTGATGTACTATGATGTAAAAATGATAAAAAAATGGACTTGATAAGGTAGATACATCAGTTGTAGGTGGTTTACAATTGAATGAATCAGTTTCCTAGGTTTTAGAGGCAAGTTGTTCCACTGCCTATTTTTCAGTTCCTAGTTTAGATCTTGTTGAAACAGCTCCTTAACTCATGGATTCGACCCCTAAAGGCTAGAATGGGTTGTTTTTTGCCTATTTCTTGTACTTTCTTAGTCATTTGTCAAGGTTGGACTCTTGTGGACGCATTGAGCACTATTGTACATCACTTCTGGAGTTTGGCAAGGAAATAAACAAGGGTTTTGCAGTATTTTGTGTGATTCTTGTGGTAATTTGATTTAGAATCATTTTCTTCTCTGTAATTCAGCTCCTCTCATGTTTATGTGTGCCATCATCTCTTTCTTTCTGCATAACTAAATGAATCAAGTTTGAAAGGTGGAATTCATTGGTGTTTCAGTGCTCTACCTTGGGATTTGTTTAGTACTACATGTTTTCTACTGTTTGAAGAGGACTGATGACACTTGCATGCCCTCTCCAGCTCCTCACCAGTCTTTAGAATGACCATTACACTCATTTCAAAGTGGTAAAGCACTTTCCTACCTCACCCCACAGAAACCTCTGCAAATTTGTGTTGATTTCCTGGACCCAAAGCTGCCTTCCCCATCTGATCCAGTAACCAACCATTTAAATCAATCAAAATTCTTTGAGAAACCATACCTAGCCTAAAATTGGTATTCATGTCAGTCATCTCAAGCCTTACTTGCCATATTTTCTTTGAGATTGACAAGGAGAGAGCCCTCTCCCAACCTGGTAGGGCTAGCTACTAGGTTAAGTGTGGTTTGATGTTGCCCTAGACTTCCCTTTCTCAACCTAAGGTAGATCCGGGCACTAACAGACCCAAGACCTAAGAAGAGACTCATAGACACTCACAGGCATAATATTTATAGGCCTTGATGTAATCAATGAAGGCGAGGAATATTTTGCAACCTATTAGCACACATGAATGGATTTTTCTCCTCCCTCACACCTAGTCGATTCTAGAACAGACCTAGGAAGAGGGCAAGTGATAGATGGGGAGAAAAATGGGAGGCAAAATGGCAAGAAACGGAAAATCCAGTTAGCCAAGCCCTAACTAACTAGAAGGATGGAATGATAAGTAGAAAGATAAGAGAAATTGGGATAAGGAGAATAGAAGGCAAAAGAGCACAGTGAGAGGAGGGTAAGGGAGAGGAAACTGAGAGTGAACAATATGAGGAGAGGGCAATCAAAGGCAAGGAAGTCACTAGGTAACTACTTGAAGGGTGTTGTTCCAACGAGGGTGTCACACTTGGATATCATGGGGTTTGCACCACAAAGATAAAAAAATAAATTCTAATGTGAGAGGTAAGCCTCCATCATGTTGTTGAACTATACATTTGAGATTTACTCCATCAAACTACCACTTCCCTGCATCTAATTAACAATCAACTTTTCGGGTCTAATGCAATGGGAAAATCACTACCATGAATCTCTTTAGAGAACTACAATTTCCAAAGATCTTATAGTCATATATTTGTTGTTTAGTTTACAGTCCAGGATTAAAGAACCTTACCATCATTGTCATGCTTGTGGCGTAGCCACCTTCCAATGAATGCGATAAAAAAACATAGTAATATTTTCACACTGAACACTATACAATAAATATAACCCTAATATCTTAGTGAAGAACAAGTAACTAGCTAGACTCTAGAAGCGTTTTTGGAATGACTATTACTGAAACTCGTTGTAGTTAGGTTTGCCAATGTGTGCTAAGTGTTAGTGAGTGCTAGGGAAACACAAGGGAGAACTAGGTCAAAATGCATGGAAATGAAGGAATACGAGTGTGTGACAAGGAGTGTTAATGAGTTCCAGGCGTGGTAAGAGGGGAGTGACATGGTATACTTAGCAGCACTAAATCATTCTAGTGTGCTAGAGCAACATGCAACCAATATCTTCTAGGTGCCAAGGTGTGACAAATAGTGCTAGGAAGTGTTAGGGAGTGTTAGGGAAACACAAGCAAACACTAGGTGAAAATAATGCATGCAAATGAATGATTAAGAGTTTATGAGAGGAAGTGTCATTGATTTAAATGTGTGCTAAGCAAGGAGTGACAAGGTATGCTAGGCAATTCCAAGGCATTCTAGAGGCTAGGGAAACATTCCAAGATGTGCTAGGTGATAAGCTGTGCCAATGAATGTGAGTGAGAGTTATGGAGTGTCAGGGAAAAACAAGGGAGCACTAGTTTCAAATGCATGGAAATGAATGAATAGGAGTGCGTGACAAGGATTGCCACTGAATTCTAGGTGTGCTAAGGAGGGAATGAGAAGGTATGCTAGCTAGTTCCAAGGAATGTTAGAGTGCCAAGGTGACATGCCAAGATGTGCCAAGTCCTAGGGTCTGCTAATGTGTGTGAGGGAGTGCCACAAGAACACAAGGAGAAAATAGTTCAAAATGCATGGAAATGAATCAATAAGAGTGTGTGACAGGGAGTGTCAACAAGTTCCAATTGTGTTAAGGAGGGAGTGACAAGGTTATATGCTAGGAAGTGCCAAGGCATGCTAGAGTGTCAGGTCATGTTAGGGAGTTTTAGGGTATGTTAGGGAGTGAAAAATCATGCCGAGGAATGTAGGGGATGATAATGTGTGGCATGTAGTGCCAATGGATTGTTATATGTGCAAAATGTTATGGCATGTGGAGATGTAAACTATGTTTCTGAGTTGTTTTATGGGCACGGTTGGATGTGAGCCTTGAGTTGGTAACTTGTTAAGTGGGATGAGTTAAGATTTGACATCAGAAACCTAAGATGAGAAATAGGCCATTAGGGGAACAAAGCATAGTCTAGTTGTAGTAAATGTAACTTGGTAAAGCTGTTTTAGTCGAGGCATGACTTGGTTGGGTTCCTAAGCCTAAAACAAAATAAGGGTAGTTATGAGGGCATGATAATTAAGGATTTCCATGGCTTACCAAGGCATGAAAAGGCGTGCTGACATATGCCAGATAGTGTCAATGCATGTCGAGGAGTGTTTGGGAGTGTTAGGAAATCACAAGGGAGAACTAGATCAAAGTGCATGGAAATGAATGAATAAGAGATTATGTGAGGGAGTGTCAGTGAATTCTAAGTGTCCCGTGGACGAAGTGTGTTAGGAGAATTTCATATTAGGACTTGTAGGAGGAAAGCCTATGATTGTGATAAGAGGATGGAAAAAGCAGTTTCAGACAAAGGGAGACTTTGTTCTAAGCACAACACTAATTTTTCAATGACTTGGCTGGGTTCCCAAGTCACAAAAAAAGTAAGGCTATCTATGAGGGCTAGAGAAGGAAAACCATGTAACTGGTTTGGCATACTACCTCATTAGCTGAAGGATCAAGTCATAACGGCTTGAAAGTCACCCGAAGGTATGCATGAAGAGATTTACATGTCCACCTACATCCTAGATGTAGTTTGTGCCCAACATGAGTTCCTGGGCTTGGAGTGGGCATGGTCATCAGCAAAGACTGTTATGAACACATATTTCAAGTTGTTGTCTGAATGAAGCTTCAAAGGAATAATCACACGCCTATATAACCATTTTGTCACCACTAGTGTACAAGATGACATTCGAATAGGATCCACGTTGTTGTAGCATTTTTTGGTTTTGATAAGATAGAATATTTGAAAAAATGTTAAGTTAGGATATGGACATAACAACATTAAAAAAAAAATGTTTTTCAAAATATCTTGATGATAATGTCCATATCAAAGAAAATGTTAGGTTAGAAAGAAAAGAAAACAAATAAACTCTGAATGTGAGAAAGTCTAAATGCCACTACTATTGTTTCTGCAAAATAATGGTTGTGTGCAACTATTCGGCAGCGGATCCCCCGCGTAATGGTTTTGGGGCTTAAAGCCCACATTTTTGGGTATTGGTATTGTAAAAGCTCCGTGAAGTGCGCAGAGCGTGAATTTTAATGAGTCAAGTCTAAGGGTAGTCTGCCCTAAAATATTATAAATCAATCTAGAATGTGTCGGCCTACCCATGGTCTATGGACCATGGGAATGTATAAATAAGAGTGAGGCTGTAAGTGTAAAAGGCAACTTTTGGTGATGTTAAGAAGTGATATGGTTTTCTGAATATGGTATTCAATATGAGTCTGTAAGTCCAAGTTTTGGGTTGTAGTAGGAGATAGAGGCTCTACAGCTATGTGCACAGGGTGGGAAGTGGATTGTAACTGGAAAAGGCATTAATGAAGGTAAATTTGTTTTGGAATATTGCATATCTATTTTTATATTCTAGTTTATGCATCTGTTTATGGTGTATAATAGCATGCATGTTTGTTTATGTTAATTGGTAACTGAAGTATTAGGCCTACTTAATTTAATTCAAGATCTATAATAATAATAAGAACAAAAAGGGTAAAGAACGTTCGCGCCCATCATCCTAGCTACCCAAAGGTAGCTACACTGAACAAATGGTTACGTGGAAGTAGCGCAGTGTGTAGGATCAGTTCGCGAACCTTCAGACCTCATCAAGACATCGCTAGGGTGCAGAAACCTGGTTCTAGCACCCTCCCATACTACCTCGGGTGAGACGTCAGTCTGCGCTCCGCAGACTATTGCTGAAAGGGCCAATAGTTTCGGGATTTGTTTGGCTAAAACACTTCTAAACCTAGGTCAGGCCCCAACAAGCCAACAAATGGTTCCATTGCTAGGACCAGGATATGCCTAACAGATGTCTGATGTCAGAACACTGGAACCCTACGAAGAAGGAAATTGAAGATTGGTTGGATCAGAAGCTTCACGAGTTCATAATATAGGAAAAAATAACCTCGTAGATATCCGAGAAGAGGTGGCTAGATCGCTTCATATATATGGAAATCCATGAGATCTTCTTTGCAACCTTCTCTTCTGAGTTGCATGATTGGATCGCAAGGATAGCAGACAGCCAGGGAAGGTGCAAGCTCGATCAGCGAATAGTGTGGACTCCCGAGTTTGTGCACAGGCTGGAAGCATCTAAAGATAAGATCATGTGGGTTGTAGACCATTGGCTGGATCGAATCATAAGAGGGTTTGTTATTGAATTTGCAATAGACACGACTGTTAGCTACAACGAATCAAAAAGACATTTTATCAAGGGACCGCGAGGTAAGTAAATCAAATATTTGAATACCTGGATTAAGATGCTGTTATGTGAAAAACAGGTGATGCGAATCCATTAATGAGTGGAATGATGTGGAGAAAAAAGGTCTACAAAGGTATCGAAGGGTTAGGAAATAGTCCTTTAATTTCACCCCCATGAGCAAGTGAGGAAGAGCGCGCTTGGGTTTCTCCAAGGAGTGCAGTGAGCTTGATAAGGCAATGTATTCCGAAGTTATCATCTCCTCTAACACTAGCACTCGCGTCACCTCCTTCACCACCATATTTGCCCACACCGCCTCCACCAAACCAATAGTTTGACACATGGCAAGTGCAATCAAGTTGCCTGTATTCAGAGGAGGAGGGAACAAAGATCCATATTAATTTTGGTTCGTAGTAAGAGTAGTGTGGGATGTGCATAGGGTTACGGATGATAACATTAAGAAGGCCACATTGGTGAGTGCGCCACAGGATCGCATGCTAACATGGTATATCAAGCACTCGAATGATCACTCGAATGATGGAATAATGGAGATCTAGATTGCATTGAAGGGAGAATTTAGCCGGCCAAAATTGGAGATGCAGTCGATCATCAGATTCAAGGAGATCGTGATGCTTCCAGGTGAAATCCCCTGGGATCTAGATCAGAGGCTGAAAAGTATGATCCCCAAGGCTAATATGACACTGACAGATGCATAGCACCATGCGTGGTTTGTGGCATCTTTGACACCACACCTGAGGACGACACTATCACAACAGAAGCTCTCAACCCAGGCATAGGCATTGGAAATGGCGATGAGGTTGAACAAAACACTAATACAAGATCTGGGTTTGGGAGTCCAACAAATCCATGCACAACTACAAAACCTATCCTTGGAGATGCAAATTTTGAAGCAGGATAGGGCACCCTGGCTAGAGGCACACGAAGAAGTGTGGTGTATAAAATGTAAAGGCCAGGGTCATGATACGGATCACTGTCCAATATTCATGAACTATTTGGCAGGAGGGGGACCAATGCCATTGAGACCAGAGGCATGAGCAGGTTTGAGTGTGACACCTACCCTCTGGTCCGCAATTTGTCAGGTGCAAGGAAAGCACATGACAGAAAACTGTCACCTGTTGCAGAAGTGTACCCAGACTCCACAGCAACTGTATTGTAATTTCTATAGATCAGTGGGCCACGATGAGCAGACATGTTGGAGCTATGAGCTAATGATGGATAGGACCCTAGCTTATCAAATACAGATAGAAACGCGAGGCTTCGATCCAGCCGCAGCAATAACACGGGGTGGATTTCAAAGGCGAGGTCGAGGACGAGGAGGAATGGGGCCTGGAAGGGGCTGCGAACAACTAATCTGTTACAATTGCGGAGGGACCGGAACTACGCTTGTGATTGTAACAACCCAATGAGAATATCTTACCCGTATTGTGAGAAGTTTGATCATGAAATGGTAGATTGTCCGACACTGATCGCAGAAATGCACAAAAAAGGGGTGCTACAGCCTGCTCCGATGCAAAATATCAAAATGATGAGGTCTGAACCACATGAAGAAGACCCCAACATGAACATGATGCACAGAAGCGGTGTGACCACAGGAGAAGATAAGGGGAAGTAGCCTGAAGAAGATACCTTGGTACACAAAGGTCCTACAAAGGAACTAGACTTTGACTTGGAATGCGCAAAGGAAACATTTATGGAAGCTAAGAAGAGCTTCGCATAGTCTCTACTTCAGGAAGTAAGGATCAATCAGAGACGGGCTTGGATCCTTCTATGCTAACTACCTTTTTAGAGACATGTATGAAGCTACTACATGACAATAAGGCAGTCAAAGGACTACAAGAGTTGATCACTAGGTGCGTAGGGTTAGTGGAACCGTGTGTAGTTCAAAGGATGGGGAAGCATGCTTTGCACACTGGGAGGGAAATGTGGTTGACAATGCAAACTGGCGAATATGAGATGGATCAGGTAATCCTAGACCTGGGTTTGAACATGAACATATTATCAAAGTAGACTTGGGAACGCATGGGCATGCCCACATTACAGTGGTCTCTTATTCAATTATGGATGGTGAACCAACAAAAGATCTTGCCCATGGGAGATTGAAATGGGTAATTGTGGATATCGAAGGTGTGAGCATGCAAATGGAATTTGAGGTAATAGAGATTGTAGATGACAGTAATCCTTACCTCACGTTGCTAGGAATAGATTTGGCCATGGATATGAACGGAGTCATCGACCTAAAAACACGGAAGATGATATTTGAGAAAAAGTCCCTACGCATAGTAGTTCTGCTGGATCCAGCTAAAGGAGAACACTACACTGAACCCGTGCGTGACGATGGAGGTGATGAGGAGATAGATTGTATCTATAAGATAACCGCGTGAAACTAGGGTTGGCTAAATCCAACTGCAGGTGGGAGGATCTCATGTGAACATGAAGAGTCCTGCCCTTCAAATTCAGATGAAGAAGATGAGTGCTGACACAATCAGTTGAGTGAAGTAATGATGGTAAATTGTAATATGATGACCAAAGGATTGCATTGCGTAACCGCCCAGGCTCAAGACCTACCATCATATGATGGATTAACAGTGGTGGATGAATTCTTGAACAAGTTTGAGAGTGCAGTACTAGAGCACCAGAGGTTCGATGCATTAAAGTGGGTGCTGCACGTAACACCTGTGCATTGGTGGGGAACACATGAAGGAAATTTTGAAAACTGGCGTGACTACAGAACAATGATGCAGCTAAGGTTTGGGAAGCCGGAACTACAAATAACCAAGAAGTACAATGGATGTGATGACCCACGCATGCACTTCACAAAATTGACCAAAGGCTATGGTGAATAGCCCCAGCCTGAATGGGTACAATTATTTTATCATACCCTGGATGTCATCCCAAGAAACTGGTATACCGAGACAAAACTCCGACATGGAATGGGTGAATGGGATATCTTGTGTGAGGGCTTTTTTTTAACGTTCTTATTTGAAGACCAATGGGCGGATACTGTTGAAGATGTGATGCAAGTTGTGAACGCTGCCATTTTCAAAATACCGCAGGAACCATGAGAAATAGTTCAACCAGTATGGCCACATCAGTTATGTCATGCCCTAGAATGTTACAACATGAAAGTGGAGGATGATGATGATGACCCCCAAAATATTAATATTCTAGAAACAAAAGGGGGTCAAGAAGTTTGATGACCATCAATCGAGGACCCCGACATCACCACACCACTGAAAATGAAACAAGTGAACATTGGTACAGATGCGGAGCTGAAGTATGTAACACTTGGGGACTATTGGGATGATGCCACGATGGATAAGGTCATCGAGTTACTTCAAGAATATCAAGACTTATTCCTGACCAAAATAACAGAGTTAAAAGGGATCCTCGGTGACCTAGGGATGATGAAGATAACTCTGAAACCGAACATGAAGGTAGTTAAGCAACGTCCTTACTGTTTGAATCTGAAGTATAAGGAAAAGGTCTGCAAAGAATTGGACAAAATGCTTGCAGCAGAAATTATTGAACCAGTGGAAGAGTTTGACTGGGTGAGTCCTATGATAGTGCAGGAGAAAAAAGAGAAGGGCTAAATTCAAATCTACGTGGACCTCCAAAAACTAAATGATGCCTGTGTTCACTATCCATTCCTAACACCATTTATAAATGAAGTCCTAGAGAATGTTGGCAGACAGGAAGCGTACTCATTCACGGATGGGTTCTCAGGGTACCATTAGATCAAGATCGCACCAAAAGATAGGAGCAAGAAAAGCTTCATGACCGAATGGGGATATTTTTAGTACACTGTTATGCTGTTTGGGTTGAAGAACACGCCAGCAATATTTTCATGCATAGTGGCGGCTACATTCAAGGAATTTATCCACAAGTTTTTGGAGGTTTATTTTGACGATTGGATTGTATTTGGGCTAGTCAAGAAACATATAGCGAGCTTACGATTGATGATGGATACTTGCCGATGACACCAGATTCTGTTGAATCTTAAGAAGTGCACCTTCCTCGTCCCCTTTGGAAATTTACTCGGCCATGTGGTTTGTAGACAAGGCCTGATGTTGGACCCTGCAAAGATCGCTGTCATACTCAATCTGCAAGCACCACGAAGTGTCAAACAACTCTGCACCACGTTGTGGCACACTGGTTACTATCGAAAGTTTATTAAGGGCTATGCACAAATCATAGCACCAATGGAACAGTTGTTGAAGAAGGACGCTACATATTGTTGGAATGATGACTGTAAGAAAAGTCTTCAGATTCTCAAGGAAAAGATGGCATCCACTCCCATTTTGGTCTACCCAAAATGGGACATCGAATTTCATGTACATGTTGATGCGTTGTGTATCGTGCTGGGAATTGTACTCATGCAGGAAGGAGCGGAAGGCAATGACCACCCGATCACGTTCACTAGTCGCCGATTGTTTGAAGCCAAAAAGAACTAATCTACTACTGAGCGCGAGGGATTGGCGATGGTATACGTGCTCCAGAAATACCACCACTACCTACTCAATGGGCACTTCAAGATGTATACCGACCATTCCACGTTGAAATATCTGGTGAACAAGCCTGTGTTGGGGGGGCACATTTGTAGATGGTTGTTACTGTTTCAAGAATATGAATTTGAGGTCATCATAAAGCCAGGATGCCTCAGCACAGGCCTAGATCACCTATCGCGAATTGAGAACAGTAAGGAGCCAAAAAATTTGGATGATGGATTACCTGATGCACAACCCTATGCAGTGCGCATCATAGATGGCCACTTCGAGGATATAATCCACTTCTTAACCACAGGGACTGCTCCATAGGGATATTCAGTTCAGTAGAGAAAAAAATTGGTGGTACACGCGGCGGATTTTATGGTTATCACGGGGCACCTCTACAAAATGGGAAACAAGGAAATATCATGAAGACATGTACCTAAATTTCAATGAGAACAGATCATTGCAGAAGCACACGGGGGGGCTGCAGGAGGACATTATGCGAGATGGGCGACAGCACAAAAGATTCTTCACGCCAAACTATGGTGGCCAAACCTACATCAAGACTCAAAAGGGTATTGTCAGGCTTGTGACTTATGTCAATGAACTGGGAAACCATCATAAAGGGATGAGATGCCACTCAATCCATAGATGGCACTACAACCATTTGAAAAATGGGCGATAGACTTTATGGGGCCTATCACACCTCAAGGGAAGACGGGTTCATGCTACGTCATCACTACGACAGAGTATTTGACTCGATAGGTGAAAGTGCAGCCGGTTAAGGACTTCACAGTCGCTACAACTGCGAAATTTTTATTTGACAACGTCTTGACACGGTTTGGATGCCCGAAAATTTTCATGAGTGATCGTGTGACGCACTTCCTAAATGAAACTATCAGTGCACTCATTAAGGAGTTCCAGGTGTATCATCAGCAAAGCACACCGTACCACCCGCAAGTAAATGGGACTATAGAAACATTCAACAAGATTCTAGAGACTGTGTTGACCAAAGTATGTAATGCACAGCGAACTGATTGGGATTTTCGCATACCTGTTGTACTATGGGCATACAGAACCACATGCAAGAAATTTACGGGGCAGACACCTTTTCGGTTAGTCTACGACATAGAAGCCGTCATGCCAATGGAATACATTATACCCAGTTTGCGGATAGCAACGATGACTGACTTGGCAGATTGTGAGGCCTTGGAAGAAAGGCTCGCGCAACTTGAAGAACTTGAGGAAGAACGGTTTCTGGAGAGATTCCATCAGCAGGTACAGAAATAACGCAAGAAAGCTTGGCACAATCACCATATCAAGTTACGCACTTTCAAAGTAAATGATTTAGTATTGCAGTATGACAGCAAGTTTGAGAAATTCCTTGGAAAGATCTGAATGCATTGGTTGGGACCATATGTATTTAAAGAGGTCACAGATGGAGGCGCAATCCAGCTCGGCAAGTATAATGGAGTGCCCTTCCCAGGAAGAGTAAATGGCAGTCACCTGAAGCTCTACATGAGCGGGCCATCTGTCTGACTAATCGACCGAAGTATAGTCTTAGTGCTCCAAGCAGTTGAAAGAAGGCATGGGACTATAAACGAGTCTGTAGGAAAGCTGCACGGAGGCAAGGTTCCACGTAGGGTGGATTTATCATAGGAATCGCGGTCACGCATAAAGGGCTGTGGTGCTATGAAGAAAGGTGCGGAAGTGACCATTGAGATCACTGTTCATGACAAGATGGTCAATCTGAGACAATGAGGAGCGGACGACAGGAATTTAAGACACAGAGTCAGAACTAGATTTGAAACGATCTCCTGCCAGTATCGCATTGATGAGCCAGAAAAGGAGGGAACAATCGAATTTGAATAACAGCCAGCCTATAAATCTCACTTGCTCATCCACCGAACAAACCAGGGCACAGTGAGACCTAAGTTATTGAGCTATTTGATAGATATGGACCTGTCCAACTTTGATGCTTTGAGAATAAACCCAGTGATTACAACATTGCCAAAAGAGACGCAGGACCTTCGCGAAAGCGTAATACTCACAGTCGAGGTCACCATGCCGAGCCTAATGCCAGTGGTGGGAGATATACCATAAATTCCCAGATAGATAGTAGGACTGGTCTGGATGTCACCACGAAACTATGGTCTGGTAAGCGATCTATGAAAGATAAGGGTGAGATGGTGAATCTTGGGATAAAAGATAGAATTCCATTGAGAAGTGCATCCCTGGGCTGCATGCCCATGACGAAACTTGAATATTGGGACCTCGCTGACAACCACATCTTTCTTGCAAAAATGCTACACAAGTTTGAGTAGACATTGAGTATACGGGACCAAAGATCGCAAGCTTGCTGCTCTTGCACAAAGTGTTCACGGCTTTGGCATCTCAGCTAGAGCTAAAATCCTATGAGGGATTGCTTTCTGTTAACATAGCAGAGCAGAATGAGCATCATCGGTTACATGAATTGGTAGGGGCAATGGAGCAGGAGATTAAAGAAGTGTTATAGGAGGCAAGGATGAAGCAATAAAGTGCAGTGCATCACTCACAGGGATGGTGGACCACGAAGCCTTGGCTACACATCTCGTTGCACCGACGAGCGACTCGGGACGACTCACGATGATTGTGTTGGGGGCAGGTTGGGCAGCGGATCACCCGCGTAATGATTTTGGGGCTTAAAGCCCACATTTTTGGGTATTGGTATTGTAAAAGCTCCGCGAAGTGCACAGAGCGCGAATTGTAATGAGTCAAGTTTAACGCTAGTCCACCGTAAAATATTGTAAATTAATCTAGAATGTGTCGGCCTACCCATGGTCCACAAACCATGGGAATGTATAAATAAGAGCGAGGTTGTAAGTGTAAAAGGAAGCTTTCAGTGATGTTAAGAAGTGATATGGTTTTCTGAATACGGTATTCAATATGACTCTATAAGTCCAAGTTTTGGGTTGTAGTAGGAGATAGAGGGTCTGTAGTTGTGTGTGTGGAGACCTGGTAGAGTCCGTAGCTATGTGCACAGACACCTGCGACTGTGTTCACACGGTAGGAAGTGGATTGTAACTGGAAAAGGCATGAATAAAGATAAGTTGGTTTTGGAATATTGTGTATCTGTTTTTATATTCTGGTTTATGCATCTGTTTATGGTTTATAATTGTGCACATGTCTGTTTATGTTAATTGGTAACTGAAGTATCAGGCCTACTTAATTTAATTCAGGATCTATAATAATACTAAGCACAAAAAGGGTAAAGAACATTCGTACCCGTCATCCTAGCCACGCGAAGGTAGTTGCATTTAACAGATAGCTGCACGGAAGTAGCACAGTGTGTAGGATTGGTTTGCAAACCTTGAGACCTCATCAAGACATCCCTAGGGTGTGGAAACCTGGTTCCAGCACCCTCCCATACTACCTCGGGTGAGACATTAGTCTGCGCTCCACAGATTGTCGTTGAAAGGGCCAGTAGTTTTGGGATTCTTTGGCTAAAACACTTATGAACCTGGGTCAGGCCCCAACAAGCCAACAACAGCTTGTCATAAATGCCATAACCCATGACAGTCAAATAGTTTAATCTTGACTGCTTCATGATTTAAATTTGATGTTATAAATACAGAATAAAGATCTGGCCAAACTCTTTAATCTTGGCAGATCAATAGTTAGGTATAGAATAATAAGGTGCTCATTAGTTTAATCTGAGCCCTTGGATGATATAAGGTTAGAATTAGATAGTTTCCTGCTTTAAAAGAAAATGGATAAGGGTTTTCTAGCTTAAATGCACCCATTAAGTGAAGAAAAAATGATAGGATAAGAAAAGGGTAAGTAGAAGAAAGGTTGCAAAAGTACGATGATTGATTGGACAAAATGTACATTTATCATGTTTTACCATATGTTTTTATGTCCATGAGGCAATTACACAAAGCAAATGAAGCTCTACAAGATCAATAAATTAACTTCCCTCTTCCTTATACATCCATATATTTACTAATTTCCCCTTCCCACCTTCATATAGTTCATATTCATTCACTTTCCATAAAAAATCCCTTTTCCTAAGGTTAAAATCCTTTTTGCCTAGGAAAAGTGAAAACCCCATGTTAAAATCCCATTTTACCAAAAAACCCACGAAATATGTTTTAGCCCAGGTATTGATGTATATATAAAAAGAAAATACCCATGAAAAAGCATCATAACTAATGTATTTCCCCTTTCTGCTCATGTTCCATATTAACACTAACATATATTATTAAATCCTTAAAAAGTTCCCTTTCCCGTATAATATTAACTTCCTCTATTAAATAACCCAAAACCTTTAGTTTTATTATCAAACTATGTATTTCATAACATATCGCATCGGCGGATCGCAAGCCTTTCAACATGCATCCACTCTCCCCGCATTGTGATATGCGATTGCGATGGACCCGGATCTGATGCAATATATATCATAATTCAATGCCATTTTGCATCCGCCTCCATCGCAAGTCCCAGCTAAAGCATTACCCTCTGCCATTACGATCTCCAATATGCGATGGGAGCCCAGACCGACACAATATTATTCAGGGTTTAATTTCCACGTCGTGTCCAACCCCTATCACATTCCTTTGCGATGGGCCTTCCTTCACTAAACTCTGATTGCGATATGCGATGAACCTGAAACCGACGTCATTTATTCACCTGAGTTCATACAATTTCAAGTCCGCCATACCTTGTTTTGCTAAGGATTTCTTCATTAAAATGTTTTTATGATTTTAATGAAGAATCAACAGCGATTGCAATATGCGATGAAACCAGACTTGATATCATTTATCCACTCGAAATCATACAATTTCAAGTCTACCATACCGTGTTTTGCGAAGAATTTCTTCCTTAAAATGTTTTTATGATATAAATGATGAAATAACCTAAACCTCCATTTAACTGCTAATCTCAGTTTTAACCCATAAATAAAGCCATACTGCCATGTTTAATCGTTGGGCCCCTCCATTTACCTCCATGCTGCTCTTTTGCTCCACCACTGTCCATTCAAATGCATTCAAATGTAACGATCCTCAGTGTTTTCAGGTTGGCTCTCTGACTGAGCATTACCTGCCTAAAAAACAGTATTCCACTGACCTCCCCTTCCTACATGTCAGGTTTACACTGTATCAGGTGACCCCTCCCAAAACCACCCGTGCCTCATAAGCAGTGTGATGAAACCCAAAACTACCTCCTGCATAACGACAAAATGACCACTGTTCACTTTGCACCATATTTCAAAAAGAAAGTTGTTTTTCGTTTAAATGAAAAAATCACCGTTTTGCTCTGTTTCACATGTTTTCACAGTGAAGCCTCCATAAGCCTCTGCAACCAATAAGACCATTGTTTTACCTTCCGATACACTCTAGAATCCTTCCAATATCCTTTCGATGCTTAATAAAGTCATTGATGACCTTCTCTATCACCTATGTTTTTCTTAACAGTTTTTGTGTTTTGCAGGTAAAAACCCCTGTTCCAGGCTTACGAAGAAAAGAAAAGAAACCTGCATACAGTTAGAAGACGAATACAAAGATGATATCAAATTACTTTACCATGTGACATAGAATCTAAAAGGATTCACTGTTGAAAAACACAGTAAAAACCTGAAATGAACAGTAAGGGTAAAAAGGAACACAGTGAAGGTTACTCAGCAAGGTCAAAAGATATTAAATAGAGTTTAAAGAGTATCTGATGAAATATTAAATGAAGGAATCAACTAGTGTAAAGGATACAAACAATAGAGTAGCATAAAGCAAAAAATATCAAACAAACAAAGCCAGCACAACCTGAATAAAAGGGACAGAAAGAAGCAGTTCAAGAGATAACCCTATCTTCTTACATGAAGATATTTCTTTTCCTATAATAAATCTTAATCAATTTTAGGATATTTTATTAGTTTCATTATTATATAAATAACTATATTCTCGAGTTGTAAAAGGGTTCACTATTCGTGGTTTATTGTTCATTGCTTGTTAAGTCATGACTATTCATTCCACTTTAAACCTCGTTGCACCTTTCATGGAAGCTTTTCTAGACACTTGATGTACTCAGTTTTTCTAGAACCTTAATACAAAGCAGAGGATTCTGAATTTGGTCTTACATAGTTTTTGTTATCCTACAGTTTTTTCGAGTTATCATCATTATGTTTTTCTTCATATGCTTATGACTTATAGAGATATCTAGGTAGGAATAATTGTGTCTCAATTTATTCCTATAAGCTCCTAAAGTGATCATATATTAAGAGAATGGATTAATGAACTGTCTGTTTAGCTAATCCCCTCTAATCAATAAGTCATCAACATCTTTTGTAAGTTTAAGTATATTGCCTTGAATCTTTGGAACGTAGTTCAAAAGTTTTTCATACTTATGAGTGTTCTGTTTTACAATCTGGAAACTGTGATAATCATATTATTTTATGTCTTCTTCTCATCACTATTTGATCTATATCACTGTGTAAAGCTTTATAGTAGCCCTTTGCTGAGATATTAATATTATATAAAGGACTAAGTATTTAAATTCTAAATCTATCTTCATTCATTGGTCTTCCAAAACTAAAACAAAAAAAAACCCAAAACAATTATTTTAGATGCTCTGGCATTGGTTGCTGACCTACTATTATCTTAGAGGAACAACATCAGACAGGCGCCGTTGTCGGGGATTCAAATTTCTTTTAAGTTTCCCTTGGGACAATGATATTCATTCATTCTTTTCCTTTAAAGGTGATTAAAGGATTTAGAAAGGTTAAAATCATTCACCTAGGTGAATCCACACTCCCAAGTTGGCACCTTTTAAACATACCAGATCTCGTTCAGAAGCTAACATAGTTAGTCCTCCGTCAGATCTTGAAAAGATTATGAGAAAAGCTAGGTCTAAAAGGGGACACCAAACATTTTCTTCTTTCTCTTCAGTCCTACAGTCTGAAGAATTAGAATCATTTGACCCCTATAGTAATATCCCATTTGATCCTGATTACTCCCATTTATCCCTTAGGGTTGTTGAACTTCTAAATAAAGGAGTTGATTTTAAGTCAGCCTACCTTATTCATTCATTAGAATCTCATCCAATACCCACACTGCCACCAGGATCACCTAAAACTGAATCTGATTTGGGTGTTAATCTACCAGAATATAAACCCGCAGATTTCATATCCCTTACCACCTATCCATTTCCTTCCATTTTTAACCGACCTGAAGCTTCTTCTTCTGAAAAACCTAAGGAGACCTTCTCTATATATACCATTCCCCTCTTTGAAACAAAAGAAGGTATTCCTTTACAGGTCCCAAAGTTAGTTCTTAAGACTCCTTTGAAGTCTTTCAGGAGATCTCCTCCTACTTCACCTCCAACCAGTTCATCAATTCCTCAATCACCATCTTCTTCCTCTACTTCTTCTTCATCCTCTACATTCACACAAACACCTCATACTCCACCTGGACAACCTCATACACCTCAAGCACCTCATACACCACCTGTTTTCATGGCTTTCTGACCTATTTTACAGGCTATATATGTTGCCTTAATCTTACCTAATAACCTTGATGCATTCCTAGCTAGATACGTAAAATACCTTCCCATGTACAATGGAGAAACTGGTCCCTTAGCTAAGGACCATCTTCAAGCTTTCCTAGACATTGCAAACAACATGAACATTGAACAAGGAAACATTTATACAAGATTGTTTGTACAATCACTTGAAGGAAATGTGAGGATTTGGTTTAGGCAGTTACCAGTAGCTTCCATTAGAAATTGGGAAGAGCTTACAACCATATTTAAAAATCAATGGGGTGTGAAAAAGGATGCCCTTTACTTTCTCATAGAATTTGAAGAGCTTAAAAGGAACTTTAGTGAACCAGTATCAGATTTTATCAAAAGATTCAATAAACGCTATCACAAAATGCTTGTTGATTGTAAGCCTCATGTAGCAGCAGCTAAGTCTAGATTTTCTAAAGCTTTCGATGATGACTTTGTTGTTATGCTATGAGAGATAACTTCAAGAACTATTGAAGATATGCAAACAAACACTATAGAAGTAGAAGCAAATAGGGTAGCCTCAACTTCTTTAAAAATTAATGAAGAAAAGGCCCAAAGAAAACTCAAATCTGTTCAAGACGCCTCTAGTTCCTCTAAGACTAAATCAGAAGACTCAAAAATAGATGAAATAACATCGCTTCTTAGAAACCTATCAAATAGGATTTCAAAGATTGTGACCCAACGTAGAACAATACAACAAACAGTTACTAGACCCCAAAACCAAAATCAAGGTCAGTATAAAAGAAATACACCACGACAAATTCTTTAGAGGCCTAGCAATGCTCAACAGGTTCCTACTCCTCTATTGATATATGACCAACAACTTGACGATAATACTATGACAATTACTAAAGATATTAATAGTATGGATTCTTCTTCCAATCAAATAGTCATCATACCTCTCTCACAACAGAATCAGGTTCAAGAAGATCAGGAAGCTTCAGAAGTCTCTAAATATCACGCTTTCTCTAAATTTTTAATTGCAGAGTTAAACAAAAGGTATGATCCTACGCGTAGGCCTGGCCCTGGGAGACCTCCAAAGGAAAATCCAATAATTGAACCACATACCAAAACTGTTGAAGCTCATACAACTCTTATTCAGCCATTAGATCAGTCAATTGATACTACCCAAGCTGGTAAAAACATTTTGACTACATTTAATGCTGAAAAATAATTAGAGAGGGTTAAGATCCCAATTCCACTGTCAGAACTTTCTAAAAACCCTATTTACAAAATCCATGTCACAAAATGGATACAAAATACCTTGGTTGATGCTGAAGATGATGTCATCAGTCTGCAAGATGAAAAACCAACAATAGCTTTTGGCCCTATTTCAGACATGATAGATGAGATAGTGTCTCCATTCTATGTAACTCTTAAAACAAATGATTCCATGTTGTATAATTGTATTCTTGATTTAGAAGCATCACACAACCTTATGCCAAAATCTATCATGGACCATTTGAAGCTCGACATCACTAAATCCTACCATGACCTGTACACCTTTGATTATAAAAGGGTGCCTTGTTTGGGATTGATCAAGGAACTAGCGGTTACCCTTGCCCAAATTCCAATGAAAAGTGTAGTACTTGATATTGTTGTCACAGATATCCCTCCCAATTTTGGAATGCTCCTTTCTAGGTCTTGTTGTGCCAAATTAGGGGGAACTCTATAGATGGATATTTCATATGCTACTATTCCTGTTTATGGAGGAGAGAAATTAAGATTATATAGAGAGGCAATATTTGTGCATACTATTTGTAAAACTGACCAGCCAAGGAACCACCCAATTTATCCAATAGATCAAGACTTTGGTTGTTTTCAACTCACTTCAAAACAACATAAAACTCAGTTCAAAATTGAAGAGCTAGTTGAAAGTCCTGAGAAAAACCAAACTGATATTTGTAAACTATTCTTTGATGGATCTTGCATGAAAGATGGGGCAGGAGCTGGAGTAGTTTTAATTTCACCTTAAAAGGAAAATATAACCCAATCATGTAAATTAGACTTCGAAGTTACGAATAATGTGGCTGAATATGAAGCTTTCCTTTTAGGATTGCAATTAGCCAAAAGCTTAAGAGTTCAAAACTTGAGTGTTTTTACTGATTTAGAACTTATTGTTAAGCAGGTAAAAAATGTTTGCTAGACTAGGCACCCTATACTTAGGTCCTATCAAAATGAAGTATGGCATTTAGTTGAAAATTTCTTCGATGCTTTTAATTTGACTCATATTCCCAGAGACCAGAATATTCACGCAGATGCCTTAGCTATCTCCGCTAGCTCTTTTAAAATTCCTGATCATACCGATGTACTCTATTAGATACAAGCCAAATATAGGAAATCTATCCTAGATAATCTGAAACATTGGCAAATATTCGAAGATGATGAACAATTGAAATTATTTCTGTAGGTAATAGATGATTTTTCATTTCTACAAATTGATGATGATAGAACTGAAATAAATGAAAATGCAGATGGAAATGATACTTCAGATTCTAAAACCCAAATTGCTAATCATGACATTATTCAATTATCTAATAATTTTATTCCAAAAGGACTCATTCCTTTAGAAAAATTGTTTGATCAAAATGACGTCTTCAGAAACCTATTGTCCATTTCTTCAGAAGACGACATACAAGAGATTAACATTGGAACTAATGAAGAGATCAAAAACATCAAAATATGCGCATCTCTAGACCTTGAGATCAAAGCTCAATATCTTAAGTTACTGCAAAATTATAAGGATGTTTTTGCTTGGACGTATGTTGATTGAAAGACCTACGATATTTCATTAATACAACATAAGGTTCCTTTGAAGCCAGAAGCAAAACCTTATCAAGAAAAACTTAGAAGGATAAATCCAGCCCTTTTACCAATTGTAGAAAGGGATATTAAGAAAATGCTAGATGCTCATATCATCCTCCCTCTTAGATATTCTAATTGGGTTGCAAATCTAGTTCCTGTTAGAAAGAAAAATGGAGAACTAAGACTCTTTGTGGATTTTAGAAATTTGAACAAGGCATCATTAAAAGATAATTATCCTTTTCCCAAAATGGATCAGTTACTTCAAATGGTTTCAGGAGCAAAAAGACTTTCTATGCTTGATGGTTTTTCAGGTTACAATCAGGTGAATGTTGATACAATAGACAGAGAGAAGACAACCTTTACTACACCCTGGGGTACATTCATGTACAATAGGATGCCATTTGGCTTAAACAATGTTGGAGCAACATTTCAGAGAGCTATGGACATAGCTTTTATGGATCAGGTAAATAAATTTGTGGTTATCTATCTTGATGACATAACTATTTTTTCTAAATATGATCAGAAACATCTAAAGCACTTGATGAAGGTTTTTGACAGGTGTAGAAAATTTTGAGTATCATTGAACCCTAAGAAGTCCTTGTTTGCTATCAAAGAAGGAAAACTATTGGGCCATATAATTGCAAAGGAGGGAGTAGTAATTGACCCCAGACGAGTATTTGCCGTTGAAACATTGACCATACCTACAAACAAGAACGAGATTGAAGCTTTTCTAGGCAAGATTAATTTTCTAAGGAGGTTTATTCCAAATTATGTAGAGATTGTAAAAGATATAACTAACATTATCCGAAAGGACCATGAAGTCAAATGGACTCCCTCTTCTAGGCATGCATTTGAACAAATAAAAAGGGCAATCTCTGAAGCTCCCACCTTAGCAAGCTCTAGTTATAGTAAGCCATTTAGTATTTTCTCTTTTGCCTTTGAAACAACCCTTGCTGCTATTCTATTATAGAAAAATCAAGATTCCCATGACCAACAAATAGCCTTTTCAGCAAGGTTATGAGAGATGCTAAGCTTAAGTATGACATCATTGAGAAGCAAGCCTATGCCCTTATTCAAGCCCTGAAATCATTCAGAATGTATGTCTCACATTCACCTATTACTGGTTATTACCCTAATAGTGCTGTGAAAATTTTCCTAACCCAACCAAACACTGATGGCAAAAGAGGTAGATGGATCACTCAAATTCTGGATTTTGATCTAACTATCAAGACTACCAAGCTAGTAAAAGGACAAGGACTAGCTAAGATTCTAGTTGAATCCAACTACAAAGTACTTGGAATCAATTCTATTTTAGAAATACAAGGGGAGAATCCACAAGAACCTTCTTTTCATCCTGAAGGGGAGAATCCACAAGAACCTTCCCTTCATCCTAAAGAAAAGAACCCACAAGAACATTTTCCTTTATAGCAAATCAGTCCTATACACATTGATGAAAAATTCTTGTTGTCAAACTAGTATCAAGATATTATAAATTTCTTGATCCATTTTGAGTGTCCAGCATCATTCTCCAAAACCCAGTGTAAAACACTAAAGTTAAAATGAGTCAAGTACTGCATTATAAATGCAAATTTATACTAGAAAGATCCACTGAATATTTTGTTATTATGTTTAATAGAATCGGAAATTGAAGGAATCATTGTTCAGTTTCGTACAAGATTGTGTGGGGGACATTATGCTTGGAGAGAAACAACATACAAGATTCTGAGGGAAGTATTTTATTGGCCCAAATTGTTCTTACAAGTAGGGGAAAAGGTCAGAGGTTGTGTTCCTTGTCAAATGTTTGCTGGTAAACAAAAATTAGTAATGCTTCCACTCATTGCATCAATAGTTTCAGCACCTTTTTCTCAATGGAGATTAGATTTTGTTGGAGAGATTCACTGCACTTCAAGTAATCAACACAGATGGATCCTCACTGCAACAGACTACTTTACTAAATGGGGGGAGAAATTCCAATCAGAAATGCTACTGATTCAGTAGTAATTAAATTTATTGAGGAGAATATCTTATCTAGATTTGGTTGCCCAACTCAAATTGTAAATGGTAATGCAACGAAATTTTCTAGTGTTAAAATGATTGACTTTTGCCAGAAATATCAGATTTGTTACATCATTCAACTCCATACTACCCTCAAGGTAATGGCCTTCCAGAATCATCAAACAAGTGTTTGGTAAAGGTAATAAAAAAGACTCTAGATGATCATAAGAAGAGCTGGGATTCACATTTGATTTATGTAGTACGGGAAAATAGAATTACTCCAAAGAGATCAACTGGAAAATCTCCATTTCAATTAGTCTATGGGAAAGATGCAATATTCCCTACCAATTTGGCCTTCCTTGTTTTAAAATTCCTACAGGTTGCAATAGATGAACCTGATGATTTTTCAAGAAGAATAAATAAATTATTGAACTTAATGAAAATAGAGATGAAGTTCAACAAAAATTGAATAAATATTAGAATAAGATGAAGTCCCTGTTTGATAGAAGAGCCAGGTAAAGGTACTTTAAGGAAGCTGATCTAGTTCTAAGATGGGATGCTAGGAGAGAAGAGAAAGGAAAGCATGGCAAATTCGACAATCTATGGTTTGGACCTTTAACAACTGCTGAAGTGAAGGGTAACAACACTTTTGTGCTGCAAAATCTTGAGGGGCTATATTCCACTCATCCTATAAATGGAAGGTTTCTCAAACATTACATTCAATACTAAGAAGTTGAAATAGTTTTCATTGTAAATACTCTGCTTTTCTTTTACTTTTCAAGATGTCAGTGTGATTTTTCTTACGGAAAGGACTCCATAGCCTGAGGATAAGGCACATGGATCTGCAGGTTCTCTACATTCTACAGTAGAAAGAAGTCCCCAGATGGAGCCAATCTTGTAGCATTTTTTGGTTTTGATAACATAGAATATTTGAAAAAATGTTAAGTTAGGATATGGACATAAAAATATTAAAAATAAAAAATGTTTTTTAAAATATATTGATGATAATGTCCATATCAAAGAAAATGTTAGGTTAGATGTCGTAAAAAATCAAGACAAAACGAAAATGTTAGGTTAGAAAGAAAAGAAAACAAATAACTCTTTAAGTCAGCAAGTCTAAATGCCACTACTATTGTTTCTGAAAATAATGGTTGTGTGTAGCTTGTCATAAATGCCACAACCCATAACAGTCAAACAGTTTAATCTTGACTGCTTCATGCTTTAAATTTGATGTTATAATTAGAGAAGAAAGATCTAGCCAAACTGTTTAATCTTGGCAAATCAGTAGTTAGGTAGAGAATAATAAGGTGCTCATCAGTTTAATCTTAGCCCTTGGATGATATAAGGTTAGAATTAGATAGTTTCTTGCTTTAAAATAAAATGGATAAGGGTTTGCTAGCTTAAATGCACCCATTAAGTGAAGAAAAAATGATAGGATATGCAAAGGGTAAGTCCAAGAAAGGTTGTAGAACTATGAGATTGATTGGACAAAATGTACATTTATTATGGTTTACCATATGTTTCTATGTCCATGAGGCAATTACAAAAAGAAAATGAAGGTCTACAAGATCAATTAATTAACTTCCCTCATCCTTATTCATCCATATATTTACTAATTTCCCCTTCCCACCTTCATACAGTTCATATTCATTCATTTTCCATAAAAAATCCCTTTCCCTAAGGTTAAAGTCCTTTTTGCCTAGGAAAAGTGAAAACCCCATGTTAATATCCCATTTTACCAAAAAGCACACAAAATATGTTTTAGCCTAAGTATTGATGTATATATAAAAAGAAAATACCGATGAAAAAGCATCATACTTAGTGTATTTCCCCTTTCCACACATGTTTCATTTTAACACTAACATATATTATTAAATCCTTAAAAATTTCCCTTTCCCGTATAATATTAACTTTATTTATTAAATAACCTAAAACCTTTAGCTTTATTATAAAACTATGTATTTCATAACATATCACATCGGCGGATCGCAAGCCTTTCAGCATGCATCCACTCTCCCCACATTGCAATATGTGATTACGATGGACCTAACCCGATGCAATATATATCATAATTCAATGCCATTTCACATCGGCCTCCATTGCAAGTCCCGGTTAAGGCATTACCCTCTGCCATTGCAATCTTCGATATGCAATGGGAGCCTGGACCCGACACAATATTATTCATGGTTTAATTTCCACGTCGCGTCTAGCCCCTATTGCATTCCTTTGTGATGGGCCTTCCTTCACTAAACTCTGATTGCGATATGCGATGAACCTAGAACTGGCATCATTTATCTACTCGAGTTCATACAATTTCAAGTCAACCATACCTTGTTTTGCGAAGGATTTCTTCATTAAAATGTTTTTATGATTGTAACAAAAAATCAATTGTGATTGTGATATGCTATGAACCCGGACCCAATATCATTTATCCGCCTAAATTGATACAATTTCAAGCCCGCCATACCATGTTTTGTGAAGAATTTCTTCATTAAAATGTTTTTATGATATAAATGAAGAAATAACCTAAACCTCTATTTAACCGCTAATCTCAATTTTAACCCATAAATAAAGCCATATCACCATGATTATTTGTTGGGCCCCTCCATTTACCTCTGCACTGCTCTTTCGCTCCACCATTGTCCATTCAAATACATTCAAATCCAACGATCATCAGCGTTTTTAGGTTGGCTCACTGACCGAGCATGACCCGCTTGAAAAGCGATATTCCAATGACCTCCCCTTGCTACGTGTCAGGTTTACACTGTATCGAGTGACCCCTCCCAAAACCAACCGCCCCTCATAAGTGGTGTGATGAAAACCAAAACTACCTCCTGCATAACGACAAAATTACCATTGTTCACTTTGTGCCATATTTCAAAAAGAAAGTTGTTTTTTGTTTAAATGAAAAAATCACCATTTTGCTCTGTTTCGCCTATTTTCACAGTTAAGCCTCCATAAGCCTCTACAACCAATAAAACCATTCTTTTACCTTCCGATACACTCTAGACTCCTTCCAATATCCTTTTAATTCTCAATAAAGCCATTGATGACCTTCTTTGTCACCTATGTTTTTCTTAACGATTTATGTGTTTTGCAGGTAAAAACCCCTATTCCAGGTTTACGAAGAAAAGAAAAAAGCTTGCATACAGTTAGAATACAAATACAAAGATCATATCAAATTACTTTACCATGTGACATAGAATCTAAAAGGATTTACTTTTGAAAAACAAAGTAAAAAACTGAAATGCACAGTAAGGGTAAAAAGGAACACAGTAAAGCTTACTCAGTAGGGTCGAAAGATATTAAACAGAGTTTAAAGAGTATCAGATAAAAAACTAAATCAAGGAATCAACTAGCGTAAAGGATACAAATAATCAAGCAGCCTAAAGGGAAAAATGTTAAACAAACAAAGCCAACACAACCTGAATAAAAGGAACATCAAGAAGCAATTCAAGAGTTGCCCCTATCTTCTTGCATGAAGATCTTTCTTTTCCTAGAATAAATCTTAATTAGTTTTAGGATATTTTCTTAGTTTCATTATTTTATAAATAACTCTTTTCTTGAGTTGTAAAAGGTTTCATTTTTCGTGGTTTATTTTTCATTGCTTGTTATGTCATGACTGTTAATTCCACTTTGAACCTAGTTGCACCTTTGAAGGAAGCTTTTTTGGACACTTGATGTACTCAGTCTTTCTAGAACCCTCATACAAAGCAGAGGGTTTTGAATTTGGTCTTACATAGTTTATGTTATCCTGTAAGTTTTTCTAGTTATCATTGTGTCTCAATTTATTCCTATAAGCTCCTGAAGTGATCATCTATTAGGAGAATGGATTAATGAACTGTTTGTTTAGCTAATCCCCTCTAATCAATAAATCATCAACATCTTTTGTAAGATTAGGTATACTACCTTGAACCTTTGGAATGTAGTTCAAAAGGTTTTCATATTTATGATTGTTCAGTTTTATAGTCTAGAAACTGTGATAACCATACTATTTTATGTCTTCTTCTCACCACTATTTGATATATATCACTGTGTAAAGCTTTATAGCAGCCCTTTGCTGAGATATTAATATTATCCAAAAGATTAAGTATTTCAATTCTAAATATGTCTTCATTCATTTGTCTTCCAAAACTAAAACAAAAAAAACCCAAAACAATTATTTTAGATGCTCTCGCTTGGTAGCTGACCTACTACTATCTCAGAGGAAAAACACACCTTGAATGTCAAATGAAGAAATTGACGCATTGTTAGGCATTGCAGATTGGTATGCCTCACCATCCGACACTTTCATCTGAATGTTCAGAGCAAAGAAGCCTCCAGATGTTCTTCCCAAGTTTTCCTTGGACATACTTGTCATGTAGGAAGTATCATATAACATCTCAGCACGATTGACAACTAGATTGCAATGGAAGAAGAAGGTATGTTGGCCCGCTCTTCTTTTGGGGATTTGGTTATATGAGATTCAAAGTATCAAGCAAGCAGATGTTGAAGTAGAATAGATGAATAAGTACCCGTTCGACCTCCGATGTTTCATTTCGTATGATCCACATTTCATTGTGAAGGATAATTGCAAGAGAGATTAGTTCAACTGGATCCATGGGACATTTCATTAGGCCGAGGAGGACTCATGGAGGTATTTCTACAATTCCTCCAGACCCAATGAACAGGTCAGCTTCGTTGTGGAGTGGTTATCAAAGCAAAATGAAGCAGCATCATGGAAAGCACCAATAGTAGCAACAGTAGTAGCAACAACATCATAGATAGCATAGCCAAGCATACATGTCTATGACAAAGGGAAGAGGAAGATTTTCAATCACATGGAGGAGGATCAAAGTTGCAAGTTTCAAGCAGATCTGCTTGTAGAAAAAGCAGCTATGGCTATTCAGGAAAAGAGGTAATAGTGCGACAAGGGAATCGAGTGAAGGAAGAGGGATAAGAAGAGAATGGAAGAAGCAAAGGAGGAGTTGGATGAGCTGAGGGAGCAACTCTGAAAATAACAAGAGTTGTGTAAACAGGAGAGGGAAGCACAACAACATTGGATACAATAGGCGGTGCAACATGTGCAGATAGACGAACCAGCTCTCGTACAAGTAGTTGATTCATCTGAACAACTGGCATCAGGCGAACAAGGTGAACCATCGTAGGAGCGAGACTTCACTCATGATATAGAGCAAGTACTTCAACAGTTGGATGCAGACATGGAGCAGCACAATTTGGAATAGGACACCAACCTCATGCCTCACCACAAAGAGGTTGAATCACCCACTTCAATGCATCCAGATGATGAGAAAGTCTTGAATGACTAAGGAGGCACTGAGATCCTTGGTGGTCAACTAGAAGGAGAGATGCACAACATCGCTTTTGATGAATCTCGTCATAGAGTTGTGAATTCTCATAGAGTACCAACTTCAGAGAGTAAAACATCTCCTGCGAAATTTGAGGAGAAAGTGAATATGACTGATGTGTACAATCATCCAGTTGCCTTGACTGATGCAACTAGAGTGTATGCCGAAGCCACTAGCTCAAGTGTTCACTTTTTGATAGTTTAGAATGAGCGAATGGCGAAGAAACTACAGGTGGCCAAGAAGGGAGGAGACTTGGTGATAATGTCTGCATGAGCTGAAATGAAGAAGGCAATATTAGATGAGGTATTATCTCTTAACACAGTTATGCAAACATTGTACTCCAATTTTGGTACCATGCACAAGGTAATCATCCATCTCAATGGATGGCAGTAGCGATGTGCTAGAAGAGCACACATCTTGACGAACGTGCATGCTACTGTTGATAACATGAAAACATGGATGATGAAGTACAAGGGAGCCCCACTTCACTTGCCAAAGATGATGAGAGCTAATGCGATCGAGCTGCAAGCACATATCCAAAGTCATATCTGTAACTATGAGGACCTCCCGCAACTCATCACTAGCATACATGCTTCCCATACATGAGTATTCAAGAGGATGGATGTTGTGGTGTGCACACATGTGATCCCATCACTTGGGACTCTCGCACAAGTGAAGACCAAGAAGCAGGTCTGACTAGAGCTTGACTCTTACTTCGACTAGTTGTTGCACATTGCCACCAGCCCAAACTTGCCTATCAATGAAGAAATCATGCACAAGTATGTTGTTGGTTTGGCCACAGTGAAGACAATGATGCGCATGCTTTCAAATGAGTTGGATAGAGGAGCCCAAACAGTGTACCCGGATGCTATGGAGGCAAGGTTTAGGTTTCAAATAGATGTCACAGTGGAACACACAGACATTATCAAGGAGTACACATCTTGGCATCAATATGTTATTGTTGATCAACATGAGGATGTTGAGCAGTTGAACTTCTGTAGTTGTCTAAGTCAGAGTGATGTCTAGTTTCACTTGCTGAAACAATTTTTGTTCACATGGGTACATGTTCATTGTAATTTTAAGTCATGTCAAGTGTCAAGTGGATGTAATAGTCATAGAGTAGGTGAAGAGTCATGATGGTAGTTGAATGGTCATAAAGGGGAATGTCAAGGATCACCCCACCCTTTGCTATAAATAGTCCCTCATAACTCATTGTATAGGCCTTTGGTTAGCCAATATTCTGATAAGACTATCTTGGAAAGAGCTTGGACATTATTGTAATGCGCTTGGGCTTCTCCACTCCATGGAGCTAGTTCATCTCTTTGGAGGAGTAGGCGGATGTCGCTATAACATTCCAGTGTTGGGGTTAGCAGGTTTACATGGATGTGTTGTATGATTGGAACTTACACTTCTTTATATAATAAGAGCCAACATGTTTTTATGTATATGTTGTTATTGTAGTTGGATTGTTCTGGTTGTTGTAGTGATGTATGTTGTTTAACTTACGTAGTTGTGTATGAACTACTTTGTATGCAATTATATGAATCTTGTTGCAGATGTGCAGTTGGTTTAACTATCACTTTGGATTGTTGGCTGACCTACTTTCCAACTTGTGATGCATCTTCACTCGTGTGTTCCATTCCCAGCTTAGTACTGTTACAGGATGCCAAGGACCACACTCATCCCAACCCACTTGTGTTAGAACCTCTCGTGCACCTTCCTTGACTCATTGCAGTGGTCACACCTTTGCTATTGACAAAGTTATCTTACTTGCCTCTGTTCAACATCGTGGTCAAGGCATTGCTTTACGACCCACTGCTGGGACTCCTACACCAAACGGTATGAGGTCTGATTGGGACTTCTTGCCGGGGAGATCCCCTTGACATGTTGGCAGGTCCAGCACCATCAACAGATTCCCTTGTCAAAAACTGAGTATAAAATCCTCCTTGGCACACAGTTTCATCCCTTCTTTGATAGGAGATTTTCCACTTGATTCTACTCTCTATAAACATTATTAGAGGCGAGTATTTGAAAGGTATTCATCAAATATCTTATGCATTGCATCCAAAAAGTAAGGGAAGGTGGTCCAAATTTTGTTCTCAATTATACCCAATCTAGGATCATCTTCGAATCTCTAAACACAGGTAAATATCCAATTGCAAGCTAGTTAGCACATAGAAGAGCCCCAAAGAGTATGATTAGCTCAACTCTATTATTTGACCCTGTGCCACTATACCAACTAAAATTGAAGGTGTTGTCTGGCTTCAAAACCAAATGTGTCCCACTTCCACAAACCCTATTGGTGGATGCTCCATAAAAAATAAAATTAAAAAAATAAAGTATGACCATAGCTCCATGAGCCGAAAATGTATTCTAGGTTGTTCCTCCTTCATTAGCCATATCTCCATAAAATATGCAAATATCTTTAAATAGGCGTCTCTACTATCTGGTTCTATTTATTCAAAAATCTTCTCATTCCTGCTTCTCCATATGCCCCAAAAAATATAGAAAGGCAAGGAACAATATGTCTTGAAACCTTCAAACCATTGAGTGAGACATCTCTAAATGGAAACCATGTTCTAGATTACATGTATTTTAAGTGTTTGAAGAACCCCACTCCATACTGAGATCTCAAAAGGACATGTTAGAAATACATGTTCGATGTCTTCTAAATCTTCTTTTCATAAAGAGCATCTTCCAAGATCTTGAAATCCCCTTTTATGGATATTATCCAAGTTAAAATATTATTGTGGACCACCAACCACATAAAACATTTTAATTTTAGAGGTATACCCCATCTCCATGTGTTATGAAACCTAAGAGAATTATCATTCAAGCCACGTCCATGAGAAATATATTTATAAATCTGTTTAACCGAGATCTGTTCATTATACATAACACCTTCCCATTTTAGCTTTTCTTTCTTCTCGATGATTTTTAAACTTGTTAGACTTAACTGTGTTGTGAAACATGCCCATTCCACAAATAGATCCTCTGGAAATCCAAGTTCAAATGCATTAAGACAATAACTTGTAACAGAAGAAGATCCTCAATCACAAGAGATTTTGTTCATAAAGTAAAGCCTTTTCTTAAGTAAATGCTCAAGGATGTGAATAGAAAGAGTATGTTTTCCCTGCACTCCTTTGATATCATCTAGTCCTATTGCTATCATATTCCCCCTTCCAACCTCCCATCTCAGATTTCATAGTAGCCAATATTTGTTTCTCATCATGCTTCTCCATATATAATATGCACCTTCTTCTTTGGAGCCGCCTCTTTAATCCATTCCTTAAGTTGTCTATTTTTTAGATATTTATCTATAATAAATTATTACCAAATATCTATGCCCTAGAAATTTTACCATAATTTCTTGACAATTAAAGCCTTACTAAAACATTATGTGTCCTTTACACCCCACCATCAATCGTTTTCATGTCTCGCAAGCACCTCTAAATAGACCAAAAGTATCTTATTTGTGGATTTAGGCCTAGTCCAAAGTCACCTAACTATAATAGCATCAATTATTTTGGTCTAAAGATAGTAAAGGGGGGAAGATACGGAGGTTTGAGCCCTCTATTTGCAATGAAATCACCTCCTTCCTATTTGTCATGAAATTCTTTGAGGATGTCAATTGTTTAGGGTTTTGTCAAAGAGTGCAGAAAGTAGGTTACCATGAGCATCTCAGAGGTATATTTTCCCTCACCTTGAATGAAGACAAGATCACCATTGCAGGGTCTAATTTCACATTTTCAGTGGATTCCATCTCTCAAGATACAGGCATACCAAACCATGGTGAAAAATGGTTCAAAGGCATGAACCTAGACCTATACGAGTACAAACCCTACTTGAAATCACAATACAAAGGAACTTGATCACATGTTTTCCCATTCAGATACTTGTTGGAGAGATATGCACCATTGATGAAGGCTGTCATGAAGTTCTTCACATGTGAGGGAAGATTTTCTAGGCTATATCAATACCACATAAGACTTCTCATGCACTTTACAACTCCCAAGTCTCCAAAATTGTCTAGCTACTTGTATATGAGCCTAACCAAAATGTTTGAAAGGGTGCAATTAAAAGGAAAAGTGCATTATCCCAACCTCTTTCACCATAGCCTAATAATGGTTATAGTACTTCATCAGTTGAAAGAGAAGAGCATGACATGGGACACCTTCGTTGAGGTATCCTTTAAAACACATATAACCACTTCACCAGACCATGCCAGTACAACCCATGGAGGTGGGGTCATCAAGCAAACATGATGAGCCTAAATTTTCCAAAACTAACCTGAGCCTATCTATCTAGCCTAAAATCCTTTACATTCCAATCATCTCTTGGTTACGATTTCATAGAGAGAGCCCTCTCTGGCCTGTGGTTACCTCTGTCAATCTACTCATCAGCCTGGGACATTGTGGAGGATAACAGAGGGAATTACAACTAGGGAGTGCCGACATGTTCTAGTGAATGTAAGGCTCCCAAGTCAAGGAAAAATGTAATACTAGTTGGGAGGTCATGACTACCAAGGTGCATTAGGGAATGCTAGGGCATGCCAACATCTGCCAGATAGTATGAAGACATGTCAGAAAAGCTAATATGTGCCAAGTGCTAAGGCATGCCAAGATGTACAAGGGTGTGACAATGCATTCCAAGGACTGGCAAGGCAACATAAGGGAGGAACAAGTTAAACTAAAAGGTAATGAGCACATAATAGGGTTAATAAGTCATCAATTTACCTTTCCCATGAGGGGCATGCTAGGCACACCAACACTAGGTTCCAATAGGTTCTAGGTGCCAAGTGCCAATGCATTCTAAGTGCCAAATCTTCCTCCATTTCTTCTGATCTAGTTTCCAATAATTGATCTCAAATAACTTTAATATTAAACCATGCCAAAGCATACCATGTCATCTCAACACATTCCAAACATGTTTATAAGACTTGCAAAGTGCCAACACGTGCCAAGTGCCAATGTGTGTTAGGGAGTGTGATGCATGTTATGAAGTGGTAGAGCATATCAAAGAGTGCTAAGGCATACTAGAGAGTGCCAATGCATGATGATGAGTGTTAGGGAGCACTAGGAAAGCACAAGGGAGAACTAGGTCAAAATGCATCAAAGTGAATGAATATGAGGGTGTGTAGGGGAGTGTCAATGAGTGCTAGCTGTAATGAAAAGGAGGGAGTGACAAGGTATGCTAAGCATGGGTAAGGCATGCTAGGGAATGTCAGGGAATGTCAAGAAGTGCTAGAGTGTGCTAAGTAGTTCCAAGGTGTGCAAACATGTGACATATTGTGTCGAGGCATGCCACATGCTAAGACATGCTAAGATGTGCAGGGTGCCATATTATGTCAATATGCGTCGAGTTTCAAGGAAACAAAAGGAATAACCTAGCTAAAATGCAACAAAATGAACAGATAAGAGGGTTAATAAGTCAGAACCTTATCTTTTTCAAAAGGGGCATGCTAGACACACTAATAATATGTTCCAATACATGCCAAGTGCCAATGTGTGCTAAGTGCTAATGTTTGTCAATGCAATATTATGCCAAGGTGTTATAGGCAATGCTAGGGACTACATGGCATGCCAACACATGATAGGGGAGTTCTATGTTATGCTAGCGCATGCCAACATGTTCTTTGGCATCCTACTGAGGGCAAGATGTTCTAGGTACAAAGATGTTCCAAGACATGCGAGGTGCCAAGGAATCTTAATGTATTGTTCCAAAGCATGTTAAGGTGTGCCATGAGTGTTGATGAGTGCTAGATCTATCTCATTGATAGAATTGATAGAGCTTGATTATGTATTAAATAATATACTTCCTTCACACACTAGTGGAACTTTATTTAAAGAAAATTTGCTTGATAATAAACCTAATAGAGATGAATCATGTGTTGAATCATAGGAAAACTATATTCTTATGACTTGAAGGAAATGATACACACTAATTACTTCTTAGCAAATTGACTGAATATTATAACCACTATGACCTTGGACACATAATGAAAAAGACTCCACAACAATGGTCTTGAATTGTCATATTTTGAAAAAAAAATATAGTAATAGGTACATAGCATCATCAAAAACTCATTGGAATGACCAATGATGACAAACATTTTTTGACCATCACCAAAAGTAACCAAAAAGATAATTGGTGAGGGTCAATAAAATATCATCGATAATTGGTGAGGGTCAATAAAATATCATCACTAGAAGTGTCACAAAAGAGACAATTAGTGATGGGCCTTTAACGACCCTCACCAAAAGTGTGATTGAAAATGGCTTTGGTGACAAACCTTAAAGGACCATCATCATTATATACACTTACAACAACAATTTTTTAAAGACCTTCACCATATGCAACATTGGTGACTCACAAGCATGAAGCTTCATCAAAAAATCATTGGAATGATCAATGATGACAAACATTTATTCATTGTCACCAAAAGTAACCAAAAATATCCTTAGTGATGATCAATACAAGATCGTCACTAGAAGTGTCACCAAAGAGAGAATTAGTATTGGGACTTTAATGACCCTCACCAAAAGTATCACCAAAGGGAGAACTAGTGATGGGCCTTTAACGACCCTCACGAAAAGTGTCATTCAAAATGGATTTAATGATAAACCTTAAAGGACCTGTTAGTGTCAGTATCTGCATACTTCCATCAGGGATCAAAATTCACTCTTTCCATATTCATTTTAGGAGTCCCATACTGAAAATTTTGCATCATTCCATTAGTTCATGATATATTGATCCACTGATGGTTGTTTTCTCTTCAACAAATCTAAATTTTCCCCTCATAGACTATACTTGTTGATCGTTCTTCAGATTGTCTTCTGTCATGGTTTCATAATCAATATGCAATCATGATTTCATTAGGTCATAGGGCATGATTTCATTAGGTCTTAGGGTCTCAACAAGGTCAAAAGTTTGATGTTGAAAGCTAAATAAAGGTCAGCAAGGGCATGAGGATGACTAATAAAACAAGCATGATGATTTGTAGGTCATAAGCTATGGAGTTATTATTTCTAGCCTGATGTAATTTCCACCTCAAAGACATGTTTTTGAGGTGAAAAGAAAGTATTTTAAGTTTATTTGTATTTCATTTGTAATTTTAAGTTCTTATATGTAATAATGGATCTTCACTTTACCAAAGCATCTCTCCTTGTTGCAAGACAAAGAAACACTGCAAAATTCGAGTCAAATTGAGCATTTATCCTCCTGCAAAGATACAAGAAGAAAAGGCATTAAAAAAGAGTTTTGAAAAAGAACAAGGAACATTAGAAAAGTGGGTATTTTCAAGTGAAAAATCAAAATATTCTCTTATTTAAGCCCTCACATTTCATTTTCAAAGATCATTATTCTCATTTAGCAAACAAGAAATCAAAAAGTGAGAAGAAGAGGCAAGCTTGAGGGAGTTTTAGGCATTGGAAGCTTGGCGTTGCACATTGGCAAAGTGGCACTATGCTTCTGGGCAAGGCAAGTCGGTGTTGTGCATTGAGGACTTGGCATTGCACGTAGAGGCCAGTGCTACGCATTGAGGGTGGTACTGCATGTCTTTGGGGTGACGCTACGCATTGACCAAAATGGCCAGAAACCCTCCCATTTCTCAAACAAACTTCCTTGCATCTCTCAATTGACCCTTTCATCCCTCTAACAAGTAAGTATAATCCCTTTACTTTGTCATTACATTTGCAAATGCAAGGCTTAAAGTAATTTACCATGATAAAAATCAAACCCTAAACCCCTCTATTTGTCCCCATCACCTATCATTAAAACTTAAATCTCTTCCCTACATCACTACATAACCCCTCATACATATCCCCTCATTATATTCCCTCATCCTAAAAACCCCTCTCCCTCACTCTCATAATTCACATCTTACCCTTAATTTTCTAGTCTACCCTAACACATCCCTTCACTCCTAAAACGCTCTTAGTCATTCCCCTTATCCCTTTTCTAGGAGTGTACAACCTTAGACCTTGCAAACATGGACATAGAAGACCAGGACTATGAGGAGGAAAATACAGACAGTGATACCTCAGCAAAGAGAGCTAGACAGTAGAGAAAACCTCATAAGGGAGGCATGATTATTAGAGAAGAGCCATCAAACCTTAGGGAAATGCAAGCTTCTCAGTTGGCTGTTTCATGTTTCAGATATATTCGCTACTATGAGTTTTGTGAACAAGTAGAAAGAGTCCAATACCACCCAGAGCTCACCATACCCTTTGTAGCTCATCTTCAGGATAACATAGTCACTCTTGCTAGGGTGACATTCACAGTCTCACCTTCCATCATTTCAGATGCAACCATGATTCCTAATGTTGGTGAGAAGTGGTACAAGGCCCAGGACCTAGATGAACACTATTATGAGCCTTATATCAAACCCCAGTACAAAAATGATGTGAAGCGACTATTTCCTTTCAGATTTTTTGAAAAGAAATATGTCCCCATGATGAAAATCATCATGAAATATTTCACTTATGAGGGAAAATTCTCCAGGATATACAAATATCACATTAGGCTTCTCATGCATTTTACCAGGGTGAGGATGTTGAACCTCCATTATTTCTTGTTTAGAAACATTCAGAAGATGGCTCATTTTGTGTAGAAGAATCCATATCATCAATAGATGAGCAATCTTTATCATTACTCTCTCATCAAGATCATTGTTCTTCATCATCTTAGTCTCCTCAACATCTCCTGGGAGGCATTAATTGCTCATGACATATTCAGGGGTCCTCAAATTCCTCCACCAGTGTTTGAAGAAACAGGAGGACCTTCTAGCTAGGTGAAAATAGATGAGGAGGCCAAGGAGGCATGAACTACTTAGGTGCCCATTGACATGACATATCAGAGAGGCACTAAGAGATTATTTGCAGTAGATAGGCAAGTGTTTTCTCCACATGATGTGGAAGGGGCCTTGCCTTCGTCATCAGCGCATATGCAAATGTTTGCTCCATAAGATGTGGAAGGGGATTCAACTTCTTCATCAACACAATAAGTACAGGTGCAGCAGCTGCACAAAGAGAAGGAAAAGGTGCAGGAGGAGGACCTTGATAATGAGGAGGAAAGAGAATTTGATCTAGCATGATACTCAAACCATTGATTTAGAGACTTAGGATGAAGAAACAATCAAAGATATAATGATACAGGAAAAGGAGGCTCAATTCCAAGAATTAATGGAAAATTTGGAAAGGGCCAAGTATGTCATTACATACTTAGAGCAAGAAAACAAATAGTTGAGTGACAAAGAAGTCCTCATGGAGTTAGAAATGCTCAAGGAAAAAAAGCAAAGTGGCAAAGAGACACAAGTCACATTGACTCCTATTGAGCAAGAGATTGAAAATGATAGGGAGACTTGGCTTGAGAGAGTCAACCTACACCTTTAGAAGCTATTATGGAAGGCTAACAGAGACAACAAGATGATCAGACACATGGCCTATCATTACAAGACCTGCAACAAGATTTGCAGCATGAGGGTCAAGAAAATGAAAGCTAGGCTAAGGTAGGCCTTGAAAGGCAAGAAAGAGGAGGATATAATTAGAATTCTTGCTGAAGCCTCCTTGGCTCATCAAAGCACACAATGGTGGTGCTTCACACCAATTTTGGACAAGTTTGGAGAAATTTTAGTCATTTGTAAATTTTGAAACTGCACACACAGAAAAACTACCTACAAGTGCAACACCACCGGTGCTGCACTTTTCCTAGGGCACCCAATGAGAAAATGCCTTGCATTTTTGGATTTAGAGTAGTGAGGACATGCACCATAGCAAGTTTCAAAGTTTTTGGGGCAGAACTGGTCCATCAAAAGGTCAAAAAACACCCTAAAAATGACCTTTTTGCCACTTTTTGGACACACAGAAGTAGCCTTGGGAGAATCAAGTTTTGAGGGATCAAATGAGCTCCAAATGCAGAAATTCTAGGTGTTATATAAAGTATACTCAATGGCCTTTCCAACGTGCTATCATGAGATTAATTGGGATGCCGAGAAGGCCTCCAAAAGTGACCTGAAAGTGGCACTGTGTGTTGGGCCAATGGCGCTACGTGTTGGGCAATTTTGCTCAAGATGATCATTTTTCTGTGTTTTTTACTATTTTTCATGGATTCTCTCATGTTAGATAATTTACCTATGTAAATGATTTCATGGCTTGTAAATATTATGGATAAATAGTAATAGAAGGTAGATTCATTGCTTAGGAGTTAGTTTGAGCCCAAATGAATTAGTTTTTCACTTTTAGAGGCAAGTTGTTGAGATGCCTATATTCCTGTTTTCTTGTTCAGTGTTGTTTAGATTAGCTCCTCATCTTGGGGATTTGACCCTTGAGGATGGGACGAGGTTGAAACAATTCCTATATCTTCTTCTTCTTCCTCATTGTAAATGGTTGGACTCAGTTGGATGCTCAGACCTTGATTGTACACCTTTGTAAGCAGTTTGGCAGGAGATTAATAAGAATTGCAGCTATTTTTATGGGATCCCTGTGGTATGGAGTTTTAGTACAGTTTCTTCTTTTGTGATCATATTTTTACATGTTTTATGTATGCCATCATTCATTTCATTGCTTTTAGTTGAATGTTTTCAAGTTTCATAGGTAGAATCCATTGTATCAGTGCTCTGCCTTGGGAAATCATTCAACATTTCATGTTTTCTGCTGTCTAGGAAGGACCCGTGATTGTCACATGCCCTTCTTAGCTTCTCACCAGTATTAAACACCTCACCCCATCAAGCCTAAAGTGTTAAAGCTTATGCCTACCTTGCCCCATAGAACACCCTAAATTTCTGACGTAATTTCACAAACCTAAATTGCCTAGCTCCTCTTGATCCGACAAAACCTCTACAAAACCCAATAAAAAATTTTGAGCTACTTTACCTAGCCTAAAATCCTTTATCTGTTCCAGTCATCTTGACTGGGATCCTTACAGAGAGAGCCCTCTCCCAGCCTAGTAAGGCTAGCTACTTGGCTAAGCTTAGTTTGCAGTTACCCTGGAATTGCCTCTCTTCAGCCTGAGGTCAATCTAGTTGATAACAAGACCATCACTATATACACTTACAACAACACTTTTTTCAATACCGTCACCATATATGACATTGGTGATGGACCTTAAAGGTCCTTCACAGGCCTGATCCTCACCAATGACCTTTTTTCTTGTAGTGTTAGGCTTCATAATAATCTTCATTATGCCCAAATTTAATTTTATTCCTTGAAGCTCTAAAATAGATGCAAATAAAATATCATCACACTCTCTTAACACATCAAAAATTTCCTTAGTAGTATGTTCATCCAAATAATCAGAAATGGAGGCCAAATTGGGTTTATCTTTAGAGCCAATATTGTTCCTGTGCAAATTCAAAGGATTCAAATCTTGAGCATCTTTCACAGGATGATCCTTAATACTCATTTCTCCTCTATATTCTTTAGGATGATAAATACCTTAACTCCTCTATCTAATCATCTCTAGGTTCTCTGTTGATTGTCTCACAAGAAACTATCCTTTTAAATCTAGACTCAGATATAATTCCATGACTCGGAATGCTAAAAGTTCCATTATACTTCTGTCTAGTGGCAAGAATTACCCATTTCATTTTCGTCCAAATTTTAGCAAGTTATGCATCCTCACTACAAACTCTGAAGTCATTACAAAATTGAGATACCAACACATTCCAAGATGTTGTCCTTCTTTTCATTTCTTCTTTTAGATACCAATCTTCAGGAATTGTGCCCAAATTATGGATAAATTGATGTAGCCACAACTCATAATGGATTTTTCCCTTCTTCCAAGGAGTAATATAAATAGGGACATGCTCTTCTAGGATAGTACAACATTCATAAGTAGGAATTACAATCATGCTCTTTCTAGGAATTGTAAATAAGTATATTAAAGTGGATACGACGAAGTCCTATGTCTAAAGTTGGTTGTGTTGAGCTCCCCACCATCTCATAGGGGTTACTTGTAGAGAAAAATCCATCAAAGGAAGCCTTTTATCTCACTCAATGTTCAATTCAATTTGTTTGATAAAAACAATGACATAATTTATACCATTAAAAGTAGGATCGTTTAGTACCTCAGTACCAATGACATAATTTATACCATTAAAAGTAGGATAGTTCCATACCGTGGTACCATACCAATGAGCACTCAGATGGTTGTGCAATCTCTAGAATGTAGTTCACGATCTCCCTATTTCCACTCTTCCAACACAACCTCTTAAACTACTTCAATATGATAAACACTCTGCCAGCTAAGAGAACCATCCGTTGCAAGATTTATGTATTGTCCACTATTCCCAAGAGGTACTTGATATAATTGATCGAAAATGTAAGTCTCTTAAACATCAGATATTAACTTCATCAATATCGGGCCCTAGTAAAGATCCAAAAGTTGTATAACTCTCACTTTGCCCACCTAAAATGTCATAGTTTCTCACTTGATGTAGAAATATGGTGATATAATTAAAACTACTCAAGGATTTTAATATAAAATCAAGAGATACAATTCTACTCTACTGATCTATAGAATTTAATACACAAATTAGAACAACATTCGAAAAAATACAATAAAAAAAAACACACATGCAAAATATTTTTCTTGGGGATCCCAACAAGGGAAAAACTGTCAGGCCTCTTCGCATTAATCAGATGAATAGAGAATGTATTACAATTTCTTGCCTACTTTGAGCACAACCTGCAAGTGAATAACCTATCTCTCTACTCAATGAGAATATCTGACCCAAACTTAGTCAATTTCTTCCTCTTCTCGAGCTGCTATTTTGTTGTGCAAATCCTAGGGAATTAACCCCTATTTTTAAGAATTTTCCTCCAATTTATTGCATAATTTCCAAGGATTTATCATATGACTACATGCAACACCTGTACACTCAAACTAGTTTACAACTTCTTGTACTACCTTGGAATCTCCACCATAACTGAGCAACTCGAATTTCTTACATGCATTAGCTAATTTGAGCTGATTAATCAGTTAAATAGATTGTCTTTAAGTTAAATTGTTGTCCCACTGCACAATTTACCTTCCTCTAGCTCCATTAACTATTAGAACTAGTTTAAATGAACACCACTGGAAATAACTAACATGGATTACTAAAATTTAGCAATCACACATGCTTAGATAAACTCCAAGCCCTCTAACTTGAATTTACTAAGCTAACTGAGTAACAAGAGCCATGTCATAGAAGTTAACTTCCTTGAAGTTGTATGTTGATGTGGAAATTTGAATTTTTTTAATTTGACTAAGGTAATGTCGAATTAAGAATTTCTTGTTACACTTCCCTCTTGGTAATAAATGGATTATCAACCAACCCTATCCTGCACCCATGGAATTCAAACATCCCTCTTGACAGAGCCTATGTCAAGATGTCAGTATCTTTTTCCTATGTCAGAATGTATGGTAGCAACACTATCCGCCTCTCCACACAATCCCGTTAATGTTGATACCAGATATTTGTATGCTTGGATTGATAATGAAATAAATATTCTTGGAGAGGTTAATGCAACTCTAATTATCACAACAAATCACAATTGGGTCCATCATCTGACCAAATAGTCCCACATGTATCTTTCTCATCCATATCGCTTCACATGCTAGTTGATTTGCAAGCATGTATTATGATTTTTCCATGTTGAGCGCCACACATCTCTACTTCCTGCTATACTAGGAAACTATTGTGGACCCAACACTAAAACTTCCACCCAATGTACTATTTCGGTTAGATGGACTCCCTACCGAATATCCATATGTGAAGCCATGCAATTTCAGTCCCTCTATAAGTATGTACCATTATCCATAATAGGTATTTCCTGTGAGGTACCTGTTATCACTCAAGTTGTTCCCTGCGTCTTGAAGGGAATACGGCCGAGGTAACCACTAACCAATCTTTTAGCTGCAGGTCCTAGCCTACCTGCAACCAGAGAGGGCTCTCTCTTTGTAGTTTTAGCTTTGTTTTGGAGTAATTTTAGGCTAGTTATGATGTACAGGGTTTTTGTTTTAAATTTGGTTGAATGATGATTTCAAAGAGAACTGGTATGCAGTTTTCAGAACAGCTTAGACCACTGGGCAATGGCGTTAATGATTGTGTACTGCTGAAAGTGCTTGTTGGGAAGTGGTAGTGCTACAGAGCTAGATAGGCATTCATGAAACAAATCTTCAAATCTGGGTATCGATGGCATGAAATCAGGGAATGAAAGGCAGTCAAGGATCTTTCACTATGCTGATAGAGGGAAAGTGTGAGAATATTATCTAGGAGCAATTAAGAATTCCTAAACAACATTCATAATGGAAGAATCAGTGCAAAAATGAGCAATTAAGAATTCATATTTATGACCAATTCTGAGGAAAACACATTTAGAAACAGAGATTGAGCAGAGGGTGCATTCAAACAAGTCTTGAGCTATTATTTTTCTCTATTGCTAGGATCATGAAACATATATGTGAATTTGGCAAACAGAAAAGACAAAACATGGTTTAGAAAAACTTATTGTTCCATTAAACAACACAGGAATTCTGTAGCAGAACGCAGTTCATTGCTTTCACATCCAGACAGTGCAGAGATCATGAACTTCACCAGCTCTTTGTATTAGAAAGTCTGAAAATTTACACCGCAGCTCTTCAGAGAGAAAATCACCAAACCCAAATACATATTATGGGGGGGTATTTATACAAAAAGAGGATACAAAATATCATGAGGATAAGCTTTCAACTCATAACTTTCTTTACCAACTATTTAAGAAGTAGTAAGTGAAGGAATAAATGTTGTAGTAAATATGAATGCGCTAGCTGTCCAATTTGTCAGAGGAGTTTTGACTTTCTCGGCTAAATGAGTCGGCTGCCTGCTGCGCATTTATTCTGCGTGTGCTGTCCTTATGCTGCTTGTTGTTGTCTTTGTCTTTATCTTCAGTGCTCGGCTTCTTCGCATTCATTGAGCTCTAGTGGTCATTCTGTTTCTGCCTTGCATTGCCTTTTCTTGCCTCTCCATAGGTGGAGCATACCAACTGTATGTGCTGACCTGTAGCTTACAAAAAAGAATTAATAATCAAAATCACCTGAGCAATGTCTCCATCATTCCTCTCCACCAATCCTCTGTAGGTAGCTGATGCCTTTGTATTTTGATCAGTGTCTCATCAGCCACAGTGTATCTATAAAAGTTTGGCTGGACTTCAAAGAGATGGTTTACCTCGTGTGCAATGTAGAATAGATTCTCTAATTTATCAAAGACACTCTGTCTAGATGGAGGCCCTGTCTCTTCTGTTGTGCTTGAGGAAGCTGTGATTTGATTAGAAGCATAATTATTCACCCTGTTGGCATAATGCTCATGTGACAGCAGTCTTCCAGCGCTGGTTACTAGGCTGGGTAGCCCTCTGCTCTGTAATGCCGTGATCTTTATTTTGAACTCATCTACCTCTGCTTGCATCTCTTGGAATTTTCTTTCCAAGTTCTGCACAAAATTCCTTAGGGTCAACACTCTTTTTACTAGCAGGATAGTGTCAGTCCTATTCCTTATTCCTATTGTTGCCAACTGCTCTTTGGTGTGAGTGTTCAGGAATTGGATCATCCTATTAGCTTGCTCAGGCATATTACCCAAAGATTCTCTAGCCTTTTGATTTTCGAATTAAGCTTTTCCTATCAAATCCATTTGCTCATGCATGGTCTCAATGGATTGCCATTGGTCTGTAATGGATTGGCGAATCTTGGCCCATAGAATTTTCTTAATATCAGCTAGAGTTCTATCAAAAGTGAGCTTTTTCTCCAATTCTTTTATCCTTTTTTATAGGGCTTTCACTTCCTCTATCTTCTCAGCTACATCCTATTTTGACTTGTCATATTTCTCCTCAATTTTAGCCATCTTTTCTTTGGTCTCCTTCAATTCCGCCATTTGCAATTCCAGGGCTTCTATTTCTTTCATCATATTTTCCATTCTCAGGCTGGTGTCTTGCTCTGCAGGTGCTATAGTAGTTGCTGAAATTGGTGCTGAACTTGAGGTACTTGCTTCAGATGCTGGAGTGATGGGAGGGACTGTTGTGGTGGCCGTAGGAGGAGTAGCTATTAGGATCTGAGCCGTTTGAATTGGCTACGAGGCCAAATCTCGCTGTCTTCCCTGTAATGTTGCCTCCAAGGCACTTTCTATCTCTATCAACCTTCTATGCAAGGTCATAAGCAAAGCTACCACATCCTGCTCTTCTTTTTGTTGGGCTACCTCTGTAGTTTGAGGATGCAATGTAGATGACAGCTTGATTTGTCTTCTAAGGGCAGCTATATCTTCGTCCTTCTTTTTAATCAAAGCTTGCACACCCTTGGGATCAGTGGGATCAGGTCCCAACTCTATAATGATCTCCTCCAAGGATTTGATTCTATTGTCCTTGGCCTGTGATGAAGCTTTCTCCAATTCTAGTTGGGCGGAAGTATTGTTCAAAGAGTTTTGCAATCTATGTGCTAACAATGTTTTATCTGCCAAGGTAGAATATACCATCTCCCCAGTCTTCTTGTGCAATTCAATCTGGTCCATCAGATGGATATCTTTGGAAAACACTTCCAGATTGGTTCTAATATAGTCAGCAGCTAATTGGGGTTGCTGCATTGTAGGTCTGAAATGAATGAGAGTCATTTTGCCTTCTTGGATGTCATAGGTCGACATTAGCCTTTGCTGATTGGTGGGTGCCATCCTCAGAAACTGGTTGTATAGCTGGTATCTCACTGGCTCATTTCTAGCCTTGATCTCAATAAAGGCCTTTTTGATGTCAGAGCCCTATCAGCTCTGCTGCCTGGTGGATGTTACTTCCACCCCCTATTGTCTCTCTCACTCTTGCTGAAAGGAGCTGGCTGTGGTCTCCATGCTTGGGGGAATTCGTTGTTCTGTTGGCCCTTCTGGCATTTCCTCTTCTGAAAAAGGATTTAATCTCTGTCTCTTTTCCCCTTGTTGCTCGATGGATGTCCCTGGAGGGGTTTCTTCTTGTCTATCCCTTTTCTTTGCCCTTTCCTCATTAAGGGGTGTCTGTAAAACTGGGATTTCCATCACCTTTGTTTGGGCAGAAGGGTCTTGCCCTTGACTTTGTTCATCTGTAGAAGTAGGCCGATCTGCCATTGTTTCTTGCTGTTCCAAATTGTGTACTTGCTCTTCTGAATGCTGCACTTCTTTACCTTTCTCTGTTGCTGCTGGTGGGGCACTTACTTGGGCAGGTTGCTGGGAGGCCGTGGCAGATGATGTGCCTTCTCTAAGGTGCCGAGGAGCTGTAAAAAACACCTGTCCAAAAGATCCTAAGTCAACTGCTTTTTCGAGGTTTTTGATTGCTTTTTCTGCTATCTCTTCCTTAGAAAGTTCTTCAACTAGTGTACCCTCTACCCATTCTTGTTGATTTGCATATTGTTCAATTTCAGGGATATTGTAGTGTTCATATGCTGCAAGCATATATTTGATTCTTCTAAGGATTATAAAGTGATTGGGGTCATATGGTGCCCAATAAAAGCTTGTTTTTAGTAACAGAAAATTTTTCAACATCTTGTCTGCCTCCACCCAGGCTTCTTCTCTCTTATTAAAAATGAATGGACCCAATTGATGCCTAATCTTGAGTTGTGCCTTTTTTCTTTTGCCATAGAAATGGATCAGATCTGTATTACCAAATTGCCGGAAGTATTCCAAGGCAAAGAGTCTCATAGGGACATATTTGGGCAGTCTGTAAGGGGCTAACTCATAGCCATAAATCCTGATCACTGTGTGGTGTTGGTAAAAATACCAGTCACCAATGTTGTAGCTTTTGGAATGCTGCAGAATCTTTTGCATCTCATCAGTGAGTCTAGGAAGAGTAGTGCTCACCATTAAGGAGGAAGCTGGGTATATAAATAGGTCAATAAACTCGCAGTAGGTATATGGAGAGTAATAAACATGGTGGCAGACTGATGACCAAAATATTACAGACCTTCGCTCCCCCTTAGCATCTAATTTTCTAAGGAAAACTGGGAAGCTATCAGGCTGATAGTACAATAGCAAATGATATATGTAGGAGGTATGTTTGAACACCCTTTCTCTCTCCAGGTTCATGAATTGCTTATGGATCTTATTAGCTATGAAGGTGGCATAATCATACTGGACAACAAGGGGCTGTCCTAGAGCAAACATGGACAGCATTACTAAGACTGTCTCATCAACATACTCACTGGTATTGAATCCTAAGATGCAGGATATAATGTCTACCAGCATTCTCCCTGTTTCATTAAACCACACATGTAGATAAGGAGGAGGCTGCCGGGGCTGAAAATATGGTTGCATGAACAGCTGGGCAATTCTTGTGATCTCTGAGCTGGGCAGCTTGGCACCTTGGTCAAGCAGAAGTTTCATGGAGAGAGGAACCAAAGGCTTTGTTGGCTCAAAGTTCAGCATCCTGTTTATGGCTTGAGGGGTGATGTGAAACAAAACAGTCCTAGATGGAGCCAAAACTGCTCTTTGAGTGGGCTCATAATTCTCACAGCATTGATGTATAAGGTCAGGGAATACATTTACTTGTGGGAGATAATAAACTGGTAGATTGGACTCCCAGATACCAAGGCTATCAACATTGCTTCTGTATCTTTTCCTTATCTCACAAAAGATTTCAATGTGATATTTGTTGGTCATTTCCATTGTTTCCTTCATTTGGTAATCCATGTCAGCAAGGGGCAGCCATTCCAAGTTCCTATGTGGTGCATTCAAGGGGGCAATATTTAAAGCTGTGGAAGTGGCCATTCTGAGGTTTAGCTGTGCTTATATTTGAAGTGAAGTAGAGAACAGTAATAGAGTGAGACCAACTGCTTTTGAGGATTTTGCAAAGGGGTTGCACAATGAGTTCACATGAGGCAATAACCTTCAAGGTCTGTGCCTATCATAGAAGAGGTCAATTTGCAGATTTTTGAAAGGCTTTTCTTTTCTTTGATGAATTCACAGGGATTAAAAGACTGTGGGCAAACTGCAAAGGGAAAAGGGGATTATTTTAGCCCAATGACTGAAGTTTTTTGCAGTGGAATGTAGCAAATAGGACAATGCACGGGCAATATGAAACTTTTGCTGGCAACACTCAGTTAGAAATGATTTTTTGATGGTGAATTTTGCAAATGGTCGTGGGTTTGCAGGATTTCTTCTGAACAGGGGGTTACTCAGTAAATTTTGGGTGGAATTCAGGTGTTACAGAGTCTTTAATTTGGAAATTTGTAGGTACTCAAACAAGTGAACTGAAGAAAATGGCAAGAACAGGGGTAGACAGGTGAAATTCGGCAAATACCTGGTTTTAATGGCGCCGAGGGCAACTGAGCTGATGCAATGGAGAATAATGGCGGCGAATTTGTAGGCGACAGTGGCTTGGATGATTGAATTTGCACTTGGGCGGACAAACAATGTAAAACAATCTGCACAGAGCTTCCAAATTATCCACTGAAAATGACTTAAAACGGTCAAAACGCGTGTTTTTATGAAAATTTTGGCAAATTTGGCGCTTTTCGCGCTTTCTTGCGATGACGTAAGCATGACGTCATCGGTGGGTCCCAGGTATGGCAGGGTGACGTGGCAGCTGACTTGGGTGATGACGTGGCACAGGACACGGTGGCAGGGTGGGGATGCAGGCAGATGAGGTGGCAGTGACACAGAGCAGGAGCGGGTTGACGCGGCGGTGAGGTCACGAGGACGTGTCGCGAAGACAGAAGGCGGTAAATGGTTTTATCGGACCGCCTTCTGTACGAGGGCGGTAAGTGTCAGAGGAGGCCCGATACAATGAAAATATGACACACATCTTTTGTACGATGGGAAAACCGCTGTGCTATCGGAAGCTAACTCGTGTACGTCGGGGGCGCTCCGAAATCAACCTGGGCCGTCAGATCTGGGAGGGCGGATCGAAGGGTTGACGGAGCGCGAAGCTGGCGGCATGTTAATGTACAGGGGCCCGCTGCATATTATATTCATTTATTTATATGGTGGGGGTTCAAACCTTAGGAAAGCGGGTTATATGAAGTTATATGGTTTGATACATGGTTATTAATTTAACCAAAGATTACATTAATCCTGAAATATACAAGCGCGGAGGGTAGTGTGGTAAGGTTTATGGAGGGTTTAGGCGTGGTTAAATAATTTAGCCAAGTGTTAAATTACTCCCAGGTGTTTGGACGCGGAAGGGCTAATACCAAGGCCCAATTGGACTAGATATTTCCCAAGACTATATTATATGGCTATAGTGCCATGGGGTGGGACTTTTAATATTTTTGGGGTTTATATAATTTTTGTAGAACTAGGGGCAGGGAGAATGATTTTAGGGAGTTAAATAATAGAGTTAGAAGTTAATATGACTTTATGGATTGAATTTGTATGGATGAATGCTAAGCTTGTCAAGTGAACTTAGGTATTAGAGGAGATTGAAATGATGATTTTACACAAGAAATGTGGCTTTGAGCCTTTAAGCAAACCAGAAGTTTTACTTAAGTTTTTCATGGATATGGAGTGAAGTTTAAGAGTTTTTGAGCAGATCTCAATCTCTTCAAGGGATGTTAGTGAGTTTTTATTGTGAGAGAGGAAAGGGGAGGTTAGTCATGCATCCATTGTTCCACAGCTTCAAAATTGCCTTAGTGCTTATGTCACTGTTGATATGAGTCTCTCTTGACAAGTCCATAGTGAGCACCCACCTACTTCTGCAACCTCAAATTACCTACCCAACCTAATATACCTAGCATTTTCTCTTCCATTTGATTGGGTGCATTTGAACTAGCAAACCCTGATTGTCCTCTTTTCTTTTGACTGTCCTCCTCTCTAAATCTACCCTTATTTCTTCCAAGAGCCCAGATTAAGCAGTTGGGATCCTTCATTTCTCTGCCTATATACTTAACTACCAAGCTTGAACTGTTTGCCAGATATTCATTCTCTAGTCTAGAACAAGCAATTTAAAACATGGTATGGTCCAGATTGAATTGTTGGGCCATCCATCAAGCTAGCAGTGGCATTTTGGCGAGTCACTTTCCTGGTCATTCTTTGGGGTTCATTTTTATTTTTCTTTATGACCAATTTACTCTTTTTGCCCTTTGATTATTCTTTTAGGGCATACGCTCTTTACATTTTTTAACTTTCTTTTTTCTTTTCACAAAATATGGAACCTTTGCAACATCAAAGATGAACATATTTGGCACTTCCCAGGTCAATCATGAAAAATGAAACCCATTGGTATAGGAAACTAACAGTGGCTCAACTTGGGGATGGCCTTTCCTTTGAAAGGCCAAGAACAGCAAGTCAGATGGCCTTATTTTTTCAATTCTTGCTATAGCCTGAAACTTCCTTGTGTTGGAAACCAATGATCTGAATCTTTGTAACCTTTATGCACTACCCTTTGAAGTGATCTGCTGTGAAATTAGAGCCCTACTTCTTGCTGGTTCCTTTGAGTGTTTATTGTCATCTTCATACTTCCCAAGTGCTTTTCTTAATTTCTTATGATAGACTCAAAATATATATCAAAAATGGTGCAATTCCCTGATTTTCCTCAAAATTTGCTGCACTTGATTCTTTATCAAACAGCTATAAATAAAAATGCTGGAAATGCAAATATTTATGTATAGTATATGGCTGTGCTATGTTCATCAAAGGGGATCAAAATAATGTTTGAGCATTCTCCCATTGACTGGACCTTCTTCAGTATTTGTGCCATCCAAACTCTTCAAAAAATAAGTGTTATCACCTTGTACAGCTTGAATAATATAAGGTCCCTTCCATAGGAAATCAAACTTGCCATGTTTCCCTTTCTCCTCTCTTCTAGAATCCCATCTCAGCACTTTGTTTCCTATGAAGAAATCTTCAGCTTTTTTCTTTTATCAAAGATCTTCTTGAGTTTATCTTGTAGGACCTGGGTTCTCTGATATACATCTTCTCTTGTTTGTTGCAAGTGAATAGTTTGGGATCCTTCTTTGAATATCATTAGGTTTTGCTTGTATTTCTTGTAGTAAGTTGATCATAGGGATTCCCAAAGATGAAGGAAATCTTGCCTCCATTCCATAAACCAATTCATAGGGACTTGTACCAATAGATCTTTTAGTGGTCAACCTGTCTGCCCATAGTGCATTTACCAGCTTTTTATGCCAATTCTTTTTGTTCTCCTCCAAGACCTTTTTGATGATGTTGATGAGGCTTTTGTTGGGGGACTCAGCTAGGCCATTGCCTTGAGGGTAATAGGCTATGGAATGGCCGAAGGTCATGTGGTATTTGTGGCAAAAGTTGATCATTTTTTTGGATTTGAAAGCAACAGCATTGTCTGTAATAATTTTATCTGGACAGCCAAATCTGAACAAGATGTTGGTTTCTAAAAATTGGATGATGATTGAATCATTGGCTTGCCTACAAGTGATGGCTTCTATCCATTTGGTAAAGTAGTTTGTGGCAGTCAAAATCCACCTATGTTGGCCAGAAGATGAAGGGTGGATTTCCCCAATGAAGTCTAAACCCCATTGCTGGAATGGTCTTTCAGTTGAAATGGGTTTGAGTGGTAAAGGTAACAGTGTTCTCTTGCCTTCAAAGATCTGGCATTTATGGCAAGACATTACAAATCTTTTCACATCAGCAAACAGGGAGGGCCAATAAAATCCATCCCTTAGGATTTTGTCAGCTGTTGATTTCCAGTATAAGTGTCCTCCACAGTCACCTGCATGAAATTCCTTAAGGACATTGTCAGTTTCATCTAATCTTAGGCAATTAAGTAAAATTCCTTCATGATTTTTCCAAAACAAAACATTGTCTATAATGCAAAAATTTGATGCCTTCATTTTCAAGAATCTCTTTTTAGTTCTGGACAACCCTAGAGGAGCTTGCAAGTTTGACAATACAAAACATATATCAGAATACCAAGGGGATTGTAAAAAGGCTTGATTGATCTGTGGAGTCGCCATCTCCTCTTCGTTGTCTAGTTCATTGATGTCAAAGGCTTGGAAATTGGTTTCAGTCATTAGTTTGGCTAGCCCTTGTCCTTTTATCAGTTTTGTAGGCTTGATTTCAATATCATACTCTAAAATATTGGCTATCCATTTGCCCCTCTTGCCCTCAATTCCTTCTTGAGTTAAAATGTCCTTAACCACAGCATTTGGGACATAGGCAACCACGTGTGAGTATAAAATGTAAATTCTGAAATCCTTGATGGCCTTTACAAGGGCATAAGCTTGCTTTTCCATGATTTGATATTTTAAGGGAGCATCTCTAAGAGCTTTGCTGAAGAAAGCAATGGGCTTCTCACACCCTTGGTCATCTTTTTGCAAAAGAACAACAACAATTGTATGCTTAGATGCAAAGGAAAAAATGATGAAATCTCTATCAAACCTGGGACTTGTGAGGACTGATGTATTTGTCAAAGCTTTTTTGATGTCCTCAAAGGCTTGTTTGGCTTCCATGGTCCATTTTACTTTAGAATCTTTCTTCAGCATATTGTTTAACAGTCTTATGAGCTCGGCCAAATTAGGAATGAATCTTCTCAAGAAGTTAATTTTCCCTAGAAAAGCTTGTAATTCTTTGATGTTTCTTAGATGAGGCACTTGAAGGATAGCTTGAATTCTATCCAGGTCGATCCTAATGCCATCTTTTGAGATTATATGACCTAGGAGCTTGCCTTCCTCTAGGCCAAATAGTGATTTCTTTGGATTCAATGATATGCCATATTTTCTACAAATTAGGAACACTTGTCTAAGATGTTCTAAATGTTCTTGGTCTGATTTTGAGAAGGCAGTAAGATCATCAAGGTATATGACTAGGAAATCATGGATTTCTTTGGCAAAGGCTATGTCCATTGCTCTTTGAAAAGTGGCCCCTACATTTTTGAGTCCAAAAGGAATTTTGACATATTTAAAGGTTCCCCATGGTGTTGTAAAGGCAGTTTTGTCTTGGTCATCCGGGTGTACTAAAATTTGATTGAATCCTAAGAATCCATCTAACAATGAGATCCTAGAGGCTCCTACTACCCTTTGTAGGATATGGTCCATTTTTGGTAAGGGGTAATGGTCTTTGAGAGAGACTTTGTTCAAATTTCTTAAGTCAACACACAGTCTTATCTCTCCCGTTTTCTTCCTAGTAGGCACTAGATTTGAAATCCACTCTGAAAACCTAATTGGAGCAATGATTCCTGCTTCATACATTCGTTTAACTTATTTTTCAATCAGGGGAAGGAGGACTGGATTCACTCTTCTAAGCTTATGTTTAAAAGGCTTTTGATTCGCTTTCAAAGGTATAGTATGCTGGATGACTGTGGTATCATAAGATTTGAGGTCTTCATAACTCTAGGCAAACACATCTTGGAATTCCTTAAACAAGTCAATGTATTTCAATTTCTGATCAACAGGCAATGCTTTGGAGAGTTTTACCATTTTGGGATTTTTTGAGGTCCCAATGTTGCAATCCTCAATTTCAGCATTCAGTGGTTGCATTTTTGGCTTCCTTGAGATGTCATTTGAATCGAATAGATCCTCCAAAGGGGTTAAACCTATAGGCAGAAAATTATCTTTTAAATCAATTACTTCAGCTTCTGCCTCAGCTATCTCATCAAAATCTGTTTGCTTTAGTTGTTGTACATTCTTGTCATCAAAAGTAGTTGGATGCAAAATCAGATTTGCTGTTTCAGCTGATATATTATGCTCAATTCCATCTATCTGTTGTTGATGATCCGTAGTGCTAGTATCAATGTTCATGCTGGAGAATTCTTCCTTCAAAGTCAGGAAGCTGTTTATTTGTGTGTCACTTTCAAAGACTTACCAATTTTTGATATTATCTAGGACTGCAGGCCTATGTTTGATTTCAGCAGTGAAGTTGTGGTTGGGTTCAAAGGATAGCTTGCATGTGCTGGCAAAGGTCGCCAAGCTATGTGCATGTAAATTGTGCTTTCTTGAGATTTTAGTGAGCTGAGATTCTGAGAAAGTGTTAAGTATTTCAATGGCTGCGCCTCTATAAGCCCTTAACCTAAGATCGTTACTAACAAAATTTCCCTTTATCTGCTGTATGATCAGATCAGAATCCCCTAGTATTGAGACTTTTATTGCACCTAGTGCTCTGATTAGCTTGAGTCCTAGCAAAAGGGCTTCATACTTGGCAATATTGTTTGTACATCTAAAGTTTAATCTATATGCATGACCTTCAGCATGGTCATTTTGCATGTTGTGTATCCAAACCCCTGCCCCTGCACCTAATTTGTTTACTGAGCCATCAAACTCTAAGTACCATAAGATTTCTTGGTCATGACTTGCATTGAGAGTCTTGGAGATTTGTTTAGTGGGTAGATTGGGTTCTTGTAAGTCATATGATATGTCGTTTTTCTTTATTGCATTGGTCATATTGACAATTTTTTGATCTGGATCAGCAGATTGTTCATTCATGCTTCCTGGTTGTGCTATTATCAGGAGTTTAGCATCAGTTTTGGGGCACATGTCAGCATTATATAAAATGAATGAGTCCATATCGGAATGTATTGAATAGATGGGGAAGTTTTAGGGTTTTTCTTGACTACTCACCACATATTTCATCAGTGTTTCACGGTACAATCTCTTTGGCTGTCCAAAGACTGAAATGGTGGCATAGGACATATCTAATTGCAACGATCCTTGGAGTTTTGCACCCCATGATCTTGATAAAAGTATACCGTACTTGGGTGGAATATCAGCTACCACCACATCCATCAGAATTGTTTTAGTTGGCTATTGGACTAAGGATACACAAAGGTCTTTGATTAGTCCTAGACACCTGACCTGGCTGGAATCAAATGAGAACAAATCTTTATAGGGTCTTGTGATGTCTAGGTCTAGTTTTTCCATCACGGATTTAGGCATTAGGTTATGGGAAGCTCCTGAATCAAACATTGCATTGTGTAACACCTTGTCATGAATGTTTAAACTGACATAAAAAGGTGGAACTCCTCCATTTGTTGTCTTTCCATTAACTTCAGGACCAAAAAGTAATTCAGGTTGATTATCTAAAATATTTACAGCATCCCTATTGTCTGGTATTTGGAGGGACCTATTGATTTGCTGTCTATATACTTCATGTTTGGCCAATTCAGAAAGAGGAATAACTATTTTTAGCTTGACAATTTCTGTTTCTAAGTTAAAGGGTTTTTCTGCCTGCAGCTTTGTGTTGTGGACAGCAAACTTTTCTTTTTCAGCTGGGTCTTCAATGATCTTCTCTTGATTTTGAATGTTGTTTTGAAGTACCTCTTTTTTAGAAATATTTTTAGGGACATTGTTTGAATTTTCTTTTGTGGGAGGACCTATAAGTGTGTGATTTTTTGTGGGCTGGACATCTGATACATCTTCCACAATAACTTCTTTTGGGTTTGGGTCTGTTTTATCAGAGGATTCTGTGAGTGTAGCTTTATCTTTTACTTTCTTTGGCTGCTTAGTATCCTTGAGCTTGGTAGATTCAGGCACATCTATGGTTCTACTTCTTAATTTGTATTTTTTATGAACCTCATAGACTGCTGCATTATAGCCTTCTCTAAAATCGAATGACTCTCCTGATTTGGTTTGAAATTGATTGAAATTATGGGCCTCTTGATCTTCTTGTGTTAGAAAGACTTGTTGTTCACTGTCTAAACCCATCAAGTTGATATGAGGGTCCTCTATTGGTTCACTAGATGTTGAGGCTTCGGCATAGTTCTCTTGAAAGGGAGGTCTGATGTTCTGGTCAGGGCCAGCCCTTCCAACATTTGGATTTTGATTCTTTCTGAAGTTCGGGTTCCTTGCAGTACTTGGTTGACCTTCCCATGATGACGTTCTTTCGATGGTTTCCACCCTATCCCCAAGTCTGTCCATACCTTTGATGATTGCATCAAGCTTTTGTTCAAATGCTGAAGGTTCTTCCTTGAAAGTTGTTCTTCTTTCAGCTCTTGCTCGATTTCTTTTAGCAATTAGGTTTGCCTCCACACTAAAAACTATATTCTTCATGTCTGCTAAGGTTGGAGGGGATCTTTCCCTTAGTTGATATGTCATGTTGGAATCAAATCCATCAGGGAACTTGATCAAAGCTAAATCAGGTGGAGGTCTAAGGTTTTGAGGAATAGCATTGTAAACATTGTTGAATCTTGCACAATAGTCTAGGACAGTTTCTTGTGGGCCTCTTTTTATAGTATCATACTCAGATAAAATGTGTAGTGGATCTTTTTTCTTTTCCCATCTGTTGAGAAATGTCTGGTAAAGAGCATCCGGATTGGCTATGGAATTTGCAGCAAGTGCTCTAAACCAAGTTCTTACTTCACCTATTAAACTTTGGACAAAAATTCTCAATCTCACATCATCATTGCCTATCTCATAATTCTCAAAATAGTCTTGCATTTTCTTTGTATGCTGTAGGGCAGTATATGTACCAGTACCATCAAAATAAGTGATCTTACTTTGATAATCTTGAGGCACAGCCCCAGGATTTCCAGGTAACTGTAAAGGAGCATATCTATTTGCCATATTTATAGGGATAAATGGGACAACAGGAAGAGATGGTACAACTGGAACTGTGGGGAATGAGGTTGAAATATGTGCAGTGGATGGAGGTGTAGGGAAGGTGCTTTGAGAGGTGGATGAGGAAGAAGGAGAAGAAGGAGCAATGTGAGGATGAACTGAAGGTTTAGCAGGGGTTGGAATATAACTTTGCTGAACTGCTTCAGGGCTAGAATCAACAAGATCTTCTTGTTCCTCTTGTTTCCTAAGGACCTTTGGGATTAAGTTGGGATTGTCAAAAACAACTGGAGGATCTGGGTCAGGGTTTGACCTGGTATATCGAGTTTTCTTCTTTGGAGCCAGCTTCTAAATCTGTTTTGGTATTTCTGGGAATATTTTATAAACACAGTTTTTTCGCAATATTTTACAGGAATTTCTTTGAAACAAGGGAGGCTTTGGATTTTCTTTGAATATGTTGAAATGAAGAAAAATAATTGAATCTTTGGAACAACTGTCTAAATCCTAAAACTAGAAAATGGACAGCAATCAAAAATAGACAATCAGTTCCCTAGTGGAGTCGCCAATGATGTTATCACTCAGGTTGTTCCCTGCCTCCTGAAGGGAATACGGCCGAGGTAACCAATAACCAATATTTTAGTTGCAGGTCCTAGCCTACCTGCAACCAGAGAGGGTTCCCTCTTTGTAGTTTTAGCTTTGTTTTGGAGTAATTTTAGGCTGGTTATGATATACATGGTTTTTGTTTTAAATTTGGTTGGATGATGATTTCAAACAGAACTGGTATGTAGTTTTGAGAACAGCTTAGACAATTGGGCAATGGAGTCAATGATTGTGTACTGCTGAAACTGCTTGTTGGAAAGTGGTAGTGCTACAGAGCCAACAGGCATTCATGAAACAAATCTTCAAATCTGGGTATCGATGGCATGAAATCAGGGAATGAAAGGCAGTCAAGGATCTTTCACTATGCTGATAGAGGGCAGGTGTGAGAATATTATCTAGGAGAAATTAAGAATTCCTAAACAACATTCATAATGGAAGAATCAGTGCAAACATGAGCAATTAAGAATTCATATTTATGACCAATTCTGAGGAAAACACATTTAGAAACAGAGATTGAGCAGAGGGTGCATTCAAACAAACCCGAGCTATTCTTTTTCTCTATTGCTAGGATCACGAAACATATATGTGAATTTGGCAAACATAAAAGACAAAACATGGTTTAGAAAAACTTATTGTTCCATTAAACAACACAGGAATTCTGTAGCAGAACACAGTTCATTGCTTTCACATCCAGACAGTGTAGAGATCATGAACTTCACCAACGCTTTGTATTAGAAAGTCTGAAAATTTACAGCGCAGCTCTTCAGAGAGAAAATCACCAACCCCAAATACATATTATGGGGGGTATTTATACAAAAAGAGGATACAAAATATCATGAGGATAAGCTTTCAACTCATAACTTTCTTTACCAACTATTTAAGAAGTAGTAAGTGAAGGAATAAATGTTGTAGTAAATATGAATGCGCTAGCTATTCAATTTGTCAGAGGAGTTTTGACTTTCTCGGCTGAATGAGTCGGCTGCCTGCTGCGCATTTATACTGCGTGTGTTGTCCTTATGCTGCTTGTTACTGTCTTTGTCTTTGTCTTCGGTGCTCGGCTTCTTCGCATTCATTGAGCTCTAGTGGTCATTCTGTTTCTGCCTTGCATTGCCTTTTCTTGCCTTTCGACAGGTGGACCATACCATCTGTATGTGCTGACCTGTAGTTTACAAAAAAAGAATTAATAATCAAAATCACTTGAGCAATGTCTCCATCATTCCTCTCCACTAATCCTCTGTAGGTAGCTGATGCCTTTGTATTTTGATCAATGTCTCATCAGCCTCGGTGTATCTATAAAAGTTTGGCTGGACTTCCAAGAGATGGTTTATCTCATGTGCAATGTAGAATAGATTTTCTAATTTATCAAAGACACTCTATCTAGATGGAGGCCCTGTCTCTTCTGTTGTGCTTGAGGAAGCTGTGATTTGATTGGAAGTATAATTATTCACCCTGTTGGCATAATGCTCATGTGACATTAGTCTTCCAGCGCTGGTTACTAGGCTGGGTAGCCCTCTGCTCTCTAATGCCATGATCTTTATTCTAAACTCATCTACCTCCACTTGCATCTCTTGGCATTTTATTTCCAAGGTATGCACAAAATTCCTTAGGGTCAACACTCTTTTTACTAGCAGGACAGTGTCAGTCCTATTCCTGATTCCTATTGCTGCCAACTGCTCTTTGGTGTGAGTGTTCAGGAATTGGATCATCCTATTAGCTTGCTCAGGCATATTACCCAAAGATGCTCTAGCCTTTTGATTTTCAAATTGAGCTTTGCCTATCAAATCCATTTGCTCATGCATGGTCTCAATGGATTGCCATTGGTCTGTAATGGATTGGCCAATCTTGGCCCATAGAATTTTCTTGATATCAGCTAGAGTTATATCAAAAGTGAGCTCTTTCTCTAGTTCTTTTATCCATTTTTCCAGGGCTTTCACTTCCCTTGTCTTCTCAGCTACATCCTGTTTTGACTTGTCATATTTCTCCTCAATTTTAGCCAGCTTTTCTTTGTTCTCCTTCAATTCCGCCATTTGCAATTTCAGGGCTTCTATTTCTTTCATCATATTGTCCATTCTCAGGCTGGTGTCTTGCTCTGCAGGTGCTATAGTAGTTGCTGAAATTGGTGCTGAACTTGAGGTACCTACTTCAGATGCTGGAGTGATGGGAGGGACTGTTGTGGTGGCCGTAGGAGGAGCAACTATTAGTATCTGAGCCATTTGAATTGGCTGCGAAGCCAACTCTCCCTGTCTTCCCTGTAATGATGCCTCCAAGGCACTTTCTATCTCTAACAACCTTTTATGCAAGGTCATAAGCAAAGCTACCACATCCTGCTCTTCTTTTTGTTGGGCTACCTCTGTAGTTTGAGGATGCAATGTAGATGACAGCTTGATTTGTCTTCTAATGGCGGCTATATCTTCGTCCTTCTTTTTAATCAAAGCTTGCACACCCTTGGGATCAGTGGGATCATGTCCGAGCTCTATAATGATCTCCTCCAAGGATTTGATTCTATTGTCCTTGGCCTGTGATGAAGCTTTCTCCAATTCTAGTTGGACGGAAGTATTGTGCAAAGAGTTTTGCAATCTATGTGCTAATAATGTTTTATCTGCTAAGGTAGAATATACCATCTCCTGGTCTGCTTGTGCAATTCAATCTGGTCCATCGGATGGATATCTTTGGCGAACACTTCCAGATTGGTTCTAATATAGTCAGCAGCTGATTGGGGTTGCTACATTGTAGGTCTGAAAAGACTGAGAGTCATTTTACCTTCTTGGATGTCATAGGCCGACATTAGCCTTTGCTGATTGGTGGGTGCCATCCTCAGAAATTGGTTGTATAGCTGGTATCTCACTGGCTCATTTCTAGCCTTGATCTCAGTAAAGGCCTTTTTGATGTCAGAGCCTTATCGGCTCTGTTGCCTGGTGGATGTTACTTCCACCCCCTGTTGTTTCTCTTCCTACTGCTGAAAGGAGCTAGCCGAGGTCTCCATGCTTGGGGGAACTCATTGTTCTCTTGACCCTTCTGGAATTTCCTCTTCTGGAAAAGGATTTAATCTCTGTCTCTTTTCCCCTTGTTGCTCGATGGATGTCCCTGGAGGGGTTTCTTCTTGTCTATCCCTTTTCTTTGCCCTTTCCTCATTAACGGGTGTCTGTAAAACTGGGATTTCCGTCACCTTTGCTTGGGTAGAAGGGTCTTGCCCTTGACTTTGTTCATCTGTAAAAGTAGGCCGATCTGCCATTGTTTCTTGCTGTTTCAAATTATGTACTTGCTCTTCTGAATGCTGCACTTCTTTACCTTTCTCTGTTGCTGCTGGTGGGGCACTTACTTGGGCAGGTTGCTGGGAGGCCGTGGCAAATGATGTGCCTTCTCTAAGGTGCCGAGGAGCTGTAAAAAACACCTGTCCAAAAGATCCTAAGTCAACTGCTTTTTCGAGGTTTTTGATTGCTTTTTCTGCTATCTCTTCCTTAGAAAGTTCTTCAACTAGTGTACCCTCTACCCATTCTTGTTGATTTGCATATTGTTCAATTTCAGGGATATTGTAGTGTTCATATGCTGCAAGCATATATTTGATTCTTCTAAGGATTATAAAGTGATTGGGGTCATATGGTGCCCAATAAAAGCTTGTTTTTAGTAACAGAAAATTTTTCAACATCTTGTCTGCCTCCACCCAGGCTTCTTCTCTCTTATTAAAAATGAATGGACCCAATTGATGCCTAATCTTGAGCTGTGCCTTTTTTCTTTTGCCGTAGAAATGGATCAGATCTGCATTACCAAATTGCCGGAAGTATTCCAAGGCAAAGAGTCTCATAGGGACATATTTGGGCAGTCTGTAAGGGGCTAACTCATAGCCATAAATCCTGATCACTGTGTGGTGTTGGTAAAAATACCAGTCACCAATGCGGTAGCTTTTGGAAAGTTGCAGAATCTTTTGCATCTCATCAGTGAGTCTAGGAAGAGGAGTGCTCACCATTAAGGAGGAAGCTGGGTATATAAATAGGTCAATAAACTCACAGTAGGTATATGGAGAGTAATAAACATGGTGGCAGACTGATGACCAAAATATTACAGACCTTTGCTCCCCCTTGGCATCTAATTTTCTAAGGAAAACTAGGAAGCTATCAGGCTGATAGTACAAAAGCAAATGATATATGTAGGAGGTATGTTTGAACAGCCTTTCTCTCTCCAGGTTCATGAATTGCTCATGGATCTTATCAGCTATGAAGGTGGCATAATCATACTGGACAATAGGGGGTTGTCCTGGAGCAAACATGGACAACATTACTAAGACTGTCTCATCAACATACTCATTGGTATTGAATACTAAGATGCAGGATATAATGTCTACCAGCATTCTCCCCGTTTCATTAAACCACACAGGTAGATAAGGAAGAGGCTGCCGAGGCTGAAAAATTTGGTTGCATGAACAGCTGGGCAATTCTTGAGATCTCTGAGCTGGGCAGCTTGGCACCTTGGTCAAGCAGAAGTTTCATGGAGAGAGGAACCAAAGGCTTTGTTGACTCAAAGTTCAGCATCCTGTTTATGGCTTGAGGGGTGATGTGAAACAAAATAGTCGTAGATGGAGCCAAAACTGCTCTTTTAGTGGGCTCGTAATTCTCACAGCATTGATGGATAAGGTCAGGTAATACATTTACTTGTGGGAGATAATAAACTGGCAGATTGGACTCCCAGATACCAAGGCTATCAACATTACTTCTGTATCTTTTCCTTATCTCACAAAAGATTTCAATGTGATATTTGTTGGTCAGTTCCACTGTTTCCTTCATTTGGTAATCCCTGTCAGCAAGGGGCAGCCATTCCAAGTTCTTATGTGGTGCATTCAAGGGGGCAATATTTAAAGCTGTGGAAGTGGCCATTCTGAGGTTTAGCTGTGCTTATATTTGAAGTGAAGTATAGAACAGTAATAGAGTGAGACCAATTGCTTTCTGAGGTTTTTGCAAAGGGGTTGCACAATTGTTATAGACATTTTTGTGCCTTACAGCTCTAAGCATGAAATGTCCATAAACCAAGGGATCCTAAGTCCCTAAAAGTGTTGTTCCGACCCCTAGAGGAACAAGGTCAACAAATTACAGCTTCTCCCAGAAGTTCTCCACCAGAAACTGCTCAGAATCAGTCAAATCAGTATCATTTCAGCTGCTCCACTAGCTAGCTGCGTTGCATAGCACCCAAGTACACTAGCTAGGTGCATGGAAACGCACCTTAATGCACTACCAGGGTGCGTTGAGCGGGAAATGACAAATGGCAGTGCCATTCCACGAGGTGGAAAGACAATGGAAGCTTCCAAAATCTTATCCAATGACACTTGCCTCACTGAGTTCGACCAAGGATGAGTAAGAGGCTCTCAGTCTCCAAGTGGAAGCAAGAACTAACAGAGAGAAGACACTAGTCAAATCATAAGTTGACTCATATTCCTTGCATACATCTATATATGGATCCCTCATCCCAGAGATCCAGAGGCTGGAATTTTGTACATTGCAGAGAATTGCTGTTGGTTTTGAGATAGATATCAGAGTATTGGGTGATTTATGCTTTGTTGGAGGTGAAGAGAGGATTCCTTTGCTGGGAGGTTGATGCTGCATCAGGAATCATCGGTTGTAACTCCTCCTGGATCTTCTTGTTATATCAATAAAACTATTTGAGTTTCTCCTACATGCTTGTGTATCATTGATGTTTGTTACATTTGTATGTTTAGCTTAAATCTGATCCTAAGCTATTTATGAATATAAATCCATGTCTTTGTGTAGTTTTCTTCTTCTGTGATCTTACAGGAACTTGGTGAAGCTGGGCAAGTAAGGGAGCAGGTAGCTGGAAGCTGTCAAAGAGGAGAGAGATTGGATCAAAGGACTAGCGCAAGACACAGGTTGGTTCATCCTATTCCTCTTCGTTTATAGTTCATAAAGAAGAATACGAAAGTAGTTTTCTCTGTTTGTTGCTAAGGTCACTGTCACACCTTAGTGGGCTAGGGTCATTCTGAATAGAAACTTTTCCCAACAACAAAATGGCGACTCCGCTGGGGATCGTGTCTAGTTAGTTTGTTTGTGTTTCTCTTGTTGTTTGTTTCATAAACTTAGAAGTAGCAATCGAACTGCATTTGCCATTTACAAATGCAAAGTAGACAGCTGCTACTTCAATCCATTCATTGGATCTGTTTATGATTTGAATAGCTGATTCACAAATGATCTGATTTCCCTTTGTGATAGCTCTTAGACCTCCTTTAAATCAACCCTCTGATTATGCATTACTGATTGCTTTTACTCGGCCAAAAACCATAGATTAAACTGCAAACCATGACCCAGAACCCGGATAGAATTCTCGTTTCTGCCCTAGCGCAGGCTCTGTGAAGAGGTTCTGCATTTCAACGCAGGTCCCGAGAGGGCTACCTGTGCTGCAATCCAGTTTCTCTGTGTAACAAGTGCGCTGATCAGCCTTGCCTTCTGCAGCTGAGGTTCTTGTGCTTCATTCTTTCCAGTTTTGTCTCTGTTTTTTGCAGCCTGTGATCAGTATATGATTCTGTTTAAAAACCCCTTTTCTTTGCCTTAATTGTGCCTCCTTTGTACAAAAAGACTGTAGGTGTTTTTGTGCGTTTGTGGCATCATTTACAGTTTTCCATTGCAAAAGTAGAATAATCATACTGTCGTCCTTTGATTTAGACCTGTCGTAACTGTCGATTTTGGTCTTAGGAGAAAGTTTATTTGCTGTTGACAGTTGATTATGCTTTTACTTTTGCCTTTGGTTTGAATTTGTGACTTTCTAGGGTCGAAACGAGTGTTTATTTCAAAATCATCAAGTGTCGTAATCATCTTTACCTTTTGATTTCGAAAAGAAGCTTGTTTGTGTTTGTCACTTGAAAGCAAATTCAGATTTGTATATCAACTTTCTTTTTAGGCATCAATATTAAGAAAGTGAAAAACAAATACATGCACATGTGCATTTGCATATTCACAGTCTGTTTGGCTTGATTTAGGAAAGTGCATTTACAGTGTGCTCTTTGCTCTTTGCGAAAAGATTGTGTCTTTCTTTTCCCCTTGTAGCTAGGATTTTCATTGCTGAAAAGAGATAAAAGATTTGCTTATCATCTTTAGATTGCATTTAGGAATTACATCTACATCTCGTGGTGAACCCAAAAGGAAAACTTCATAAGAAAGATCAACTTAAAATAAATTGAATGAATCTAACAACGCATTGGAACTTAACGCACAACATTTAGAGGTCTAGGCTAGAGACGTATTCCGGCGTCGTAAAGCCTGGTAACTGTTGTCCTCACTGATGGTTGGGTGATTCCTCCACTGTGAGACGATAAGTGCCAGTACGGACTTGTGCTCCCACGTACCATCGAGTATATATTGGGAGACCCCTATAGGCTTAAATCCTTTTATCCATAGGAAGCCGTGTCGGCCGCCCTACTGATCGCAATGCACCGAACACAGCATTCGGGAAGATTGACTACCGTACCGTAAAAAGTATTCTGCAGTTTTGCGATTGGTTTGGTACTCCCTCTACCTAGATCTCCAGAGCAGTCCCTTTTGTTCCTTTTAAGACTCCTTAACGGAAAAGGTCCATCTGAGCACTTGTCACTTCAGGCTCATTAAAAATTGAAGGAGACTAGAGTCATCTTTTGTTTTTTCTCGACTCTTAAAAATTGAAAAAACAAGTTGTGTCAAAGCGTCTAAAATTTATTTTAATCAGAATAACGTCACTGTTCCCTCGTTGGTCTTAGAAGTTAGTCTCCCTTCATCGCAAAGTTCTTGTAGAATCGCTAGAAAATCTTTTGGATAGACTAGATATGTCTGAACAACCGTTGACATCCAGGACTGTGTCATCCGACGCAGCAGTGGCAGAGCCTCCTGCTGCTACTCCAACGATGTTCGATGGTATACCATCTGTCCCGGCAAGTTATTAACGACAAGACGGAGTCCAATCAGGGACTGTTTCGACGACATGGTCAGTTCCTATTTCTTCATCCGGATTATCATCTGGTATTTCTTATGTTGAAACTCAACAAATTGATCCAATGTGTCTTCAAAGGCCAATCTACCCTTTAAGTACTGGATTTCCACCATATGGAGGGCAGTATGCCTTTTCATTGTTCCCTCCCAGAGAACAACCATATGGGAGTTTACAACAAAGTTCAGGTCAAACTGGAATTACATCCAGCGGTTGGGTACCAATACTGCCTCAGCAACCAAGGGTTGTATATTCAATGCAACCAGTCCACCCTTTGTCGAATATTCCCACTATACCTGCTATGGTGACTGCGTCGCAAGTACAAGAGTTACCTGTTGTATGTCAACCCCAAGTTTCTCAGGTTGCGATACAACAGCCTCTTGTCTCAATGACTCAATCACAACCTCAGGTTAGTGCCTCCTTATCTGGAGCGACTCAGGCTCAAACAAGTACTATGACTCCTCATCTTGGTCAATCATCCAGTATTGGGCATTAGCAAATGGTCCAACAACCATGGCTGGTTCAATCTCAACAACCGCCATTCCAGCAATCATATCAAGGACCTGAGCAACAAGTCTTTGTAAGTAATGGGCAACCGCATTTCCAAAACGGTTATCAACAACCATATTATAATGGTTGTGCCCATCAACCTTGTCAAAGTTGCCAGCATCAAATACATTATGCTAGTATGCAAAGACCCACTGCTCAGGCGATTCCATCTTATCCTGGGTATGCTTCGCCTAACCTGAATCAACAGTTGCCCTTTGTAGCAACTCTAGAATTACCAGATCTAAATTGGCTGACGAATGATCCAATTGCTTATGCCCCTTGGTGGCCAGCGATTCCGCATAAACTTCCGTCAGATATTCCTAAATTTAATGGAAATCCGGGTGAAGATCCGTCGAATCATGTGATGACCTTTCATCTGTGGTGTTCATCAAACACCCTAAACAATGATTCGATTAGGCTTCGCCTTTTTCAGAGGACGTTAACTGGTCCGGCCGCAAAATGGTATATCGAATTGCCTCGAGCTTCATTTGACAACTTGAGTACCCTAGCAACAACCTTTTTAACTCATTTTCAGTTACCGATAAGGTACGAAACGCGAACGGAACTTCTTACCAATTTCAAACAAACGACGGCCACTCACATATTTGATCATATACATGAGTGGCGACGTCGTCGTAGAATGGTGAAAACGTATGTTCCCGATCAGCTTTTAGCTGAATGGTTTATTAAGTCATTATTGCCTTCCATCACAGAAGATGTGGAAAAAGTGGGAGTCATCACCGAAGAGTAGGTTATCGCTCGTGCACAATATCTGGACTTGATTTACACTCAGTCCGGCACGATCTATGATAAAATACCTGACGCCCCTAGACCGGAATTCTCAATTCCTCCTCCTCATAAATCAAACAATGACTCTCATGCCGGCGATGGCGTCATTGGCACAACAGACATGAAATCGACAAAGGCTACATCCAAAAAGTCCCGTAAGATTTCAAGTCAAAATGCAAATGAGGAACTTCTTGCCTCAGAAGTAAATGTCGTGTCGACCGACAAGGGCAAACCACTGAAGCAACCAGGGGGGAAGAAGAAAAAGAAAAGGGAAAAAAAAGAAGCAGGATGAGTCATCTCCTGAAAAACCTTCTACAAACCCTTCTGGGCAAAGGAAACCCCTTGCGGGGTGTCATATATGCGATGAGGATCATTGGACGAGAGATTGTACACATAAAGCTGAAGTTAAAAAACTCTTTAAGAGTTCAAAAACCTCAGCAGTATTGACTGATCCATTTCCAAACCCGGGAACCAAACTGGTTGCTAATCAAAATGTTTCCCGATCCCAAGTGCTTATGTTGTCTATCTCAAAGCAGCAAAATGATGCTTTGACAAGGAATAAAGATTATGG